>OY856414.1:32572500-33772500 GCA_963693085.1 Alisma plantago-aquatica
CCCAAACGGTCTTGAGACCATTTGGGTGACCTCCAAATGGTCTCGAGACCGTTTGGGCTCAATCACCCAAAAATCTAAGTTAACCAAATGGAATTTCAGCACTTAACTCGATTAGGGTTTGCTAATTGATTAACCTTCAACTGATGAACCATTTGGAATTAATCAATAAAATTTGATGGGTCATCAACCATTAATATTAGCATCAATTTTTACAAACGTTCAACCCTGGTCAACTCTTCCAAACGGTTTGAAACCATTTAGCTTCAAACGGTTTGATGAAACTGTTTGCTTTCAAACAGTTTTGTTGAAACTGAATGAGCAACTTGTTGAAAACGAATGAGATACAATTTCTTTGGGAAATGAGTCCAATATGATGTCATCATCATCTACATTCGTCCCTGAAGGTCTTAGTACTTCTGATTTCATAGAATTACCAATTTCAAACAACAATTAATCAAGAAGATAAAGGAATCAACGAAATTGCAAGATTGATAATTGAATAACAATGTAGAGGGGTTCAAGTTATATAACCCGCCTCCAATTGAGCGTCAAAGCTCCAAATCACGTCAAAAATTGTGTATCCAACTCCTTTCACTATTCCAAGGCTCATCCTTAAGCTTTGAGTGAAAATGAATGGTTAGAATTGAAGATGGGATCAAGATAAGAAGAAATCATGCATTGTTTTGTGATTTCCACCATGAATTCAAGGGGAAAGGAAGTCAAGAAGCTTACCAACAGGTTCGGGGTCGTCCTCCTGGTCCTTCAAAGCTTCTTTGGTCATTTTTCAAGAAAAGGGTGGAAGTGGATTCGAAATTACCCTTTCATTCTATGGATAAAGGAGCTTATATGTGAATTTTATTATAAATTCAATTAAGAGAAAGAAAGTTGGAATTATCTCTTCCTTCTTCTTGCCACTTTCCCCCTTCTCTTCCTTAGAGATGAAGATATCCTCTTTGCCTATTATTACCTTCAATTATCTATGATTTAAAGAAAAGCAAATTAAGCACCTTAACCCTTATAATATTAATATCCTAAAGTAAGTGGATTTTTCTTTTTCTTATAATAATGTGAGTGGAGTCTTCACCTGCTTAGGATATTTCGTTTGCCTTTGATAGGCACAAGGACGTCCACATATATGTATTTTCAACCATTTCAATTTTGGTTTAAGGGCAATCCAATTAATATAATTATTTTTTTGCATTAAATTGAATTAAGGTTTCAATTATGCTTAATCTTGATTATTTTAATATCAAGATTATCTCTCCTTTAAGGAGGTACAAATGAGATGACCCTCTCATTTTCTTTGCTCCACATGATTCCAAGAAACAGCAGGGACCATTTTTAAGTGGTAATTTTCATATTGAACCCTAGGTTTTCGGTAAATTGCACATTACACCAAAACTAGGTTTTAATGTACAAACATTGTTTAATCAGCTCATTCTTGGTACCCAGGCTTTCACTAGCCATACCTCTGCATCATATTCATTATCATGATGCTTCAACACATGAGGAACATATTATCATGTAAATTTTGAAAATTAACCCCTCAACTTGGGTAAATTGCACTTTAGTCCACAACAAGTAAAATATCATTTCAACATTATTAAAAAAGGATTAACATTGAAATATAAGTTCCTATTAAGCCTTAATTACTTTTTATGAGATAAGAGCAAGCATATAATCAACTTTATTAAGAAAAACACCTAGGGTTAAAGCATAACCCAGGTCAGGGATGTTACAAGTTATCCACCCCTTACAAGGATTTCATCCCTGAAATCATCAATGAAAACATTTAAGAGAAAAGAGTAGTGTATTTCATCCTCATTTCTTCCTCTAGGTCCCACGTAGCTTCTTCAATGCCACGATGATGCCATAGAACTTTCACAAGACATATCTTTCTTTTTCAGCTTCTTGATTCTTCTATCAAGAATTAACACAGGCCCTTCAACATATGATATATCATCATTTAGTTCTACTTTCATAGGTTGCAGAACTAATTTTGTGTCAGGATGACACTTTCTCAACATAGAGATATGGAACACTGGGTGAAATCTATGCAACTCAGGTGGTAACTCCAGCTTATAGGCTACCTTTCCTATCCTCTCAATAATTGGAAAAGGCCCCATAAATCTAGGAGCTAACTTCCCCTTCTTTCCAAATCTAAGGATACCTCTCTAGGGTGAGACCTTGAGGTATACTATGTCTCCAACTTGGAATTCTAAGGGTCTACGACATTTATCAGCATAAGATTTATGTCTATCCTGAGCAGCTTTCAACTGTTGTTGTATTACTTTAATCTTCTCAGTTGTCTATTGAACTAGCTCAGGACCCAAAAGTTGGTACTCCACTATTTCATACCAACATAAAGGATATCTACAACGTCTACCATATAATGCTTCATATGGTGCCATTTCAATACTATGTTGATAGCTATTATTATAAGCAAATTCTATCAAGCTCAGGTGTAGATCCCAACTTCCTACAAATTGAAGGACACATACCCTAAGCAAGACCTCCAAAGTTTGTATGGTCCTTTCAGATTGTCCATCTGTCTGTGGGTGAAAGGTTGTACTAAACCTTAACTGCGTACCCAAAGCTTTATGGAGTCGCTCCCAAAAATGACTCGTGAACTGGGGACCTCTATCAGATACAATAGTGGTCGGAACCCCATGCAGCCGCACTATCTCATCTATGTATATCTGTGCAAGCTTCTCAGCTATGTAGGTTGTTTTGACAAGAATGAAATGTGTTGTCTTAGTCAACCTATCAACTATCACCCAAATGGAATCATGACTTTTGGATGTTCTAGGCAAACCAACCACAAATTCCATGGTCACATGATCCCATTTCCATTGTGGTATAGGTAGAGGTTGCATTGTTCCTGTGGGCTTTAGATGTTCATCTTTAACTTGCTGACACACTGGACACCGCATAACAAACTCAACAACATCCTTCTTCAAACCAGACCACCAATACATATCTTTCAAGTTATGATACATCTTGGTGCTTCCTGGATGCATATCATACATCAAAGAATGAGCTTCTCCCAGAACTAACTTCCTTAAGTCATTGGCATCAGGTACCACCATCCTACCATGGTAATAGACTACCTGATCCGTTTCTCACTACCATACCCTAATCTGATCTGTTGGACTACAACATCAGCTTGTTGTGCTTCTTTAATCTTTTGTCTCATAGTAGGTTTTACTTGCATCTCAGCTAACAAACCAGCTAACAATGATACTTTAAGTTGTACATTGTTTTGCCTCAAGGAGATAAACATATCCCTCTTAAAGCACACTAAGGAGTTTAAATGTGCTTTATCTAAGGCTGGTGTTGCTGATTTTCTGCTTAAAGCATCAGCAACCACATTGGCCTTCCCTGGATGATAATCAATTGTACAAATGTAGTCTTTGATTAATTCCATCCAGCGGCATTGCCTCATATTCAGCTCATGCTGTGAGAAGATATACTTTAGGTTCTTATGGTCTGTGAAAATCTGGAATGTCTCTCCATAGAGATAATGTCTCCAGATCTTCATGGCATGGACTACAACAGCTAGCTCTAGATTGTGTATCGAATAATTCTCCTCGTGTTTCTTAAGCTGTCGAGAAGCAAAAGAAATCACTTGCTTGTCTTGCATCAACACACATCCTAGACCGTTCTTGGATGCATCACAGAAGACTATGTACCCCTTCCCTTTCTCAGGTAATACTAACACATGTGCACTTGTTAACCTTTCCTTCAACATCTAAAAAGATTGTTGGCACTTGTCATTCTAGACAAAAGGAACCTCTTTCCTGGTCAAATTGGTTAGGGGTAAAGCAATAGAATTGAAGTTCTTAATGAACCTTCTATAATAGCCTGCCAGTCCTAGGAAACTGTGTATCTCTGTCGGTGTCTTTGGTTGTTCCCATTATAGGACAGATTCTACCTTCTTAGGATCAACACAAATACCTAAAGCATATATTATGTGTTCAAGAAAAGAAACTTCTGGTAACCAGAACTCACATTTGCTAAACGTAGCATACAACTTATGCTCTCTTAGTAAAGTCAAAGCCTGACGGAGGTGTTGCTCATGATTTTGAGCATCTTTACTGTAGATCAAGATGTCATCTACAAAGACAGCTACACACTGATCAAGAAAAGGTCGAAAGATTCTATTCATGAGTTCCATGAATGCAGCTGGTGCATTAGTTTGTCCAAACGACATAACTATGAACTCATAGTGACCATACCTACTCCTAAAGGTAGACTTAGGTGTGTCACTCTCCTTAATACGCAACTGATGGTATCCCGACCTCAGATCTATTTTAGAAAAAATAGTTGCACCACGCAACTGATCAAACAAGTCATCTATCCTTGGCAAAGGATACTTATTCTTTATAGTTACTTTATTTAATTGTCTATAATCAATGCATACCCACATCGATCCATCCTTCTTATTAACAAAAAGAACTGGAGCACCCTATGGTGTAGTACTTGATCGAATAAAACCTTTCTCAAGCAACTCCTACAGCTATTTCTTGAGCTCTGCCATCTCAGCAGGTGCCATCCTATATGGTGTTTGTGTTATAGGTTGCGTTCCCAGGATTAGATTAATCTCAAAATCGATCTCTCAGGGTGGAGGTACACCTAGAAGTTCCTCAGGAAACACATCCTCAAATTCCCTAACTACTGAAACTTGAGAAGGACGAGAGCTCTCCATTGTGGTATCTACCACATGAGCCAATAATGCAAAGCATCCCTGTCTCATCACCTTCTTAGCTACCATAGCTGACACTAAACAGGTTGGAAGAATATTTATGTCTCCCTGAAAGATCCATGTGTCACTATCATCTGTGAACACAACTTGCTTGGACTCACACTCCAAGACAACCTTGTACTTTTCTAGGGTGTCCATTCCAAGAATTATATCAAATCCATGCATCTCAAGTGGTATAAGATCCACCTGAATGTGATGTTCAGAAAAAGAAAGAATGCAGGAAGAACACACCTCCCGCAACACTGCGGATCCCAGCAAAGGTGTTTCTAGCAACAAACTATCTGTTCTATGACTGACAATCATGTTGCAGTCATGAATCACTTCTCGAGTGATAAAGTAATGCGTAGCACCCAGATCAATTAACACAGATATAAAACAGGATGAAGACATATCAGAATGAAATAGTTCCATCTAACCTATCACAACTCGTGGATTAACCACTGCCTCGGGCTAATTGATTGCATAGAATCTTGTCGTTGCCTGTTGTTTTCCATGTTCTCTATTATTGGATGCAGAAGATCCTTCCTAGGACGTCTGTCCACGTCCTCGGGTACCACTAGAAAATGGCTTTCTCTAAGAACCTTGAGGACTCTGTCTTGGGGGTTGATTAACCATTGCATTCCCCATTGGGCAATCCCTTGCCAGATGTCCTACGAGTCCACATCGATGACAAGTTCTACTCACTTGATGTGGTCTAGAGGGTCCAGTTATTGATGTTGATGCTATGTTAGTGGCTCTACTCGGAGTAAAACTACGCCCTCTACCCCTACTTGACATCCACTGCATCTCGGTATTGAACATCTGTGGTGTTGCCGGTGCGGAAAACCTTGGTTTCTTGAAATCCTCAAACCTTTGTCCCTGAAACAGAGGATACACTTTCTTATTACTGGTCTGTCTCTTCTCAATCATAGACCATTCTATCCATCTTACAGACTCCACGAAGGTGACAAACCTCTCCCGGTTCTCTAAAGCAGACACCGGAGTGGTTAATTCAACGTCCAACCCCTTCTCAAAATGCCAAATTCTCTCCTCATCAGTAGATGTCATATGCAGACAAAACTGCAAAAGTTCCATGAACTTAGCCTCATACTCGCTAATGTTCATTTGTCCCTTCCTAATCCGTTCAAACTGAGTAATTTTCTCATCTAGAAAAGTCTTGCAAAAGTATCTACTGACGAATTCTCATCGGAACTCTTCCCATCCAATCTCAGCACCTGGCCTCTTGCCCTCCTCAATGGTCCACTAGTAACCAACACTCCCTTTAAGGAGGTATACAACATGCCTCACCTTCTCATCCTCAGGGATATTAAGGATCCTAAAGGCTTTCTCCAGCTCAATCAGCCATAAGTCTGCATCAGCTGGATCAGCTGTACCAGCATAATCTATGGCTCCCACCCGGCGAAGTCATTCAAATGTCTTGTCGGATCCCAGTCCTTAATGGTGGGTAGGTGCCCTAGGTGTAGGTAATGGCATCCTATCTGTCATATGAGTCATGACTATCATAAAATATCCAAACATGGCTTGGAAGGCTGGTTTCCCCATATCAGCTTGATTGAACTGGGGTTTTTTAGGTACAGGCTCCTCCCTATCTTGGTCTCTTGCACCTCCTCCTGGTGCAGCAACGCTGCTCTCAGCAGCATGTTCATCGTGTGATCCAGACATCTTTAGTTCTTCTTCTCCTCCTATATGAGCAGAAGACACTATCAGATAAATTGGAAGACACTAGAACAGACACAACGACCTTAATCCTATGTATCTGTAGACTCAGCGAACCTAGAGCTCTGATACCACTAAATTGTGGTGAACGATTCACAAAAACAAGATTAATAAATGCGGAAGCGATCATTAACAGTAGATTACCAAAAATCACTAAAAATTAAAACTTATTGCAAGGAGATCCATTCTCCAGAAAAATCTTTCAACAAGAACCATCATATTACATTCACCTCTTGGTTCACATAGTACATTCTCTATACCATTTCTTCTCGAGGAATATATATATACATCATTTGCTTTATCAAAAGCTCAAGTAACAAAATTCTCGAGGCATCATTCCAAAATCTTAGAACGATTATAAAAACACTATTACTAATTCCTAGGACCTGAGAGTACAGAGACGACACATAGGACTCTATTTACATATATACAAGCCTTGACCAGTATCTCCACGTTAGGATCTACTTCTGTCCTTGTTGCAGTTGTTGCTGCTGTCCTTCCCTAATTATGAGGTTTTTGTCTCTACCTCATCCACATCCACCTAAAAATGTTGGATTCCACAGTGGTGAGACAATAAAAAAATTGCCCCAGCGAGAGATATAACTCTTTGCCAAAAACATTGTTATTATAGTTTAATAGAAATAAACTAAACAGTGGAATCATATATTCAACAGCAGATAGTGCAATATCTATGCAGATTAGAGCATCATTTCTACTAAAGCATTTAAGCTAAAATTTGTTAAAGCATCATGTCTCTTATTCAATAAGGAGTTGAAGAACATATATAACATTTACATATCTAGAACATGCTAAGTAGAATAACATCAACCAGTAATTCTCGTATTTCAATCTTATGCAAATACGCTACATAGTTGATTACATTTTTACAAACATTCTTAAGCTTATGCCCTGAGGAGATGAGATATACTGCTCATACTCCAACCAACCCCGATTACAAAAAGCATTGGTACCACACAAGGTCAATGGGAGAGCCAGATTCCATTACCTCATCTGTCTCGGTCAGTACGAGACTACTTTAGTAGAGACATCATGTGTCAAACTACAATTAGCTTTCCAGGGTATATTGGCATCTTTTATATAGAGCTATAGCCTGTAGCATATACTCTCTTCAGGGTTATGGCCTGTAGCCAATTCCTGGTATTATATTGAGGAGTTATGGCCCGCAGCCATACTCTTATTGGGGTTTGGTCTGAAACCAATCCCATACATGGGACATAGCCCATAGTCATTCCTATGGGCATAAGGATATATTTGCACAATTACCCCAACATATTCAAAAATATGTGTTCTGAGTAAAACTCGTTTCACCATTCAGCTATTTCTGATGTTGATTGATCTGTGGTCAGGGCAACTACATTCTATGGTACCACTTGATTAATTAAGTACATTATCATATTCTTTTAGCATCAGTCAAGTTTTCATACATAACTTATTAGGACAAGTACTACTAGAAACATGTATTGTTTTCATTAGTTACTTCTCAATCTTTATAAGACATTGGGTTTTCAGTCCCTCATTTCAATACTAAGAATTATCATCCCTTCACAATTGCAATATCATAATTATATGGATCTGGGTATTCAAACCCTTAGCTCAACACTGAGCACTGTTACCACTTTTTCAGGTAATTATCAACTTCAAGTCATTTGACCAAGGTAAACATGATACTTGTTACACAAGCATCTCTTGGGGCACTTGAGGCTCATCAACTCTCTTGTTACCATTTACTAAGCAACAAGGTATATTATGGCACACAAGGCCCAATGAATAATTTTCAATGATTAAAGCATCATAGCTCATACCTGGCTATGTTTATCATCTCAAGATACCTGTATGGATAACACACATGATAACAGATATATCAAGCATATTTCAGTTTCATACTATTCAAGGATAACACCATTATTCCCTTACTAGGGTTAGGGTTTCCCATTTCATTTCAATCATGGTTACTCATTCCCTTTGCACAATTAGGACTAATTATTTATCATTTCATTGTCCAAGGTTAGAGTTTCATGCTATATAATATAACCCAGAATTAGGGTTTTACATACCTTCACCCTATTTTAGAATTAGGGCTTACCATTCACATCACATCAAGGTTTATCATATACTAACACCCAATTTAGGGTTAGGTTTCACTATTTCTCCCAATTAGGGTTTTATATTCCATTACCCACAATTAGGGTTTACTATTCATCCTAATTAGGGTTTATCATCAGGATACCTTGAATTAGGGTTGCTCATGTCATTACCCTAAATTCAAAACACATCATCCTCCTAGTTTAGGGTTTCACTCAAACTTGCCCTAAATTAGGGTTTAAGTTCATTAATCAACTCAATTAGGGTTTTATGATATCTTAATCAAGGATCATACCCTAATTGTATATCACATTGATTTTGTATGTGTTAAGCTTGATTGTTACACAAATATCATTCATGTATGAATCTCTCTCTCTCTCATCCTATTCAGGATGTCCACTACTCAATTATTGATTAGATTAAGACTACTCTTTAGTCAAATACATGCATTTAGGGTTAGCATGATATATTGAATTATTGTATCATTATGCATCAATGATTAATCCCAATAAGGATATTAATTAGCTAAGTACATCAGGTCTCCAAATGGTTTAATCAATTGAACCTTTAATTATATGAGGAATCCAAATGAATTGATCAATTGAACCTTCAATTACATCAGGTGATCAATTGGATTAACTGATGGAATCTTCATTTGCATTAAGTATCCAATTGGATTGACCATATTGGACCTCAAAAGATTTGATTACTTAGACCCTAAACGGTCTTAGTTCTCATAATTCAATTGGTTGAAAACCATTTAGACAAATTGCCCTTGAAACCAATTGGACAAGAAAGGTCTTGAAATCGATTGAACTTTGGGTCTCCAAACGGTTTGAGACCGTTTGAACCCAAACGGTCTTGAGACCGTTTGGTCCAAACCCTCTCAAAACTGAATGGACCAAAACATCCTTTCAACATTTACACGCTTCATGATTTCAATGGATGAATCAATTATCAATTGAATCTGTGATTTTTTTGTCACTTGAACTATTGAATCAACCTTCAATTAAGCCATCAATTAGGGTTTTGAACCCAATTGATCTCGAATTTCTACTCAAGAAACCTTCAATTATGACTTTGAATCGAGTAGCCATCAATGATCAACATTGTGCAATTCATTCAATTGAAATTAAAGAATCATCATCCTATTTTTGATATGACCAGACCCCAAATGGTCTTGACGTCGTTTGGATGACCTCCAAATGGTCTTGGGTGACCGTTTATATCATCCTATCCTTGGATTTTGTGAAATTTCATTAGGGTTTAGATCATTGGATTGATCATCAAATCAACACTTAATTGCATTTCAATTCGGTATCTTTGGTCCTTCAATTACACAATGATACTTAACCCTAGACCTCCAAACGGTCTTGGGTGACCCCCAAATGGTCTTGATACCATTTGGGTGACCTCCAAATGGTCTTGAGACCGTTTGGGATCAATCACCCAAAAATCTAAGTTAACCAAATTGAATTTCATCACTTAACCCGATTAGGGTTTGCTAATTGATTAACCTTCAACTGATGAACCCTTTGGAATTAATCAATCAAATTTGATGGGTCATCAACCATAAATATTGGCATCAATTTTTCCAAATGGTCAACCCTTGTCAACTCTTCCAAACGGTTTGAAACCATTTAGCTTCAAACGGTTTGATGAAACCGTTTGCTTTCAAACGGTTTTGTTGAAACCGATTGAGCAACTTCTTGAAAACGAATGAGATACAATTTCTTTGGGAAATGAATCCAATATGATGTCATAATCATCTACCTTCGTCCCTAAATGTCTTAGCACTTCTTATTTCATGGAATTAGCAATTTCAACCAACAATTAATCAAGAAGATAAAGGAATCAACAAAATTGCAAGATTGATAATTGAATAACAATGTAGAGGGGTTCAAGTTATATAAACCACCTCCAATTGAGATTCAAAGCTCCAAGATCACGTAAAAAATGGTGGATGCAACTCCTTTCACTATTCCAAGGCTCGTCGTTAAGCTTTGAGTGAAAAGGAATGGTTAGAATTGAAGATGGGTTCGAGATAAGAAGAAATCATGCATTGTTTTGTGATTTCCACCTTGAATTCAAGGTGAAAGGAAGTCAAGAAGCTTACCAACAGGTTAGGGGTCGTCCTCCTGGTCCTTCAAAGCTTCTTTGGTCGTTTTTCAAGCAAAGGGTGGAAGTGGATTCGAAATTACCCTATCATTCTATGGATAAAGGAGCATATATGTGAATTTTATTAAAAATTCAATTAAGAGAGAGAAAGTAGGAATTATCTCCTCCTTCTTCTTGCCACATGCCCCCTTATTTTCCTTAGATAGGAGGCTATCCTCTTTTCCTCTTATTCCCTTTAATTATCCATGATTTAAAGAAAAGCAAATTAAGCACCTTAACCCTTATAATATTAATATCCGAAAGTTAGTGGATTTTTCTTTTTCTTATAATAATGTGAGTGGAGTCTTCACCTCCTTAGGATATTTCATTTGCCTTTGAAAGGCACAAGGACGTCCACATATATGTATTTTCAACCATTTCAATTTTGGTTGAAGGGCAATCCAATTAATATAATTATTTTTTTGCATTAAATTGAATTAAGGTTTCAATTATGCTTAAATCTTGATTATTTTAATATCAAGATTCTCTCTCCTTTAAGGAGGTACAAATGAGACGCCCCTCTCATTTTATTTGCTCCACATGACCCCAAGAAATAGTAGGGACCATTTTGAAGTGGTAATTTGCATATTGAACCCTAGGTTTTGGGTGAATTGCACATTACACCAAAACTAGGTTTTAATGCACAAGCATTGTTTAATCAGCTCTTTCTTGGTACCCATGCTTTCACTAGTCATACCTCTACATCATCTTCATTATCATGATGCTTCAACACATGAGAAACATATTATCATGTAACATTTGCAAATTAACCCCTCAACTTGGGTAAATTGCACTTTAGTCCACAACAAGTAAAATATCATTTCAACATTATTAAAAAAGGACTAACATTGAAATATAAGTTCCTCTTAAGCCTTAATTACGTTTTATGAGATAAGAGAAAGCATCTAATCAACTTTATTAATAAAAACACCTAGGTTTAAAGCATATCCCAGGTCAGGGATGTTACAATAACTTAGAGGGATCGGATTTTCATGTCACATATTCTCCCATAGTGAACTGCATGTCAGTCTACTTTGCATCAGCTTACAACTCATGTTGTCTATGGGCTCCTTTCAGCCATTGCATGATCAGAGCGACTTCATCTTCACACATTGTGGTCCTTTCTTGACCTTCACGAGGACCCATTACCAACATCATCTTAATGAAGTGGTGATCGACATAACCTCCCTTGTAGAGCTTCTTTCCATCCCGATACTGGCTATGGTGGTTATCATTACATCTTACTGAAGAAAAGAACCGTCTCCATGTATCACCCTGAATGAGCGCACATGCTCTCATCAGACCCTCTAGTCTGGATCATACTAACCATTAGCTAGGGTGACAAACTATACTAACATCGAGTTCTTCATGTACCTACTTCCACCTTATGGAAGTGAACCTTTAGATCATACTCAAGAACTTTTGAACTCGCATGGTGTAGTTGAACCATCTCTCTCATATGTGGTTCAAATGGATCTGTCCCTTGACAGAACTCTTTCATTCTCATGTCATATAGGTAAGGTGATCTACCATAACCCATATTGCATTTCGACCTTCCTTGGTCTAGGGGAGACTTACATCCATAATGATGATCTCCCATTCCTTATCAGGGATTATTTATCCTCTATGTCAAAACATTGGGTTATTGGTGTTCGTCCTTCACCTCCTGGCTTGCATGGCAACTTACCCCATGCAACTTCATCTTAAGCATCCAAAGTACTATTGTCACTTATTATCTTGGTAGTACCATGGTATATGGTAAGCTTAAATCATGATCTCCTATATTGTCATGATTCCTTAAGATCGATTCCTCGGAAACCCTAAACCACTCTAATCGGGGTTTCATCACCTTCCTTTTCAGAGAAGTGCATCTGAGGTTCTACTACCATCCTTTCATTGCATCAAGGACTAAGCTGGCTAACCAAACAACCATTAACTTGATCAACCGTTATTGTTACATCTGAGTGTTAGCCAAACTTATCTCTTTTCTAACAGAAGGTTAACCTAAAAACCTCTTCTAGTCTCCATTTAAACTAGGCAGCTGCATCTCATCCAGAGCATCCATTACCACTTCTCATCCTTAGGTGTTAGGTAATGTTGAAGATTTAAATCTCTGTGTATTCCACTTATTATCTCATCTCAGCTCTAGGTCTATCTTCATCAAGAAAACTCTGAGCTTATCCTCTTGGTTTTTCAAACTCAACCTTGTATGACTCATATCTCATGATAAAACATCCTCATAGGATGTAAACCATCCATGTATCATTCACTGCACAAGGGTGTGTTATCATCTCTATCCTCACACCTCATAGCAACATTCCAACTTACATTACCTTTTATCCTTGGTGCATGGCATGCGTATTGTCCTATCTCTCACTCCCATAACAAGAGGAAATAAGCATTTGGCTACAGTCCAAATACATATTTCTTCCTATTCCAAGAGTAGAGATGGTACATCCCACCCTTCCAGTACACCTTTAAATCTTAGTTGAAATGTGCATCTTATGTCTCAACATCATTCTCGATATCAAAGTTACTTCCATGGGAAAACTGGTCTCGAACCTACTTGTGTCCCCACACATTCCTCGTTCATCTCCTCTAGGTCTATAGGGTGTCGGCACTTTTGGGGTCATCCCTCTTCCCTCATGCATCTAGAGAGTGCCCTACTCATCTGCCCTTTGGGTCCTATGAGTTCATGAAGGTGATCAATCTCCTAACCCATGACCCTTAGACAATGATAGTTGTTACCTCCCGACCCTATGGTCATTCACAACTAGAGAATTAGGCAACTCCTACTTCCATCGGTCTTATCCCTACCTGACCCTAGGATAGACTTAGGATTCTATTATAGTACATGTCCAGCTTAGAACCTTACCCAATCCTTTATCATCTCTCTCTCTGTATTCATGGGCTGACTTTCATCCTTTCATAGGGGTCATGGAAACCTCCCTACCTTGGTCAGGCCCCATACCGGTTACTTCCATGGTAACACATCCACATGTGCTTAGAGATGGTTATCTATGGGTCTTACAGGTTCATTCTCATACCATGTACTTCTCACTTAGCTTCTCAAGATCCTACGAGACCTCTTTAGGTTTCCTCAAAACTGTCCAAACTGGTATACACCCTACCAAATGGTCCCTCTCCCCGAATGGGAGGAAACTACAACTCTTGACAACAAGGCCACAAACATCCTAGTGTTAATGGTTTACATCAACATGAGCATACTTAACTCTAGGAAGCTAGTAAGGCACAAGAAGACCACCTATTAAACCATGCTAGGTCACACTTGTTCTCATCCTCAACATTGGATCAAGATCATACTTTCCCATGTTATCCACTTAGCTATGAGGGGTTCATCAAACATACCTTTAAACTTAAGGGGTTCCCTCTCCTCTAACCATGAGGAGTACCATGCTCGAATCTATAGCAACTCAAATCTCATCATGAGCATTAGGTACACCACTTCCCCTCTTAGGCCTAAGAACCCTAGGTTCATTTCTTTGATGTCCAACTGTCTACTCAACCTCTTAACCACAACCAAATAGGTATAGGGTATGACATGCATTTCCTGTCATCCTTCTACTCAAGCAACACTTCAGAGTTGAGTCATCCTCAAGGACAATCAACAAGGTACAAGGCCTTACAACCTGCTACTAAACCTCTTCATGGCTTAAGAAACTCATCTTCTCATCTATACCATAGGTACAGAGGTACTAGTAGTCTCATCCTCTCTCTCATTGAAACCAAGATGTCACCAGCCTCTAGGGATCAAGCATGTGGTGACCACTATCATCCACTTAGGTCGCATCATCCTCAACTCCCTACTTTTCCTCATACCTTGGAGACTAGGATTCCAACCTTCTTACTTGGGTCCTGCTCTCTCTCTCTCTCTCTAGAGCTAACTCCTCAACCAACCTTATACTAAAGGTCCTTTATCCATGAAGATGGATCAAGCTCACCAGTATACCTCTACATGGG
Organism: Alisma plantago-aquatica; assembly: GCA_963693085.1. Taxonomy (NCBI): domain Eukaryota; kingdom Viridiplantae; phylum Streptophyta; class Magnoliopsida; order Alismatales; family Alismataceae; genus Alisma; species Alisma plantago-aquatica. Next base: position 32,587,223 of record OY856414.1, read on the forward strand.
TGAAGCCTATGTTCAACTTATGTTTTCTCAAGGTGTTCCCTAGCCCCTTATGCTTAACTTAATAGATATCGAACATACTCCCTTGGACAAGGTTTCAACCTACTGCTCACACTACAGATGTATTCTGGGTTCCTTCTATGCCATGCACATATAAGCTCATGGGGTTCCATAGGTTCTTCTCTAACCTCATCAATGAAGGAGCTATCCTTCTCTCTAACATGCACGACCCTTTCCAAGGTTGGGTCACCAAAGACACTAGGTCATCCAACCTCTCATGGCTCATATGGCATCCAAGGCATGTCAAACCAAACATCTGCTCTACCATGACATCTAACTCATCATATCATCTCTCTCTTTAACCTTCACTTAGGGTTAGGGTTAACATCATCCTCAGAGGATGTTCTAGATCTCTATTTGTAATGGAGATCTCTACCTCCAAGACTAACTCACTTCCCTTATCCTCCTGATAAGAAGGTCTAGCATCAAGTCTCTCATGAGGGCATCACAACTTATGTCATACGACCTATGCATGTATCTATTCGTTTATGCTTAATCTATTAAGCTTATATCCAAAGCATCTTATTTACATGCTTTTTATTAATTTGATGGAGGATTCCTTAAACCTTATCAACCTTACCCATACCTCAAGAGGGTGAGGGAAAAGAGAGAAAACCGTAATCCTTATAATCCTTAACGGCATTTGAGTTGAGAAGGGATGAACAAGATGAGAGAGTCCTAAAGGTGTCTTATTTTGAGTCAGATCCTAAGACATTGGCCAGATAGTCACACTAATCTGGGAGTCCTCATATTCTGACTAACGGTACGGAGGAAAATCTTTCCATCCCCCGGATGTGATCCTTTTCTAGATACCTCTGTCTTTCGGAAAATCCTTTAATAACTCCCTTGGGTTCTACAGAGTTTGTGAAATTTAATAATTATTAAAGATTAAATGAGGAACTTACGCTCTAATACCAAATGTAACGACCCCGCCTCCCAGTAACCTCCAATTAAGGGAGACCAAGAGGTCAGAGCCGTTATCCAGATTTTCGGATCAAAGGTTCGACAAATAATCAATAATAATTATTAAATTCTACTAACTAAACTGAAAAGTTGTAATAAAATTTAAATTTTCATAACTTTTTCAAAAACTTGGATATCTACTTCTATCCACATGGAGTCTATTCTAACTAGTCCTCCTTTGAACTTTAATTCAAATTTAATTCCACATATGCCACTTTATTGTTTGTTCTTTTCACTTGTACCTAAAATGCCGACAAACAAAACGTCAGTCAGCATAAAGCTGGTATGTGGGGGAAATAATAATCATGCAACTAAGATAACAACATATTGCAACCAATTATGGTTTTAAACAAACAACTTTACATTTTCCGCATAACTTCTCAATCCTTACATACCCTAGACTCTACGTTGTCCCTGCAGTGGACTTGGATGCTACATTCCTTATGGTAGATCCCCATTAAACCCCTCATGATCCCACCTAACAGGTGAATCAGTTTCTAGGGTTCAATCACATGGCACTACCCGTAGGTAGCCCACTCCTTAATTCATGGTGTGCTAAAGAGTCTCATGGAACTACACGTGGGTAGCCCAATTTCTAACTCATGATACCCTAGACCTTGCTCTAGGTTACCCTTTTTAGCCTTTGCAAAGCCACAGAGGAGGACTAGGATCTGAGCCAGTCATGTATGCACATTTATGGTGATAATCATAGTCACATTATAGTTGCATGAAATAAAAGTCATCCAATCAGTTATTTTCAAGCAACCGATAAAAATGTTCGGATATCGCCGTGAAACTTAAGAGATTATTCATAAGCGTAACCACATACCTTTCAAGATGATTTGAGACATAATAATCCATGCAAGTAAGAAATCCAAGCAAACAAGCACACATAACAAGATCCAAAAATAATCATGCAATTCCCTTTTATTACTCATGTCATCAAGATCTATTAAACTTAGCTCGCTTCCTAGGGTTTCTAGCCCACTTTTAGGGTTTCCATTGCAATTAGGGTTTTCCTTAACCTTTTACTATTTTAAACCCTAATTTAATACAATTACTCACAAACCCTATTTATCTCATCTATTCTTCACGGAAGATACTAAGGTTACCTTTTTAGCAACATATAAACCTAATTTCATATTAAGGCACAATTAAACATCCATTAAGTCCATTAAGCTTCTTTTACATTAAAGCTACCATTTTTATCCTTTTAATCCATGACAAGATCATTATGCTCATTTATCATCAATTCATAGTTCATTATAATCTAAATCACATATGAGCTCTATTCGTCATTAATTCTACCTTTTTATTCATTAGAAAACCCTAATTACTACATTACGGGTATTTATTCACAATTAGAAACTTTTACACTCAAAATAGCTCAGAATTATCATATTTCGACTTTAATGATGATTTTGAACAATTAAAGATATTAAGAGTCATAATTACCATTATTAGGGTTTCAAGGCCCATTAAAGCATATTTATGCACATGAAACTCTAAATTAACCAATTACTTTCAAAGTTCATCCTTTTTGTGTTTAATGTACCTTTTACAATTAAGAGGTTAATGTCAACTTTAATCATCCATTAAACCCTACTAAATACATTAATCATCTCCAAATAGGATTTCTTAATCTTTAATTCATTAAAGTTGATAAATCACACTACTTTTCAAATTGCAAGAGAAATTAGCCTTCAAATATATTTTTATTGAATTTCTCTCATTTTTCTGAGCAAAATTCATATATTACATGTATCCATTCAAGCTACGGTTAATTAGATATGAATTATGCAAAATTGACTTACTTTGGGCCAATCAGAGGGCACCACGTCACTCTGTTCCATGCAACATTGCTTACCTATTGGAAATATAACGCAATGATGAAATTGTCCTCATATAAGTGATTTTCTCTTCAGCCTATGGAGGGGCATATCGGTCCAGAGAAGTTTGATCGTATTCTACCTTGTGAGAACGGCTTGCTACTGCCCTAGCGGCCAAGGGCGCAACTTTTCCTCCTTCCCTGGACCTCGACGGCAATTGGGGACAGGTCCCTTGCCACTGAAGCTCCTCTGTGCTCCCATGGAAGCCACGATCTTGCGGATAAAGCCGCCAACTTGCGATTGTCGGGTCTGCCCATGCGGACGTCCCTGCAGTCGTGTTGTAGGTGTTGTGCGACGGCGGTTGGCAGGGAAAGGTGGCCAACCACCCTAGGTCCTCAGAGTTTCTTCATGCCTTCATCCAGATCCCTTCAATCCTTACCTACCCTAGCCTCTACACTATCCCTGCAGTGGACTTGGATGCTACCTTCCTTATGATAGATCCCCATTAAACCCCTCATGATCCCACCTAACAGGTGAATCAGTTTCTAGGGTTGAATCACATGGCACTACCCGTAGGTAGCCCACTCCTTAACTCATGGTGTGCTAGATAGTCTCATGGAACTACATGTGGGTAGCCCAATTTCTAACTCATGATAGCCTAGACCTTGCTCTAGGTTACCCTTTTTATTCTTTGCAAAGCCACAAAGGAGGACTAGGATCTGAGCCAGTCATGTATGCTCATTTATGGTGATAATCATAGTCACATTATAGTTGCATGAAATAAAAGTCATGCAATCCGTTATTTTCAAGCATCTGATAAAAACATTTGGAAATCACCATGAAACTTAAGCGATTATTCATAAGCGTAACCACATACCTGTCAGGCTGATTTGAGACAGAATAATGCCTGCAAGTAAGAAATCCAAGCAAGCAAGAACACATAACAAGATCCTCAAATAATTATGCAATTCCCTTTTATTACTCATGTCATCAAGATCTATTAAACTTAGCTCGCTTCCTAGGGTTTGTAGCCCACTTTTAGGGTTTCCATTGCAATTAGGGTTTTCCTTAACATTTTACTATTTTAAACCCTAATTCAATACAATTACTTATAAACCCTATTTATCTCATCTATTCTTGACGAAAGATATTAAGGTTACCTTTTTTGCAACATATAAACCTAATTTCATATTAAGGCACAATTAAACATCGATTAAGTCCATTAAGATTCTTTTACATTAAATCTACCATTTTTATCATTTTAATCCATGACAACATCATTATGCTCATTTATCATCAATTCATAGTTCATTATAATCTAAATCACATATGAGCTTTGTTCATCATTAATTCTACCTTTTTATTCATTAGAAAACCCTAATTACTACATTAAGGGTATTTATTCACAATTAGAAACTTTTATACTCGGAATAGCTCAGAATTATCATATTTTGACTTTAATCATGATTTTGGACAATTAAAGCTATTAAGAGTCATAATTACCATTATTAGGGTTTCAAGGCCCATTAAAGCATATTTATGAACATGAAACTCTAAATTAACCAATTACGTGCAAAGTTCATCCTTTTTGTGTTTAATGTACCTTTTTACAATTAAAAGGTTAATGTCAACTTTAATCATCCATTAAACTGTACTAAATACATTAATCATCTCCAAATAGGATTTCTTAATCTTTAATTCATTAAAGTTGATAAATCACACTACTTTTCAAATTGCAAGAGAAATTAGACTTCAAATATATTTTTATTGAATTCCTCTCGTCTTTCTGAGCAAAATTCATACATTATGCATATCCATATGAGCTACGGTTAATTAGATATGAATTATGAAAAATTAACTTACTTTGGGCCAATCAGAGGGCGCCACATCACTTTGTTCCAAGCAACGTTGCTTGGCTATTGGAAATATAACGTAGTGACGAAATTGTCCTCAGATAAGTGATTTTATCTTCAGCCCGTGGAGGGGCATATCGATCCAGAGCAGTTTGATCATCTTCTACCTTGTGAGAACGGCTTGCTACTACCCTAGCGGCCAAGGGCGCAGCTTTTCCTCCTTCCCTAGACCTCGACGACCATTGGGTACAGGTCCCTTACCACCAAAGCTCCTCTGTGCTCCCATGGAAGCCACGATCTTACGAATAAAGCCGCCAAATTGTGCTGGTCGAGTCTTCCCATGCGAACGGCCCTGCAGCCGTTTTGCAGGTGTTGTGCGATGGCGGTTGGCAGGGAAAGGTGGCCAACCACCCTAGGTCATCAGAGTTGCTTCGTGCCTTCACCCAGATCCCTTCACAACTGCTAGTTGCCGCCGAGATAGCCCTAAACATTCTTGGTTAGGGTTTCAAATGCAAACAAGCAAGAAGAAGATGAGGAAGAGAGAGAAAGGACTTGGGATCCTCTTAAACTCGAGCCATAGGCTCTACCCCTTATATAGGGGAGGGTTTTCACACCCCAAGATGTGCATCCACAAAGATGCAAGGTCTTTTCCCAATAGGAATCCAATTCCTTCATTAGGAAGCAAGCTTTCTCTCTCCTTACTATCCCTTTGATATTTCTTATTTCTTGGATAATTAGGAATTCAAAATTCCTCTCACTTATTCTCTTTATTCTTGCTTTTAATCCATTGGCACGGATTTCTATTTTCTTTTAATAGAAATTACTTCCTTTTTAACAATACCCCAAAATCATTCATAATGCATCATATTATCTTCTTATTTGACATTATCAGTATTTTCTCTTTCCTCTTTCTTCATTGGGGCTCCTTGGACCCCAAGAAACTCCAAGATTTCGAAATTCCTTCATAAGGATACTTATTGTCCTTTTAGATGAATCAAAATTTATTATTTCACATTATCTTGTTTATTTCTTATTAAAATATCTCTTCTTGAGGTTTTCTCTTTATCTTTCTTTTTATTTTCTCATTGGCATTCTATTTAACATTAGGAATCCTTTGGATACGAAAATCCATCAAGGATAACTCAATTATACATCTTTTCACTTATGTTCCACATTTTATCATTGTTTTATATTTCTTTCTTAATAAAGAAATATTTAATTGATCTTTTCTTTTCTTATTGCTTTATTTTTGCAACTTTGGACTCCTTGGAACCCAAGAGGCATGAAATCCACCTTTGTATTATATATTTTTTTCCTTCTAGAGGTTTCTACATTTTTATTTTGTCCATTTCTTATTAATAATGGAGTTCCTTTTGTCTCTTCCTTGTTATTGGGCCCAATAGCCAATAAAGCCCACAAAACAATCATCAAGGCTATTGTAAACGAAATCCATTTATTCAAAACAAATCATATCTTTATTTGTTCAAATATCTTTAATATGAGAAATCACATTTCCCACCAAATGAACCCAATATTGGGGTTGTAACACCACCACTCCCTCTTCACCTAGCTTGGCCACTAAAGGAAGGGAAGCAACTAAAGGAAATAAAGAGGCCTAGCAAGCAGGGGGTCTTTTATATACCAAGGGGTGAAGGGGAAGAGCAAGGCAAGGTGGCACCCGCCCCTAACACACTTGTGCAAGGATTGTACCACATGCTAGCACCCCAAACCACTTGTCCACGACTTGCCACCCACTTAGCAAAGCAACAACCACTTGTCCAAGATTGGTGACACAAATGAGGCTAGGTCAAGATGGTGTGTGTAAGGACCCTGGCCTTCATTTTGGGCTTACCCTATTTATTTTGCCTAAACCTTGTGCTTGGTTGCTTGCTAATCACCGTTAGTGGTGATTAGGGTTTGCTTGTGCTTTGTTGATATTTTGAGGTGTTACTTGCAAAATAACCTGCGTTAGGGTTGAAGAGCAAGTTTGTCACCTAGAGATATGTCTTTCTCTCTCTTTGCTTCCTCTAGAGTTGAGAGGAAGGTTTGGGCTCGTGCCTTGAGTTGTCTTGGGCTTTGTTGAATCTCTGTTGGGCTTGGTTGAGCCTTGATGGGCCTTGCCTTGCTTTGAGGAGCCATGTATCGAGCAAGGATGCTTTGTGTCGACCATGGGGTATCGCCCATGGGGGTGTCAGCCAAGGTGGTGGTGGTGTGTCGGCCTTTGACCTTGTTTGACCTCCTTGCCTTGGTTGTGTCACCCTAGCTTGGACATGTGGCCAAACCATGGTTGAGTGGTGGCATGGCATGTGCATGTGTTTTGCAAGGACGTAAAACGTGTGGACAAGTGTCCCTGGGTAAGGTGACACCTTTCCTTGGTTTAACCTTGACCCTCATCTATATATACCTTTCCTTTCTCTTCCTTAGGAATCATTTAGCTCTTTTGTTGCTCTTCCCTCCTTGTGTGCACGACACACCTTCCATGGAGAGCTTGGTGGTCGATCCTTTCCCCATGGTGGAGATCCCTTCTTCTTCCTCTAGCTTGGTGGCTGAAACCTAGGTGGGTCTTGTTATTTGGTAAGCATCTTCCCTCTATCCTTATCATCTTCTTCTCCATCTTTCCTACCCTTTGGCCATGGTGGTTATGGTTCTTGTTCCTTTTCTTGAGGTGGCTGAAAGTGGTGTGCTTGGAGCTAGGAGCTTAAAGCTTGGAGCTTTGGATCTTGAGGATTTTGCTTAAGGCGGGTTACATAACTTCTAACCCTAGATATACTACCTTCTTTATGTGGCATGATTCCTATATGTTGATGATCGACCATTGCATGTTATGTTTCTTGCTCTAGTACAAGTTGTTGATCTTATGGATATAGTGAGCATGATGTGGTTGATGTTGTTGATGGTTTATATGCCTTTACACCTAGTTGGTTGAACCATAGTTTGGAGTTTCCTTGTTGAGCAATACTCCTTTCTCTCCTTGGTCTAGAGAAGTGAGTTTGAGCTCTAGTGATGTAGGCAATACCCCTCTCTCATTTTAGTTGATAGGTGAGTCTACATTCTAGTTGCTTGGGCAACACCCAACTCTCACCATGGATTTGAGAGGTGAGCTCTTGGACATGTGATGACCTATGTTAAGGTTGATCCTTGTGGTTGCACGATTTGTGATAGAGGTTGTGCAAAACCCCTCTCTCTTAGTTGTTGAGAGGTGAGTCGATCTTCTTGATTAATTAGGGTTTGGTGCCCTTGTGTTTGAGGTTGAAGATGACCATGTTGGGTTGTGTCTTGCACGATATGACCTTCGAGTAGTGTTGTCGATAGCCTTGTCTTGGGTTGTACCCTTGACCGATACACCTACTTGAGATGGTTGGTTTGATGCCCAATATGGTTCTCTTGGCTTGAGATAGAGCTTGGGCGACACACCTTATATCTTGTGCTCTGAACGATACATCTTGAAGTAAGATTGCCCAATACCCATAGCTTGTGTTGATCTTTGTCTGATCTAATATGGAATTGAGATGGTTGGCTTGGTGCCCGATATGCTTTGACTGATATGGTGCCTTGTAGGCCATCCTTGTGTTTGGTGATATGGTTTAGTTATGGTAATGACCGATATGGGTTAAGTGGAAACCCTAGTTGTTTCTTTGATAGATGCTGATATGGAGTGATGCCCTATTGACTGTTAGGCTTCCTTGAGGTGCCTTTGTGTCGCTTGTGTCATGAGCATGTTGGGTGACACAGTATTGTCTTGGGGTGCCATGATCTTGTCCAATACAGTGATGAGAATGGGTGCCCAACTCAACCCTAACCCTAGTTGGCCGGTAGAGTTCTAGCCGATACACCTCTTGAGTTGGTTGCGCGATACATCTTGTGAACCTGGTATGCACGACAAGGTTGCATGTTAATGCCATGTTCTCTAGTTGCATGATACACATTGGGCGTTGGTTTAATATCTTCTAGGGTTGGTCGATATGTGGCTAAATGCCTAGGCTGGTAAGCTTTTGGTAAAGGTTGTTACCCTACCCGATACCACCTATGGTGAGGGACGCGCTACCCGCCATACTTTTAGTGAAGGTAGCAGGAGCTTTTAGTGAGGGTTCTTGATATCCCAGGAACCTAGCAGATAGTTCTTGATCATGTAACTACATCTTTGATGAGAATGATGATATGGTTTAACTACCTTGATCCTGCATCTATGTTGGTAATGAGACATGAGGATAGGTTATGAACCATGTATGTTTGGAAGGTCATGATGTTGTTACATATGATGTTGCTTCTCATGATAATGTGACACATGTATATGATCACAAGTATGGGGCATGATAAATGTTTATGATTAATGATAAAACTATTATTTATACATCTTATTTGTAATATACTCATGGATGTTGCTTCATACTTGGTAGCATGATAATCATGTTAATCCATGATGGCTTCAGTTATCTCTATGGAAGTGTGGAAGTGTATGCTAACCATGCAGGTATACTATGTGGATTCATAGCCTGGTAAGAGATATGAGCTATATGTGCATTGACTAGTACAATATGATGATAATCCTTGTTAATGAGATAACAGGTTGATAGGTCTGAGGACCTGATAAAGGCTGAGTGTCTAGTTGAGGTGTTATCCTCTTATGATAAGTTAAGGGATGCGTTCCCAGAATGCGGATGCATGATTATGATGCCTTGATTGGTGGTGGTTTTTATTATGAGGGACTGAGATGCCAGTATAGTATCATGATGGCATTGATGATGTAATTCTATAAGGCTATGTTATACTTTGGTTACCTCAACAATTGGCTTAAAATATACTAATTAATTATAGATGAACATATCATGTAGTTTGCCCTGGCCATAGATCCATCATCGTCGGCATTTGGTGATGGTGAAATAGGTTTATCATGTGGGATTACCTGGAGCGCATATTGTTGAATATGAGAGGTATTCCCTAACCTAAAATAGGAGGGTTTGAGTGTAGTTGTGGTTGCAGACTCATGATATATGGAGCATGGTGAACAGACACATGGCTCAGGATATGTGATGATGAGCATGATGCGTTCATGGTTCAGATGTATGCATGAGCACCTATGATGGGGTGCGCTAGAGATATGGGTAGCTTGTAGAGATGACCCAGAGGCTGAGGCCCTATAAGCATACAACTGCGGTCTTGCTTGATGATTCGTGTACTGACCACGAGAAGGTGAGGTCATGGAGTCTGGATCTCCTTAGACCTTGTATGGAACCGGATTGGGCTTCATAGCCAATGGTTGGATTTGAGCAGGGAAGGCTCACTTCCTTAGTGCATAATAAAACATAATCCAGCCAAATAGTATATCTTGCCTAGAGCAAAATACAGAACATTGTTTGAGGCCTTGCTTATATAGATGATCTAGTTGTACTATGCAATTGTGTATACGATCCTTATATCTTTTGATAAGTTCTTATAAAGCTTATCTTGTCAATCATGTTCCATAAAGAAATACTTGGTTATATGCCTCTCGGATATCTTGGTAAGCTTGATGGTAATAATAGCCTTGCTCCGTATGCTGCTCTTGTTATACATTTTATCACTTATATGTTGTTGTTGCCTTAACCTTATGAGGTTTTATAGTTTCAAAGGGGAGTTATGTTTCTCGCTGGGATTGTGTGTCTCACCCCGCTGGTTTACACCCTTTTTAGGTGATCGCTCTAGACGTGGTGGTGGTTGTGAGGTTGCAGCTGAGCAGCACTAAGAGAAGTAGAAGGCAAGAGATGGGCATGTTGTTATTTTTGTGGTTTTGTAGTAGATTCTTAGAGTCATCCTTGTACTCTCAGTTCCTTGGAGGTGTTTGATGATGTTTCATGATGTCTAGCTGTTGTAATCTTGTATATCCTACTGTTATCCATACGTTGTCGTTATGTATGTATAAATAGGTGTTGAACTTTGGTACTGACATTATAGCTGGTTCCGATAAGCTATGGACCTATAACAAGGCTTGTGAATTTTGATATAACATGCTTTCTCTACAGGATTTGGATGCAAAAGTTTCCTTGAGTATGCTTTCCGTAATCGATTTTAATTAACCTGTGTTTTTGGTAATATGAGGTTTCGCACGTTTTCACGTGTCATCTCGTTATCTGTCAGATGGCGGGGCATCACAGTAGGTTTGGTATCAGAGCTCTAGGTTCGCTGAGTCTACAGGGATCTAGGACTAGTTTTTTGTCTGTTCTTATGAGTTTCCCATATTTTCTTACAATAACCTTCTGCTCTCAGTGGAAGATAAATCTTAAAGATGTTTGGAAATCATGAATAACATACTGCCGAGAGCAGTGATGCTGCATCAGTTGATGGAGCAGGAGGGTAGGCATAAGAAGATCGGGTGCCTGAGGTCCCCCAACTTGACCCATCCATTCTCGAAAATCCTACCTACCAACAGCTTATGGGGCAGTTGATGGCTACGATGAATCACATGGTGGAAAGGTTGCCAGTGCCTCATCCCAGAGCACATGCTCCCCATGGTGAAACATTGGGTATTAGGAAGACCTTTGAGCGGCTTTGCAGAGTTAGAGCTTCGGATTATGCTGGAACAGTTGATCCAGCAGATGCAGATTTGTGGCTGACAGGTCTCGAGAAGGCCTTTCGGATCCTCGACATCCCCAAAGCAGATAAAGTCAAGCATGTTGTCTAGCTTCTGAAGGGTAGTGTTGGCCACTGGTGGGCCATTGAGGAGGAGAAGAGACCCAGTGAGGTGATCGGTTGGGAGGTTTTTTGGTGAGAGTTCGTTAGCAGATACTTTCCGAAGACGTATCTGGACAAGAAGATCAACCAATTTGAGCATCTACACCAAGGATCGATGAGCATCACTTAGTATGAAGCCAAGTTCATGGACTTGCTGAGGTTTTGTCTTCACACGGAGGTGACATTTGCTGAGCAGATCAAGCGATTTGAGAAAGGTATGAGTGCTGAGTTGTCGACACCTGCTGCTGCTTTGGAAAATCGGGAGTGGTTTTCCCAGTTCGTCGAGTCCGTCCGTAGGATTGAATGATCTGCTAGGGAGAAAAGGCATGTTCAGTTCCAGGGATAGAGATCTGGTGGCTTCAAGAAGCCAAGGTTTTCAGCACCTTCCGTAATGCATAGTTCTCATAGACCATCTCAGTAATCTCTGCGTAAGGGAAGAGGTTATGTTTCTTTGTCGTCGAAGGAGCATAGTACAACTTCTGTGGCAGTGACAAAGCTATCTAGGCCGCAGACAGAAGGCAGGTCATGTTATCACTGTGGACATACTGGGTACTTAAGGTCAAATTGCCTAAGGAAAGATGTTAAAGTAATACAACAGTTGAGACAGAGTCAACAAGGGTCAGACAGATTGTAGCCCAGTGGTAGCAGAGGGTGAGGACATGGTCAAGAGTCACAAGCAGAATCGTCTTTTCAAGGAAGCAGAGGATGTGGACAACATGCAATGGCTCGATTCAATGCTATGAGTCAGCCGGAGGTGATAGTCAACCCGCGAGTGGTGACAGGTCAGATGGAGTTATTTCATTCTGATTTGTCTTCTTCTTGATGTATATCTATTTTGGTTGACTCGGGTGCTATCCACTCTTTTATCACACATAGTCTGCTTACTAGCTGTCATTTACCTGTTAGTTGTAAGAAAGATAGCATGTTGCTAGAAACCCCTCTCGATGGTTCTTCGATGCTTTGAGAGGAGTGCCCATTTTGTGTTCTATCCTTCTTGGAACACAGTATACAAGTGGATCTTATGTCACTTGATATGCATGGATTTGATGTGATCCTTGGGATGGATAGCTTAGAGAAGTATAAGGTCATATTGGACTATGGTTCCAAGAAGGTAGTGTTTGATGATGGTGGAGAGAAGTGGATCTTCTAAGGAGATAGGAAGATTCTTCTGACATGTCTAGTGTCAGCAATGGTGGCAGAAAAGTTGTTGCGACAAGGTTGTAAAGCATTCTTAGCTCACGTTGTTGATACCAAGGTGAAAGGTCCTAGCCTTGAGGAGGTGACAGTTGTCCGAGAGTTTGCATATGTGTTTCCTGATGAGTTCCCCGATGTTCCCCCACCTCGAGAGATTGATTTTGAGATCAATCCGGTACCAGGAACACAGCCAGTTGCACATACACCATATAGGATGGCTCCAGTAGAGATGGCAGAGTTGAAGAAGCAGTTACAGGAGTTGTTGGAGAAAGGTTTCATCTGACCGAGCACATATCCTTGGGGTGCTCCAGTGTTGTTCGTTAAGAAGAAGGATGGGTCCATGCGAATATGTATAGATTATTGGCAGTTGAACAAAGTCACGATCAAGAATAAGTACCTATTGCCGAGGATAGATGATCTATTCGATCAGATTTGTGGTGCTACAATGTTCTCAAAGATCGATCTACAGTCTGGATATCATCAGTTGAGGATTAAGGCAGACAAAATACCAAAGTCAGCGTTTAGGATGAGGTATGGTCACGTTGAGTTTGTGGTTATGTCGTTTGGGCTAACCAATGCACCTACTGCTTTCATGGATCCGATGAATCGAGTGTTCCGTCCGTTTCTAGATCAGTTTGTTGTAGTCTTTATAGATGACATCTTGATCTATAATGGGGACAATCAAGAGCATGAACGACATCTTCGGCAAGCATTGACTCTTCTTCGCCAACATCAGTTGTATGCCAAGTTCAACAAATGTGAGTTCTAGTTGAAGGAAGTGACATTCTTGGGTCATGTGATATCTATAGAAGGAGTCAGAGTGACCCTAAGAAGGTGGAGTCAGTTGTAGATTGGGAGCAACCAAGGACGCCGACGGAAGTTTGTAGTTTTCTGGGTTTTGGCAGGATATTACCGGAGGTTTACCAAGGACTTCAGTGTGATCATGTTGCCAATGACAAAGTTGACCAGGAAGGATGTACCTTTTGTCTGGGATGATCGTTGTCAGCAAGCTTTCTAAAGTTTGAAGGAGAAGCTGACTAGTGCTCTAGTGCTAGTGCTTCCAGAGCCTGGGAAGGGCTATGTTGTTTTCTGCGATGCTTCCAAGAAAGGCTTAGGTTACGTGCTGATGTAAGAGGATCATGTGGTTTCTTTTGCTTCGCGATTGCTTAAGAAACATGAGGAGAACTATCCAACATATGATTTAGAGTTGGCAGTGGTGGTGCATGCGTTAAAGATTTGGAGACACTATCTTTATAGGGAAGTGTGTCAAATCTTTACAGATCATAAAAACCTGAAGTACATCTTTTCACAGAGTGAACTGAACATGCGACAGTGTCGCTGGATGGAGCAAATCAATGATTATGATTGCACCATTGAGTATCATCCTGGTAAGGCAACGTGGTAGCTGATGCACTTAGTAGAAAGTCTTCTTCTCTCCCCACGTAGAAAGCACAGTTGAGTTCCTTCGTATGCCATAGGCAAGATATGTTTGTCTCCTTGCGACAGATGAATATGCAGTTGGAAGTTTCCTTGTTTTCAAGATTGTTGGCATAGATGTAGATCAAGCCTACGTTGAGATAGCAGATCAAAGATGCACAGTAGGCAGATGATACAGTGTAGTTGATTAGGTTAGAGCTTAGCATCAAAAAGCGTGTTGGGTTCCATGAGTCTAAGGATGGACTAGTTTGCTATCATCGTAGGATGATGGTCCCCGATGGTGATAATCTAAGAAAGCTAGTGCTCGAGGAAGCACACATGTCAATGTATGCTATGCATCTAGGAGTCGACAAAATGTATCATAATCTGAAGGACCTGTATTGGTGGTCTGGTTTGAAGAAGGATGTCGCTGAGTTTGTGGCTAAGTGTGCAGTATGTCAGCAAGTTAAAGCTTAGCATCAGAAGCCGACAGGTACATTGCAACCCATGCCAATACCACAATGGAAATGGGATCATATAACCATGGACTTCGTAGTTGGTCTACCAAAGATAGGTAGGAATCATGATTCCATTTGGGTAATAGTAGATAGGCTGACAAAATATGCTCATTTCATACCGGCAAAGACGATGTATACAACAAAGAAGCTTGCTTAGGTGTAGGTAGACGAGATAGTACGTCTGCACAGTGTACCAGCAATGATAGTTTCTAACAGAGGTCCTCAATTCACAAGTCGTTTCTGAAAACAGTTGCACAAAGCGTTGGGAACACAGTTGAGGTTCAGTAATGCCTTCCACCCACAGATGGATGGACAGTCTGAAAGGACTATTCAGACTTTGGAAGATCTTCTCCGAGCTTGTGTTTTGTAGTTCCTAGGAAGTTGGGACATGCATCTCAGTCTAATAGAGTTCACTTACAATAATAGTTATCAGCAGAGCATTGACATGGTTCCTTATGAGGCACTATATGGAAGCAAGTGCAGATCCTCTTTATGTTGGTATGAGTTTGATGAGTATCAGCTTTTGGGTCCTGGGTTAGTGCAGCAGACAACAGAAAAGATCAAAGTGATACAACAACAGTTGAAGGCAACACGGGATAGACAAAAGTTTTATGCAGACAATCACTGACGACCTTTAAAGTTTCAAGTGGGAGACAAAGTGTATCTCAAGGTCTCACCTTGGAAAGGTGTGCTAAGGTTTGGCCGGAAAGGCAAGCTGGAACCCAGGTATATGGGGCCATACTTGGTAATAGCACGTGTTGGCAAGGTAGCTTACAAGTTAGAACTACTGCCAGAGTTGCACAGGTTACATCTGGTGTTCCATGTCAACATGTTGAAGAAAAGTCATCCAGACACAGGGACAGTGATACAGCCAGTTGAGGTTGAGCTTGATGAATGCATGACCTATGAGGAGGGTCTGGTGGCGATCCTTGACAAAAGAGTAAAGAATTTGAAGAGGAAGGGTCTGGTTCTTGTGAAGGTCCTTTGGCATCATCGTGGTGTTGAGGAATCCACATGGGAGCTTGAGGAAGAGATGAGGTGGAAGTATCCCTCACTTTTCTCTTCGGATTTTGGGGACAAAATCCCTTTGTAAAGGTTTATGGCTTGTAAGGACCCTGACCTTCGTTTTGGGCTTACCTTGTTTGTTTTGCCTAAACCTTGTGCTTGGTTGCTTGCTAATCACCTTTAGTGGTGATTATGGTTTGCTTGTGCTTTGTTGAGAGTTGGAGGTCCTACTTGCAAAATAACATGAGTTAGGGTTGAAGAGAAAGTTTGTCACCTAGAGATATGTCTTTCTCTCTCTTTGCTTCCTCTAGAGTTGAGAGGAAGGTTTGGGCGCGTGCCTTGAGTTGTCTTGGAATTTGTTGAAGCTCTATTGGGCTTGGTTGAGCCTTGTTGGGCCTTACCTTGATTTGAGGAGCCCTGTATCGGGCAAGAATGCTTTGTGTCGACCATGGGGTATCGCCCATGGGGGTGTCGGCCAAGGTGGTGGTGGTGTGTCAGCCTTTGACCTTGTTTGACCTCCTTTCCTTGGTTGTGTCACCCTAGCTTGGACATGTGGTCGAACCTTGGTTGAGTGGTGGCATGGCATGTGCATGTGTTTTGCAAGGTGGTGAACATGTGGACAAGTGTCACTTGGTAAGGTGACACCTTGCCTTGGTTTAACCTTGACCCTCATCTATATATGTCTTTCCTTTCTCTTCCTTGGGAATCCTTTAGCTCTTTTGTTGCTCTTCCCTCCTTGTGTGCACGACACACCTTCCTTGGAGAGCTTGGTGGCTGATCCTTTCCCCATGGTGGAGATACCTTCTTCTTCCTCTAGCTTGGTGGTCGAACCCTAGGTGGGTCTTGTTCTTTGGTAAGCATCTTCCATGTCTCCTTAACATCTTCTTGTCCATCTTGCCTACCCTTTGGCCATGGTGGTTATGGTTCTTGTTCCTTTTCTTGAGGTGGCTGAAAGTGATGTGCTTGGAGCTAGGAGCTTGAAGCTTGGAGCTTTGGAGCTTGATGAGTTTGCTTAAGGCGGGTTACATAACTTCTAACCCTAGATATACTACCTTCTTTATGTGGCATGATTCCTATATGTTGATGATCGGCCATTGCATGTTATGTTTCTTGCTCTAGTACATGTTGATCTTATGGATATAGTGAGCATGATGTGGTTGATGTTGTTGATGGTTTATATGCTTTTACACCTAGTTGGCCAAACCATAGTTTGGGGTTTTCTTGTTGATCAATACTCCTTTCTTTCCTTGATCTAGAGAAGTGAGTTTGAGCTCTAGTGATGTAGGCAATACCGCTCTCTCGTTTTAGTTGAGAGGTGAGTCTACATTCTAGTTTCTTGGGCAACACCCTCCTCTCACCATGGATTTGAGAGGTGAGCTCTTGGATATGTGATGACATATGTTGAGGTTGATCCTTGTGGTTGCACGATTTGTGATAGAGGTTGAGCAAAACCCCTCTCTCTTGGTTGTTGAGAGGTGAGCTGGTCTTATTGATCAATTAGGGTTAGGTGTCCTTGTTCTTGAGGTTAAAGATGACCATGTTGGGTTGTGCCTGGCACAATATGACCTTGGAGTAGTGTTGTTGATAGCCTTGTCTTGGGTTGTACCCTTGACCGATACATCTAGTTGAGATGGTTGGTTTGATGCCCAATATGGTTCTCTTGGCTTGAGATAGAGCTTGGGCGACACACCTTATATCTTGTGCTCTGAATGATACATATTGAAGTAAGATTGCCCGATACCCCTACCCTGTGTTGATCTTTGGATGATCTAATATGGAGTTGAGATGGTTGGCTTGGTGCCTGTTATGCTTTGACTGATATGGAGCCTTGTAGGTCATCCTTGTGTTGGGTGATATGGTTTAGTTGTGGTAATGACCGATATGGGTTAAGTGGAAACCCTAGTTGTTTATTTGATAGAGGCTGATATGGAGTGCTGTCCTGTTGACCGATAGGCTTCCTTGAGGTTCCGTTATGTCGCCTATGTCATGAACATGTTGGGAGACACAGTGTCGGCTTGGGGTGCCATGATCTCGGCCGATACAGTGGTGAGAATGGGTGTCCAATTCAACCCCAACCCAGCTGGCCTGTAGGGTTCTAGCCGATACACCTCTTGAGCTGGCTGCACGATACACCTTGTGCACCTGGTATGCACAACAGGGTTGCATGTTAATTCCATGTTCTTTAGTTTCATGATACACCTTGGGTGTTGGTTTGATATCTTCTAGGGTTGGCCAATATGTGGCTAAATGCCTAGGCCGGTAAGCTTTTGGTGAAGGTTCTTACCCTGCTCGATACCACCTGTGGTGAGGGATGCACTACCTACCACACTTTTAGTGAAGGTAGAAGGAGCTTTTAGTGAGGGTTCTTGCTAACCCGGGAACCTAGAAGAGAGTTCTTGATCATGTAACTACATCTTTGATGAGAATGATGATATGGATTAACTACCTTGAGCCCACATCTATGTTGGTAATGAGACATGAGGATAGGTTGTGAACTAGGTAAGTTTGGAAGGTCATGATGTTGTTACATATGATGTTGCTTCACATGATAATGTGACACATATATATGATCACAAGTATGGGGAATGATAAATGTTTATGATTAATGATAAAACTATGATTTCTATAGCTTATGTGCAATATACTCATGGATGTTACTTCATACTTGGTAGCATGATAATCATGTTAATCCATGATGGCATCAGTTATCTCTATGGATGTGTATACTAACCATGCAGGTATACTATGTGGATTCATAGCTTGGTAAGAGCTATGAGATATATGTGCTTTGACTAGCACAATGTGATGATAATCCTTGTTAATGAGATAACAGGTTGATAGTTCTAAGGACTTGATAAAGGCTAAGTGCCTAGTTGAGGTGTTATCCTCTGATGAGAAGTAAAGGGATGCGTTCCCAGAATGCAGATGCATGAATATGATGCCTTGAGAGGCAGTGGTTGTTATTATGAGGGATAGAGATCCCAGGATAGTATGATGATGGCATTGATGATGTAATTCTATAAGGCTATGTTATACTTTGGTTGCCTCAACAATTGGCTTAAAATATACTAATTAATTATAGATGAACATATCATGTAGTTTTCCTTGGCCATAGATCCATCATCGTCAGCATTTGATTATATGGTGAAACACACTTATCCTGTGGGGTTACCTGGAGCGCATATTGTTGAATATGCGAGGTTTTCCCTAGCCTAAAATAGGAGGGTTTGAGTGCAGCTGTGGTTGCAGACTCAGTATATATGGATCATGGTGAACAGACACATGGCTCAGGATATGTGATGATGAGCATGATGCGTTCATGGATCAAATGTATGCACTAGCACCTATGATGAGGTGAGCTAGAGATATGGGTAGCTTGCAGAGCTGACCCAGAGGTTGAGGCCCTATAAGCATAAGACTGCGGTCTTGCTTGATGATTCGTGTACTGACCATGAGAAGGTGAGGTCATGGAGTCCGGATCTCCTTAGACCTTGTATGGCACCGGATTGGGCTTCACAACTAATGGTTGGATTTGAGTAGGGAAGGCTCACTTCCTCAGGGTAAAATAAAACATAATCCAGCCGAATAGTATATCTTGCTTAGAGCAAAATACAGAACATTATTTATGGCCTTGCTTATATAGCTGATCTAGTTGTACTATGCAATTGTGTGTACGATCCTTATATCTTGTGATAAGTTCTTATAAAGCTTATCTTGTCAATCATGTTCCATAAAGAAATACTTGGTTATATGCCTCCCGGATATCTTGGTAATCTTGATGTTAATAATAGCCTTGCTCAGTATGTTTCTCTAGTTATACATTTAATCAGTTATCTGCTATTGTTGCCTTAACCTTCTGAGGTTTTATTGTTTCGGTGGGGAGTTATGTTTCTCGTTGGGACTGTGTGTCTCACCCCGCTAGTTTACACCCTTTTTAGGTGATCGCTCTAGATGTGGTGGTGTTCGTGAGGTTGTGGCTGAGCAGCAAGAAGAGCAGTAGAAGGCAAGAGATGGGCATGTTATTGTTTTGGTGGTTTGTAGTAGAGTCCTAGAGTCATCCCTATACTCTCAGGTCCTCGGAGGTGTTTGACGATGTTTCATGATGTTTAGCTATTATAATCTTACATATCCTACTACTGGTTGTACGTGGTTGTTATGTATGTATAAACAGGTGTTGAACTCTGGTGCTGACAGTACAGCTGGTACCGATAAGCTGTGGACCTATAACAAGGCTTGTGAATGTTGATATAACATGCTTTCTCTGTAGGATCTGGATGCAAAAGTTTCCTTGAGTATGCTTTCCGCAATCGGTTTTAATTAACCCATTTTTTCAGTAATATGAGGTTCTACACATTTTCATGTGTCATATTGTTGTCTATGTGATGGCGGGGTGTCACAGTGTGTGTCAACCAACATGGCAACCCGACGCACCATGGTCGATACACAGCTTGCCCGATACAAGCAAGCACTCCTAGCCGATACACCAAGGCCCAGCCCGATACAACTCCAACAAGGCTCAACACAACTCAAACAAGACTCAACAAAGCCCAAAGCTACTCAAGCAAAGAGCCTAACCCATCCTCTCAACCCTAGAGGATGCAAGGAGAGAGAAAGACATCTCTCAAGGTGACAAACTTGGGTAATTTGCAAGTTGCACCTCAACCTCTCAACAAGGCACAAACAAGCCCTAATCACAACTCAAGTGATTAGCAAACATCTAAACACAAGGTTTAGGCAAAGGAAATAGGGTAAGCCCAAAACAGAGTTCATGGTCCTTACAAGCCATAAACCCCTACAAAAGGATTTTGTCCTCAAAATCCAAAGAGAAAAGTGAGGGATACTTCCTCCTCATCTCTTCCTCGAGCTCCAACGTGGCTTCCTCAATGCCACGATGATGCCAAAGAACCTTCACAAGAACCAGGTCCTTCTTCTACAGCTTCTTCACTCTTCTATCCAGGATCAACACTAGACCTTCCTCATAGGTCACATCTTCATCAAGCTTAACCTCAATTGGATGTATCACTATCTCTGTGCCTGGATGACTTTTCTTCTACATACTGACATGGAAAACGTGATGCAACATGTGCAACTCTGGTGGTAGCTCTAACTTGTAAGCCACTTTTCCAACACGTGCTATCACCGGATATGGCCCCATATACCTGGGAGCCAACTTGCCTTTTCAGCCAAACCTCAACATGCCTTTCCATGGAGAGACCTTGAGATACACCTTGTCTCCCACCTAGAACTCTAGAGGTCGTCGATGATTATCTGCATAAGAATTCTATATATCATGTGCTGCTTTCAACTATTGTTGTATCACCTTGATCTTCTCTGTCGTCTACTATACTAACTCAGGACCCAAAAGTTGATATTTTCCAGACTCATACCAACATAAAGGAGATCTACACTTTCTACCATACAAAGCCTCATAAGGTGCCATGTCGATACTCCATTGGTAACTGTTGTTGTAGGCAAACTCTATAAAACTGAGGTGCACGTCCCAATTTCCTAGGAACTACAAAACACAAGCTTGGAGAAGATCCTCCAAAGTCTGAATAGTCCTTTTAGACTGTCCATTTGTCTATTTGTGGAAAGTGGTACTAAACCTCAATTGCATTCCCAATTCTCTGTGCAACTGTTCCCAAAAACAACCCGTGAACTGAGGACCTTTATCAGAGACTATCGTTGTTGGCACTCTGTGCAAACACACTATCTCATCCACATACACTTGAGCAAGCTTCGCTTCCGTATATGTTGTTTTCACAGGTATGAAATGGGAAGACTTTGTCAATTTATCCACTATCACCCAAACGAAATCATGATTTCTAGTTGTCCTAGGAAGACCAACTATGAAATCCATAGTTACATGATCCCATTTCCACTGCGGTATTGGCATTGGTTGCAACGTACTTTCCAACTTATGATGCTCAGCCTTAACCTGATGGCATACTACACACCTAGCCATAAACTCGGCCACATCTCTCTTCAAGCTAGGCCACCAATATAGGTCCTTTAGTTTGTGATACATCTTGGTGACACCTGGATGCATAACATACATCGATGTGTGCACTTCCTCGAGCACTAACTTCCTTAGATTATCCACATAGGGAACCATCATCCTATTATGATAACAAACTAGTCCATCCTCAGACTCATGGAAACCATCGCGCTTCTCGTTGCCAAAGTCTAATATGATCAATTGAACTGCAGCATATGTTTGTTCTTATTCTTTGATCTGCTACCTCAATGTAGCCTTCACTTGCCTCTGTGCGAACAGTCCTGCCAACAAAGATACTTCCAACTACATATTCATCTACCGTAACGAGATGAACATATCTTGCCTATGGCATATCAAAGAACTCAATTGTGCCTTCTTCGTAGGATGAGAAGAAGACTTCCTGCTATGCGCATCAGCTACTATGTTTTCCTTACCAGTATGATACTCTATGGTGCAATTAGAATCATTGATCAGCTCATCCAGTGACGCTGTTGCATGTTCAGCTCACTCTGCAAGAAGATATACATCATGTTCTTATGGTCTGTAAAGATCTGAAAACACCTCCCCATAAAGATAGTGTCTCCAAATGTTTAACGGATGGACCACCGCTGCCAACTCAAAATCATGTGTCGGATAACTCTCCTCATGTTTCTTAAGCTGTCACGAAGCAAAAGAAACCACATGATCATCCTGCATCAGCACACAACATAAGCCTTTCTTGGAAGCATCACAAAAAACAACATAGCCATTCCCAGGCTCTGGCAGCACCAACACTGGAGTACTAGTCAGCTTCTCTTTCAAGCTTTGAAAAGCTCATTGACAACGATCATCCCAAACAAAAGGTACATGCTTCTTGGTCAACTTTTTCAATGGCAACACGATCATACTGAAGTTCTTTACAAACCACCAGTAGTATCCTGCTAAACCCAGAAAACTACGAACTTCAGTTGGCGTATTTAGTTTCTCCCACTCTACAACTGACTCCACCTTCTTGGGATCCACTCTAACTCCTTTCACCGATATCACATGTCCCAAGAAAGTCACTTCCTTTAGCTAAAACTCACACTTACTGAACTTGGCATACAACTGGTGCTGGCAAAGGAGAGTCAACACTTGTCGAAGATGTTGTTCATGTTGTTGACTGTCCCGAATATAGATCAAGATATCATCTATGAAAACCACAACAAACTGATCTAAACACAGACAGAACACCCTATTCATCAGATCCATGAAAGTAGCAGGTACATTACTTAGCCTGAACGACATAACCACAAACTCAAAGTGACCATACCTCATCCTAAAAGCTGACTTTGGTATGTCATACTCCTTGATTCTGAGCTGCTAATATCCAAACCACAAATCAATCTTTGAGAACACTATAGCACCACGCAACTGATCAAACAAATCGTCTATCCTTGGCAAAGGATACTTGTTTTTTATCGTGACTTTATTCAACTATCAGTAATCTATGCACAAACACATCGATCCATCCTTCTTCTTCACGAATAGAACTGGAGTACCCCACAACGATGTGCTCGGTCTGATGAAACCTTTATCTAGCAGCTCCTATAATTGCTTCTTCAGTTCTGCCATCTCAGTTGGAGCCATCCTATACGGTGTTTGAGCAACTGGTTGTGTCCCTAGCACTAGATTGACCTCAAAGTCGAACTCTCAAGGTGGAGGAACACCAAGAAACTCATTGGGAAACACATCCTCAAACTCTCTGACAACAGTCACATCCTCAAGGCTAGAACCTTCTGCCTCGTTATCCTCAACATGAGACAAAATTGCTCTACAACCTTGTCGCAACAACTTTTCTCCCACCATAGCTAGCACCAAACATGTCAGAAGAATCTTCCTATCTCCCTAGAAGAACCACTTCTCACCATCATCAACAAACATTGCTTGCTTGGAACCATAGTCTAGCACAACCTTATACCTCTCTAAGGTATCCAACCCTAGGATTACATCGAATCCATGCATATCAAGTGGTATGAGATCCACTTGTATGTTGTGTCCCAAAAAGGATAGAACACAAGATGGACACACTTCTCGAAGCATTGAGGAACCATCAAGAGGGGTTTCTAACAACAAGCTATCTTTCTTACAGCTAATAGGTAAAAGACAACTATCAAGTATACTACAAGCGATAAAAGAGTACATAGCACCCGAGACAACCAAAACAGATACAAAGCAAGAAGAAGACAAATTAAAATAAATAACTTCATATGACTTGCAACTACTTGCAGGTTGACTATCGCCTCTGACTGACTCATAGCATAGAATCGAGCCATTGCTTACTGTCCACATCCTCAGCTTCCTTGAGCAGACGATCCATCTTGTGATGCTTGGCCGTGACCTCACCCTCTGGTGGCACTAAACTGATGTCTATATGACCCTTGTTGACTCTGTCTCGGTTGTTGCGTCACTTTGACGTCTCTACTTGGGAAATTCCACCTAATATGCATGACTTGTCCACAGAGAAAGCATGATGGGTCTCTCAGTTGTGGCCTAGATGGTCCTGTCACTACCACTGAAGCTGTACTGTAGGCTCTGGATGGAGAAAAACCATGCCCTCTTCCTTTACTTGGTGACCACTAAGATGGTGTACTAGAACCTTGCATCACAGAAGGTGCAGAAAACCTTGGCTTCTTATGGCTGTCAAACATATATTTCTGAAACTAAGTAGGCCTTTTCTTGGACATAGCCTCTCTCTTCTCAGTGACTGACCATTCAATCCTTCGGACAGACTTCACAAATGTGGCAAACCGCTCTCAATTTTCTAATGTAGCCGTAGGTGTTGTCATCTCAGCACTGAAACCTTTCTCAAACTGTCTGATCCTCTCACCATCTGTTGCTGTCATGTGAGGATAAAACCTCAACAGCTCCATAAACTAGGCTTCATACTTGGTGATGTTCATATATCCTTGGTGCATACGCTCGAACGGTCTGATCTTCTCATCCATATACGTCTTCGGGAAGTATCAACTCTTGAACTCCCACTGGAAGACATCCCAACAGATCACATCACTGGGTCACTTCTCTTCCTCGATGGCCCACCAGTGGCTAGCAATACCCTTCAGAAGGTAGATAACGTGCTTGACTTTGTCTGCTTCGGGGATGTCAAGAATCTGGAAAGCCTTCTCATGACCTGTCAGCCACATATCAGCATACGCTGGATCAACCGTTGTAGCATAATCTGAAGCTCTGACTCGGCAAAGCCACTCAAAGGTCTTCCCAATACCCAAAGATTCACCATGGGGAGCATGTGCTCTTGACGGAGGCACTGGCAATCTTTCCACCATAAGATTCATTGTAGCCATTAACTGCCCCATAAGATGTTGATAGGCAGGGATTTCAAGAATGGATGGGTCGATTTGGGGGACCTCAGGAACCCGATCTTCATGTGCCTGCATACTCGCTCCATCAACTGATGTAGCGGCATTGCTCTCGGAAGCATGTTCTTCTTGATTTCTAGACATCTTTAAGATTTATCTTCTATTGGGGGCTGAAGGTTATAGTAAGAAAATTTGGAAACTCACAAGAACAAACACAAGCCTAATCCTAGATCCCTATAGACTCAGTGAACCTAGAGCTCTGATACCAATCTTATAATGTGACATCCCTCTATCACACGGATAATGAAATGACACGCGAAAATGTGTGGAACCTCCATAAACCACATATTACCAAAAACATGGGTTAATTAAAACCAATTGCGGAAAGCAGAAAAGAAATGAACTATTAAAACATGTTATATAATTCTACATAAACCTGATATGTATCCACAGTTCATAGGATCCAGCTGTCACATAGGCACAAAGAGTTCATGATGCGATGATTTTGAGTCGCATTTATGGACTTGTTTTACTTGTGTTTTATGCATTTATTGGTCATTTTAGTGGTTAATATTGCATAATTCATTTACTTTAGTCTATGATCCTTCTCAGTGCCAAATCTCCCTTATTTTAGTATTTTGAGCATAAATGATTATAATAATATGTCTTATTTCGGCTTATGTGGTTTTGTGTTGTAATTTCAGGAAAAACGCATATCTCAAGTTGTCGATACTATCGACGGCTGTCGATACCATCGACACAGCTACTGGAAGCCAGCCGCAAGGAGCAACATAAAGTCAATACCATCGACCCTTGTGTTGATGGTATCGAGTTACTATCAGGTTGTTGGCGAGAAGATAGTCGATACTATCGACCATAGAGTCGATTCTATCGACCCCAGAAGCTTCAGCGACGGAAGAGGACAAAAAGCGACGCCTAAGAGAGTCGATACCATCGACCCTTGTCGATGGTATCGAGTTAGCATCAGGCACAAAGAAGAAAAGAAAAGAAGACTTGTCGATATCACGCAGGGTCGATACCATCGACTCGCGTCGATGGTATCGACACTGTCAGATGCAAGTTTGTTTCAGATTGATTTAAATCCGACGGCTATGATATTTTTGCAACCAAACTCGGTGATGATACCTAATGACGGCGGCCAGAAGCAATCTATCACGTCATTAGCCGCATGGAGAGAAGAACAGAGCCCAGAAGCACGCCCCAGCCATTCCAGAAGTCAAAGAAGACATTTTCAACCGCCGAAAGGATGTAGATCGTGCATTCTATGCTGAGGAATTCTTGGATCTTCTCCATTCAAGGGGTTTGATCACTTATTCACGTTTTTCTCCATGTTTCCCCTTTTCTCTACCATGTTTTGCTTTGAGATGAACATGCAGGGCTAATCCCCTTTGTCTTTAGGATCAGGAGTAGCCTGGGGAAGTATTGTATGACATTTTTATGATAGTAATTCATCATTTATCTCTTAAATCCGTGGTATAATTTTGTTTTCTCAATTATATTGTTATGCTTGATCACCATAATGATAATCTAATGCCCTTGATTACTTTGAAAGAAGAATTAACGGTTGAAAAGAGACAAAATTCATATTAATTAACAAATCCCTTAAACAAGGTGATGTAAGGTTAATGGTGGAATCCCAGAGGTTGATTTAATGCATGTAGTTTAGGGTATAGGTTACTACGACGGTGGAACCAACCTAGACATAGGTAGTGAATTGTACCACGACAGTGGGCAATTATGACTACAGGCCACTACCCGGATCGAGAGATGGACCTGAATTATTATAGGGAAATTCATACAATGAAAACCCGCGGTGAAATCGCAATCCTAAAGATCTCCACTTGAATTGATTAAACTAAACCCTTAATCGATTGCTTTATTTTGTTTTATTTTCTCTTATTTTTACAACAACTCTCAAACTCTTTTAATCAGTTTAGCTGATCTCTACCAGTTAGTAGTAGTCTACCAATAATTTAGTGTCCCTGAGTTCGACTCGGGCCTCACATACACCTATACTACATTGACACGTATACTTACATTTGTCGCATAGTTGAATCTCTATCAAGTTTTTGGCACCGTTGTCGGGGACACAGCAATTGTCAGCACTACGAGTGTTGCAAGCGGCCATTCTAGGCCACTTTTTAATTTTTTGTTATTTTGAAATCATTTTAAAAATTTAGACTTTATCTTGCACATTTTGTAATCATATAGCATGGTACTGAACTAAAAGTATCATTTTGTAGGTACCAGTGCATGGTGCAGATGCGTAGCACCGACTACACACAACAGACACCAGAGGTTCCACTGTCGGGACCTAACGATGTGGAGGATTACAATCAAGACCAACCAGAAGATATAGATTCTGGCTCAGAACAAGAAGCCATGGCAGAAGAGTAGACGATATGGGAGAAGATAAAGGCTTCTTCCTCATCTGCTTCAAAGGGGCCAATAAAGAAGCAGGCAATCAACATTCTGACTTACAAGATTGATCTTGCATTGATCGACTTGGTCAAGTAAAATGCATTCAATGGGCTAAAGAATGAAGACCCGGTGACTCACATTAGCCAGTTCGTGGAGAACTGTGATATGATAAAAATAGACAGGTTCCCGTAGGAGACACTGTACCTGAAGCTATTTCCAAGCTATTTAGCGGGAAATGCATGAGAATGGTTGCACAATCTTGACGATGAATATGTGGAATCATGGAACCACATGGTGGAGGTGTTCTTTGAAAGGTTTTTCCCGCCTGAGAAGGCAAATGATACGATCAGAAAAATCCATAATTCCAGCCAGAAGGCAGGGGAGACTTACTCCGAGACCTGGGAACAGTTTCAAATCATGTTAAGGAGGTGCCCACATCATGGGCTTGATAAGGAGACACAGGTCAAAATCTTTTATTTTGCTCTTTCCGAGCATGATAGAAGTTACCTAGACTTTGTAGGTTCAGGGTTCTTCTTAAACAACACAGACACGAGGTGTTGGGAAATTCTGAAAAACATGGCCAAAAAGCAATCCTGGGGCGATAGAGACGCCGTAGAGCATGTTCGCGCTGTGGGGGAGTCGAAGGCCATCAAAGAACTAAATGACAAGATGGACCTTCTCGCAAAGAAACTTCTTGCAAAAGAAGATGTCAGATCAGATGATGAGGCTCAAGTGAAATTCATGCGCCAGGAACAGGGGTACACAAACAACGATTACTCATGGAGGAATGACAAGAAATTTTCCTGGAAGGATCCAAATAATTTCTTACAAGACCCAGACGTGAAACCCCAACCGGCACAAGAGGATAAGAGAACTGATTTGCTTAATCAAGTGATAAAACAAAATCAAGAATAGATGAACACTTTTGGTCGGAAGATCAAGCAACAAAGGGAATTCATGAACCAATTCAGGCAGACTCTACAAAGCCATGGGGCCCAAATGAGGACAATGGAGACATCTTTGGCGTAAATGGCAGCTGAGATAGCAAATCTGAAAAAGCCAGCGCAGCAAGGCTTCCCAGATAATACAAACATTCCAGGGGGAATCAACAGGCTAAGGCAATCTTGCTAAGGAGTGGCAAGAAGATTTTAAACCCAGGGTCGATGAACCAAGCAAACCCCAATCAGAGATCATAGGTGAGGCTGCAGAAGAGGTTCCAATTCAAACCACAAAGCAGGTTGAAGATATTGTAGAGGATGTCACAGTAGAACCAGTTGTTGTTGAGGGGGAGACACAGAAAAGGACACCATATGTGTCTCCGCATCAAAGGGCATAGGCTGTCCCGGTCCCATATCCAAATAGTGTGAAAGCAAAGAAAGTGGATGCCCAGTTCAAGAAGTTTCTGAAAAGTTTTAGAAAGCTCTCTGTCAATATTCCATTATTAGAAGCAATCGAGCAGATACCCTCCTACGGGAAGTTCTTGAAAGACATCATCACAAAGAAAAGGAAAATCCCTGATACTAAGGTTGTGGTTCTCAAGGAACAGGTGAGTGCCTTCATCATGGGTATATTTCCACCTAAGAGACAGGATCCAGGCTGCTTCAACATTTCATGCTGCATTGGTAAAGTGAAGTTTGGCGAAGCACTATGTGATTCAGGGGCATGTATAAATCTGATGCTTCTCTCTATGTTCAAGAAATTGGGATTGAAAGAATCAAGGCTGAGAAATATGACAATACAGTTGGCAGATAATTCAGTGGTAAAGCCATACGGCATATGTGAGGACGTGTTGGTGAAAGTGGATCAGTTTGTTTTCCCAGCAGACTTTGTGGTAATGGAAATGCAGGATGAACAGGGTAATGAGTTACTCCTGGGATGACCTTTCCAAGCCACGGCTGACATGATACTGGAGATGGGGAGAGGTCGTTTGACCTTGGGTATCGCTGATGATCGGTTTATGATGGTTATGCCTTCCAGCACAACACAATCAAAAGCTAAGGAACAATGCAGGATGATTAAGCACTTTGATCAGAAAATTTCTATTTGTCTAGGTAAGCCATTTCTAGATATGGCTCATGTGATGACTAAGGTGGAGAAAGGGACATTGGTTGTAGACATCATGGAGTAGACCAAGGTTGTTTCCCTCGCCAAGGCTGTGGGTTTTCCAAATGATGAAGAGGAGGACATCTCTTCTTCTACTGAAGATGAGGCCATTGCAAATTCTATTTTCAATGCATATCCAAAATTACCTCTTGAAGCATGCCTAGTTAATATAACACATGATTGGATGAGAAGCAAGTCACTACAAGAGTGTGCCAAGATACTTCAGGTGCTACCTTTTTTTATGCTAGGTACTATGAAGACCTTGGAGAACTCCCACCACCGCTTCAGTCATCCTTAATCAGCCTGCTAGATTTGGAATTGAAGCCATTTCCACCGCACTTGAAATATACATTTCTAGCTGAGGGTGAGAAGTTTCCAATGATTATTTCGGCATATCTGAGTGCCGAGGAGGAAGATCAATTGTTGATCGTGCTGAAGAACCACCGAGGTGCATTCGGGTGGTCAGTCGCAGATATCAAGGGGATCTCCCCTACATTGTGACAATACAAGATCCGGCTCGAGGAGGGAGCCAAACCGATAATTCAACCACAGCATCGACTAAATCCTAGCATGATGGAGGTCGTCAAGAAGGAGGTGATCAAGCGCCTTTCTGCGGGTATTATCTATGCTATATCCAACTCGACGTGGGTGAGTCTGGCATAGGTAGTCCCTAAAAAGGGGGGAATTACTGTTACACATAATTCGTTAAATGAACCTGTCACAACCCGCTTGGTAACCGGGTGGCGAGTATGTATAGACTATCATAGATTGAATGCTGCTATGCTTAAGGATCATTTCCCTCTTCCATTCATTGATCAGATTTTAGAGCAATTAGCGGGTCGATCACATTTTTGTTTTCTCGATGGTTATTCGGGGTACAATCAGATTTCCATTGATCCTAAGGACCAAGAGAAGTCTACCTTCACTTGTCCTTACAGAACATTTGCATACCGTCGTATGTCATTTGGGTTATGTAACGGACCGACAACCTTTCAGTGTTGCATGCTTGCCATTTTCTCCGACATGGTTGAACGCTGTTTGGAAGTCTTCATGGACGATTTCTCCGTCTATGGTATGTCCTTTGACGAATGTTTATACAATTTGGACAAGGTTTTGCAATGATGTGAGGACACGCATTTGGTCCTCAATTGGGAGAAATGCCACATGATGGTCAGTGGAGGGATCGTGCATGGACATAAAGTGTCTAGAAAAGGGTTGGAGGTAGACCTGGTAAAGATAGAAGTTATTTCCAAATTGCCCCCACCAAATTCGGTTAAAGGGGTACGGAGTTTTCTAGGTCACGCCAGTTTTTATCACCGCTTTATAAAGGATTTCTCTAAAATCGCCAAACCATTATCTAAGTTATTGGAAAAGGATGTTGTGTTTGATTTTAACGAAAAGTGTTTACATGTGTTTAACGTGACTAAAGAAAAACTGATTTCGACACTGGTTGTGCAAACATCGGACAAGACCAAGTCGTTTAAATTGATGTGTGATGCGTCAGATTTCGCAGTTGGGGCTGTTTTGAGACAATGTGTGGACAATAAACCCGTTGTGATTTTCTATGCAACCAAAACTTTAAATGACGCACAGTTAAACTACATGACAACTGAAAAAGAACTTCTCACCTTTGTTTTTGCTTTTGAAAAATTCCGGCAATATCTTGTAGGATCTAAAGTCATGGTATGGACGGACCATGCCACCATTAAGTACTTGATGGAGAAAAAGGATGCCAACTCTATACTAATTAGGTGGATCCTACTGTTATAAGAATTTGATATTGAAATCAAAGATAAGGCGGGAATAGAAAATGTGGTTGCGGACCATCTTTCTAGGTTGGAAAGGGTAGATGAGAAGGACGTGCATATACCCATTACTGAGACGTTTCCTGATGAACAACTTCTATCTGTGAAATCTAAAGACCCTTAGTTTTCTTACATTGTTAATTATCTTTCCTGCAAAATTATCCCGGATGATTGAACATACCAAGAGAAAAAGGAATTTTTCCATTCTTTGTGGTATTATTTTTGGGATGACCCTATTATGTTAAAGCAATGTAGGGATGGTGTGTTGCGCATGTGTGTATCAGAGGTGGAATACAAAAGTGTCCTACGTCATTACCATAGTCTACCGACGGGTGGCCACCATGCAAGTTCTCGAACTGTGGCCAAGGTACTGGAGAGTGGTCTTTACTGCCCTACTTTGTTCAGGGACGCATATGACTATGTGCGGCAATGTGATTCCTGCCAAAGGGCAGGTAACATTTCAAAAAGACAAGAGATGCCCCTCAATGTATTTCAAGAGGTCGAGGTGTTTGATCTGTGGGGTATCGATTTTATGGGACCCTTTGTGTCCTCCAATTCTAACTTGTACATTCTATTAGCTATTGACTATGTATCGAAGTGGGTAGAGGCAATACCCACCAGGACTAATGATGTTGCCGTAGTGTGTAGGTTTATCAAAGAATATATTTTTTGCAGGTTTGGTGTACCAAGAATGATAATTAGTGATGGAGGTACACATTTCCGGAATCAGAAGTTCACGGCATTGTTGAAAAAGTATAGGGTAAAGCACAACATTGGTACCCTGTACCATCCGCAAACACAGGGATAAGTGGAAGTCTCCAATAGAGAGATTAAGAAGATCTTGTAGCGCACTGTGGCTTCCACGAGAAAGAACTGGAGCACCTTGCTACCAGACGCTTTGTGGGCGTACAAGACGACATTTAAGACACCTATAGGCACTACACCATTTAGGTTGTCTTACGGTCGGGCCTGCCATTTGCCGGTAGAATTGGAGCATAAGGTGCACTGGGCGCTTAGGAAGTTGAATTGGAGCTATGATGAAGCAGGAAAGAAACGGATGTTAGAGCTAAATGAACCTGATGAGCTGAGTATGAATGCCTATGAAAGCTCGCGGATCTACAAGGAGCGAACAAAGCTGATTCACAATCGACATATTCAGATGCGCGTCTTCAAGAAAGGAGATCGTGTACTCTTGTTCAACTCCAGGTTGAAGATGCATCCTGGGAAATTGAAATCCCGATGGAGTGGACCGTTCACTGTAGAGGAGGTCAGGCCACATGGCGCAATCATGGTGCATGATGGCGAGACAATATTCTTGGTTAATGGACAACGATTGAAGTTGTACTACGGTGAAGATTACACGAGGAGAGTGTATGAAGTCAAACTCATAGCGCTTCCAGATGCATGAGGAGCTTGATTTCGTCTAGACTAAGACGTTAAATAAGGGCACTTGTTGGGAGGCAACCCAACCATCGGTAGCTTCATTTAGTTTCTTTCACATTTGTACTTTGTTTTGATTTGATTTTGTTTTTAGTGTAAAAATGATACCTTCGCCGTTTATTGAATGTGCAGGATTAAGGCAGGGTCGATACCATCGACCCTTGTGTCGATCGTATCGAGATAGGCACAGGTAGGCTGCTGCAAAAATCTCACTTAGTCGATACTATCGACGGCCTCGTTGATAGTATCGACATACCACTAGGTTTCTCGCCAAAATGAGGTCGATAGTATCGACACGGACGTTGATACTCGCGAGATCTCTGGAGATATTCAGACGAAAATTGTCTCAGTGAAGTCGATACCATCGACGGGCCTGTCGATGGTATCGACCCAGTTACAGGTAGAAAGCGGCGGTCGGGCCTCGCGAGGGTGTTTGCCCTAAGAAGAGTCGATACTATCAACTTGCATCGATGGTATCGACGCGACCTGTCACCGATCCACGAGAGGAAATCAACGGTGATCGCTGCATCAAGAGAGTTGATACGTGGGATGGGTCGATACTATCAACACCCGTCGATGGTATCGACGCGTCATCGATCCGGGCCCCAAAACAGGCTATCGACAACCGTCGATACTAGCGGAAGACAGATTGTGCTACAAGAGTCGATACCATCGACTCGTATCGATGGTATTGACGGTCATACAGCAGCGCCGGCCACAGTTATAAAAGGGATGGATTGTCATCACATGACATCATACCTTCAGAGCTTTCTTCCTCCACTTGTGCCAAGCATCTTGTTGAGCGATCAGAGCTCGGCTACGAGCATCCAAGGAGCGTGTTCTTCCACGAGCCTTCACCGAGCGGAGATTGTCTTCTCCGACCTTCCCCAAGCTCCGTCTTCTATCCCCTGGTGCATACCGTCGGTGCATCTTCGTCACGCGTGACACCAATCGAGATCCCAATGTTCATTCCTCCACCGACTACATCTATTCTGCATCCGCAGATTGTCCATCCTTTTGCGGAAGTCAAGAAGGTCTATGAGGAATTGATGAAGAGAAAGATCGAGCCCACACGCTATGTCGATCGGGACATGATTCATTATCTTGGTTTCGAGCCCAATCTTGCCTACGTTCTCAAGGGGCAAGCAAGGCATACGGGCAGGAGGCCCGATGAGATAGAATTCCACACCGACGGCCAGCCATTCTTCAGTGAATGGTCGACATACAAGGAGCTAGTGGAAGAGTTCATGGCGTCGCTTGACATATGCGTACTGCCAAACAATGTTATCACAACTGATCAGGAATGGATCAAGGGTCGCGTTTCTTTCTGGCTGTACATCAACGATTACACTCTCACCCTGCGGGAGTTCATGTCCATCTACAACTGGAATCATGGGCAAGATCAGTACCGGTGGCCAGACAACAGGACAGACTACGATGCCATTTTTGCTGAGTTAGTGACTGTGCCACCCGACAAATCCGTGAGCTACCACAATGCGGCAGTGGCGGATTTCGAACATCCGTTCGTGTAAATTCTTCACCGCATGCTCTGCACCACCTTGTTCGCTCGTGGTGATCTGTCTCTCAGCAAGTTTCAATAGATAGACTTGTTTTTCCTACACAAGTTGCTAAAACGAGAAGAATGTAATTCAGGCGTGTTTTTCTTGACGCACGTGTTGGCTGTAAAGAGGAGTACTCGGAAGGCTCCAATCCACTTTGGAGGGCTCATCACACCGTTAACCCACTATCTTAGGTTAAATTTCTCCCAGCTTACTCCCCTCTCCAACCGGAGCAAAGTCAACCTACAGCATCTCCATCGCTCCAGCCTCATTCTGCTTCGTGATGGCCTGGCATATGCACATTGCCATGTTAATCACGTCTATCAAGAGTGTTCACTTCCAGACCCCGTCTTCAACATCGAGGGTGCTCAGCATTTTCAATGGCCTGTCATCGCCATCGAGAGCTCGGATGAAGACGACGGCAATGACGATAACGACAATGACGACGACGAGAATGAAGAGGAAGAGGAGGCTTTCACTCCTCTTCAGGCACGGGTGGCACCCAAGAAGCGTCCCCACATGCATCCGGGTGCATCTTCTTCTTCACAGCCTTTGCCACCACAGCCCTCGCAGCAAAGCGAGGATGTCTACTCCTTGCAAGGGATGTATGCAATGTTGTAGGATATCCATCAGATGCAGCAGTAGCATACAGCTTCGTACGCCGATATTCAGGATACGACGAACCGGCTGTTAGATAATTAGTGGGCAATTTTTGAAAATCAGTGCCTCCTCCTCGACATCCAACAACACATCCACGACATGTTGCATAGGATGGAGATGCAGCAGTAGCCCTTCTATGATCATTACTGGATCCAGAATTACTTTTGGGGGTATCCACAACCTCTGCCAATGCCCCAGTATGATCTGATCTTTCAGGGGCAGTAATCGTCTTGGGACCCCACGGCCCCGCAGTACCCGCCTCCTCCGGAAGAATGATCAGTATCACTGTTCCACCCTTTAAGTATGTTTTTTATTATGAGTCCATAGTCGAATTCAAGCTTAGGGGGAGAGTTGGAACAACTCTATCCTTTAGTTTTCTCAGTTTTTTAGTTTTTATTGTTTTGTCTTTTGTCATTTGCTTTTATTAGTTATTAGTTTGTTTATAGGATCCACACTCTATCTAGTGTAATTGTGGATGTCTTAAGTCATGTGTCATCTCGCTGCTTGTACATGGGAATCAAGGGAAATTTAAAAAAAATCTTTAGTGTTCTACAAGCTTGCGT
Source organism: Alisma plantago-aquatica (assembly GCA_963693085.1). Lineage (NCBI taxonomy): Eukaryota > Viridiplantae > Streptophyta > Magnoliopsida > Alismatales > Alismataceae > Alisma > Alisma plantago-aquatica. The sequence continues at coordinate 32,622,674 of OY856414.1, forward strand.
TGTTTAAATTTGAGCATATAACATAAGGAAAAGATTGGGTTTATCAACTCTAAAATAGGAAATCACAACTGTACATGCCTAGGATTCATGAAAAGTGGACGAAATTGGTTGTTTGAACCTGAACTGAGCAAATGATAATGATACTTTAATTTGAAATAAGAAAGAGAAACCTCTTAATTACTACACATGTCAATAAGGAGGGACACATAATAAGTTTTAAAGGTTCAGTCAATTAGTCTTGTGATCTATCCACCCCATTGTTTTCATACTCCACCATAGGAATTGGAAGTACATTACAGTTTTAATTTCTTTGATTACATTCCAAGTAGATAGGTCATGCATTGCAGCTATTTTCACATACTTTGCATGAAATAACAAAATAAAAATAAATATAGATGAGTTATACATGCACATTATCCTTAGGTGCGTGCCATTTAGTTGCATAATCATTATTTTGTAGCTTCATTCACATTTTTGTGCAAATAGTACATCATGCATCTTATTTCTTCTGAAACATTAAGGGTGATGAACTTGTTCCATACCTTCTGAATGCTTCAAATGTATAAGTCATGCAGCAATAAGTGAGCCCGACAAACAATTCGTTGTCAGCTGTGAAAATAATGGCTTGAAGAAAAAGAATAAAAAAAAATGTTTTGAAAAAAAAAGAATTGAAAAGTAAGTAGTAATGAGAGGGAGAAAGGAACATGTTCTCACTTATATACTAAGAAGAATGGATACATGATGTAGTTCTCTTAGATATTCAATCTCATTTTGAGATGGAATGAAAGTACATGCATCATTCCACCCAAATGTAGGCATTAGGACATTTACATTTGCATATGCATCATTTAGGTCATTTTTGTTTTGTGCATGTTGAAACTGTATAATGCTTCCATTTCTTCCATGAGCCACCCATTCCATCCACCCGTTGCTCGAGTTGGTAGGCCACCGTGATTTTCTCCTCATTCATTAATATCAGGAGAGCTACTTCCATGTAGATGGTAGTTAGGGTGAGCAACGTAGAATAGAAGATCACAAGGCGCACTGAGCCTGAACCGGAGAATTTCATTATGTTAACTAACTTATATGATAGTGTTCATCAATTTTGAGGTAGATATCTTTTATGGATGATTACTGTCACCTTTAGGGTAATTATCATTTTGTGGTTCGTAAGGGTCGGTTTGTGAATGTCTGGTGGGGATCATATGGTGATGTTTGTTGTGATGATCTGTTCTTTAGTTGACCCTCACAATTCTATTCTAAAGTTTTCTTGCTCGAGGGCGAGAAATGTTCAAGCTTAGGGGAGTTTGATGCGATGATTTTGAGTCACATATATAGACTTGTTTTGCTTGTTTTTTATGCATTTATTGGTCATTTTAGTGGTTAATATTGCATAATTCATTTACTTTAGTCTATGATCCTTCTCAGTGCCAAATCTCCCCTATTTTAGTATTTTGAGCATAAATGATTATAAGAATATGTTTTATTTCGGCTTATGTGGTTTTGTGTTGTAATTTTAGGAAAAATGCATATTTGCAGCTATCGATACTATCGCCAGCTATCGATGCCATCGACACAGCTAGAGGCAACCATCCACAAGGAGCAGCATAAAGTCGATACCATTGACCCTTGTGTTGATGGTATCGAGTTACTATCAGGTTGCTGGCGAGAAGATAGTCGATACTATCGACCATAGAGTCGATACTATCGACCCCAGAAGCTTCAGCGATGGAAGAGGACAAAAAGTGACGCCTAAGAGAGTCGATACCATCGATCCTTGTCGATGGTATCGAGTTAGCATCAGGCACAACGAAGAAAAGAAAAGAAGACTTGTCGATATCGCGTAGGGTCGATACCATCGACTTGCGTCTATGGTATAGACACCGTTAGATGCAAGTTTGTTTCAGATCGATTTAAATCTAATGGCTATGATATTTTTGCAACAAAACTCGGTGATGATACCTAATTACGGTGGTCAGGAGCAATCTATCACGTCATTCCCCACTTCACACGTCTCGAGAAGGTGTGGAGAGAAGAACGGAGCCCAGAAGCACCCCCCATCCATTCCAGAAGCCGAATAAGACGTTTTCAACCGCCGAAAGGTTGTAGATCGCGCATTCTACGCCGAGGAACACTTGGATCTTCTCCGTTCAAGGGGTTTCATCACTTATTCATGTTTTTCTCCATGTTTCCCCTTTTCTCTACCATGTTTTGCTTTGAGATGAACATGCGGGGCTAATCCTGTCGAAAGGTTGTAGATCACGGATTTTATGCCGAGGAACGCTTGATCTTCTCTATTCAAGGGGTTTCATCACTTATTCACATTTTTCTCCATGTTTCCCCTTTTCTCTACCATGTTTTTCTTTGAGATGAACATGTGGGGATAATCCCCTTTGTCATTAGGACCGGGAGTAGCCCGGGGAAGCATTGTATGACATTATTATGATAGTAATTCATCATTTATCTCTTAAATCCGTGGTATAATTTCGTTTTCTCAATTATATTGTTATGATTGATCACCATAATGATAATCTAATGCCCTTAATTACTTTGAAAGAAGAATTAACGGTTGAAAAGAGATGAAATTCCCATTAATTAACAAATCCCTTGAACAAGGTGATGTAAGGTTAATGGTGGAAACCCAGAGGTTGATTTTAATGCACCTAGTTTAGGGTATAGGTTACTACGACAGTGGAACCGACCTAGACATAGGTAGTGAATGGTACCATGACAGTGGGCAATTCTGACTACAGGCCACTACCCGGATCGAGAGATGGACCTGAATTATTATAGGGAAATTCATACAATGAAAACCCATGGTGAAACCATAATCCTGAAGATCTCCACTTGAATTGATTAAACTAAACCCTTAATCGATTTCTTTATTTTGTTTTATTTTCTTTTATTTTTACAACAACTCTCAAATTCTTTTAATCAGTTTAGCTTATCGCGACTAGTTAGTAGTAGTCTACCGATAATTTAGTGTCCCTGAGTTCGACTCGGGCCTTACATAAGCCTATACTGCATTGACGTGTATACTTGCGTTTGACGCACGGTTGAATCGTGTCAGTTCACCACCTATATATATACAGAGCAGGCCATATTAGGCCAACAATAGGATAAACAAGCTACATCAACTATACATCATGAAACGTAGTCAAAACACCTCCAAGGACCTGAGAGTATACGGATGACTCTAGGACTCTACTACAAAACATCCAACAACAGCAGCAGCATATCCAACCTTGCCTTCTACTATTCTTCTTGCTGCTCAGCCATTTCCTCACGACCACCAGCATGTCTAGATCGATCACCTAAAAAGGTTTTAAACCAACAAGGTGAGACACACAGTCCCAGCAAGAAACATAACCCTCATTGAAACTATAAAATCTCAAAAGGGAGCTATAACAGATAAAACAGGTAACTGATATAAGCAGATTGTATATGAATAGCATACTAAGCAGAACTAACTTGTTATAACATCTTAGATATTTAGGAAGCATATGCACAAATAATAATATGGAACATGATTGACAAGACAAGTCTAAGAAGAACTTATCATAACATCTGAGGAACATGTAATTAGCTTCAAGATATAACTAGGGCAACTATACAAACAAGGCCTCAACCAATGTTTCATGTTTTCCCTAAGCAGATATACTATATGGATGGATTACGATTTATTATGCCCTGAGGAAGTGAGTTGTACCGCTCAAATCCAACCTTCGGTTGCGAAACCCAAAGTCGGTGCCATACAAGGTCAATGGAAGAGTCAGACTCCATGGCCTCACCTCCTCATGGTCAATGCATGAGAACAAAAGAGGGACCACAGTCTCTTGCTTAAGTGGCCTCAACCACATAGGGTCAGGCTACCCTCTGTCTAGCCCACCTTGGTATAGGTATCAGTGCTAGAAAACTGAGCCATGGGCCTGTTCACCATGCTCCATCATCACTGAGCCATGGGCATGTTCACCATGCTGTATCACATATCCTGAGTCGTGGTCCTATTCACCATGCTCTAACCATACTGAGCCACAAGCCTGAAACCATGCTCTAAACATGAACTACTACTTAGGGTATAGGCGCACCCCACATATTCAACAATATACGTTCCAGGTTAACCCTTAGGAGAACATGTTTCACCATCACCAAACTCTTGATGATGATGGATCTATGGCCAGAGAAAACTACATGAAATGTTCATCTGTAATTAATTAATGCTTTTTAAGCAGATTGCAAGATTCAACCAAGTTATGTAACATGTAAATTAAAACACAAGTAAACAACATAGATCTCATTATCATGTGTTACATTGTCACTCTTATTCTCAAAGACAACATCATCCTGATCCATCACAAGGATCCAACATTGCATGTTACAACTTGGCCTCTTGCTAATCATCAAGATCCATCTTAAGGATTAACATCACTAGGACTCAATCCCATCATCAAGGCACACATTGCCATTCCATGGGTAACACCCATCATATATCACTGGTTCATCATAACCCTTGATGTTCCATATTATATCATTGTCATGCCGTCACCATGGCCTCATCATACAACTAGTACCTGCATGGTTAGCATAAGCATAGAGGTACAACTGTACTCATACAAGGAACATCTTAAACTTATTGCATATTTCAAGAGAGATATAATTATTGTTGGTATGTATGCCCTGAGAGCCGATCATGGGATGATTGGTGGGATACATTAAGATTGATTTGATAAGCATCAAAGGTAAGCTTCCAATTATTTCTGGTTTAGTCATATGAGATAATGATAGAACAGTTTGAATGTCTAGAGAATGACAGTACCCAATGACATATGCTTTTAGGTTGAGGACCAAAATGGTGAGATCATATGGATGCTAAGAGTTTGTACATTTTTATTATGTCCCTAGTCGGATGTCATTGTGGAAGGTAGATAGACAAAAATGACACACAAGACTAGATTGTGGTGTTGGTTGATGACAGAGTCTCATATGGAGATATCAAACTGAACACATAAGTACTTGTTGGAGAACAAGTGTACCGGACAAACCCACCGTGAGTTTGACACATGGAACCATGACATGGTAGTCATAGTCAGTTCTCACAGTGATGGTGGTGAGTGTGATTCTTTGACCTGAAATCACTACACTCAACACATGTCATTGGGCACACTTTGACATCATCAAACGCAGTCCTGAAACATGGGTTTTTATAAAGGTGATGATTGGGTGGCTTGGACACATGGGGCTTTTGAGGGGTAAGGGATAGATATGGGATTTTTCCCTCCTGAGGGAGTTTGATATCCATGGCCACTTGATGAGTAGGATTGAGATAGGTGTGCGCACACATGTTTGAATCAGTATGTGATATTGATGCCATACATATCTCCTCCAGTCTACTCTGAGATCAAGAAAGTGAATGAACATTGACAGGATGATTGTTCCATGCCTTGAGTTCATTCAGGATATCAGTGATAAAGGAATTATACATTCATTGTAACACCATTCATGGATTTTAGGATTGAAAGTTGTTCTCTAACTTTCTATTTCACTTGGGTAGCACTGATGTGTGACTAGGCACCACTCTTTGCTTGTGAAGTCATAAGTGTTGTGGACTTTCACTGCCAATGTGAAATGGGCCTATAGGGTCACACATAGGATTTAACCTAGAAGAGGAGTTTATCCACAAATGATGTTTAGATTGATTACTAAAGGAGTTTAGTAGTTCAATTAAACACTCAATCAATTGATAGCTCAATATCATAGTGTTAAAGGTGTTGGATCAATTGAATAGAGTGTCAGATTGAATGAAACTACAATTGACTGATTTTGCACAGTATCCACTTCCAACAGATCGGCTCATGTTATGAACCGATCAGCTCAGGCTGGTGAACCGATCGGCTCATGTGTCAATGAAATGATCGGCTCAATTGTTGAACTGGTCGATTTGTGTGACCAACCGAGATCGTTTGGAAAGTCAGAAGACTCTTTTTGCAAAAACATATTTGTTTCACTTGTACAAATTCGATTTAGACAAGGACTAATATTTGATTAGTTGGAAACAAACATGAAAGTCAATTTGAGTTGGACCAGGACCACGAACTGATCAGATCATGCTTAAACTGATCAGCTTAGGTGTGCCAACCGATCGGTTCAGGTGTGAACTAATCAGCTCAGGTCCCCAACCGACTGTTTCATGCAAGAAACGATCGGTTCAGGTGGCGCAGTTGGTTGTTTTGTGGAAAATCTCAAACCCTTCTATTCCTATTTTAATCCCACATTGCCTAGGGTAGAGAACCCTATCCCATGACCCTCCTATATATATAGGGGTATTGGGGGCTTCTCAAGAACAACAACAACTTAGAACACCAATTGCTCTGCAAAGTTGTTGTTCTCTCTGCTTGTGGTAACCGAGAGAGCCTGAGCAAGTGCTACCTGATAAGGGAGGCACAGCAAGGGAACGACAATTACAAAAAGACAATTGGTTGTAGGAGAGTGCGTCAGTGACTAGTACGTCAACAGGAGGGTGCGACTCCTTCCGGTGCCTTGTGTGACAAGGCGATCGGAGTTCCAGGTGGTCTGTGTGGACTACTACATAGGTGGGAGACTTCTACCGCTCGAAGGACAACTGTCAATCCCGACAGTCTGGGTGAGACCAAGAGTTGCACAGACACCATCCAAGACCGGAGGTGAAGACCACACAAGTCGTGAGGTAACATCGTCGAGCAAGCCTTGGGACAAGGTATGTCTCTACAAACCATCCTTCCTATTGTATATACGTTGACGCGATTCCTTTATTCTGGGTTTGGGAGAAGAAATTTTTTGTTTCCACTGCCTTCCCTGTCTCCCCTAAAACCCAACAATTATGCTATTGGATAAGCATATCTATGCATGATATTATCATATATAACTTTTCAATCAAGCATTAGGGTTACCAACCGAACACAAAGTACAACCCTTCAAACAAGACCATATTGAATCATCTCTTGCTGCAATTGGAAGAGGGCGTTTTCCCACTCGACAACAAGAACATGTCAGGTCTATCTCCCTATTTTGTGAAGCATGTAATGGCACAGATCGTTCCATTTGGCATGCAATTTTCTCTATGATTTTGTTCAAAGCAATGTACGTGGACATGGTTATAATAGTCAAATGGAAAATTTTAATGTTGTTAATACCATCCCTAGTCAAAGTTACTACAATCCGAATCAGAATAGGAATCATCCAGGATTTCAATATGGAAACCCCTCTAGAGCAGTGAACTCGCATCAATTTGGTTCGAACAACCAACCACGAGGCCCACCAGGATTTCATTATAATCAACAATAGAATTTTGGAAATCAAGGAAACTTCAAGGGAAACTTTCAGAATAGGAACTTCAATAATTATCAAAACAATCCCCAATACCAGAGTCTTAACCAAGTTCCTTATCAACAACAAGGACAACAAGCAAGTCCCGTATCACCTGATGACAAGCTATCAACCATTGAAAAGATGTTGTAGACTCAACAAACTATGATAGCTAACCAACAAGCTCAACAGAAGGCTATTGAATCCCAACTAGCCCAACTTGCAGCTAGCATCAAGCCACCAGTTGGGGTTTTTGCTGGCCAACCCGAGAATAATCCTAAGCATCATGAACAATTGAAGGTAGTCACCACCAGGTCAGGAAAAGACTATTCTAATCCTCCTATCAAGCCACCTGTGGTTATTACCAATGAGGATGAGCCTGTGATCATTCAAGACTCAACAACACCAGAATCTCAACTAAAAGAGCCAGTAATTGATGATAAGACAGACAAGGAAAGTCCTGAGAAACCAATTGAGGAAGAAATAGAAACACCAGAACCTGATATCCCTATATAAAAGCCTCGTATCCCTTTCCCTTCTCATTTAAGGCAAACCAAGATTGATACTTGGCTTAATAAGTTTAAAGAAGTTATGAAGAAAATTCATGTTGACATAACCTTTTTGGATGCGTAGGTTGAGATACCAACCTGGACAAAATACTTAAAGTCACTCCTGACCAGGAAATATATAATTAAAGAATATGTGTTACGACCCACCTCATCAGTAACCCCCAATTAAGGGAGACCAAGAGGTTGGAGCTGAAACCATTTATTCCGGATCAAAGGTTCGACATATAACCATAAACAATTATTAAATTCTAACAGACTATACTAAAAAAAATGGTAACAAAAATTTTCTTTACATACCTTGAAAAGTTGGGAACTATCTTCTAACCACAATTTAACTAATCTATCTAATTCCTCCTTGTTCTTTAATTCTTGAATTCACAATATGTCGCTTAACTGTTTGTGCTTTTGAGGGTTTTACCTAAAACGCCGACAAACAAAAATGACGATCAGCCGAAGCTGGTACGTGGAGGGAGCAGATATTGTTCAACAATATAATCATTCAATTAATCATTTAACAATCAAGTTTACGTTTTAAGACAAACTACTCAATCCATCTTTTCACAACTCTGTGTTGTCCCTATAGGACTTACATGGTACCTCTATTAAGGTGACTTGATGGACCTGCCCTCTAGGCAGCCAAAGTCATTCATGACCCTACCCTATAGGCAGTCAAAGTCATTCATGACCCTACCCTCTAGGTAGTCAAAGTCATTCATGACCTGATGTACCTACCCTCTAGGTAGTCTTTTATCAGGTCAGCCATTACGACACAGAGGGAATCAAGGATTGAGCTAGAAGGCATATACATTAAGTGATAGTCATAGTCACTTTATACTTTGCATGGAAGAAATAAACATCCAAACTGTTTAGTTGCATTCAATGCGATTAAACATTCGGGAGACATCGGGAAACATAAGCGGTTAACCATAAGTAACCACATACCTTTTAATTGCACTTTTCAAGATAGAAAGAGAAACCCTATTAACAAGCAAAACCTGAAATAAAAGAACAATTTCCTTTTATTAATATTTATCCACTTTCATTATTCAAACTAGGATTCTAATTTCATAATTAGGGTTTCTTCTAGAAATTAGGGTTTTACTTCTTCTTTCATCATTACCATCCTTAATTTATCGATCTTCATAAAACTCCTAATTTCTCATTTAATTTCCTTTATTAGACAATTGATTTCCTTATTTCATAAAAATATGGTTTTTATCTCTTTTTATCCCAAATTAGGGTTTCCATGTAAATTATCCTCCTTTTAAACATCATAATTCCAAGTTAAGCATTTTTTTGCAAACAAATAGCAAATTAAACTATCATTAACATTATCAGAGTCAAACTTAACGATTTGACTTGTTAAATTACCAAATTACCCTCTCAACATGCAATTAGGGTTTCTCATCAAATTTTAGTCAAATAAAGTACTTTTGCTAAACGAAGTAGAATTAGGTTCTAGAATTATTTTTATCGTGTTCCTTGCATTTTTATATGCAACTTTCATATACAAAGTTTTCTCATTAGATAATCCTAGCAATTACTACGAATTTTGCAAGAAAAAGTCCTTTTTCTGATTATTCGTTAGAGATAGAACCTTACCGAAAATCGACAGTCGTTCGATCGGTGTGCCCACCCTGGTCCGCACTTGATCGACGCCCAGTGTTAGCTGCTCCCACTCACTTGAGCACGCGCGCGTGTTGTCGCCCTGGTCCGTTGGATCGCCTGAGACCACGGTGGTCCACGATCCTAGCGTCGCCGCAAACTTGGATCCGCTCGTCCGATCACGATTGAACGGTCGTGACCTAACGTCACTAGGTTCAGCCGCGTCCTCTCTCGCACCGTCAGATCTGCAAATCTACGTGGTTCTACGATCCAACCGCCTTCGCTTCACCTCGGCCGATTGTTAGATCTTGATCTAACGGCAACTGTACCTCTTCTTCCTCAACCTCTACTCTTCTGAACGCGGCGGAGCCGCGGCGGCTCTCTCGCCGGAGCTAAGGCAATTGAGAGGGAGAGAGTGAGTCGAGGGTCAAGAAGCCGCTGTTTGAGTTCGTGAAGGTGCTCTCGACTCGAAGGACCCTTATTTATAGGGTACGAGGGCCTCTCTAGGGTTTCCCAACCCTGCCGCCGTCCCCGACTTTGGCCCGATTGGGCGTTTCTAGAAAATACCACGAAACCCATCAAAACCTAGGTCTAGATCCTTCGCCCGGACCTCCCGATCCCAATGGGACACAAAATGCGAGTGCACATGCACTGCATTGGTCAGGAAAGTGAGGGGAAATCCCCTGTCCGTGCCACAGTCCGAGTCCCTCTGGGACTCTAGACGATGACCGCGATCCGTTGGATTAAAATCCAATGGTTAGCGTCATTTGTGCTTAAACTAAAAAGGAAAACAATTTCCTAAATATTCAAGGAAAATACTATTTTTATGATAACTTGAAAATTCAATAACTCCCAATCCTTAACTCCGTTTTTCCTCAAATTTTGAGGAAAACTCGTTTATATTTTTATCTTCCCTTGTACAAAAATTGGGGTTTTTATCCAAAGGAAACGAGCCCTTTACTTCAGTTTCAAGTTAACTCTAATTTAATTGTACTTTCCACATATTCCTTATCTCTTTTGTCATTATGTAATTATCACGAGTTCCTTGAACCCCAAGGAACCCTTTTAACTCGAAATCCTATTTTGGGAAAATATCTTAGCCTTAAAATCATTTCATTTTATTTTCCTCATATCTTCCTTTATTAAATGAAATTCCTTTTTCATTTCTTTTTGTTTTTCTTTTAATCTTTCCATTGGGCTCCACGGCCTCAAAGGCCCAATAAGAAAACATACACAATCCATTCAAACAACTCATCATATAAACCACGAATTTCATTTTTCTTTAAAATGAACCTTTATAATTTCATTACATAATTTGGAGAAATCGAGGTTATAACAATATGAGATAGTCAAGTTAGCTAAAACCACTTCAGATATCATCCAGAATAAGATGCCAAAGAAGCAGAAAGTTCCAGGATCTTTTGGGATTTTCTGCCATATTGGTGATTCTTCATGTAAGAAAGGACTGGCGGATCTTGGTGCTAGCATCTCCATCATGCCACTCAGCCTTTGCAAAAGGCTAGGGTTTACTAAACTTCTTCCAACTGGAATGACCATACAACTCGCAGACAATCCGATAAAATGCCCGTTAGGAATTATTGAGGATGTACCTGTCAAGGTAGGAAAAGATTCCTATGTTCTATGTGACTTTGTCATCATGGACATAAAAGAAGACGCCAGATATCCTCTCATCTTTGGACGTCTATTCCTCACCACCACAAGAGTTCTAATTGATGTTGAAGCAGGAACCTTGCTTCTTAGATTAGGCAAGGAAACACTCGAATTTAAAGTTTTTGAAAGCATGAGAAGACCAAGTATGCAAGAAGAAGTATATCTGATTGATTGCATAGAGAAAATATCACTTATGACTCAAGAGAATCATGGATCAGATGATCCATTAAAAGTCACTCTAACGGATCCATCAGTTGATGAACCAATTGATGAACAAGTAAAGGATTGCATCGAATCCCTCGACTATACAAAAGAAGATTTTGAAGCCATGTGTGAAGAACTCAAAGCTGTGGAAGCTACTAGAGAAACATGCAAAAAACCAGAAACTCTAGAGATGAAGCCCCTGCCCGAGGGACTGAAGTATGTGTTTTTGGATGATCTCAATATTTTTCCAGTAATAATAAATTTCGATCTTACGATCGAACAAGAAGATAAACTCCTAAAAGAATTGAAGGAGAGGAAGAAAGTGATTGGCTACAAAATGAATGACCTCACTGGGGTTAGTCAAGTGTTGTGTATGCACAAGATCCCTATGATGGAAGATCACAAGCCAACCATTGAACATCAACATAAACTGAATCCAAATATGAAGGAGGTAGTCTGTAAAGAGGTCTTTAAACTACTCACCGCTGGAATTATCTATCCAATATCAAACTCACCATGGGTGAGCCCAGTGCATGTAGTCCCGAAGAAAGGTGGAACAACTGTAATATGAAATGAAAACGATGAACTCATGCCCACCCGAACAGTCACAGGGTAGAGGATGTGCATTGATTATAGGAAGTTGAACAAGGCAATTCGAAAGGATAACTTTCTAATGCCTTTTCTTGATCAAGTATTAGAGTGGCTGGCTCATCAAGAATACTTCTATTATCTCGATGGTTACTCTGGATTCTACCAAATACCTATACATCCATATGACCAGGAGAAAACCACTTTCACCTACCCCGTCAGAACATTCACATTCAGAAGAATGCCGCTCGGCCTCTGCAATGCACCCACAACTTTCCAGCATTGCATGGCTGCCATATTTGTCGGTCTCACCGAAACCATTATGGAAGTTTTCATGGATGATTTTTCTGTATACGGAGATTCATTCGATTCATGTCTAAAACACCTCTCCCTGGTCCTCAAATGATGTGAAGAAGCACATCTTGTGCTGAATTGGGAGAAGTGTCATTTCATGGTAAAGGAAGGCATTGTCCTGGGCCATAGGGTCAGTAATCGAGGTATTGAAGTTGATAAGGCCAAGATTGAAGTAATTTCCAAGCTCTCTATCCCTATCAATGTAAAGGAAGTCCAAGCATTCCTAGGACATGCATGATTGTATAGACGGTTTATAAAGGACTTCTCGAAGATAACCAAGCCAATGACAAATTTGTGACTAAAGGATGTTGAATTCAAGTTTGACGAAGAATGTGTTAAAAGTTTCAATAAACTAAAACATGCCCTTACTACTACATCCATCATCAAAGCTCCTGATTGGGACCACCCTTTTGAAATTATGTGTGATGCAAGTGATTATGCTATAGGTGCTGTCTTGGGCCAATGTATAGAAAAGAAACATTATGTGATCTATTATGCATCGAAGACCCTCGATGAAGCTCAGAGGAATTATGCTACTACTGAGAAAAAACTTCTGGCAGTCGTGTATGACTTTGACAAGTTCAGATCCTACCTAATTGGTTCAAGGGTCATTGTCTACATAGATCACACTGCCATTCATTACCTTCTGACAAAGAAAGATGCAAAACCTAGGTTAATTAGATGGATTCTTCTCCTATAAGAATTTGATCTAGAGATAAGAGATAAAAAGGGTACATAGATTGTGGTAGCATACCACCTCAGTCGCATCCACACTCAGGATACAGAGAAGATCCCGATTAATGATTCCCTTCCAGATGAACAACTAATGAAGGTCTCAGAAGCCACACCGTGGTACTCAGATTTTGTGAACTACCTTACTATTGGGGTTATCCATCCTCAATGCACCGGAAATGCACTGAAGAAATTTAGGCATGATGTGAAATAGTTCTACTGGGATGAGCCGTAACTTTTCAAACTATGTGCTGATGATCTATATAGACGATTTATCACCGAAGAAGAAGCTAAACTTATTTTGGAACAATGTCACTCAAGATTAGTGGGAGGACATATGAGCTCTAAAATGACTGTCTTGAAGGTTTTGCAATGTGGATTCTTCTGGCCAACCATATCCAAAGATTCCTACAACTTTGTCCTATCATGTGAAAATGTCAAAGAACTGACAATATAACAAAGAGAGATGAGATGTCGTTGAATCTATGGCAAGAAGTAGAAATATTCAATGTTTCGGGGGTGGACTACATGGGTCCATTCCCATCTTCTCATGGATTTTCATACATCCTAGTGGCGTTGGACTACATATCAAAATGGGTTGAAGTCGTACCAACCATCACTAGTGATTCCAAACCAGTCATCAAATTATTCAAGGATATTATTTTTTCCCGTTTTGGTGTCCCACACACGGTGATATCTGACAGAGGATCCCATTTTCTTGAAATAAGCATTGAAGCTTTGCTAAGAAAGTATGGTGTTACTCACAAGGTAACCTCTCCCTACCATCCACAAATGAGTGGACATGTTGAGGTTTCTAACCGCCAACTCAAGGCTATTCTGGAAAAAACTGTAGGCCGCAATCGAAAGGATTGGTCAGTGAAAATGAACGACGCATTATGGGCCTATCGAACTGCTTATAAAACTCCCCTCGAGACTACACCTTTTCAATTAATATATGGAAAGGCTTGCCACCTGCCAGTAGAATTGGAACACAAGGCATGGTGGGCAATAAAACAACTGAATTTTGATATGAAAGAAGCAGGCCAAGCTAGGATTCTGCAACTCCAAGAGCTGGACGAACTCAGGATGATAGCATATGAGAATGCACGAATCTACAAAGAACACACCAAACTATGGCATGATGGTCATTTGAAAATAAAAGACATACAAGTGGGAGACCAACTTCTGCTATTCAACTAAAGGTTGAAGTTTTTCCCAGGGAAACTCTGCTCTCGCTGGTCTGGACCGTACATTGTCAAAAGCATCTCCCCACATGGTGCTTTCTCTTTATGGAGCGAAAAGTCAGGTGAATTCGTGGCAAATGGTCAACGTTTGAAAAGATATTTCACCATAGCCGACATAAGCACTGAAGTAATAATAGATCTCTCCAATCCAAAGGAACCACCGTGAAGTTGAAGATATCACGTCGATCCATCGACATAAAACAAAGGTGCTTGTCGGGAGGCAACCTGATAAATAAAATTCGTTTTAACTTTGAATTAGAAATTTTTATCAATTTTGTTTTTACTTTTTATATAATTTTTCACCAAATAAGAATTGCATTGCGAGATGCTATTTTGAGTTCTGATTAATCTTCATTATTGAGATTTTCAGATGGAGGATGCACGCTGATTGGAATGCAACCATATCCAGTGGTCCAAATGGCATGAAATTACCCCTCCATCTTGGATTTAGACTTTGCTCGGGACGAGCAAATTTCTAAGTTCGGGGTGGAGGGTGGGTGGTACATATCTTACTTTCCACCTTCACCCATCTAAATCAGACTTAAGTTTTCATCATCACATTTTTGACCAAAATTTTCAAAATCTTCAAATACAATTTTCAAAATTTTCGAGGTTTTTCAAAGAAATTTGAACAAATACTGGATGAAGTTTTGACTCTTTTCAATCTTATGCATTTCGAATCACAATACCTTCCTTATTCGAAGCAGATCCTCAAAAGGGCCTTCTTCTAAAAACTAGCCTTTTGATTGAAATCATCTTATGAAGCTTATGATTCCTAACATCATGATACTTATTCAAAAATGACGAGTGTCTATCAGACTAATAGGGATCAAACACATCGTGCTTCCTAACTGACTAGTGGAACAATAGCATGGAATTCCCACCAGACCCTCATCAAGTCATTATTTGAGGAGAGTATGATCAAGAGAACAACCCTGTGCACAAAAGTGTAAATCAAGTTGCATTTTGATCTGAACTCTCTTCTATACTTCTTCTATCATCTTTGTACCCCTCCATCCATCAAAAAGAAACAAAAATAGCCAAACAGTGCTAAACCCTAAGTTCAGAGTGTCATGCCACTTCCCTCTATATCCGCTTCTTCCATACCCCTCGCAAATTAATAGGGGCATACCACCAAAAATGCAATCTCGAGTCGAATAGAGGAGAGATTTGCACACAAAAAGATGTCAAAGCACACACAAAAAGAAATGCAATCTCGAGTCGAATAGAGGAGAGTTTCACACAAAAAATGCAATAAATGAAATTGCAAAAATAATAAAAATCTCGAGTCGAATAGAGGAGAGATTTACTTCTTCCTTCCATACCACCCTTCACTCCCTTTTCTACCTGAAGACATAATAAAAGCATCCACTACCCGAAAATTCACCAGTGTCAGACCAGATGTACACTTGTTGTTCTGCGGGTGACTCTGGACTCTTACAAAACTCTTTGACATGCTTGTTGTTGGAAGAAGTGAGGAGGAATGGATATTGGAAAGCAAACTCAGGAACGAAGATATGGTAAGATGTGTTCAGTGGTCTCAGGAAGTTGAGGTTCTAAGTCATGCTAAGTACAAAGAAAACAATCATGATGTGAAGATGAGGCAATCACGTGAATTGAAAGTATTCATTTGGGGACTGTTTCAGATTTAGTGTTACTCGAGGACGAGCACCGTTTAAGTTCAGGGTGTTTTGATGAATGCATATTCATCATGATTTTCAGTCGCTATCTTGGACCCTTTTCGACTCAATGCACCCAATTTTAGTTTCTAAATATCAAAATGTGAAAAATTACTTAATTGGTCCAATTATCATGATTTTAACTAAATTTATGTTTATTTGATGCAGGTCTTGATGAGGTTGAACATTTAGTTGGGACCCACCTTTCACTCACCATTCGGTCTCACCATTCGGTCTTGACCGATCGGTCTCATCCAATCGGTTTCTAACTCCATACAGTCTTCAAGATCGGTTGGGCAACCTTCTCGAAACTGTTTGGGCAACTCAACAGCATTGGGCATGCTTCCCCTCCTCTTGCTTTCCCTTCCTCTGCCAACAGCAACGTCGACACCAACACCTCTGCCTCCTTCTACCTCCAGAAACTCTAAACACTACCTGCAACACCGCCGTTCTCACTCCACGCTCATCGCAGAGAAGCCCTCACAGTCTTGATATCGTGAGGCATTGATCGATCACATACCGATTGGAGGAGATCACATAGACCGGTTGAACAATGCCTAGTCTAAGACCGTTTCACTACTAAAGAAACAACATTCAGTGTCACTTTTCTGGGCGTCAGTTCTTTACCAAAACGGACACCTATAATATTCAACGTCAGATATTTAGGAACCTCGATGTCTATATTCGAAGACCAGCCAGACACGGGTACTGCTTTGTATTCAACGTCGGCTGGGTAACACAAACCGACGCCTAAAATCGCCCACAAAATCCAATGTTTGAGCAAAATTTCTTTTTGCCCCAAAGTAGCACATACAAGGTCGGTGTTTTAACTAATAACCGAAGCAGATATAAGATGGACATTTGCGCAAAAAGTTCCAATATAGGTGTCGGTTATCCTTTTGAAAACCGATGCTGATAATGGTTCCCGCCAAATAATTTAGGGCAAAGTTTGTCTAATTGGACGTCGGTCTTTTAATATCAACCGAATCTTAAAGGTAAACGGTGTCGGTGTTACAGATAACCGACGCTATTGACAAACTTAATAGAACCATATCACCCGTCTCTTCCTCTTCCTCCCTGTTTCATTGTGATAGTTTGCTGTGATCGCCGCTCGCCTAAAATCGCCTGACGATCGCTGTCGCCGCCGATCTGCTCTGCTCCTCTGCCGCCGCCGATCTACTACTGCTCGCCGCCACTGGTCTGCTCTGCTGCTGCCACCGCCGGTCTACTCTGCCGCCTCCGCCGGTATGTTGTTGCTCGCCTGCTTGCCGCCACTGTTGCCGCCGGTCACCGCCGCTCTTCTCCACGCTAGCTCCTGGTAGCCCTAGCCTCTTTGCTTCCTTCTCCGTAGCTTTCCTTCTCTGTAGCTCCTTACCAACAGCAAGCACATCTGTGGCTATGTTGGCCTACGATGGTCGTGCTGTCCAGCACGGCCGTGGTAGGCTAATACATCCACGGCCGTGCTTGCTATTGGTAAGGATATGAACAAATCTTTATGTAATGCTTTATGTAAATCCTAGGATATGAACAAATCTTTTGCTTGCATATATTTGTGTTTCTAATCCTAGTGTTTGACCTAATTCAGTAAATTTTGATGCATGTTTAAATAAGATTTAAACTTGTCCATTCTAGCATCCTAATTTGATTTGATTAAACCCTAACATTGATGAAACCCTTACATAAATTGTGATGAAACCCTAACATTAATTGTGATGAAACCCTAAAATGTACCTATCTATTATTGTGTTTGTTGGCCTAGAAACCCGTCCAAGATTTACTCATTAGGAGTAAATCTTGGATAGTCCCCAGTTTGGGACTGTTCTTGAACACCTAATCTCACTTAGGATGTAAGTGTATAATGTGTATTGGGTTTTCGAGAAAATTTTGGTAGCATTTCCCCGTTTGTTCTCTAAGTACATATGTACTTAGAGAACAGTGGGGAAATGCTACCTAAGACCGTTTGGAGCTATTCGGTCCCAAGACTGTTTGGAGCCATTCGGTCCCAAGACTGTTTGGAGCCATTCGGTCCCAAGACCATTTGGAGCCATTCAGTCCCAAGACCGTTTGGAACCATTCGGTCCCAAGACCATTTCCCCTCAAGACCGTACGATCACTGAAGACCATTTGAATCCAATAAGAGGAGACCGATTGGTGACTAATGGTTTATAGACCGATTGGCGCCATATGGTCTCAAGATTGATAGGCCAGTCATTCCCAAAACTGTTTTCTTCAAACCATTTGGAGCATGTTCATGCAGAAAATGTGAAGACCCCATCAGAGCCTATAAATAGGACCACAAGGGTCCTCAATTGGTATCGGTTCCGGGATGCCGACAGGCTGCCTATACACAGGTCCAATCCAGATCAGCTCCATCCACGCCAGTTTCACTCCACCTACTACCTGTGCTATAAGGAGATCGAGAAGAGAAGGAAGACGGAGCGAGAGAGACTGTCTGGTCTGTCTTGGCATCTCCCATTTCGCGTCCAGATCTACTCCAACACAACGTAGAAGACCACATCATCTTCACTGAGCTGCGACTACCTTCTGCAACGTTCTCATGGTGGATTTCTCTCTCTTTCTTATTCTTCTTGTAGCTCGCATCATGAGCGAGTAGTTCCTCTTTGCTGGGGTGTAGGGACTAACCCCGCTTCCCATGTAAGCATGTTCTTTTTTAAGCATTCCATGGCAATGTATATAACTTTTCATTTCGTCATTAATCGTTATGCTCGTAGTTAGATTAATTTCTTGCTTTCATCTTTGTTCTTCCTATGTTGTGAGAACTTCTATATGTAGGATTGAATTTCATTTAACAAGTTGACTCCAAACTAGAAATAGAATGGGATTCCTTGAGGTCATAAGTGCATGATCCGTGAGGGGACGAGCCATCTAGCTTTCGATGATGCTTCTGTGTACCTAACGCCTGTATAGGGGGTTCACAACCTTAGTTGGATTTTGTATCTTCTTGTTAATCATCGATGTTTTCTCATATATTAATCACCTTCTTTCTTATCGATTAATGCGGTTGACTCCCAAACTAGCAATAGAATGGGATTTCTTCAGGGTTGTAAGTGTATGATCTGTGAGGGAACAAGCCATCTAGCCTTCGATGACGCTTCTGTGTGCCTAACGCCTGTATAGGGGGCCCACAACCTTCGTTGGATTTCTATATCTTCGAAGCCGTAAGTAAGTGATCCAGATGGTGATGAGACATCTGATGCCTAAGGTGATGCTTACGCAGACCTAAGGCTCGTATGGGGGGTTTTGCACCAGCTCTATCTAGATAGTTATACCTTTCCTGGATTGTTTGCGATTGAATGTGTTTGCATGTGTAGCAGTGGTGAAACCCGATACCATCCCAGTGATTCCATATCATTGATCTAGATCCAACTTTAGTTCTGCTTTTTTACTTCCTTGCAATTAGTTTAATTAATATCAAATCAACCAATCATTCTGAATATTAGTCTCACTTGAACTATATTCGACTGACAAGATTCTTAAAAATGTTGTCATTTGGGTTCGATCCTTAACTATACTATGATAAGACTCGTCTTCTTGCGGGTGGTATTATTGCACATTGGTTTTAGTAAAAGCTCGAGGATTTCAACCTCGAGTGAGTTTGTTAGTGCGATAAAATACCACTTCATGTAGGCAAAACCCCTCTCTTTCTTAGTCATTGAGAGGTGAGTCTATGCTCTAGTTGCTTGGGAAATACCCTTCTCTTACCGTGGACTTGAGAGGTGAGCCTTTGGTTGGTCTTGACCTAGTTGAGGTTGGAAGGTTGGCCGATATGGGAGGACCCACCTTGCTGCCCGATAAGTGATAGAAGTTGTGCAAAACCCCTCTCACTTGGTTGTTGAGAGGTGAGCTAACTCTCTTGACCTGTTTGGGTTTCTTGGTGGCAGGCTTGAGGTTGAAGATGACCAACCCATCATGGCCTTTGAACCCTTACACGATACCCTAAGTTGTGTTCTTCCTGATATCCCTCTTCAAGAGTTGAGCTTGGGCGATATGCTAGGTGAACAAATTGTTGATCTCTTTAACTGATATGGACCTTTACCCAAGATGTATTTTTGGGAGATATGTCCTTGGCCGATATGACCCTAGCTTGGACGTTAGAGTTGTTCCCTTGGATGATATGGGGCGCCGGGTGTTGCTTTTGGTGACATGGACCTGCTACTTTGCACGACGTAGTGTTGCACGCCTGATATGATGTTGCATGCTTGGGCGTTACAAGGAGGTGCTACTCGTTATCAGCCTTGTGGTACTTCCCGACATAGTGCCTTAGTGGCTTGGATGGTACGAAGTGAACATTAGGGTTTGTTGCCTTAGACATTATGAAGCTTACCTTCTTCCTTGGCCAATATCTTCTGGTTGGGTGCTTCCTGATACCTAGGTGATAGTGGTTGGCCGATATGGTTGTAGCCCTAGATGGGTGTTGGCCGGTACCACAAGTGGTGATGAGTTTCATGATTAACCGATATATGTTGGGTGTCACACTCTTTGGTGATAGACGTCATGCCTTTGGTGAGGGCTATCTCTTACCCGAGATGCCTTTGGTGAAGGTTGTCCCTTACCCGATACAGATCTACCCCAATTAGCTTGATTTTCAGTTCCAAGGGTTACAACCCTCCATGCACTGTCATAACTTTGACGCATGAAGTTTCCTCCCTATGAGGAGTCTAAGAATCTCTTGATATCGTCATCCACACCCCTATAGAAAATTTCAATGAGTTGATTCTTAGGAATTCCATGGTGTGGACACTTGCGTAGAAGCTTTTGTATCCATCCCATGCTTCAGCAAGAGTTTCTCTAGGGACTAGGGTGAAATTCGTTATTCGTCCCCTAATTTCATAGGTGAGAGAAGGAGGGTAGAACTTCTCTAGAAATACATTTTGAAGTTGTTCCCAAGTGGTGATGGGTTCACTTTGCAATGAATTGTACCAGCTTATTGCTCTATCAGCAAGTGAATACTTGAAGAGACGGAGTTGAATAGCATCATCAGATACTCCATTTTTCTTTGTCATGTCACATAGATCAATAAACCTCAAAAGCTGTTCCTGACTATCCTCTCCTTGTTTGCCATAGAATGGGCTATTTTGAAGCAATGTGATCCAATGTGCCCTAATCTCAAAATTGGCAGCATTGATGGGAGGAGATTGCATTGGGTGGTGAACATTAGCAGCTTTGGGGATCGAGAACTCTCTAAGGTCCTTTTGTAGTTCTGTTGCTTGTGTCGCTGCTTGTGCTGCTTGAATTTCTCCTTGAACCGCAGCTCTAGCTTCTTGCATGAATCTTTCTCTCTGTGTATTAAGGGCTTGAGCCACCCTTCGAGCTATCTCCTCTTCTTGAACCATTCTTGCTTGGTTCTCTCTATTTTGTCGGAAGGTTCTATCAATCTCCAGATCAAAACTGGCGGTGAGTCCGGGATTGTTCAAACGATGCATGCACTAGTCCTTCTTGAAGTACCTAAAATAAAATAGATTTGAAGTAGGATTGATGGAGTAGAAAGAAATTCAAGTTTATGATCAATGGTTTCTAAAAGAAAAAGTAAAATCCTAGATTAGCCTTAAAAGAACTAGATTTGACTAACTGATTCTGTTGTCCCCGGCAACGGCGCCAGAATTTGACGTGGGATTTTATCGCACTAACAAACTCACTCGAGATTGAAATCCTAAAGCTTTTACCAAAACCAATGTGCAATAATACCACCCACAAGCGGACGAGTCTTATCACAGTATAGTGAAGGATCAAACCCAAATGACAATATTTTTAAGAATCTTGTCAGTCGAATCTAGTTCAAGTGAAACTAATATTTAGAACGATTGGTTGATTTAAGATTAATTAAAATAGTTGTAAGGAAGTAAAGAGCGGAATTAAAGTTAGATCTAGATCAATGATATGGAATCATTGGGATGGTATCGGGTTTCGCCACCACTACATATGCAAACACATTCAATTGCAAACAATCCATGCAAGGTATAACTATCCAGATAGAGCTGCTGCAAAACCCCCCATACGGGCGTTAGGTCCGCGTAAACATCACCTTAGGCATCAGATGTCTCGTCACCATCCAGATCACTTACTTACGGCTCTGAAGATACAAAAATCCAACGAAGGTTGTGGGCCCCCTATACAGGCATTAGGCACACAGAAGCATCACCAAAGGCTAGATGGCTCGTTCCTTCACGGATCATACACTTACGACCCCGAAGAAATCCCATTCTATTTCTAGTTTGGGAGTCAACTGCATTAATTGATAAGCAAGCAGGAAATTAATATACGATCAAACATCGATGATTAACAAGAAGATACAAAATCCAACTAAGGTTGTGAACCCCCTATACAGGCGTTAGGTACACAAAAGTGTCACTGAAGTCTAGATGGTTCATCCCCTTGCAGATCATGCAGTTATGACCTCAAGGAATCCCATTCTATTTCTAGTTTGGGAGTCAACTTGTTAAACGACATTCAATCCTACATTTAGAAGTTCTCACAATGTAGGAAGAACAAAGATGAAAGCAAGCAATTAATCTAACTACGAACATAATGATTAACAATGAAATGAAAAGTTATATACATTGTCATGGAATTCTTAACAAAAGAACATGCCTGCATGGGCAGCGGGGTTAGTCCCCGCACCCCAGTGAAGAGGAACTACTCGCTCATGATGTGAGAAATAAGAAGAATAAGAAAGAGAGAGAAATCCGCCATGAGCATGATGCAGAAGGTAGTCGCCGCTCGGTGAATATGATGTGGTCTTCAACGTCGTGTCGGAGAAGATCTGGACGTGAAACGCGAGATGCCAAGATAGAGCGGACAGTCTCTCTCACTCCGTCTTCCTTCTCTTCTCGGTCTCCTTACAGCACAGGCAGTAGGTGGAGTGAAACTGGCACAGATGGAGCTGATCTGGATCGTTCCTGTGTATAGGCAGCCTGTTGGCATCCTAGAACCGATACCAATTGAGGACCCTTACGGTCCTATTTATAGGCTCAGATGGGGTCTTCACATTTTCTGCATGAACCTGCTCCAAACGGTTTGGAGCAAACGGTTTTTGGAATGACTGGTCTATCGGTCTTGAGACCGTATGGCACCAATCGGTCTTGAAACCATTATTCACCAACTGGTCTCCTCTTGCTAGCTTCAAACGGTCTTTAGTGATCATACGGTCTTGAGGGCAAATGGTCTTGGGACCGTATGGCTCCAAACGGTCTTGGGACCAAATGGATCCAAACGGTCCTGGGACCGAATGGCTCCAAACAGTCTTGGGACCGAATGGCTCCAAACGGTCTTGGGACCGAATCATTCCAAATGATCTTGGGACCAAATGGTTCCAAATGGTCTGTGGACCGAATGGTTCCAAACGGTCTTGGAACCGAATGGTCTGTGCTTTCGTGTCCCAAATGGTCTTCATCCAAACCGTCTCAGATCTTTGTTGTACAAACGGTTTGGTGATGCAAACGGTCTCGAAGACCGATGGGTTTCAAACGGTCTCTACGTTGAAGTTCAAACGGTCTTCACGTCGATTTCCTAACGGTCTTGGACTGGGCGTTGTCCAACTGGTCTATGTGATCTCCTCCAATCGGTATGTGATCGATCAATGCCTCACGGTATCAAGATTGTGAGGGCTTCGGTGCAATGAACGTGGAGTGAGAGCGGAGGCATTGCATGTAGCATTTAGAGTTACTGGAGGTAGAAGGAGGCAGATGTGTAGGTGTCGACACTGCTGCTGGCAGAGGAAGGGAAAGCAAGAGGAGAGGAAGCATGCCCAATGCTGCTAAGTTGCCCAAACAGTTTTGAGCAGGTTGTTCAACTGATCTTGAAGACCATATGGAGTTAGAAACTGATTGGATGAGACCGATCGGTCAAGACCGAATGGTGAGTGAAAGGTGGGTCCCAACTAAATGTTCAACCTCATCAAGACCTACATCAAATCAACATAAATTTAGTTAAAATCATGATAATTGGACCAATTAAGTAATTTTTCATATTTTGATATTTAAAAACTGAAATTGGGTGTATTGAATCAAAAAGGGTCCAAGATAGCGATTGAAAAGAATGATGAATATGCATTCATCACTACACCACTAGAGCTCAAGATCACCTCTCAAAACCAAAGGGAGAGAAAGGGATTTTGCTCCAAGAACACACCATGTGCACCATGGGACTATGAAACTCTAGGCTCACCTCTCAACAACTAAAAGAGAGGGGTTTTGCCCAAAGAATCCTAATCCAAAGGTTCGGCCAACAAGGTCCAAGATCACATCTAAACAACATAACCATGTCATCATATCCCACAACATCCAGGGTACATACTAGAGCAAAGATATTTCTAACAAGATAAGAATGGCTGATCAAGATAGCACATAAACAAGCAACATGAAGAGAAGGTAATATAGGTTAGGTAGGAGTTATGTAACCTGCCTTAACCACAAAGTCCAAGCTCCACCTTTGGCCACCTCAAGAAAAGAAGGGAACCTATCACCTCCATGGCCGAACAAGCAAGGAAGAAGGTGGTACTAAGGAAAGAGAGAGAGATACTCACCACAAGAGAAGAAAGAGAAAGTCACACTCTAGGGCTTCAGCCACCACTAGAGGAAGAAGAAGACTCCACCAAGGATATCGGCCAAGCCACCTACTATATTGGCCACCACTCTTATTGTATCATCCACCACACCCTCTTCTCCTAGCTCAGCCACCAAAGGAAGGTAAGCAACTAAAGGAACCAAAGAGGCCTAGCAATCAAGGGGGGTCGTTTATATACTAAGGGGTGAAGGGGAAGAGCAAGGAAAGGTGGCACCCGCCCCTAACACACTTGTCCAAGGATTGTACCACATTCTAGCACCCCAAACCACTTGTCCCCCACTTGCCACCCACTTAGCAAAGCAACAACCACTTTTCTAAAGATGGTGACACAAATGAGGCTAGGTCAAGAGGGTGTATGTCGCTCAACATGGAAACCCGACACACCATGACCGATACACAGCTTGCCTGATACAAGGAAGCACTCATGGCTGATACACCAAGGCCCAGCCCGATACAACTCCAACAAGGCTCAACACAACTCAAACAAAGATCAACAAAGCCCAAAGCTACTCAAGAAAAGATCCCAACCCATCCTCTCAAACCTAGAGGATGCAAGGAGAGATAAAGACATCTCTCAAGGTGACAAACTTGGGTAATTTGCAAGTTGCACCTCAACCTCTCAAAAAGGCACAAACAAGCCCTAATCATAACTCATGTGATTAGCAAACATCTAAACACAAGGTTTAGGAAAACCAAATAGGGTAAGCCCAAAACAGAGGTCAGGGTCCTTACAAACCATAAACCCCTACAAAAGGATTTTGTCCTCGAAATATGAAGAGAAAATCAAGGGATACTTCCTCCTCATCTCTTCCTCGAGCTCCCACATGGATTCCTCAATGCCAATGTGGCAACACGTCCCACTATCACACAGACAGTGAGGTGTTACGCAAAAACGTGCAAAAAACACCATAAACCACTAATTACCAAAAACATGAGTTAATTAAAACTGATTTTCAGAAAGCGGATAAACTGAGAAACTATTACATTTAGGCCCTCATCCTACAAGGAAATAGGTTATATAAACATTTACAAGATCTTGACACGTGTCCATAGCTTTGGAGATCAGTTGTCCTGCCATCACATGAGTTCATCACCTGTCATTTCATACATAACGGCCCACATCCGGCCAGCAGCAGGATATACAAAACATCAATAGCTATACACCATGAAACAACGTCAAAACACCTCCAAGGACCTGAGAGTACAGGGGTGACTCTAAGACTCTACTACAAAACAGCCAAAACAACAGCATATCCATCTCTTGCCTTCTACTGCTCTTCTTGCTGCTCGGTAGCAACTCCGTGACCACCACCACGTCTAGCTCGAACACCTAAAATGGTTATAAACCAACGGGGTGAGACATGCAGTCCCAGCGAGAAACATAACTCCCCGCCAAAACTATAAAACCTCAGAAAGATGAAGCAACAACAACATATAACTGATAAGAGGTATAGCAAGAGCAGTTATAAAGTAAAGCTATGCATACCATCTAACTTATCAAGATGTATGTAAAGCATATACCTAAGTATCTTTTTATGGAACATGATTAACAAGATAAGATTTATAAGATCTTATTGCAGAACATAAGGAACGTATAAGTGACTGCAAGTATAACAAGATTAACTACACAAGCAAGGCCTCAACCAATGTTTTGTATTTTGCCTTATGCAGTAAATACTATTCAGCTGAATTACATATTATTATGCCCTGAGGAAGTGAGTCGTACCGCTCAAATCCAACCTTCGGGTGTGAATCCCAAAACTGATATCATACAAGGTCAATGGAAGAGTCAGACTCCATGACCTCCCACCTCGTGGTCAGCGCACGAGAACCAAAGCAGGACCGCAGTCTCGTACTTAAGTGGCCTCAGCCATAGGGTCAGCTCCATAGGCTACCCTCTGCCTAGCCCGCCTCGGTACAGGTCAAAGCGCTAGTATATCTGAGCCACGAGCCTGTTCACCATGCTTTGAGCCATGAAAGCATTCATGCTCCCATATCACACATCTTGAGCCATGGGATTGTTCACCATGCTCTATACATATCCTGAGTTTGCAACCACAGCTGCACTCGAATGCTCACTATTTTAGGCTAGGAGAAATCTAGCATATTCAACAATATGCGCTCCGGGTTAACCCACAGGAGAACCCATTTCACCATCACCAGCCCCTGACGATGATGGATCTATGGTCAGGACAACTACATGATATGTTCATCTGTAATTAGTTTAGTATATTTTAAGTGGATTGCAAGATTCAGCCAAGTTGTATAACATGCAAACTTAAAACAAGAATAAATAACATGAAACTCAATATCATGCTTTTACTGTCATCAACATCATCCTGATCCATCACAAGGATCCATCATTACATGTTACCACTTAGCCTCTTGCCAATCATCTAGATCCATCACAAGGATCATCACATTGCCATGGGATCTCAATTCCTCATCACATAGTGCCACTGCCTCTCAAGGCTTACATCATCACCATGGAATAGCAATCCCCAGTCATCATCAGAGGATAACACCTCATCGAGGCACTTTTAGCCAACTCAGGTCCTCATACCCAAAACACATCAAGCATGTTATCTCATTATCAAGAGTAACCATTAAAGCAATGTTACTCATCATATACACCTCATAGCCCTTTACCTGGCTATGCATCACCTGCACGGTTAGTATACATAATTCCCATGGATTAACAGAAAGGTCATATCATCATGCAAAGCATCTTAGATGCTTATCATTCACTCAGCATTAAGCAGATAATTCCAGGTGATCATAAATACATAAGATGTTATGTCAAGTTACATAGTGTGCACTTACTATAGCAATTACCATCAGGCATATCAAGGGTTACTATTGTCAACCAAACATGACATCATAGAATAAGATCTAGCACATAGGTTATCCATATAAGGAACAAGACCCTCACTAGAAGTGCCCACTACTCTCACCAAAGGTGTGACGGGTAGGGAACCCTCACCAAAGGTAGGTATCGGGCAGGGGACTCTACCATATCATCCAATCAAAACATCCATGCAACGATCCAGCAAACCAGCCACCTATCGGCCAAGCAAACCAGCAAGGGTGTCGGGCTACCTCAGGGTGTATCGTGCAAGCGCATGCCGGGCAGCTCTATGTCGTGCACCTCAAGCTGGGCAACGCTGCGTCGGGTATCAAGGATACAACGACCACGAAGCCTATCGGGTAACTGAGCCTAAGGGCGTGTCGTGCAGGGTGTAACGCGCAACATCATGTCGTGCAACGATGTGTCAGCATCACGGAACCAAAGCATATCGTGCACCCATGCATATCGTGCAACCATAAGACGTACACTGTGGTATCGTGCAGCGCTCCGTCGGGCATCTAAGGTATAACGTCGTCGAGCCACAATCTGCATTAGGCATGTCGGGCAGGGTACTCCACCATGTGTGACGCCCCCCCCCCCACACACACTAGGGTAGGAACCGAGGGTGACGCCTACCCCAAACTAGATGTGATGCTCAACACACAAAAGGTCAAGGACCAGGGTGCATCACCCACACAACCACAACAACATAATGTCCAAGTCTCTAGGTCAAGAGGGGTATCCGGTAGCATCACCCCCAACACCATATCGGGCAAGGTGCAACCCGACAGGGTCACCACCAACCTCAAGCACAAGGGCACTAAAACCCTAATGGATCAAGAAGATGACTCACCTCTCAACTATCAAGAGAGAGGGATTTTCCCAAGATTCTTAACACCAATCGGGCAACACAAGGTGCAACCACAACCAAGGTCTACAACCACCACTAAGCTCACCTCTCGAGTCTATGGTGAGAGAAGGGTGTTGCTCAAGCAACTAGAATACAATCTCACCTCTCAACTCAAAGGAGAGAGGAGTGTTGCTCATATCACTAGAGTTCAAGCTCACTTCTCAAGACCAAAGGAGGGAGAGGGGTATTGCTCAACAAGAAACCCTAGAACATGGATCGGCCAACAAGAAACAACTAAGCAAGAAACCAAACTAGCAACACACATAGCCGATATGATCATAGAAACATATAAGAACATAGGAGAGATAATATAGTTAGGGTTAGGATTTATGTAACTTGCCTTAAGCAAGATCCAAGCTCCTAGCTCCAAGCACCACCAAGGAAGAAGAGCAAGGAACTCTAGGGTTCGGCCACCACTAGAGGAAGAAGGAGACACCAAGAAGGATCAGCCACCAAGCTTGCAAAGGACGAGAGGGTGTCGTGCACCAAGGGAGAGGGAGACTAAGGAACTAAAGGGATCCTTATCAAGGGAAAGGAAACGCATATATAGGAAAGGATGGAGGAGAAACCAAGGTAGAACAAAGCAAGGTGTCGCCCACCTAGGGACACTTGTCCATGAGAAATGCCACCACTCTAGCATGTCCTAAACACATGTCCAAGGCCATTCCCACATGCAAGTATCAAGCACCAAGTGTCCAATAATGGTGACACAAATGAGGTCAAAGAAGGTCAAAGGGTCCATGGGCGATACAACCCCACACCATGGCCGACACACACCCTGGGCGACACACCACTGGACGATACAAGCACAGGCCGACACACCTAGGCTGACACAGGGCACTCTTGCCTGACACAAGGTCCAAAGAAACAAAGATAAGGCACCACAAGGCCCAACAAGCTCAACCAAGCCCAAAGGAACTCAAGCAATGAGCCCAAACCTTCCTCTCAACACTAGAGGAAGCAAGGAGAGGGAGCAACACCTCACAAGGTGGTAAACTTGCCCACAAACCCTAAACTTGGGTTAATTGCAAGTGGCACCTCCAGCTCTCAACAAAGCACCAACAAACCCTAATCACCACCAAAGGTGATTAGCAAGAAACTAAGCACCAGGGTTAAGCAAAACAAACAGGATAAGCCCTAAACGGAGGTCAGGGTCCTTACAGCCACGATGATGCCAAAGAACCTTCACAAGAACTAGGTCCTTCCTCTTCAGCTTCTTCACTCTTTTATCCAAGATCAACACTGGGCCTTCCTTGTAGGTCACATCTTCATCAAGCTCAACCTCAACTGGATGTATCACTGTCTCTATGCCTGGATGACTTTTCTTCAGCATACTGACATGGAACACTCGATGCAACCTGTGAAACTCTAGCGGTAGCTCTAACTTGGAAGCCATTTTGCCAACACGTGCTATCACCAGATGTGGCCCCATATACATGGGAGCCAACTTGCCTTTTTGGCCAAACCTCAACATGCCTTTCCATGGAGAGACCTTGAGATACACCTTGTCTCCCACCTGGAACTCTAGAGGTCATCGATGATTATTTGCATACGACTTCTATCTATCATGTGCCACTGTCAACTGTTGTTGTATCACCTTGATCTTCTCTATCGTCTACTATACTAACTCAGGACCCAAAAGTTGATATTCGCCAGACTGATACCAACATAAAAGAGATATGTACTTTCTACCAAACAAAGCCTAATAAGGTGCCATGTCGATACTCCGTTGGTAACTGTTGTTGTAGGAAAACTCTATAAAACTGAGGTGCACGTCCCAACTTCCTAGGAAATGCAAAACACAAGCCTGGAGAAGATCCTCTAAAGTCTGAATAGTCCTTTCAGACTGCCCATCTGTCTACGGGTAAAAAGCAGTAATGAACCTCAACTGTGTTCCCAATGCTCTGTGCAACTGTTCCTAAAAAATTACTTGTGAACTTAGGACCTCTGTCAAATACTGTCGTTGCTGGAACTTCGTGCAAATGCACTATCTCATCCACATACACTTGAGCAAGATTATATGTTGTATATGTTGTTTTCACAAGTATGAAATGGGCAGACTTTTTCAATCTATCCACTATCACCCAAATGTAATCATGATTTCTAGCTGTCCTCGGATTACCAACTATGAAATCCATGGTTACATGATCCCATTTCCACTGCGGTATTGGCATAGGTTGCAATGTACCTGCCGACTTCTAATCCTCGGCCTTAACCTGTTGGCATATCGTACACCTAGCCACAAACTCGGCCACATCTCTCTTCAAGCCAGGCCACCAATACAGGTCCTTCAGGTTATGATACATCTTGGTGACACCTAGATGCATAGCATACATCGATGTGTGTTCTTCCTCGGGCACTAACTTCCTCAGATTATCCACATCGGGAACCATCATCATGTAATGATAACAAACTAGTCCATCCTCAAACTCATGGAAACCATCATTCTTCTCGCTGCCAAACTCTGATCTAATCAACTGAACTACAACATCTACTTGTTGTGCTTCTTTGATCTGCTGCCTCAATGTAGGCTTCACTTGAATCTGTACCAACAGTCCAGCCAACAAGGATACTTCCAACTGCACATTCATCTACCCCAAGAAGACGAACATATCTCGCCTATGGTATATCAAAGAACTCAATTGTGCCTTCTTCATAGGAAGAGAAGAAGACTTCCTGCTAAGTGCATTATCTACTACGTTCACCTTACCAGGATGATGTTGGGTTTTAGGGGAGACAGAGAAGGCAGCGGAAACAAAAAATTTTCTCCCCAAACCCATACCGAGGAAACACGTCAACGTCTATATAATAGGAAAGGATGGTTTGTGGAATCATACCTTGTCCCGAGGCTTGCTCGGCGGCAATACCTCGCGCAATGCGCGGTCTTCAACTCCGGTCTTGGACGGTGTCTGTGCAGCTCCTGGTCGCACCGGGACTGACGACTCCTCCTCCTACCGGATTGTCGGATGACAGTTGTCCTCCTGAGCGGCAGTGTCCTCCCGCCTCTGTAGTAGTCCACACGGACCACCTGGAACTCCACTCTCCTTGTCCCACAAGGAAGTGGACGGAGTCGCACCCTCCTGTTGACGTACTAGTCGCCAACACACTCTCCTGCTACCAGTTGCAACTGCAGTTGTCCTTCCCTTGCTGCACCTCCCTTTTGCGGGAAGCACTTGCTCGGGCTCTCTCACGGTTACCAAAACCAGAGAGAACGACAACTTCGCAAAGCAACCGGCTTGCATTGAGTTGTACTTTGAGAAGCCCCCAATACCCCTATATATATAGGCGGGTCATGGGACATGGTTCTCTGTGACCGGCAATATGGGACTAAAGGAGGAGTAGAAGGGTTCGAGAATTCTCCACAAAAAGCAACCGGTTCGCAACTTGAAATGATTAGTTCCCAACTGAACCAATCGATTCGGCCATTGAGTCGATCGGTTGGACCTGAGCGGATCGTTTGGGGCACTCCAATCGATCGGTTGGTGCCCTGAACCGATCGGTTCATGGTCCTAATCCGGCTCAAAAAGACTTTCCTTGTTTCGTTCTCAATTGGTATCGAATACCAATGTTATTCTCAATCGAATTGGGCAATTTGAAACCAAAGGAAAATTCTTGCCGACATGACTTTCCCAACTGGTCGGTTGCACCAGTTCAGCCGATAGGTTCAACTCTTGAACCGGTCATTTCAACCTGGGCATGAGCCGATCGGCCTGGACACTCCAGCCGACCGGTTCAGCACCTCAGCCGACCGGTTCATCACATGAGCCGATCGGTTGGGAGCACAGGTTGGGCAAAATCAGTCAATTGCGATTTCAATCAATCTGATACTCCAATCAATGCATCCAACACCTTGAACCATATGATATTGAGATATCGACTGATTGAGTGTTTAATTGAACTACTAAACTCCTTTAGTAATCAATCTAAACATTGCTTTGTGGACAAAACTCCTCTTCCAGGTTAAATCCTATGTGTGTGACCCTGCAGGTCCATTTCACGTTGGCAGTGAAAGTCCATAACACTTATGACTTCACAAGCAAAGAGCGGTGCCTAGTCACACATCAGTGCTACCCAAGTGAAAGTAGAAAGTTGGAGAACAACTTTCATCCTACAATCCGTGAATGGTGTTACAGTGAATGTATAATTCCTTTGTCACTGATATCCCGAATGAACTCAAGGCATGGAACAGTCATCCTGTCAACATTCATTCACTTTCTTGATCTCAGAGTAGATTGAAGGAGATATGTATGACATCAATATCACATACTGATTCACACATGCGTGTGCATGCCTATCTCAATCCTACTCATCAAGTGGCCTTGGATATCATACTCCCTCAGGAGGGACAAATCCCATATCTATCACTCACCCCTCAAAAGCCCCATGTGTCAAAACCACCCAATCATCACCTTTATAACAACCCATGTTTCAGGACTGCGTTTGATGATGTCAAAGTGTGCCCAATGACATGTGTTGAGTGTAGTGATTTTAGGTCTAAGAATCACACTCACCACCATCATTGTGAGTACTGACTATGACTACCATCTCATGGTTCCATGTGTCAAACTCACGGTGGGTCTGTCCGGTACACTTGTTCTCTAACAAGTACCTATGTGTTTGGTTTGATATCTCTATATCATGACTAATGAGATTCTGTCATCAACCAACATCACAATCTAGTCTTGTGTGTCATTGCTGTCTATCTACCTTCCACAATGACATCCGACTAGGGACATAACAAGAATGTACAAACTCTTAGCATCCGTATGATCTCATCGTTCAGGTCCTCAACCTGAAAGCATACGTCATTGAGTACTGTCATTCTCTAGACATTCAATCTGTTCTATCACTATCTCATATGACTGAACCAAAAAGAATTGGAAGCTTGCCTTTGATGTTTATCAAATCAATCTTAATGTATCCCACCAATCATCCCATGATTGGCTCTCAGGGCATACATACCAACAGACTCCCACTTGCACTGCGAGCCAATCACTCTTGAATCATATTCATAGTGATATTCAAACATGTCCCACATGTTACTGTGCTCTAGTGCCAACATAGTGAGTAATGGCAACACCTTGCCAAAGTCAGTATAAATTGCATGTCTCTCATCTCTTCGTTGTACATCACACGTATGAGATGGAGTTGCCGTAATATGCGATCTAGTATTCCTTTGCTAACCTTTGGCCACATTGCATGATCAAGGATTCCAGACTTGTCATCAATGAGTGGAATATAAGTTCATCTCATGAACCTTCAGATCCATATAGTATCCACTGCTGTTCTCTAACACACAGATACTCGGCATTTCCCTTTTAAATGGTTTTATTGGAACACTTCCAATTATCAACAAACTTTCACTTTTATACATCTTATGTATATATTGCGATTAATTTTCTGTCCTTTCGGATGTTCGCATCAATGTAACTCTTTACATCGAACTCTTCGTTATTTCCATAGAACTAGTACTTCCCAAGTACTTATCAAGTTCTTATGGTATTCCAGTAACCCTTACTGGAAGTAGACAGACATCCACTCGTCATGTCCTACATACGAGTTATCAGGATGAGCACATCATATTGCTATGTCCCACATACAAGATGATGAATGCATTTTATTCTTGCCATGTCATACATGCAAGACAATGGGATGATTACATACATGATAGATCCAGATCTATTCTTAGTGTTCCCATTCTTCATAAGAATTGGACACTTGGCCTTGGGATACTAATATCCATATAACATGGACAAGTTTTCTCCCACTGAATCTGTGCATACTGAACCTTTCAGTACAGATTGCCAATGTATGCTCTCTCTTTTCCAGGTCAAGAGATTTGTCGAGAACTATCTCTATAGATCTCTATTCCTATCATATAGGAAACATCTCTATCTTCCTTAAAGATAATTTCCACTTTTGGATTTCCATTCTAGAAAAATTCCATTTCACATCAATATGTGGAATGTGAATACGCTCCCACTAAATCACAGATCCCGTCTTTATCTTTGACATATCAGTCAAACCCTTTGACTATATCATCAAAGTAAAGATCCAATTTTGAGTTGCTTGTACTCAATCAATCACATTGATTAGTCCATTGTAACTTATAGACTTCATTTGCATTAATGGATTCATAAACCTTATAGGCTGTGTCACGTACACATCCTGATTTTATTCCTCAAAGGAATGCGGTTTTAGTATCCATATGCCAAATGTCTTAGTCATTAAGTTGCAATCAATAAGCATCATCCTTCTCAAAATGTTATCCATGTGTCTTAACACTTAAGACTTATTTGCACTTATGGATATGATCCAATGAGTGCTACCATCAAGGTCATACCTTATGGTTCACACAGATGTCATTTAGGATGTAATGGTTTTATACCATAACTCAAAATCTGATTCCTCATATTCATCTAGATAGTTGACTCATCAAATGAACAACTCATCACATAGATAATTGAGGTGTATCTGTCAAGAATATAAGAATTCACAACCCTTGTGATTCTTAATTTCCTTTATTAGTGTGGGGTATTCTTTTATTAAGAAGAATTCAGTTATTCGATAATCATTCTCTAACTCCTTAGAGTATGATTCCTTCTTGATTTAGACATCACCATGCCTTAATCATGAGTTCACTATGATACACTATCATAATCACTCATAAGGATCTCAAACATTTGGTCCAAGTATTTCATTCATTGATCTCATCAAGAATTAATACTTTACCAAATTTGTACTTCATTTATGATAATCTTGAACACTTCAAGATATTCATATTGGTATTTCTCTAAACACCATTTGAAGTATTAGCATTTACCCCAATAGGTATGTAAATACATCACATGTATTATACCTAATAGGATAATCATTCTCCCACTATATTAGTGAAGATTGATTAATCATGTCCAAGATATTCATGTCTCTTACTGGTTCTCTAACCAAAAGAGTCTAGATTTATCCATCATATGGAAACTAGAAATGAATTTCTCATGATTAATGCTAATTTCATTGTTTGAGTTATCTATAACTTTTAGGTATCATTTTATCTTATGCATATCAAATACCACAAGATAAGCAAGGCATTGCCACAAAGATCATATCTTTAAGATCGAAACATCAGCTTTATTAATTGCCATCATGGTCATACAATATGCAATAATAAAGTGTTTCTATCTATTGGCAATATATGAAATAGCAGTTCTCAACTCTATTTTGTGCCCTTTAGGCTGAAATAAACTGAAAGATACTCCTATCTATGGCCGCAACACTTTCTCCAATGATGGGTACTTCTTTCTTGGTCCTTTCACAAATGCCATCACTTCTTTGTGGATATTGCATATCATATATGACATATCCATATCTTGGTATCATATACCTCGGATAAAGAAGTGGTTCATTTCATGATACCTTAGGTGGAGATCTCCATCCCCTCCTTCATCTTCTTTTGTTCTTCCAGATATAGAGGGAAGTTCCCTCATACACCCTTTCCCCATGTGCCTTGAGGCTGAAGATGGCTTGGATTGCTGGCTAGCATCAGAACACTTCTTAGCTTTGCCCTTGCCCTTGCCCTTAAGACTTACCTTTTCTTTGATCACATCAAAGATTATGGTTTGTCTTTCTTCATCTTTGCCTCTACTATCCTCAACATGTCCAACAACTATGTCAACGCTTGTCAAAGTTGTTCATGTTGTAGCTTATCATGAATTGTATAATTCTCGCAACATTTACAGTATCATACCAATAGCCAACTCTTGGCTCAGATGGAATCCTTCTTAGTCAGGTCTTTCCACATACCCAATCACATTAAGTGTGTGAATACCTTACTGGATCTCCTTCTGTCATGCCATACTAGGACAGTGTTTTGGAGACATCATATGTCTCATGTTGTCTCTGCAACTCACAGTTCAGAGAACACAACATCAAGCACTCCTCATTAATGTCATCCTCAGTATGCTTCCATAAGCATACTTTCAGCCATTGATGTGGTGGGATCAAGTTCATCTGGTTCTGGTATAACTAGGACTTAGAGCTTTCGCTCTTTGATTGAGAACACTTCTCATCATCATCCAACCAGTCGTGGAATTATTCCCATTTAATTTGTTGGTCTCAAAGACCGATCGCAAATAAAGTGATTTGTTGATTAACCATTTATTTTAACAAAAGGAAATATATGCAATTTTAGTCCAAAACTCTTTTGACTTGTTTGATTGATTTGAAAAGTTGACGATAAAATTAGGCCTTTAATTAATTATCGCTCCCACTATTTTAGTTCAAATTGATAGCCCTCACCATCAATTCGGAAGATTGCAGCGTACAACCTTCTAGTGGGCAAGATCCTGAAATCCTCTAAGCCATGGACCAGCTAGGGCTGTCACCCACAACATAGATCTCTCAGGTAGGCAACTTTTGCCAATTGCATCATATGCAACTCTTGATAAGATGTCATATACAACTCTTTGCAATGATCATCTCCATGCCTCAAGGTACTAGATCCCATCTAGATAACCTTGTTAAGTCCGACCCAAAGCAAACATGATGAACATGCACCCTGCTAGGGCAGACCCACACATTCATCCTTCACGCTTCCATGAGGTAGACGGTGCACCACGCTAGGGCGTGCCCACACTTGGTCGAACAAGCTTTTCACGTGTGTCGCATTTGGAAGGCATCTAAAACTTAATATTTTAATGAGGGATTTGGTTTTATATACATATACATATCCAATCACCACAATACATAGTACGTATCATATACATGCTATATCCCACAGAAAACATGCACAAATGATAAAAAGCGATGATTATGGCCATCCTAATGTGATTCCTCGAGCCAAGAGGAATCACGGTCATCTAGGTCTACATCACATGCAACCTGTACAAGATGAACTTCTGTGCCTTGCCATCCGAGTTGATCAACTCATCACATGAATGATCTGTACTCTCCAGCCGGTCGTCTGGGTGCCACCAGCCGGTCGGTTGGCTCCTCCAACCGATCGGTTCGCCTGGTCGTCGTGCATCTCGTCATGTCTGCCACCCGCTCGTCTCGCTCCTCGAACCGGTCATCAACCGATCAGTTCACTCCTTGAACCGACCATCTGGAAGGTCAACCGATCGGTTCACTCCTTGAACCGATCGTCTGAGCAGTCGTTTTGATGTCCGCCGGTCTTCGACATAACAGGAAATAAAATCTATCCTATTTATTACATTGCCTTTAAAAAGGGAAACCCCGAGTTACATTCGGGGGGAGCAAAGGTAGGAAAGAATCTCGAATTATTTTGAGTTACATCGGGAATAAGAGAGGGAAGATTTGTGCGCAGACCAAGATGCAAGAAACCACAAACAACCACACATAGATAGGGGTTTATAGGCCATAATCATGCTACATACATCCACCACAAAACTCGTTTAAGGGCGACATGTATCGAGTGCATTAATAATACATATCATATATGTAATTTGGGATTTGTGGATTTAGGATTGGACATGCATAAAGCCAATATTATTCGCATCGTATGCAATAAATAAAGGCGACAAACCAAAATCGATC
Source organism: Alisma plantago-aquatica (assembly GCA_963693085.1). Taxonomy (NCBI): domain Eukaryota; kingdom Viridiplantae; phylum Streptophyta; class Magnoliopsida; order Alismatales; family Alismataceae; genus Alisma; species Alisma plantago-aquatica. Next base: position 32,660,554 of record OY856414.1, read on the forward strand.
ATATCGATATTCCTAAAATATAGAGCAGTTGACGTGGCTCTGATACCACTGTTGGGTTTTAGGGGAGACAGAGAAGGCAGCGGAAACAAAAAATTTTCTCCCCAAACCCATACCGAGGAAACGCGTCAACGTCTATATAATAGGAAAGGATGGTTTGTGGAATCATACCTTGTCCCGAGGCTTGCTCGGCGACAATACCTCGCGCAATGCGCGGTCTTCAACTCCGGTCTTGGACGGTGTCTGTGCAGCTCCTGGTCGCACCGGGACTGACGACTCCTCCTCCTACTCGACTGTCAGATGACAGTTGTCCTCCTGAGCGGCAGTGTCCTCCCGCCTCTGTAGTAGTCCACACGGACCACCTGGAACTCCACTGTCCTTGTCCCACAAAGAAGTGGAAGGAGTCGCACCCTCCTGTTGACGTACTAGTCGCCAACACACTCTCCTGCTACCAGTTGCAACTGCAGTTGTCCTTCCCTTGCTGCACCTCCCTTTTGCGGGAAGCACTTGCTCGGGCTCTCTCACGGTTACCAAAACCAGAGAGAACGACAACTTCACAAAGCAACCGGCTTGTATTGAGTTGTACTTTGAGAAGCCCCCAATACCCCTATATATAGGTGGGTCATGGGACAGGGTTCTCTGTGACCGGCAATATGGGACTAAAGCAGGAGTAGAAGGGTTCGAGAATTCTCCACAAAAAGCAACCGGTTCGCAACTTGAAATGATCGGTTCACAACTGAACCGATCGGTTCGGCCATTGAGCCGATCGGTTGGACCTGAGCCGATCGTTTGGGGCACTCCAACCGATCGGTTGGTGCCCTGAACCGATCGGTTCATGGTCCTAATCTGGCTCAAAAAGACTTTCCTTGTTTCGTTCTCAATTGGTATCGAATACCAATGTTATTCCCAATCGAATTGGGCAATTTGAAACCAAAGGAAAATTCTTGCCGACATGACTTTCCCAACTGGTCGGTTGCACCAGTTGAGCCGATCGGTTCAACTCTTGAACCGGTCATTTCAACCTGGGCATGAGCCGATCGGCCTGGACACTCCAGCCGACCGGTTCAGCACCTCAGCCGACCGGTTCATCACATGAGCCGATCGGTTGGGAGCACAGGTTGGGCAAAATCAGTCAATTGCGATTTCAATCAATCCGATACTCCAATCAATGTGTCCAACACCTTGAACCATATGATATTGAGCTATCGACTGATTGAGTGTTTAATTGAACTACTAAACTCCTTTAGTAATCAATCTAAACATTGCTTTGAGGACAAAACTCCTCTTCCAGGTTAAATCCTATGTGTGTGACCCTGCAGGTCCATTTCACGTTGGCAGTGAAAGTCCATAACACTTATGACTTCACAAGCAAAGAGCGGTGCCTAGTCACACATCAGTGCTACCCAAGTGAAAGTAGAAAGTTGGAGAACAACTTTCATCCTACAATCCGTGAATGGTGTTACAGTGAATGTATAATTCCTTTGTCACTGATATCCCGAATGAACTCAAGGCATGGAACAGTCATCATGTCAACGTTCATTCACTTTCTTGATCTCAGAGTAGATTGAAGGAGATATGTATGACATCAATATCACATACTGATTCACACATGCGTGCGCATGCCTATCTCAATCCTACTCATCAAGTGGCCTTGGATATCATACTCCCTCAGGAGGGACAAATCCCATATCTATCACTCACCCCTCAAAAGCCCCATGTGTCAAAGCCACCCAATCATCACCTTTATAACAACCCATGTTTCAGGACTGCGTTTGATGATGTCAAAGTGTGCCCAACGACATGTGTTGAATGTAGTGATTTCAGGTCTAAGAATCACACTCACCACCATCACTGTGAGTACTGACTGTGACTACCATCTCATGGTTCCATGTGTCAAACTCACGGTGGGTCTGTCCGGTACACTTGTTCTCTAACAAGTACTTATGTGTTTGGTTTGATATCTCTATATCATGACTAATGAGATTCTGTCATCAACCAACACCACAATCTAGTCTTGTGTGTCATTGCTGTCTATCTACCTTCCACAATGACATCCGACTAGGGACATAACAAGAATGTACAAACTCTTAGCATCCGTATGATATCATCGTTCAGGTCCTCAACCTGAAAGCATACGTCATTGAGTACTGTCATTCTCTAGACATTCAATTTGTTCTATCACTATCTCATATGACTGAACCAGAAAGAATTGGAAGCTTGCCTTTGATGTTTATCAAATCAATCTTAATGTATCCCACCAATCATCCCATGATTGGCTCTCAGGGCATACATACCAACAGATGATACTCTATGGTGCAATCAGAATCACTATTGAGCTCCATCCACCGATGTTGTCACATGTTCAGCTCACTCTACGAGAAGATATACATCAGGTTCTTATGGTCCGTAAAGATCTGAAACACCTCCCCATAAAGCTAGTGTCTCCAAATCTTTAATGGATGGACCACCATTGCCAAATCCAAATCATGTGTCGGATAACTCTCCTCATGTTTCTTAAGTTGTCACGAAGCAAAAGAAACAACATGATCATCCTGCATCATCACATAACCTAAGCCTTTCTTAGAAGCATTATAGAAAATAGCATAGCCTTTCCCAGGCTCTAGCAGCACCAACACTGGAGCACTAGTCAGCTTCTCTTTCAATCTCTGAAAAGCTCACTGACAACGATCATCCCAAACAAAAGGTACATCCTTCATGTTCAACTTTTTCAATGGCAATGTGATCATACTGAAGTTCTTTATAAACCTCCAGTAGTATCCTACTAAACCCAGAAAACTACGAACATCAGTTGGCATCTTTAGTTTCTCCCACTCTGCAACTGACTCCACTTTCTTGGGATCCACTCTGACTCCTTCCGCCGATATCACATGTCCCAAGAAAGTCACTTCCTTCAGCCAAAACTCACACTTACTAAACTTGGCATACAACTGGTGTTGGCGAAGGAGAGTCAACACTTGTCGAAGATGTTGTTCATGTTGTTGACTGTCCCAACTATAGATCAGGATATCATCTATGAAAACCACAACAAACTGATCTAAAAACAGACAAAATACCCTATTCATCAGATCCATGAAAGCATCAGGTGCATTGCTTAGCCTGAACGGCATAACCACAAACTCAAAGTGACCATACCTCATCCTAAAAGTTGACTTTGGTATGTCATCCTCCTTGATTTTGAGTTGTTGATATCCAGACCGTAAATCACTCTTCGAGAACACTATATCACCACGCAACTGATCAAACAGATCGTCTATCCTTGGCAAAGGATACTTATTTTTTATCGTAACTTTATTCAACTATCGGTAATCTATGCACAAACACATCGATCCATCCTTCTTCTTCACAAACAGAACTGGAGCACCCCACAACAATGTGCTCAGTCTGATGAAACCTTTATCCAGCAGATCTTGTAACTTCTTCTTCAGTTCTGCCATCTCAGCTGGAGCCATCATATATGGTGTCTGAGCAACTGGTTGTGTCCCTAAAACTAGATTAATCTTAAAGTCAATCTCTCGAGGTGGAGGAACACCAGGAAACTCATTAGGAAACACATCCTCAAACTCTCTGACAATAGGCACATCCTCAAGGCTAGAACCTTCTGCCTCTGTATCCACAACATGAGCCAAAAATGTTCTACAACCATGCCGCAACAACTTTTATGCTACCATAGCTGATACGAAACATGTCAGAAGAATCTTCCTATCTCCTTGGAAGATCCACTTCTCACAATCATCAGCAAACACTTCTTGCTTGGAACTGCAGTCCAGCACAACCTTATACCTCTCTAAGGTATCCATCCCGAGGATTACATCAAATCCATGCATATCAAGTGGTATGAGATCCACTTGAATGTTGTGTCCCAAAAAGGATAGAACACAACATGGATACACTTCTTGAAACATCGAGGAACCATCTAGAGGGGTTTCTAACGACAGGTTATCTTTCTTACAACTAACAGGTAAAAGACATCTATCAAGCATACTACGAGTGATAAAAAAGTGTGTAGCACCTGAGACAACCAAAATAGATACAAAGCAAGAAGAAGACAAATCAGAACGAAATAACTCCATCTGACCGGCAACTACTCGTGGGTTGACTATCACCTCCGGCTGACTCATAGCATAGAATCAATTAGTTGCTTGTTGTCCACGTCCTCGGCTTCCTTAAGTAGACGATCCAGCTTGTGACGCTTGGTCGCGTCCTCACCCTCTGGTGCCACTAAACTGATGTCTATCTGACCCTTGTTGACTCTATCTTTGTTGTTGTGTCACTTCGACATCTCTCCTTGGGCAATTCCACCGGATATGCCCGACTTGTCCATAGAGAAAGCACAATGGGTCTCTCGGTTGCGGCCTAGATGGCCATGTCACTACCACTGAAGCTGTATTGTAGTCTCTAAATGGCGAAAAACCACGCTGTAACATACTGAATCTCAGGGTCTTCCCTAAAATTTACCCATATTCTATCTTTTCATTTCTTTCAAGTCCTTTTGGACTAATTTCATAATTTTCCCTTCTTTTATATTCTTTTTGGACTCCTTATGCAATTTGAGCACAATTCAAGGTTGAAATTACTTTTTTCCCTCATTTATATAAATGCAGGGGTGTTTGCATAATTAACCCACACAGTGAAATAATTGGGGTCTTAATATGAAAAATGTACACTTTAGAGAGCAAATAAGTGGATAATGTGTTTTTAGAAATCTTATATCTTTTTGGGCTAAGATATGAATATTAATGTGCATTTGAGTGTTTAATGAGAGTATTTCCCTTTTCCTTCTCTCTCGTCAAAAATGATAATAATATATAAAAATAGAATATAATGGTGGGATTTTTCTCTTAAAGGTGATAATGGATGAATATCTTGAATTTCACTCATATAATTCATTAAAAGAAGTCTTTTCATATAACTCATTCATTTTAATATATTAATATACACTTTAATGAGAAATATATTTATTAAGGGTCATATTATGTATAAAACTATAAAGTAATTGCATAGCATTGTTGTAGACTTTAATGTGAGCTAATGGTTCAAATTTGATGGCTTTTGGAGTTGATTTGACCCCTCAAAACTATTTTATACGCTTTTAATATAGTGTAAATTAAAATGGTGAATAATAACCCACCTTCCATACCTCACTCTTAATATGGGCTAATAAAACTTGCAAATGCATTCTATTAATGAGTGAAGGACTCTTGGACTCCAAATCTCGGATTTGGGAACCAAGGGTTACTTATCAAAGCAACACATAATTATTTGCTCAAGCATTAAATTAATATATGCTTTAATAATCAAAATAATTATTGGAGGCCAAAGGTTGGGTGAAACGAAAATATATTTATATATCATGAATTTAGACATCATTATCAACCTGGGGTTAAAATTTGAGGTTAATTTGAGCTCGTTTGACCTTCCAAATGCGTTAAACAAGTTTTCAATAAAATGTGATATAATAGCCATCGATGTAATAGCTATGCACATAATTTAAGCCAAAGTTTGGCTTAAATGCTTGTCACGCATGCTCTGGACCGCGTGGGTCCATGGTAGACTCAGATCCAATGGCTCTCATTAGCCCGCCCATGATCCAATGGCCAAGAACTCGTCTTCAACCTCCAACCGTTACGTAAAAAGTAGGTCTTGACATCTCCACTTTGATCTTCTTGGATACTTGATCGTTGTGTGAGATTTCTTCTCCATTCGATTCGTCTCCTCCTCCCATTTCATTTGAGCCATCACTCATGTAGTGAGGTGTGGCGTAGCCAAAATTCTAGGTGTCTCCGGCCAAGGCCTTTCACCTCCACCTTTATTTTGCATCTACTCCAAACCCCGCCTATAAATAGCACCCTCCTCAGCTTCGTCGGCCTCCTAGCAACCTCCACATACATTCAATTTTGTCCGAGGATGTGTATCTAACCGACAGTGTAGAGCTTTACCTGCTGACCTTGTAGTGCCTCTCCCTGGAGCTAGCATGCTCGTGCATCAAAATTTATTGGTCTAGTAAGTTCTTCCTTCGATTCTCTTCGTTTCGAGTACCTTTGTGCCATGTTTGGTTGAGAAATGCAAAAACGCCCAAAGTTCCCAAGCTCCACCTCGGCGCCATGGTTGCGTCTGATCTTGAAGAAGCTGGGGTTGTTTTTTTACCTTTTTGTCCCCGCGTTCCCTCTTTTCCTTGTTCTCTCGCCAAGGGCACTTTCATCATCTGAATCTTTGTTTTTCGACCCACATAGCAATTATCTAAATTATGATTGGTCCATCTTGTTTAATTCATAGAAAATTGCTCGAATGTCAGATAAATGCAAATAAATAGTCGTTGGAAAGGATTTTTCAATTAGAATACAATTTTGTGGTTTTTGAAGCCTGATTCCAAATTATTTTTCTAAGTTTCCCTAAGATACTCTTTTGATGATTTAAATGTTCTAAAAATGCATAAGTAATTCATTTTAAATCCAATTTGTAAAATAAAATATGTTTTTCTAATCACTAAAGTCTAAGTAATGTCGTGGTCTATGTTTTGGGTCTCAAATCGAAGCTTTTCCTAAAAAATTTTAAAAATGGGTTTTTCTTTATATCTTTATGCTTACCACATCCTAATTCATGATAATGTTTGCAACTAGGGAAATATGGAATGGTGATACAATCAACTTGGTAAAGTTTGTGGTAATGAATCTAGATCAGGTATGTGACCCCTATGTATATGACACCTATTTTAGTATGTGGAACCTATTTAGGTGAACATCTATGATGAATTTGAAATATATGTGGAATGTATATGTGCAAATTACCTATCCTTATGTTGGGCTTTTATCCATCCCTACCTTCATTATGTGCTAGCCTTGTTATCCTTCTACATGACTTTATTTGGCTCTTTACTTATTAGATGCTTTTGTTGCCTATATGGCTCATCTAATTGAATTATATGGATCTTGTGATTGTCTATGTTGGCTCCTCTATTGAAATACTTGGATAATGTTGTTGCCTATGATGGCCCATTTATTGATATTATTCATGGGTTTTGTTCCCCAATGCAATGTTGCAAATGTTGTTTATATTTCCACTACTGCCAAGTGAACTATTAAGCATGATGTATTTTAGGCCAAATGACAATGTAGTGTACATGAGTACAAACCACCCATAGGGCACTGAGGTTTTAGTCCTCCTGCCGGGCACTGGGGTTTTAGTCCCCCTGCCATTTTATATTAGGCACTGGGGTTTTAGTCCCCCTGCCACTTTATATAGGCACTGGGGTTTTAGTCCCCCTGCCACTGGTGAGGTCCGGTAGGTGCGTCACCCTACATTGAGATTACTTTGTGTCTTAATATATGCATGCTACGTGATTGTTATTGTGGTGATTGATTATGGCAGTTCTCCATTTCTTATTCGAATATTTGTCTCATTCTCTTAAAATCTTGTAGCTTAGAGAATCTTTTATTATGCAATGTTGTTGGCTATCACTTGTCCTATTCCTTTTGATTGACACATACTTTTATCTTTCTCTTGCTCGATGACCCCAACCATCCAGGCTAGGATCAGAGTTGTGCATGGAAGCTTGGTGAACCTTCCTAAGGCTAAGGATAGGACAAGAAGAAAAGGAACATATAGCTTGCATGTTCATAATTGCCTTTATATATTAAGTTGTTTTGTTTGGAGACAATATTGGCTTAGTCTAAGTCTTACTCTACCTAGATCCTATGTTTTGTATACAGTTGTACTTCCTTTATGGAAATTTTGTAATGTACTCTCTATACATTTTTAGTAAAGTCAAGTTTTATTTCTTCCGCTGCCACACATTTGATGAATTTGTTTATCATGTTTAATAGTAGAGACTTGGTCTTTACAGCATGGTATCATAGCATCAAGGTAGTCGTATTCTTGACTAATTCAAAATTGTCTCCTAGATAGAACCCTTATCATATATAGTTTCCCTATAGTAAGTTTTTCACCTTAGAGTTGACCTATGATGAAAGTTTGATTTAGGATCATAATAATTTCATATTATAAATAAAATTTGTCAACTTTTTGGTGAATTGTCTATTGAGAAGCTACGAGAGTAATAAGTTGAAGTGATGGTTTCTAGAAAGGGTTAGAGATTGGGGGCTGGCAATATTTTCCTTCGCCCCACTAGCTTGGTAACGAGGACTCCTGAGTTCATATGACCTGGCCTGGCCTGATCTGATATAGACAGCTTGAAATAGTCTATCTTTGGGCATGTTGCCTAATTGTTGAATACCTTAGGAAAACCATAAGTGATGATTTGATCTCTTACACACACAAAAAAAAGTCATCCTTAAATATCTTATACTCCTATGTTTGGGGTTTAGTGTACCCTATGTTACACCCTGAAGCTTGGTTAGTAAATCCTTTTAGTGTTGAGTTTTATGTACCCTTCTACCCTTAGCTTAGTTTGACTTAGTTGACCCTTTTAAGGGGTGGAGTGAGGGTAATGGTGTTGGTACCCTATTTGGTTTTGCAAATCTGATTTCGAGGATGAAATCCCTTTTTAGGGGGATGGAATCCCAATTAAAAGAAAAATCAAATACCTTTGGAGTTAGAAACCCTATCTATGTGGACATATGTACATAATAACTTATGTAAACAAGAATTTACCAAATACATTATACTTGAAATTCAACTTGTTTGTTTATACACACGTAAATATGTAGTAAGTCATATAGATATAGTTCATATGTTTGAACCTTCACATATTATTGATTCACATAATAATGGGTTACTCATTACTAATTGTGAATGTACATAATGTTTACTATGCCACCCTAATGGTAAAATGGGTATGGATAATGCACCCTAAGGATGCTTAAAACATGTAATTATCATGTTGACCTAAACCCTAATATGTAATCATCTAGTTTGACAACATATACATATATATATCCTTAATGCCTTTCATGATACATTAGTGACATTAGGTGTCACCATCACATAATATACCTTGATACATATAAATGGATCATAGTCACAAAGTTACTAAGATATATCACCTTTTTCTCTAATGAGCACCTCATCATAACTTGATATATGAATTAATTCATTAATATTTAATGGGTTACATCATTTCCACTAAAATGCATATAATGATTCAAACATGATAATGAATAATTGGATTCACATATATTCATAAATGCCTAATGTGAATTAAAATATGTATAATTTATAATATGAAGTGTAATGGACGAAAATGATTAATGATGTCATTAATATGAGTATGAAAGATGATATGACAATGTGCAATATGGACCTTATTTGGAATTATAATAGGCTTAATAACTTGTGGGATAATATTAACTTTTTCTACAAAATAATATGTGATAATTCTACATGATAGTTTTAAGAGAATAATGGAAAATGAATTCATGAGGTTTTTGACCTAATACATTAATTAATGTTGAAATGGCTTAGTAAACCCTAATTGTGCTTAAAACCCTTGATGAGGGAAATACATATGATATAATATTGAGATGTAATTGTTTTGAATAAAATGTGGCACAAGTGATACTATAATAAATATGATACCTCTTCATGATGGAGATTATGCTAATAAGGCAAAAATGTTAATTTGAGTTTGATAAAAGGCTATAGGTTTTGTGGAAACCTTAGTAACACCTGACTTATGTAGATTTTGTGTTGTACCCTAGATTAAGGGTTATAACCTAGTGTTTAAGGTTGGGAAGTTGCATACTCACCCTCTCTTTCCTCTTGTTGTGATTTTGTGGACGAAATCCTCTTTAAGGGTTGGTGTGCTGTAACATACTGAAGCTCAGGGTCTTCCCTAAAATTTACCCATATTCTATCTTTTCATTTCTTTCAGTTCTTTTGGACTAATTTCATAAATTTCCCTTCTTTTCTATTCTTTTTGGACTCCTTGTGCAATTTTAGCACAATTCAAGGTTGAAATTACTTTTTTCCCTCATTTATATAAATGGAGGGGTGTTTTCATAAATAACCCACACAGTGAAATAATGGGGGTCTTAATATGCAAAATGTACACTTAAGAGAGCAAACAAGTAGATAATGTGTTTTTAGAGATCTTATATCTTTTTGGGCTAAGATATGAATATGAATGTGTATTTGAGTGTTTAATGAGAGTATTTCCCCTTTTCCTTCTCTCTCCTCAAAAATGATAATAATATATCAAAATAGAATATAATGGTGGGATTTTGCTCTTAAAGGTAATAATGGATGAATATCTCGAATTTCACTCATATAATTCATTAAATGAAGTATTTTCATATAACTCATTCATTTTAATATATTAATATACACTTTAATGAGAAATATATTTATTAAGGGACGTATTATGTATAAAACGATAAAGTAATTGCATATTATAGTTCTAGACTTTAATGTGAGATAATGGTTCAAATTTGATGGCTTTTGGAGTTGATATGACCCCTATAAAATATTTTATATGATTTTAATATAGTGTAAATTAAAATGGTGAATAATAACCCACCTTCCATACCTCACTCTTAATATGGGCTAATAAAACTTGCAAATGCATGCTATTAGTGAGTGAAGGACTCATGGACTGCAAATCTCGGATTTGGGAACCAAGGGTTACTTATAAAAGCAACACATAATTATTTGCTCAAGCATTATATTAATATATTCTTTAATAAACAAAATAATTATTGGAGGCCAAAGGTTATGTGAAACGAAAATCTAATTATATAGCATGAATCTAGTCGTCATTAGCAACCTGGGGTTACAATTTGAAGTTAATTGGAGCTCGTTTGACCTTCCAAATGCATTAAACAAGTTTTCAATAAAATGTGATATAATAGCCATCTCTATAATAGCTATGCACATAATTTAAGCCAAAGTTTGGCTTATATGCCTGTCACGCGTGCTCTGGGTCACGCTGGTCCATTGTGGACTCAGATCCAGTGGCTCTCATTAGCCTGCCCCTGATCCAATGGCCAAGAACTCATCTTCAACCTCCAACTGTTACGTAAATAGTAGGTCTCGACTTCTCCACTTTGATCTTCTTGGATACTTGATCGTTTTGTTAGATTTCTTCTCCATTCGATTTGTCTCCTCCTCCCATTTCATTTGATCCATCACTCGTGCAGTGAGGTGTGGCATAGCTAAAATGCCAGGTGGCACCGGCCAAGGCCTTTCACCTCCACCTCCGTTTCGCATCTACACCAAACCCCGCCTATAAATAGCACCCTCCTCAGCTTTGTCGGCCTCCTAGCAACCTCCGCATACATTCAATTTTATCCGAGGACGTGTATCTAGCCGATGGTATGGAGCTTTACCTACTAACCTTGCGGTGCCTCTCCCCAGAGCTAGAGTGCTCGTGCTTCGAAATTTATTGGTCTAGTAAGTTCGTCCTTCGATTCTCTTCATTTCGAGTACCTTTGCGCCCTGTTTGGTTGAGAAACGCAAAAACGCCCAAAGTTCCCAAGCTCCCCCTCGGCGCCATGGTTGCGTATGAGCTTGAAGAAGCTCAGGTGATTTTTTTACCTTTTTGCCCCCGCGTGCCCTCTTTTCCTTGTTCTCTCACCAAGGGCACTTTTGTCATCTGAATCTTTGCTTTTCGACCCACATAGCAATTATCTAAATTCTGATTGGTCCATCTTGTTTAATTCGTAGAAAATCGCTCGAATGTTGGATAAATGCAAATAAATAGTCGTTGGAAAGGATTTTTCGAGTAGAATCCAATTTTGTGGTTTTGAAGCCTGATTCCAAATTATTTTTCGAAGTTTCCCTAAGATACTCTTTTGATGATTTAAATGTTCTAAAATGCATAAGTAATTCATTTTAAGTCCAATTTGTAAAATAAAATATGTTTTTCTAATCACTAAAGTAGAAGTAATGTATTGGTCTAAGTTTTGGGTTTCAAATCGAAGGTTTTCCTAAAAAGGTTTAAAAATGGGTTTTTCTTTATATCTTTATGCTTACCACATCCTAATTCATGATAATGTTTGCAACTAGGGAGATATGGAATGGTGATACAATCAACTTGGTAATGTTTGTGGTAATGAATCTAGATTAGGTATGTGACCCCTATGTATGTGAAGCTTATTTTAGTATGTGGAACCTATTTAGGTGAACATTTATGATGAATGTGAAATCTATGTGGAATGTATATGTGCAAATTACCTATCCTTATGTTGGGCTTTTATCCATCCCTACCTTCATTATGTGCTAGCCTTGTTATCCTTCTACATGACTTTATTTGGATCTTTACTTATTAGATGATTTTGTTGCCATTATGGCTCATCTAATTGAATTATATGGATCTTGTCATTGTTTATGTTGGCTCCTCTATTGAAATACTTGGATAATGTTGTTGCCTATGATGGCCCATTTATTGAGATTATTCATGGGTTTTATTCCCCAATGAAATGTTGCAAATGTTGTTTATATTTCCACTACTGCTAAGTGAACTATTAAGCATGATGTATTTTAGGCCAAATGACAATGTACTGTACATTAATACAAACCACCCATAGGGAACTGAGGTTTTAGTCCTCCTGTCGGGCACTGGGGTTTTAGTCCCCCTGCCATTTTATATTAGGTACTGGGGTTTTAGTCCCCCTGCCACTTTATATAGGCACTGGGGTTTTAGTCCCCCTACCACTGGTGAGGTCCGGTAGGTGCCTCACCCTACATTGAGATGACTTTGTGTCTTAATATATTCATGCTACGTGATTGTTATTGTGGTGATTGATTATGGCAGTTCTCTATTTCTTATTTGAATATTTGTCTCGTTCTCTTAAACTCTTGTAGCTTAGAGAATCTTTTATTATGAAATGTTGTTGGCTATCACTTGTCCTATTCCTTTTGATTGACACATACTTTTATCTTTCTCATGTTGGATGACCCCAACCATCCAAGCTAGGATCAGAGTTGTGCATGGAAGCTTGGTGAACCTGCCTAAGGCTAAGGATAGGACAAGAAGAAAAGGAACATATAGCTTGCATGTTCATAATTGCCTTTATATATTAAGTTTTTTTGTTTGGAGACAATATTGGCTTAGTCTAAGTCTTCGTCTACCTAGATCCTATGTTTTTATACAGTTGTACTTCCTTTATGGAAATTTTGTAATGTACTCTCTATACATTTTGAATAAAGTCAAGTTTTATTTCTTCCGCTGCCACACATTTGATGAATTTGTTTATCATGTATAATAGTAGAGACTTGGTCTTTACACACGCCCTCTTCCTTTACTTGGTGACCACTGAGATGGTGTACTAGAACCTTGAATCACAGAAAGTGCAAAAAACCTTGGCTTTTTATGGCTGTCAAACCTCTGTTTCTGAAATTGAGTAGGCCTTTTCTTGGACATAGCCTCTCTCTTCTCTGTGATTGACCGTTCAATCCTTCGGATAGACGACACAAATGTGGCAAAACGCTGTCAGTTTTCTAAAGCAGCTACAGGTGTTGTCAGCTCGGCACTCAAACCTTTCTCAAACTATTTGATCCTCTCATCATCTGTTGCTGCCATGTGAGGACAAAACCTCAGCAGCTCCATAAATTTGGCTTCATACTCGGTGATGTTCATAGATCCTTGGGTAGTTGCTCAAACTAGTTGATCTTCTCATCCAGATATGTCTTTGGAAAGTATCGACTCACGAACTCCCAACAGAAGATGTCCCAACAGATCACCTCACTGGGTTGCTTCTCTTCTTTGATGGCCAACCAGTGGCCAACACTACCCTTCAGAAGGTAGATAGTGTGCTTGACTTTGTTTGATTCGGGGATGTCGAGAATCCAAAAGGCCTTCTCAAGACCTATCAGCCATATATTAGCATTCGCTGGATCAGCTGTTCTAGCATAATTTGAATCTCTGACTCGGCAAAGCCACTCAAAGGTCTTCCCAATACCCAAAGATTCACCATGGGGAGCATGTTCTCTTGGCAGAGGCACTTGCAATCTTTCCACCATGAGATTCATTGTAGCCATTAACTGCCCCATAAGATGTTATAGGCTAGGTTTTCAAGAATGGCTGGGTCGATTTGGGGGACCTCAGGCACCCAATCTTCATGTGTCTGCATACTCACTCCATCAACTGATACAGCAGCACTACTCTCGGCAGCATGTTCTTTGTCATTTCCAGACATCTTTAAGCTTTATCTTCTTCTAGGGAAAAAAAGGTTATAGTAAGAAAATTTGGAAACTCACAAGAATAGACACAATCCTAATCTTAGATCCCTATAGACTCAGAGAAGCTAGAGCTCTGATACCAACTTTATAATGAGACATACTGCTATCACACAAACAATGAAATGCCATGTGAAAACGTGCGGAACCTCCATAAACCACATATTACCAAAAATATGTGTTAATTAAAACCAATTGTGGAAAGCAGATAAGAAAGGAACTATTACAACCAGATCCACATCCTGCAAAGAAATGTGTTATATAATTCTACATAAACCTAATACATGTCCACAATTCATAGGATCCAGATGTCACATAGGCACAAAGATTTCACCACCTGTATATATACAAAATAGGCCATATCAGGCCAACAGCAGGATAAACAAGCTACATCAACTATACATCGTGAAATGTTTTCAAAACATATCCAAGGACCTAAGAGTACATGGATGACTCTAGGACTCTACTACAAAACATCCAACAACAACAGTAGCATATCCAACCTTGCCTTGTACTGTTCTTCTTGTTTCTCAACCATAACCTCACGATCACCACCACGTCTATCTCGATCACCTAAAAAGGTTTTAAACCAACGGGGTGAGACACATAGTCCCAGTGAGAAACATAACCCCCGCCGAAACTATAAAACCTCAAAAGGGAGCTATAACAGATAAAATAGGTAACTGATATAAGTAGATCGTATATGAACAACATACTGAGTAGAACTAACTTGTTATAACATCTTACCGAGATATTTAGGAAGCATACACACAAATAATAATATGGAACATGATTGACAATACAAGTCTAATAAGAACTTATCATAACATCTTAGGAACATGTAATTAGCTGCAAGATATAACTAGGGAAACTATACAAACAAGGCCTCAACCAATGTTTCGTATTTGCCCTAAGAAGATATACTATACAGCTATATTATGATTTATTATGCCCTGAGGAAGTGAGTCATACCGCTCAAATCGAACCTTCATTTTTGAAACCCAAAGTCAGTGCCATACAAGGTTAATGGAAGAGTTGGACTCCACGGCCTCACCTTCTTGTGGTCAGTGCATGAGAACCAAAGAAGGACCACAGTCTCTTTCTTAAGTGGCCTAAGACACACAGGGTCAGGCTACCCTCTGCCTAGCCCACCTTGGTACAGGTATCAGTGCTAGAAAATTGAGCCACGGGCATGTTCACCATGCTCCATCATCACTGAGCCATGGGTCTGTTCACCATGCTCTATCACATATCATGAGCCATGGGCCTATTCACCATGCTCTAACCATACTGAGCAATGGGCCTGAAACTGTGTTCTAAACATGCATTACTACTTAGGGCATAGGCACACCCTGCATATTCAACAATATGTGTTCCAGGTTAACCCTTAGGAGAACATGTGTCACCATCACCAAACTCCGAATGATGATGGATCTATGGCCAAAAAAACTACATGAAAGGTTCATTTGTAATTAATTAATGCTTTTCAAGCGGATTGCAAGATTCAACCAAGTTATGTAACATGTAAATTAAAACACAAGTAAACAACATAGATCTCATTATCATGTGTTACATTGTCACTCTTATTCTCAAAGCCAAAATCATCCTGATCCATTACTAGGATCCAACATTGCATGTTACCACTTGGCCTCTTGCCAATCATTAAGATCCATCTCAAGGATTAACATCACTGGGACTCAATCCCATCATCAAGGCACACATTGCCATTCCATGGGTAACACCCATCATATATCACCAGGTTCATCATAACCCTTGATGTTCCATATTATATCATTGTCATGCTATCACCATGGCCTCATCATATAATGGGTACCTACATGGTTAGCATAAGCATAGAGGTACAACTTTACTCATACAAGGAACATCTTAAACTTATTTCATATATCAAGAGAGATATAATTATGCTATTGTATGAGCATATCTATGCATGATATTGTCATATATAACTTTTCAATCAAGCATTAGGGTTACCAACCGAACACAAAGTACAACCCTCACTATAGGTATATCGGGTAAGGGACAACCTTCACCAAAGGCATCTCGAGTAAGGGATAGCCCTCACTAAAGGCACAATGTCTCTCACCAAAGAGTGTGATGCCTAGCACTATATCGATTAAGTATACAACTCATCACCACCTATTGTATCGACCAACACCCATCTAGGGGTACAACCATATCGGCCAACCACTATCACCAAGGTATCGGGCAGCACCCAACCAGAAGATATCAGCCAAGGAAGAAGGTAAGCTTCATTACGTCTAAGGAAGCAAACCCTAATGTTCACTTTGTATCGCCCAAGCCACTAAGGCGCTGTGTCGGGCAGCACCACAATGTTGATAACGAGCATCACCTCCTTGTAACGCCCAAGCATGCAACATCATATCGGGCGTGCAACGCTGTGTCGTGCAAAGCAGTAGGGCCATGTCACTAAAAGCAATGCCCGGTGCCCCATATCATCCAAGGGAACAACTCTAACATCCAAGCTAGGGTCATATCGTCCAAGGACATATCGCCCAACAACACATCTTGGGTAAAAGTCCATATCGGTCAAAGAGGTCAACAAGGTGTTCACCTAGCATATCTCCCAAGCTCAACCCTTGAAGAGGGATATTGGGAAGAACACAACTTAGGGTATCGTGTAAGGGTTCAAAGGCCATGACGGGTTGGTCATCTTCAACCTCAAGCCTGCCACCCAGAAACCCTAATAGGTCAAGAGAGTTGGCTCATCTCTCAACAACTAAGTGAGAGGGGTTTTGCACAACTTCTATCACATATCAGGCAGCAAGGTGGGTCCTCCCATATTGGCCAACCTTCCAACCTCAACTAGGTCAAGACCAACCAAAGGCTCACCTCTTAAGTCCATGGTAAGAGAGGGGTATTTCCCAAGAAACTAGAGCATAGACTCACCTCTCAATGACTAAGGAAGAGATGGGTTTTGCCTACACCACTAGAGCTCAAGCTCACCTCCCAAAACCAACAGGAGAGAAAGGGATTTTGCCCCAAGAACACACCACACGCACCATGGGACTATGAAACTCTAGGCTCTCCTCTCAACAACTAAGAGAGATGGGTTTTGGCCAAAGAATCCTAATCCAAAGGTTCGGCCAACAAGGTCCAAGATCACACCTAAACAACATAACCATGTAATCATATCCCACAATGTCAAGCGTACATACTAGAGCAAAGATATTACTAACAATATAAGAATGGCCGATCAAGATAGCATATAAACAAGCAATATGAAGAGAAGGTAATATAGCTAGGGTAGGAGTTATGTAACCTGCCTTAACCACAAAGTCCAAGCTCCACCTTCGACCACCTCAAGAAAAGAGGGAACCTATCACCTCCATGGCCGAACAAGCAAGGAAGAAGGTGGTACCAAGGAAAGAGAGAAAGATACTCGCCATAAGAGAGGAAAGAGCAAGGCACACTCTAGGGTTTCGACCACCACTAGAGGAAGAAGAAGACTTCACCAAGGATATTGGCCAAGCCACCAACTGTATCGGCCACCACTCTTGTTGTATCAGCCACCACTCCCTCTTCTCCTAGCTCAGCCACCAAAGGAAGGGAAGAAACTAAAGGAACCAAAGAGGCCTAGTAAGAAACCGACAGTCATTTATATACTAAGGGGTGAAGGGGAAGAGCAGGGAAAGGTGGAACCCACCCCTAACACACTTGTTTGAGGATTGTACCACATGCTAGCACCCCAAACCACTTGTCTATGACTTTCTGCCCACTTAGCAAAGAAACATCCACTTGTCCAAAGATGGTGACACAAATGAGGCTAGGTCAAGATGGTGTGTTTCACCCAACATGGAAACCTGACACACCATGGCCGATATATAACTTGCCCGATACAAGCAAGCACTCCTGGTTGATACACCAAGGCCCAACCCGATACAACTCCAGCAAGCCTCAACACCACTCAAACAAGGCTCAACAAAGCCCAAAGGTACTCAAGCAAAGAGCCCAACCCATCCTCTCAACCCTAGAGGATGCAAGGAGAGAGAAAGACATCTCTCAAGGTGACAAACTTGGGTAATTTGCAAGTTGCACCTCAACCTCTCAACAAGGCACAAACAAGCCCTAATCACAGCTTTGGTGATTAGAAAACATCTAAACACAAGGTTTAGGCAAAGCAAATAGGGTAAACCCAAAACGGAAGTTAGGGTCCTTACAATCATATAGTTGCAGCATCAATTAAGCCTTAGACTAATGGTTTCTTGGGTAACTTGATGCAATGGTCGGACCTATACTGTAATTGATGGTTTTAATATATAAACTTGACCCAATGGTCAAGATATAATGTTTATTCCTCCAATAAAGTGGAATGATGGCTAATGTAATATGTTGGTCCTAATAATGTTATTTAGATGGTTTACTTTATATGATCAACTTAAGGATCTTACTTGTTGACAATGGATGGTTTGTTTCAAATGAACAGTCAATTGTAGGTTTTACCCTACTTTCAATGGAACATTTTGTGTTGTTAATCAAGGGATGTTGATGGAGCTTCCACTTACGTGGAATTGTGTGCACCAACTAAAAATCCTAAAGATAGTGAGTCTTTAGGTTTAGCCTTGCATATACTAGATAGAGGACTCCAGCCACGTATGCTAGATACGTGGAAGTCTTATCGTAGTATAGTTAAGGGTCGAATCCTCAGGAAAACGGTCTCGTTGCAAGCAACAAGATGGAAAACATTAGAATTTCACTTAGTCACTTAATAGTAGGCACTTAGATCGAAAGGTTGGTTTTGTTGTTTTAAACTAAGAACATGTATAGTTAAGAAAGCAGGTAAATCTAAGGAGTTAAACTATGATAAAAGTCACTAGGGTGTGATAGGTTTTCACCACCACTACACATGAATCAAGACATGCAAAAGTAAAACATAACTTGCAACAAGAGTTTAGTCAGTTAGTATCTTTGTAGGATTAGTTTCCTTATGGAGAACAAACTACGAGAAGTGTGGGAATGATGCAACGCCAGCCATCCCCGAACGAATGGTCAACTGCTTTACATCATTCCCTTCTACAAGTGTGTTCCTCGACTCTCCACAGATGTGCTTCCATACGTCAACTGATTCCATTTCATAGTATGAAAGTGCAACATATGGAAGTGGGTTTACTCCACTTCTCAAAAGCACTCCCAGATACTGAAAGATAAAAGATAACACAAGTATGAAACTACTTCTAATAGCACGAACGTAGACAATTCACACTAAAAGATAAAAGATAACACAAGTTGGAGATCAAGCAATGAGAATTCATTAAACGTTTGATGTTGAACTGAAAATATAACAACTCTATATTACAAACTATGTATTACATTTACATGATATGAAAGCATGGGTAGCAGGGCTACTCCCCGCACCCTAGTGAGAGAGACTACTCGCTCATAACTAGGACAAAGAAGGAGGCAAGAAGAGAGAGAGAGAGCATCATCCCCACAAATGACAAAGGAAAGTCAACCCCTTGGAGAGAGAGAAACGATCCACCAGCTTTACAGGTTGCGCGATGATGAGATCTCCCTCTTCCCACATTCTTTGGCAGAAAGAGAGACAGCAGCTTCAAGATGGAGTATGGGTCTCAGACCGGCGGCCCCTGGGCAGAGGATGGAAATCGGATTTGCTCTGGATTGATTGAGGCAGCCTTTGGACGTCTGAAAACTCCCCCCTGGTTGAGGACCCTTGGGGTCTTATTTATGGGCCTTAAGTGAAGTCCAAACAGTTTGGAGACCATTTTGACCTCAACATCGTTTGGACCTCAAGACTGTTTGGACCTCCAGACCGTTTGGACCTTGAGACCATTTGGACCTCAAGACCGTTTGGACCTTGAGACCGTTTGGACCTCAAGACCGTTTGGACCTCAAGATCATTTTGGCTTCATGCGGTCTCAGGACCGTGTGACTCCATGCGGTCTCGGGACCGGTTGGCTTCATACGATCTTGGGACCGTTTGACTCCATGCGGTCTCGGGTCCGGTTGACTCCATGCGGTTTCGGGACCGGTTGGCTTAATGCGATCTTGGGACCGTTTGACTCCATGCGGTCGCGGGACTGTTTGGCTTCATGCGGTCTGAGGACCGTCTGACTCCATGCGGTCTCGGGGGTCTCGGGACTGTTTGTCTTCATGCGGTCTGAGGACCATTTGACTCCATGCGGTCTCGGGACCATTTGGCTTCATGCGGTCTGAGGACCGTTTGACTCCATGCGATCTCGGGACCGTTTGGCTTCATGCGGTCTGAGGACCGTTTGACTCCATGCGGTCTTGAGGCTGAGTTAGTCTTTTGTGATCCTTTTTTTTGTGTTTTTCTGCATATATAAAAGGGAAAAGTTAGTCTGATAGTATATTTACAATAAGAGGGAATATTTAGGGATTATGTCTAATTCTAATTAAGAAAGAGTGTGGAAAACTAAAGAAAAGACTAAGATAACATCCAAAATTGGAGGTTATCACCCCTTCTAACTTAGAGTCTAGCTTGTCCTCAAGTTAGATAGAGCTGAGGCATGTAATGGCGAGGCAATTTTATTTAGTTAGGATTTCCATATTCTTGCTTCAATTCTTAACCTGAGTTCTCCTAAGGTCATATCAGGTCTTATTTCTTGCCATGACTCTTTTAGGTTTTGAGAGTTGCTTGGGTCTCAGGTTTCTTCTGTATCTCGTAGCTCGCATCGGGACCACCTTTATTCTGTGCATGTTGTTGACTCTAATAAGCTTTATACCTCTCTGAAGGACCTACTGGAAACCAGAGAGGGTATGAGGGTTGGCTAAAGGCTTGAAGTGTAACTCCCCCTTCAAGTGGGGGAGGGGTTGTCTATGCTTTTAGGATCTCACTACCAGGCATGACACATCTGCCTTTGTAAGGGCAACTGAATGTACCATCCGGGCGAGTCCTTTATAAGCCTTTCATATATTTGGATACCTTAGGGTTTCACTACCAGGCACGACACATCTGCCTTTGTGAGGGCAGCTGAATGTGCCAACCGGGTGAGACCTTCATCGGTTCTTTATATAGATCCTTATTCATGGCACAACTCTCATAATTTTATTTGACTCTCTGGCTTTTAATAGAAGACTCGCAGGCTTGGGTTTTGGGGTTTTGTTTGGGAAATTATTTTGGGCGGCCAAGCCTCTTTTATTTTGACGAGAAGAAAGTTGTTCTTAGAGTTTTTTCAACATGCACTTATTTGGTTTGTGGTCCACTTGTAGAACTTCTTGATTTGGAAGTTCCCTGATGCCCCTCTCATCCTTGAGATCCTGGCTTATTTCTACCTTAATATTGACTTGTGGAGAGTCAGATAAAGAAGTGAAGCAAAAGCATGAAAATCAGTAGTGGAGGGACATTATTAAATCGCCATTAAATTTCTAAGTGCTATTTACTTTTAGGGACTAACATGATTCTAAAGTTAAGTGAGGGTGACTTTATTCAAAAAGGGTTATTTAAAAAGAAAGTTAAAGAGGAAAAAGAAGAAAATAAAAATTTACAAACAGAGGAAGGAGAAAATGGAGAAAGAGGGATTTAGAAATGATACCTCGCCCTTGTCTAATGTACCCCCCCAACTTATCACTCACTCTGTCCTCAGAGTGTCAAAGTGAGAGGCGGAGAAGTACGATGACAAGGGCTTCAGGCTAAGTTAACTCTGAATTTGCCCCTGGTGATTGAAGTAGATTTGCTGCGAACTATCCGCATAGAGCGTGGTAATCCACGTCAGTCATATCTTCTACTGGTCTTTGAAGGACGATGATGGTGTACATCCAGTAGAGGACGTGGAAGCCACAGTCATTTGATTGTCGGATTTGTTGGGGACATTTGTGGCTGAAGGAAGGGCGATGAAAATGCTCTTTGTCATAAGCCCTTGTGTGCTGACTTAGAAAGGCGATTAATTTGTCAGTGCATTCCTTCGCCACTACCTCTGTTGGCGTCCTTGGTGTCACGACATAGTTCTTCTGTCGTGGGTTGTACTAGCTGTCGGAACTGTTATATATTGTAGTTGTTCCATCTGGTAGGTTTGTTTCCAGGAGCATCTAGTGCTCATGATAAAGGAAGGGTAACATGATGAACTTTGGTGTTGTGTGTTGTAGAAAGGAGATCAGTGCTTCAGTTGTGCCGAAGTTCTTGAGCTTTAAAAGATCATCCTTCATGTATGGGGACGCCATATATGTAGTGGGGTTAGATTGGCCGAGTAGAAACTGGTAAGCGGTCATTAGGTTTACAGAGAGGGATCCTTTAAACTGTAAAGTCTCTCGAAGTGTGTCTGCCATAACTAAAATGTCCCTAGTCATGAATACGAGCTCATCCTTCTCGGCTGAAAGCCGCGCCATAATGAGATGTAGTTCGATGTCGTTGAGACCTTTGCAAGCACTGTGATCGAAGTCAGGAAAGGTTGGTTCTATGGCAGACAAAGGATAGATGTCTTCTTTACTTTGCTCGGTAGCTAAGGCCAGCTCCTTTGATTTCTCCAACTCTTTCAGAGTTTGTCGGAAAGGTCGCCTCTTCGGGCGTTGGATAGCTGAAAAAGGTAACGAGGGACGTCATCTGGTGCCATTATCGGGTCCTTGAAGAACCTTCTATCATAGATGAGCTCCATGGCGTAACGCCCTTGCAAAGAGTGAAAATCTTCAGCAACTAGGTCAGTGAAACGGATTTCGTCTTTCAGCACTTGGATGTGACGTATGGTGCAGAAAGTGCAATCCCCAGATCCTTCAGTAGCTTGAACTTTAGGGTTAATTATTTGGAACCAGGGCTGGCTCCAGTCTCGGCAGAGAGACGGGCGTGCGGCCCACCAACAAAGTTTATTGTACCGGCGGGTAGCTCAGCGCCGCAAAAATTATAGACCTTGGCATCCCGAGCTTTGGTGTCGACAACCATAAATAGCCAATGATCTGAGATTTGAAAGGGCACGGTGAGATAACGTGTCCGTCGTGCTAAACCAGCACGCAGCCGCTCGATTGATTTTGCTCGTATGTCTTTGTATAAAAGGCCAATAGACAGAGCAGGCGAGGCATTGAAAACCGGTTGTTGCCTCTTAGAACTTCTATACATTTCTATACAGTTGGCGAGAAGGACACGGAAGATTGCCATCGACATTGTGGACCAAGTTCGCAGGATGTGGTGGAAGTCTTCTCGTGTCAACTTGCGCCTAGTTTTGGTGTTTTTGTAGATGATGTCTTCCCCTGCCTTTGCATCATCCACAATAGTGTTTAGTATAAAAATGTCCTGAGCATCTAATGTGGAGATGGCCGCCATATCAAGATCATGCATTTTGTTTGGTAAAGGTGGTGGCGGGGGAAGCTCCTGCGGAAAGGAAAAAGCGGGTTGTACCAAGGCTTCGGCATGGCCTTGTAGATCGTCGTCCGAGTCAGAGGTAGAATCGAGGTCTTCATCGGTGTCTAGGCTTACTCGTTCTGCCTCTTCCTGGTCAGGGGGGAAGTGATAACACCAAATTTTGTGACGTTTTTGCCCTTTGTTCAGTTATCAAAACTACCCTTTTCTCCTATTTTCCTCTATTTTATTAGCATTTTTGCAATAATTGGCCAAGCAACGCTCTTATTTCAATTTTTCCTATCTTCTACAGAGTTTTCCTCGTTTTTGTGCAATAAGGCCGATTCCGGCCCACAATAAGTCTTAGCCCGTCTCGACCTTCCTGACGCCCGATACAACCCAGCCCGATAGGGGCTGGGCGACACAAGAATTATCGCCGGAGAAGGGCGCTGCACAAGAAGGACGTGTCGGCCGACATACCGTCTACCCGACAGGGAGCCAAAGCCGCATCGACGACCAAACTCGTCGGGCGACATAGCCACCCACCGGCAGGCGTGCCGCCAGCCACGTGACCGATAGCCAGCGCCTCGTGCCAAGACATACCTGTATCGGCCGTCCACATCCATCGACCGGCGTATAAGGGAGCTACGTGTCGTTTCCAGCACCATAACTCCTTCAACCGCCGCATATAAATAGCAGCTACAGGAAGCCGAAAAGACGGGTTGACAGTTCGAAAGTTTGGGAGCCACCTTCGAAGGAAGCTGTGAGAGCAAGAGTATCGCGCCCCAGTGCTTGTGCCGGGCGACACTAGGTGAGCTCTCCCTCATCCCGAGAGGGAAGGGATGGTTCACTTAGTGTTGTCCCAGGCGACACTGCGGGCCGATATCGACCAGCGAAGATGAGCGACACGAGTGCCCGACAGTAGACTCGTAGCTCTTTGCCCGACACGATATCGAACCCGATACGCTCCGCCCGTCATGCGTGTCGCCCGAGAGGGTGTGCCGCCCGACATGAGCATAACGGCCAGGGTCCTTGAGCGATACAGTCAGTCGTCAGTCGGCGCTGCCCGAGAGGGGGTGCCGCCTGACACTGCCGTATCGGGCTCGGCTCCTGACCGGTATCGGGCAGGAGAGCTACAAGAGTCTGTCGTTCTTCTACATCAAGAAGGCGACATCTATCTTTAATTCTATTATTTAAATTCTTAGCTTATGCATTGTATTAAGACCCTTATTGCTTATAGAAATAGAAATGCTTAACTGCTATTTGTTTAATGCTTGGTGCCTTATGATTGGGTAACTGTTGTGTTGGATATCTGAACCCTAGCTTGCATGTTTTGGATCGTGTTTCTCTTAGCTACCGAATCGTCTTTCCCATCGCAACTACTTCGAGAGTTGATTTGTGGCTCTAGTGTTTGGTCCGGCTCTGGAGTACGAGAGTGCCCGAAACGGAGTTGTTTTAGTATCATTCCACTCTAACTTGAGCCCAGCAACCTCGAGAGGGGTGTTGAAGCTTGGTTAGAGGCACCCACTCTGAGAGGAGGGGTGCAGGGTGTTACTGCTACCGCTTGTCTTACTGAAGTCTTATCCCTTGCATTACGCCTTAAAATGCAGTTTATCTTTCTATTTTCTGTTGCATGAAAATTCCTAAAAACTGTTAAATGACAAAATCTTAATCTTTCCAGTAAGTCCAGTTGGAGATAGTTTTCTTTGATTTAATCATGACAGCTTGTTGTTCCCCTTCGGGGAACTTTAATATCTCTTTATACCCACCCGAGTGTAGAGTGTCGATTCAGAGTCGTCAACACGACCCACCTTGTCCCTGTGTTCGACCCCGTATGACTACTTCGACCCCGTAAACAAAGTTGCGGGGGCCTAGAAGGATTCGGGTTATAAATGTGAAGGCTCGACTACCTCAAATACGCCTCCAATTTTAGGACGCGCTATTTAGGCCGGCCAACTTTCTGGCGCCGTTGCCGGGGACAAGGCAAATGGCACTGTTGACGAATCTGAAGCCACTAACTACACTCCCGTGCCTCAAGCTTAGAAATAGGCTTGACAGCACCTCTTTTTCTTTTTTTCTTTTTCTTTTTCTTTTTCTTTAAGCATTATTCTCTGTCGGAACCAAATAACTCTGTGTTCTAACTTGATTTCTCGTGATATTTCAGGTACCCTGCAAAGCTGTAACCTACTCCACCGAGCCTTGATACCATGCCACGTTGTGAGCAACACCTTTCTGAGGGCGAATGTCAGATCCAAAGCGAGAGGGTGACCCAGCCTAATTGGGTTGGTCAGCTTTCCGCCTACATAAAAAGATAGGACACCATTATCAACCAGTTGGTACTTGGGACGTTTACCAACCCTGGATCTCTGAATTCCATGCAACACCAGATGGCGAGTCTGCAGATGCGCCAATGGGAGGTCGATCAACGGCTGTCTCAGATGGCTGCTCTGATGAAGAACTCTGCAGGAAAAACGCTCCCTCACCCTGAAACTGCAATAATGGCAGTGCTTAGATCAGGAAAGACGGTAGAGCGCACTGATGAAGCCCCACCGGAACCTGAGCAAGGGCCCAAGGATGCTATTCCAGCAGGAGGCGGAGGTAGACCTGCAGAAGCCCAAGAGCCTGCGCCGAGACCGTCCGATGAGCCATCTGGTGGGAGGAATCCTTATGCTCCCAGGATACCGTTCCCGTACAAGCTGATCAAGGCAAATCTAAAAAAGCGGCACGAAAGGTTCATGGACTCGATCAGGAAGCTGCATCTTGAAGTCCCCTTCCTTGACGCTTTGGAGGAGATGCCCACATACGCCAAGTTTCTCAAAGATCTAATGATGAAGAAAAGAAGGGGAGGAAGGATAGAGACAGTGTACCTAGCCTCTACTTCCTCTGCCTTCGTAAAGCCCAGCTTGCCAACTAAGAGAAGGGATCCCGGAGCTTTCACAATCCCATTCGCCATCGGGGACAATGTCGAGTGGAAGGGTCTAGCGGACTTGGGAGCAAGCATCAGCCTCACGCCCTTAAGTTTCGCGCAAAGGATGGGTTTGACCGACATGGTTCGAACCAATATGCAGATTGAACTGGCGGATCACTCCTCCAAAAGACCTGTTGGCATTGTCGAAGATGTACCGATTAGGGTCGGTGATTTCTTTATTCCATGTGACATCGTCATCATCGACACAGCTAAAGATCCCAGATGTCTGATCATCTTCGGACGCCCTTTCTTGGCAACAGGGAGGGCGCTGATTGATGTCTCTGAAGGGATAATCACCTTGAGGGTTGGAAACAACCACATGGACTTCAAGATGAAGGAGATCATGAGAGGTCCATCCCTGTCTGAATCGGCATGTTTTGCGGATAGTTACAATAAATTCTGTGAGGAAATAGAGGAGGATATCCGGACAGTGGACCCCCTCGCAAGGGCATTAAGCTGTCAGGATCCCGACCTCGAAGATCCTGAGGTCGTGAGGCATCTCGACCTTTTCAACCTTTCTGACAAAGACTTGCAAGAAGAAGAGGAGGAGGTGAACTCTGCAAAGTATGCCTCCCTTGAGGGAGAACCTCAGGAGGAGACACCCCGAGCAAAGCCGGATTTAAGAGCGTTACCTGAAGGACTGAAGTACGAATTTTTAGATAAAGAACAGAGGAACCCAGTCATCGTAAACGCCGATCTTTCAAGCAATCAGCTAGACCAGCTCCTTGAGGAGTTAAGACTCCACATGGGGGCTATAGGATATTCTGTAGATGATATCAAAGGCCTTAGCCCCGCCCTTTGCATGCATCGCATCAACTTGGATGAGTCTGCCAAGCCTCTGGCCCAACCCCAGAGGAAGCTGAATCAGATGCTCAAGGAGGTCGTCAAGAAAGAGGTAATAAAGCTTAGGGACGCGGGGATCATTTACCCAATTAGCGACAGCAATTGGGTAAGCCCGATCCACGTAGTACCCAAGAAAGGCGGAATGACTATGGTTAAGGGTGAGAAGGGTGACGAGGTGGCGATAAGGACCGTCACCGGTTGGCGAATGTGCATTGATTACCGAAAGCTAAATCAGGCTACAAAAAAGGATCATTTTCCACTACCTTTTATTGACCAAGTTCTTGAAAGATTAGCGCATCACGATTATTTTTGTTTTCTTGATGGCTTTTCAGGATTTTACCAGGTACCCATCTTACCCGACGACTAGGAGAAAACGACGTTCACTTGCCTTTACGGCACTTATGCCTTTAGAAGGATGCCCTTCGGACTCTGCAACGCCCCCGCCACCTTTCAAAGATGCATGATATCAATGTTCTCAGATTTTCTAGAAGACATCGTGGAGGTTTTCATGGACGATTTCTCCGTCTATGGAAAGGACTTCGATAGCGTTCTGAAGAATCTATCGTTAGTACTTCAAAGGTGCGAGGAAAACAGCCTGGTCCTGAACTGGGAAAAATGTCATTTCATGGTGCGGGAGGGCATCGTTCTAGGGCATAAGATCTCAAGGCGTGGGATCGAGGTGGATACCAGCAAAGTCGAAGCTATATCTAAGCTTCCTCCACCAAAATCCATCACGGGGATAAGAAGCTTCATCGGGCACGCCGGATATTACCGAAGATTCATCAAGGACTTCTCAAGGATTTCCAAACCATTGTCCAATCTTCTGGTAAAAGATGTTGAATTTGTTTTCTCTAACGATTGTCTCAGTGCTTTTCAGGCCCTGAAAAATGTTTTTGTATCACCACCTATCCTTCAAGCGCCAGATTGGGTTTACCCTTTGAGCTAATGTGCGACACTAGCGACTACGCAGTTGGAGCAGTCCTGGGGCAAAAGAAAGATAAAAAGTACCATGTGATTTGCTACGCTAGTCGCACGTTGGACGAAGCACAGGTAAACTACACAACCACCGAGAAGGAGATGCTCGCGATCGTCTTCGCGTTTGACAAGTTCAGGTCGTATCTCGTCGGATCCAAAGTCAAAGTATACACAGATCATGGGGCAATAAAATACTTAATGCAAAAGAAAGACGCAAACCCCAGATTGTTGAGATGGGCCTTGTTGCTCCAAGAGTTCGATCATGAAATTATCGACAAGAAGGGCGCGGAAAATGTGGTCGCATACCACCTATCGAGGATAGTGGCTGAGAGACAAAGAGGGCCACAAATCGACGACGACTTTGCCGACGAAGTTCTTATGATGGCTGAAGCTCAAGAAGAAGGTTTGCCCTGGTTTGCAGACATCTGCAATTTCCTTGCTTGTGGAGAGCTGCCTCCTGACATCACCTACAATCAAAAGAAGAAGCTATTCGTGGATGCCAAGAATTATTACTGGATGATCCTCTCCTGTTCAGAAGATGCGCAGACAACCTGTACAGGAGGTGCATCCCGGAAGAAGAAACCGCTGATATCCTGAAGGGATGCCACGCCTCCCCCTATGGTGGACACCTGGGTAGCGAAAGAACAGCGGCGAAAGTGCTACAATCAGGTTTCTACTGGCCCTCCTTATTTAAAGATGCTGCACGATTTGTAAAGGTTTGCAAAGAGTGCCAGTCAACGGGAAATATAGGGCAGAGGAATGAAATGCCGATGGCGAGCTGGATCGAAGTGGAAATATTTGACGTATGGGGGATTGATTACATGGGGTCGTTTCCCCCATCCCAGGGGTATCAATACATACTAGTGGCAGTAGATTATGTATCTAAGTGGGTAGAGGCGGTAGCCACCCAAACATGCGACGCCAAGTCGGTTATCAAGCTTTTTGAGAAGACCATCTTTCCCCGTTTTGGTGTACCACGCACCGTAATAAGCGACGGCGGGTCACACTTCGGAGAAAGGCAGTTCGAAGCGCTCCTACGTAAGTATGGAGTAAAACATAAGATCGCTACGCCCTACCACCCACAGACGTCGGGGCAGGTAGAGGTCTCAAACAGACAGATCAAGCAGATCTTAGAAAAGACTGTCAGCCGCAAGCGGAAGGACTAGTCTATGAAACTTGATGATGCATTATGGGCCTACTGTACTGCTTACAAGATGCCCATTGGAACCACCCCCTACTGTCTTATATACGGAAAATCCTGCCATCTGCCTTTGGAACTAGAACACAAGGCCCTTTGGGCGATCAAGTCCCTAAATATGGACCTAGACAAAGCAGGAGAAAAGAGGTTTTTGCAGCTTCAAGAGCTCGAAGAGCTGAGGATTCACGCCTACGAGAATGCAAAGAGCTACAAGGAAAGAACAAAAATGTGGCATGATGCCCACCTTAGGAGAAAGGATGTGAGCGAAGGGGATAAGGTCTTGTTATTCAAGTCCTCCATCCGTCTTTTTCCTGGGAAATTACAGACAAGATGGTCGGGACCGTTTTCTGTGTCAAAGATATACCCATCAGGAATGATGGAGCTCCGCGACAAGGATGACCCGACTAAGATCTTCAAGGTGAATGGGCACAGAGTGAAAAGGTTTTATGAAGACGAAGCTTTTGTCAGGAAAGTAGAGATTGACTTGTTGGATGTGGGTACAACTGAAGAGCCTACACCGGTCGAGTTGGCGACGGAAACTTCAGCGCTCCTCGGGAGGCAGCCCGAGTCATAGATTAGGATGCATTTCTTTTCTTTGTAAAACCAAACATTATGGAGTGTAATAAGGCCCGAGTCAGTGCATGTGCACGTATGCTGACTCTTTTTTTGTTTTATGGGCCACCGCTGTGTTTTGCGGAGCATTGAGGAGTAATATCATCTGAGGTAGGAGATCCTTCTCTATACCAATGATGTTTTACCCTGCAATGGCCTTTTACTTCACCCAGGATTAGTTTTGGCCTTTTGACCGCTTGCTTTTCTACCGTGTCGACCAGCTGGGCGCAGAACCGCTTGTATCGGGCAGCCTCGCCTCGGGCGTCGCAAGGGCAGCGGATGACCCTTGGACTGCTCGATGGGACTGCGCGTTTCGGGAATAGCGTGACCAAAACGCCTGACGCGCGCCATGTTTTGCCCGTTTTACCCCCAGCTGGGTTCTCTATAAATAGCGTGGAGGTTTCTTCGTGTCGGGCTATCATTTTCTCCTTTTTGCCACCTGGAATGCATGTAGTGATCCTCCCTTTTTCTCGTGTGTCGGCCATCTTGCCTTTGCCCTGGTAACGGGCGATGCCTCCTGAGAGCAAAGGTATAGCCCGACACACCTTTTGCCCGACACGTTTTCTCTCGCCCGGCACAGGATTTGTATCGTGCGAAGCGTATCGGCCGGCTTGTTGTTTTCTTACTAAACGACATGGCTTGTCGCCCGATAGGGTTGTAGACCGACATGTTTATCGGCCGATAACCCTGTCGCCCAACGCCAGTATCTTTTACCGAGCCGCTTATCGGGTTTACATGACCTGCAGATTTTCTATCGCCCGACATGCTTTCGCGCGTAACGCCGGTCGATAGCGTTTTCCCGATGTATCGTATCGGGCGTCATGCTTCTCACGGCGATGTCATGTTTTTGCTTCATGTGACCTCGAATCGCCCGATACACCTGTGTCAGGCGTCGAGTCATATCGCGCGACAACATCGTGTCGTCCGATCACTTGTCACCCAGTTTTAATAAGTTTTTTTTTTCTTTCTTTCTTTCTTTTCATCTTTCTTGCCTAACGGATGAATAAATTCTAATTTTGAATAACAGGTATGCCTCGTATGGAGCAAACCACCGGCCGCGCCAACAAGCACGACGCGGGAAACAGTAACAACAGTCGGGCAGAAATGGCAACAACAATAAAAGAGGAGATTTTTCTTGATTTGGTAGCTCCAATAGCGAGTCCCCTAGTTATCAGCCTGTCTTTGGGGTGGCTTGGAACCATCTCCAGAGACAGCAAGAGTGCGGCAACCAAGGCCTCCGAACAAGTTCGAGGCACCTCGGTTCCGTCCTCTTAAGGGAGAGGGCCCACCCTGACTACACACTCCTGGGAACTGAACTAGGGACTGATAATCAGTCCTTTTGTTTACGTTCACAACGGATATGCGAAGAAAGGGCGGGTCAGAAGTGAAATTTGAGGGTTACGCTCAAGCTCAACCGCTGCATAGCCAAAGCGAACCCGCTAGACAACCTCCCAATGGCATGCTGCAACTTCGTAGGAGCATTTTGCAGCACATCAGCGAGCTAACCCTCACTGGCTAAACTTTACCTCACTTTTGCTTTCTTCTCTACTCTGGGACAGAGTATGGAGTAAGTTTGGGGGGTACCCTTATGCCAGTGAGGGGGGGGTATAAATTTTCTTTTAACATTTCAAGCTGTGCTCTTATATCTTCCTGTATATTTGATCTACGCACGCATGCCATATATATATAATTTTTTTTTATTTTCAAAAATCT
Organism: Alisma plantago-aquatica; assembly: GCA_963693085.1. Lineage (NCBI taxonomy): Eukaryota > Viridiplantae > Streptophyta > Magnoliopsida > Alismatales > Alismataceae > Alisma > Alisma plantago-aquatica. Next base: position 32,692,294 of record OY856414.1, read on the forward strand.
TTCCTTTGCAAATTTCTGTCCCTAGGCATATGTACAAAGTTTCTATAATAATAATAAAAACCTGTTGTGACTTCTTGTAAAGTTTACTTTCTGTATATTTAACGAGTTACAAGTTCTGTCGTATCTTTCTGATAATGCTGTCTCAAACAAACAAAAGATTGTGCCTTTCCATCCAAAAATTTTCGAAAAATAATAATCTCGCAAACAGCTAAGAGACGAGTATGGAGAAGGAAAAAGCTACCCAAACAGCAAAAATCTCTTTTGTATTCCCTTACCCAACAAAAATCCCAAAAAGAGAAAGAAGCCTTATGAGTGTGAATAAAAGCATGAGAGTTGTGCCCAATAAAAGAAAAGAAAAAAAAATATGCATACACACTTGTTTTCCAAAAGTACCCATCATTAGGCATGGTAGATCCGGGGCAGTGGTACGTAGGATGTGAAATCACTGCTCTAAAGCCAACTGGCTTGGACTGCAGGGACCACTTGCCCGTTAACGGACCCTTACATGGATGGACTGATGGGAAACAAGAAGAAAAACCCAAAAAGCCTTAGCCTACCCTATACACAACCTTCTGCCCCTAAAATAAAGCTATTTGGTGTGGAAGCTAACTTCGGAATCATACACCAAAGTCTTGTTGAAGCTGTGGAGAAGAAAAATTTTACTTAAATAATAAGGCAAGTAGGGCAAGGTCTTTTGTTCGTATGAAGACAGCATTACCTCCAAGACATCGCAAATCTTGTGCTACCCTTTAGCCTTAAAGTTTTGCTGAGCAAGAAGAAGCAACACAGAGTTTAGTTTAAATATTGATTGAGGACAATCAAAAAGCTAAGTTTGGGGGAGTTGATAACACCAAATTTTGTGACGTTTTTTGCCCTTTGTTTTGTTATCAAAACTACCCTTTTCTCCTATTTTCCTCTATTTTATTAGCATTTTCGCAATAATTGGCCAAGCAACGCTCTTATTTCAATTTTTCCTATCTTCTACAGAGTTTTCCTCATTTTTGTGCAATAAGGCCGATTCCGGCCCACAATAAGTCTAAGCCCGTCTCGACCTTCCTGACGCCCGATACAACCCAGCCCGACAGGGTCTGGGTGACACGAGAATGATCGGCGGAGAAGGGCGTTGCACAAGAAGGACGTGTCGGACGACATACCGTCTACCCGACAGGGAGCCAAAGCCGTATCGACGACCAAACTCGTCGGGCGACACAACCACCCACCGGCAGGCGTGCCGCCAGCCACGTGACCGATAGCCAGCGCCTCGCGCCGAGACATACCTGTATCGGCCGTCCACATACATCGACCAACGTATAAGGGAGCTACGTGGCATTTCCAGCACCATAACTCCTTCAACTGCCGCATATAAATAGCAGCTACAGGAAGCCGAAAAGACGGGTTGACAGTTCGGAAGTTTGGGAGCCACCTTCGAAGGAAGCTGTGAGAGCAAGAGTATCGTGCCCCAGTGCTTGTGCCGGGCGACACTAGGTGAGCTCTCCCTCATCCCGAGAGGGAAGGGATGGTTCACTTAGTGTTGTCCCGGGCGACACTGTGGGCCGATATCGGCCAGCAAAGATGAGCGACATGAGTGCCCGACAGTAGACTCGTAGCTCTTTGCCCGACACGATATCGAACCCGATACGCTCCGCCCGTCATGTGTGTCGCCCGAGAGGGTGTGCCGCCCGACATGAGCGTATCGGCCAGGGTCCTTGAGCGATACAATCAGTCATCAGTCGGCGCTGCCCGAGAGGGGGTGCCGCCCGACACTGCCGTATCGGGCTCGGCTCCTGACCGGTATCGGGCAGGAGAGATACAGTAGTTTGTCGTTCTTCTACATCAAGAAGGCGACATCTATCTTTAATTCTGTTATTTAAATTCTTAGCTTATGCATTGTATTAAGACCCTTATTGCTTATAGAAATAGAAATGATTAACTGCTATTTGTTTAATGCTTGGTGCCTTATGATTGGGTAACTGCTGTGTTGGATATCTGAACCCTAGCTTGCATGTTTTGGATCGCGTTTCGCTTAGCTACCGAATCGTCTTTCCCGTCGCAACTACTTCGAGAGTTGAGTTGTGGCTCTAGTGTTTGGTCCGGCTCTGGAGTACGAGAGTGCCCGGAACGGAGTTGTTTTAGTATCATTCCACTCTAACTTGAGCCCAGCAACCTCGAGAGGGGTGTTGAAGCTTGGTTAGAGGCACCCGCTCTGAGAGGAGGGGTGCAGGGTGTTACTGCTACCGCTTGTCTTACTGAAGTCTTATCCCTTGCATTACGCCTTAAAGTGCAGTTTATCTTTCTATTTTCTATTGCATGAAAATTCCTAAAAACTACTAAATGACAAAATCTTAATCTTTCCAGTAACTCCAGTTGGAGATAGTTTTCTTTGATTTAATCGTGACAGCTTGTTGCTCCCCTTCGGGGAACTTTAATATCTCTTTATACCCACCGGAGTGTAGAGTGTCGATTCAGAGTCGTCAACACGACCCACCTTGTCCCTGTGTTCGACCCCGTATGACTACTTCGACCCCGTAAACAAAGTTGCGGGGGCCTAGAAGGATTCGGGTTATAAATGTGAAGGCTCGACTACCTCAAATACGCCTCTAATTTTAGGACGCGCGATTTAGGCCGGCCAGGAAGGCGCCGACATGTCGAGCGCGGAGAGAGGTGGGGCGGTTTTTGTGGGCGGGCTTGCGCTGGTTCCTAAAATACATTGTTGGAATTCAGTGTAAGCCGCGTCTTTGGCAGACTCCCCGATGGACCCCAGAGCAGAATAATCAAGGAATTGGTCCCCATATGACATGTTAACATTCTCATTGTGTGGAGACTTGGGGTGATGTTCACTGTCATGGTGGCCTTTGTCAGAACCTTGGGAGAAGGTTCTGCTGCATTGTCTGGGTCCTCTCCATCATCAGATTTGTCACCTGAGGAGGTGGTATCATTGTTCGAGTCAGCAGATGAGTCAGATTCTTCTTCTTCTTCATCACTATCGCCATCCTTGTCGGCTGCTGCCTTGTCTGCTGGCTTTTTACTTGCGGTCTTTTTGCACCGCCGATGGGTGGCTTGTAACTCATTGAAAGCCACTTGCAGATGCTCATGTGTTTCGAGCAGTGCGTCGTGGGATTCTTTGAGGTCATTATATCGGCCCTCGGCAGAGAGGAGATGTGTTGTTAGATCTGTAACTTGAGCACGCAGCTGCTGGATGTCATTATTAGTTGACTCCTCTTGGCGATTATGTAGCTGTGTGAGGGTGTTGCTGATGGTGTCCAAGTGCGTGCTCAAAACTACTTGTTGTTGCTGGAGCTCGCAGAGAGTCTCAGGCAGAGGATGAGTCTGTGTAGAGATCTCATTGACTTGCTTTGCCGTCGCTTTTTGTTGGAGCTTCGCTCCAAGGACCAGTTCCGGGAAGTTATTGTAGTGGTTGTTGATGTGCTCAACTTGCGTAGCCACCTCGTTTTGTCGTTGCTGAAACCCTAGGAGGGTGTTGGGCAAGGCTCAGTTTTGCTCATCGATCATGGCCACCTATTTCGATATTCCCTGCACACAAGAAAAAATAAAATGTAAAATGTTAGAAGGATCGGTGAGGAGGTTTCGGACGGCGTCGAATTGACGGCCGAATTCCTCACCGATATTGGCAAAAGGGACCCCAGAAGCGGAAGGGTGGGGTGGTTGGGGTCTATGTGGGAGGTTGGTAGTGCCTTGCAGAAGAGACACTGATGATGCCCCGAGCTGCATGGTGACTATGGATGGAGTCACCAGCGGTGTCGGGGTGGTGGTGGATGTGAAGAGTGGTGGTATCTCAGGTGAAAGTGGTGGGAGTGATAGAGATGGGGTAGAGATTATGGAGGGAAATGGGAAAGTGGTAAAGTCGGGCATAGGGGTGGAGAAGGGAGATCCCGAAGGAAAAAGTGGTGAAGAAGAGGATGTGAATGGTTGCGTGGAGGTGGTGAAGAAAGGAAGAGAGGTGGATGTTGGGAAGGTGGAGGGTGGAGTGGTGGTGGCGGTTAGCTGATCATTCAGACTCTTAATGAAAGAGTCGATTGATGAGGTGGTTATGTTTTCTTTGAGGTGGGGGTCAGCCGCTGGATGTGGCCTTGATGTTGGTGTCCCCGATAGCTGTTGAGCTTGCGACTGCCTTATGGAAGGTCGTTTGACAGGTATTTTTGATGGTCGAGCTACCGGGGCTGTGATGCTTAGCTTTGTCTGTCCCACTTTTGCTTTCTTTTCAGTTGCTTTAACCGAAGCTAAGAGTTGTGTAAGCTCCTCGTCAGAGAAGAGGAGCTTTTCTGTGTCATAGTTTGCGAGCTCCGAAAGCGGGAGGAGAGTTCTTGATGACTTTACTGTAGGGAAGAAGACATGGTGTAGCTTCGCATCCTTTTCCTTGATAATGAAGGAGTTCTTCAAAGTTTGTTCACTAGTAAGGATGTCGCCCTTTATTTGCGTGTAGCGAGGTAGGGGTCTGTCCATCTTGAGGTATTTTATGATGGATGTGACATGGCCCCCCATGCAGATTTCCTTCCCCATGGCGTAAGATAATAATTTCTGGATCATTTGTCATCCAATGTTGAATTGTCTTTCATTTAGAACGAACCAGAGAACAAAAAGATCTGAGATTATAACGTTCCTTCCTTCAGTCTTGGGGAAGAGTGTGCCAGCGAGGATTTTATGTAGGGTGCGCACAAATCCAGAATGTATGTTCGATGCTTTGCACGACTTAGCATCATAGGTGGGGAGCCCAGTTAGAGTTTTCTAAAATTTGTGCCTGTTGAAATCGGGGTGCTCAGTTCCCACAGCCTTGGCATTATTTAGCTGCTGTTGGTTGTCAATAAAAACTTCGTTCAGCATGTTTTCTGTTAAGACAACCTTGTTGCCGAAGATTTGGGTGACCAGCCTTCTGTCACCTCCATCCCGTGATCTATCCATGATATCAACGGGCTCTTTGGTAAGAAAGGTGAAGAATTCAGCAGTGGGTTCAGAGTAAGAGATCTCAGGTACTAAACACAGCCTGGCGAGGTTGGCTTTGTCTAGTATGTTGAAAATTCTATCGTGGATCCCCATCTTAAGTAGTATGCTGGAGCAAACATACTTGGTGAGCTTAAGGATTTTTTCGATGGAGAGGGTGGTGTTTATGTAGAGGTTTTCTAGTGGTGGTGCTGTGGTGGTGAGAATTGAGAAGGTGGGGGTGGTGACAGGGATGGCGGTGGTAGGTGTTACAAAGGGTTGGTCCATAGCAGAGGCAAGGCGAACTTGTTTTCTTACCCGTTTCGTCGAGGGCAGTCCGGTTGCAGGTTCCTGGACCTTGTGTTTCCCCTTATGTTCTTCGGCTGGGGATTCCTCCTCAGGATTTGGCATGTATTCCGAGCCTTCGTCGTCGTCGGAAGACATTTCTTCCACTTCTTCATCAGTTGCCTCTACTAGACATCTGTTGAGGCGGTCAATTTCGCACAGGACATCCATCATCTTGGTCTTTGGTGGGACCTCTCTAGTTTTGTTGAAGACATCTTTGATCTTTTGGAGTTTGGCCAGCTCTTCCATCATCTGCTCCTTTGTCTGAGAAGGAGCGGCTTCAGATCCGATGGCCTCCTTTGTTGGTGATGCCATATCTGCAAAATGAAAAATCATGTGTTAGAACAACATTCTTAGAAAAATTTTGATTTTATTTGAATTTATGTGGTTATATATACATATATATATATATAAATATATATATATATATATGTTTTCTAGAGATTTACAGAAAGCCAAACAGTTTCAGGACCGTTTGGTCTCAAATGGTTTGGAGACCGTTTGGTTCCAAACAGTTTCAGGACCATTTGGTGCTGGCGAAGGGAAGGCGGAGGCGCCGGCGATGAAGGCGATGGCAGTGATGGAAAGAGCCATCGGCGATTAAAATGAAGGTGACGGCGGCGGCAGACAAAGCCGTCGGCGATGAAGACGGAGATGATTTCGGCGAGGTCGGCGGTAAAGATGATGGCGACGCCGGCGTTGGAAAAGGAGGTTGGCGGTGCCGTTAGATGTCGGAGGTGACCAGGACGGCGGCGGTGCGTAGGTAAAGGTGATAGAACAGGTACTTGCAGTGATGTTGCCAGTGTCAGAGATGGTGACGCGCTTACCTTGCTGCTGGGAGAGCGTCGGAGGCGAGGTTGACGGAGGCAGGGGAAACAGAGGCAATGGAATAGTTCTTGCACAGAAGCACGAGAGATTTCAAGAGTCGAAGAGAGAGAACGAAGGGGGAGGGCTTATATTTATAGGAAACGGGGGGTTGACTCGACAAAAACCCTAAGTCAAACGGTTTCGAAACCGTTTGGTTCCAAACGGTTTCGAGACCGGTTGGCTTCCAAACAGTTTGAGGATCGTTTGGTCCCAAACGGTTTCAGGACCGTTTGGCTCCAAACGGTTTGAGGACCGTTTGGTCCCAAACAATTTTAGGACCATTTGGCTCCAAACGGTTTCGAGACCGGTTGGCTCCAAACGGTTTGAGAACCGTTTGGTCCCAAATGGTTTCGAGACCGATTGGCTCCAAACGGTTTGAAGAATGTTTAGTCCCAAACGGTTTCAGGACCGTTTGGCTCCAAGTGGTTTCAGGACCGTTTGGCTCCAAACGGTTTCAGGACCGTTTGGCAGGGTTAGGGTCGAACGGATTTTTATATTTTTATTTTTAGTTATATGAATTTTTTTTGTATATTTTCATTTTGTTATTTTTATGTATATTTTGGTTATAATTTTTTTTTTAAAGATAGATCTAGGGTAATTAAAAGAATGGAAAGTAAAGGAAGAAACTGAAATCTTGGGTTGCCTCCCAAGTAGTGCATGGGTTTTGCGTCGCTGGCTCGATGAAGTTGTAACGTTGTTATGCTGACGGCGTAGCATCTTTGATTTCAATGGTTTGTCTTGGCATTTTGTCTTCCGGAGTGTAGTATCTTTTTAAACGATGACTGTTAACCATCCTTTATCCTCCGTTGTTGTCGATAATTATGACAGCTCCAGTTGGATAAATGTGCTTTATGGTGAAGGGCCCGGACCATTTTGTTCGAAGTTTTCCGGAAAACAACTTGAGCTTGGAATTGAAAAGGAGTACTTTGTCGCCGACGGCGATGTCTTTCCTCTTGAGATGACCATCGTGCCACATTTTGGTCTGCTCCTTATAGATTATGGCACTCTGATAGGCAGTCATACGGAGCTCTTCTAGCTCCTGTAACTAGAGTTGTCTATTCTCTCCTGCACTTTTAAAACCGAAATTTAATTGTTTGATGGCCCACCAGGCTTTGTGTTCCAACTCTACTAGAAGATGACATGACTTCCCGTACACCAAATGGAATGGGGTAGTCCCAATTGGTGTTTTATAGGCTGTTTGGTATGCCCAAAGGGCATCAGGAAGTTTGGTGGACCAATCAGTGCGGTTTCTATTCACTGTTTTTTCTAGAATCGCTTTTAATTGTCTGTTTGATACCTCAACCTGACCACTGGTCTGTGGATGGTAAGGCGTTGCGACTTTGTGGTTGACTCTGTACTTTTTCAGTAAGGCTTCAAAACTTTGCTCTAGGAAATGGGTCCCACCATCTGATATTACAGTTCTGGGGACTCCAAATATTGGGAAAATAATATCTTTGAACAATTTAATAATTGGCTTGGAATCGTTGGACACAGTGGGTACAGCTTCGACCCACTTTGAGACGTAGTCCACCGCGACCAAGATGTAAGAGAAGCCATAGGAGGAAGGGAAAGGGCCCATATAGTCTACCCCCCACACATCAAAAAGCTCAATTTCTTACCACATTGTGAGGGGCATTTCATCTCTTTTTGATATATTGCCAGAAAATTGGCATTTGTTACAAGCTTTCACAAAATCGTAGGAGCCCTTTGATATGGTGGGCCAGAAGAAACCAGATTGTAAAACTTTTATAGTTGTTTTCTTAGCACTCATGTGCCCCCCCCCCCCGTGGGTCCTGAATAGCAATGCTCTAGGACGGGGGTAATCTCTTCTTCCGGCAAGCAACGACGGAAAAGTCCGTCAGCACATTGGTGAAACAGGTAGGGTTCATCCCAATAATATTGCTTTATATCATGGAAGAACTTTCTTTTGTCATGGTAGGAAGCGGAGGGGTGAATGATTCTTGTAGCTAGATAATTGACAATATCTGCATACCAAGGGAATCCATGAGTAACCTTCATCAGTTGGTCGTCTGGAAGAGAGTCTCGGATAGGGATTTTATCATCCTCTTCAACTTCGATACGGCTGAGGTGATCGGCTACAACGTTCTCCACTCCACTTTTATCTTTAATTTCCAAGTCGAATTCCTGAAGCATCAACACCTAGTGGATAAGCCTGGGTTTGGCATCTTGCTTCTGAATCAGGTATCAAATGACAGAGTGGTCGGTGTAAACGATGACCTTAGAACTAATCAAATAGGAGCGGAATTTTTCAAACGCATAGATGACAGCCAGGAACTCTTTCTATGTGGTAGTGTAGTTTTTTTGTGCTTCGTCTAGCGTTTTGGATGCGTAGTAGATTACGTAGGGTTTCTTGTCAATCCGCTGCCCCAAAAAAGCCCCTATAGCGTAATTGCTTGCGTCACACATGATTTCAAATGGCTGCGACCAATCTGGGGCTCTCAGAATAGGTGCGGAAATTAAAGCATTTTTTAGGGTGGAGAAACTTTGCATGCATTCTTGGTTAAAGGTGAACTCAGTATCTTTAGTCAGGAGTTGGGTCATAGGCTTTTCTATCTTTGAAAAATCTTTGATGAATCTTCTGTAGAATCCTGCATGACCCAAGAAAGCTCTTACTCCCTTTATATCTTTCGGTGGTGACAGTTTCGAGATAACATCAATTTTTGCTTTATCCACCTCAATCCCTCTGTCACTCACCCTGTTCCCGAGGACGACACCCTCCGTTACCATGAAATGGCATTTCTCCCAGTTCAAGATAAGATTTGTTTCCTCGCAGTGTTGTAGAACTTGCCCAAGATTGATTAAGCATTTATCAAAGGAATCTTCGTAAACTGAGAAATCGTCCATAAACACCTCCATGATGGATTCAGTTAAACCAGCAAAGATGGCAGACATACACCTTTGGAATGTAGCGGGTGCGTTACATAACCCGAATGACATTCTTCTAAAGGCATATGTCCCAAAAGGACATGTGAAGGTAGTTTTTTCCTGGTCTTCCGGATGTATGGGTATTTGGTAAAACCCGGAATAACCATCGAGATAGCAAAAATATTTCTGATGAGCTAGGTATTCCAAGACTTCATCGAGGAAAGGTAGAGGGTAGTGATCTTTCCTCGTGGCTTTGTTCAGCTTCCTATAATCAATACACATCCTCCACCCTGTTACAGTCCTGGTGGGCACTAACTCATTTTTGTCGTTAAGCACAACAGTAGTGCCGCCCTTTTTAGGAACAACCTGGACAGGTATGACCCATTGGGAGTCAGAGATAGGGTAAATTATGTCAGCTTTAAGTAGTTTGATGACCTCTAGGCGAACCACCTCTTTGAGATTAGGGTTTAGTTTCCTCTGATGTTCGCGAGATGGCTTGAATTCTTCAACCATTGGAAGTTTGTGCATGCATAGGGCAGGATTTATGCCCGTCAAGTCAGTTATCTTATATCCAATGACCTTTCTGTGTTTCTTCAGTTCTTCCAGAAGCTTTTCTTCCTGGTCTTCCGTTCGGTTGGAGCTGATGATAACCGGGCATAATTTTTCTTCATCCAAGAAAACATGTTTAAGCCCCATAGGTAAAGTTTTCATTTCAGGGGCCTTAGGTGGCTCAGTTGCTTCTCTAATGGTGACAACTTTGAGTTCTTCAAAAGTGTCCGTCGGTGCTTCTTCGACCTTATCTAAGTGTTGCAGGCATTGTTGAACCAGTTCGTTCGCAGAGAATTCGACATCTGGATTGGTTAGGACATTCTCTAACTCATCCACTGGCTCAGATATTTCTAATTGAGACATTTTTTGTATTGCATCTATAAGAAAGACCTCCTCTTGAATGATGGGGCCCTTCATGCTGTTGAGGACTCGAAATTGAATTGCTTCTTTTCCGAGTCTCAGAATGGTGGTACCAGCTTCAACGTCGATAAGCGCCCTGGCAGTAGCGAGGAAAGGTCTGCCAAAAATTATTGGGTATCGCAGATCTTCTTTGATATCCATGATAACGAAGTCGCACAGGACATAGGCATCCTTGCCTATCCTAACTGGAATATCTTCAATGATCCCCAGAGGTGCGGTGATGGTTGAGTCAGCTAATTGAATCGTCATTGATGTAGGCAGCAATTCGGTGAAACCTAATCGTTTGCACATAGAATAGGGCGTAATGGATATACTGGCCCCTAGGTCAGCTAGTCCCTTTTTTGTAGATGCATTTCCAATGCAGCATTGAATGCCGAAGGAACCTGGGTCCTTCTTCTTCTTTGGCATTTTATTGAGGATGATATCAGAGGTGGTTTGGGCAAATTTGACAGTTTCCTGTTCCTCGGTGATGTACTTCCTTGATAACAGAGTTTTGAGGTATTTTGCCCAAGCCGGTACCTTGGAAAGAGCATCAAGAAGTGGGATATCGATGTAAAGTTTCTTCATCACTTCTTTGAATTTTTGGAACCTGGTATCCATTTTAGTTTCTCACAGTCTACCTGGATATGGGATCCTTGGTTTATATTTCAAGATTTCTGGCTCAGTGGATACTTGTTCTTTATCTTTTCTCTTTGCGCCTTCTGTGGATTTCTCTGTTCCTTGCTGCGGGTTCTCATTTGTCATAAAAGCAGGTGTATCATCATTATCAAGAGTGATCCTTGTGGTTTCATGAAGAGTGCGTCCAGATCTCGTGGTAACAGCATTTAACTGTTCAGGCCTATTCTGTCCATGCCTAGGGTTCGATTTGGGCTGTCCTGCAAATGTGCCTGTTGGAGGCTTCAGTTGTGCAACAATTTGGGCGAGTTGAGCTTCTACTGCCTTCTGTTGAGCCTATTGATTAGCAAGCATAGTTTGCTGGGATTGCAACATCTGCCTTATCAAAGATATTTCATCTTCCGGCTGAGAAGGGGTATTTTTCTGAGGAATTTGTTGTTGTCCTTGTTGAGGTTGTTGCGTAGGCAAAGCTAGCTGAGGTTTCTGCAACTGAGTATGCAGCTGTGGGTGGAGCGGAGGATGAGTATACTAATAGTAAGCAGATGGGTTTCTAGGGTAGTTGGCTCTCGGGAAGTTGTTCCTGGAGTTCCCTTGGTTTTGATTAAAATTGTTTGGGAGTCCAGGCGGTAACCTACTAGAGGATCCTCCCTGTGTCTAGTGCTACGGATTTGTAGTCCCAGCAGGGTTCCCATATTGGAATCTTGGATGGTTTCGTGGCTGATTAGGATTATAATAAACTTGTCCAGGAATGGAATGGATAGAGTTGACTTGTTCTGGCAGTTGTTCTTCAGACTGGTCAGTGATAGGTTCATACTGTTGTGGTGGTGGATGCAGATCCATCATCACGTTGTAAAGCAAACCACATGAAAGAGTTGGATGATCAGCTGCGTGACAAGCTTCGCAGGTTCCTGTGGCTGCTTTGACTTGTTGAACCTGAGGGTTTTTCTTCTTGTCAAATTCCCCAAGAGGGGTTTCAAGAGCTTGTTGCTTATGAGCTATGGTCTTTAAGGCTTCAGCAATAGTCTTCATCTCTATTGATTCTTCAGCTTTGTAGACCTTAAGGACACCTTTACCGGCTGATCGTCCCCAGTTGGACTGATTTTCAGCTCCGAGAGTGACAATTTTCCAGGCGTCTTCATAGTTCTTTCTCATGAAGTTTCCTCCAGATGAAGAATCCAAAAACTATTTGATATCATCACTTACTCCCTGATAGAAAGTTTCTATCAATTGGTTCTGGGAGATTCCATGATGGGGGCACTTTCGCATAAGTTCTTTAAACCTTTCCCATGCTTCAGTAAGGGATTCTCCAGGTAGTTGAGAGAAGTGATTGATTTTCCCCCTGATCTCATAAGTCAGTGAAGGGGGAAAGAACTTTTCCTCTAGGGAAGCCTAGGTGGTTATTATGGGTTCCCTGTCAAGCAAGGTATACCAACTCAGGGCTCTCCCAGACAGAGTGAAGTGAAACACATGAAGCATTATTACATCAAAAGTGACTCCGGCTTGCGGAACCAGGCGGCACAGTGCCTTAAACCTCTTCAGATGATCCATGCAATGATTTCCAGAACCTCCGGAGAAAGAGATGCCTTGCATGATCTGGATCCACTGAGTCCGAATCTTGAAGTTGGGAATATTGATAATCGGTGGTCGAACCGGATGGTTATCCTCATAGTTCTTTGGGACAGCGTAATCCCTCAGTTGCTTGTTCCTTAATTCCAACTGAGCAGCTTGGGTTGCTGCCTCATTTTCAGCTCTGATGCGGGCTTGTTCTTCCGCACGAATCTTTGCTTGGATATGGGCATGATTATCAGCAATGAGTTGCGCCTGTTGAGCGGCGATGGCGGCGTTGACCCTCTCCATCACTAAAGCATCTTGGCGTTGATCTTCAGCCATTAGCCTAGCTCTTTGGCGATTGAGTCGAATGCGGTGATGGAAGCTTCTCTCTACCTCGGAGTTGTACTCCGGATCAGGGGAGAATTCTCCATTATGCGATGATTGCATACACGTTTTCTACCTGAGTAGAGAAAAGGAAACACCTTTAGATAATGGTAAAGATATGATGGTTACAAGAAGATATAGACTAATGATTAAAAAGAAAGGGTAAAACCCTAACCAACTAGGAAGGTACTAAATGAAATTAAAACGTTCTGTTGTCCCCGGCAACGGCGCCAATTTTTTGATGGAGCTTCCACTTACGTGGAATTGCGTGCACCAACTAAAAATCCTAAAGATAGTGAGTCTTTAGGTTTATCCTTGCATATACTAGATAGAGGAATCCACCCACGTATGCTAGATTCGTGGAAGTCTTATCGTAGTATAGTTAAGGGTCGAATCCTCAGGACAACAGTCTCGTTGCAAGCAACAAGATGGAAAACTTTAGAATTTCACTTAGTCACTTAATAGTAGGCACTTAGATCGAAAGGTTGGTTTTGTTGTTTTAAACTAAGAACATGTAAAGTTAAGAAAGCAGGTAAATCTAAGGAGTTAAACTATGATAAAAGTCACTAGGGTGTGATCGGTTTTCACCACCACTACACATGAATCAAGACATGCAAAAGTAAAACATAACCTGCAACAAGAGTTTAGTTAGTTAGTATCTTTGTAGGCTTAGTTTCCTTTCGGAGAACTAACTACGAGAAGTGTGGGAATGATGCAACGCCAGCCATCCCCGAACGAATGGTCAACTGATTTGCATCATTCCCTTCTAGAAGTGTGTTCCTCGACTCTCCACAGATGCGCTTCCATACATCAACTGATTCCATTTCATAGTATGAAAGTGTAACATATGGAAGTGAGTTTACTCCACTTCTCGAAAGCACTCCCAGATACCGAAACAAGCACATGGTGGATACATGCACCAGTAACCAACATACAAATGAGTTTCGAATCTAATAGCATGAGCGTAGAAAATTCACACTAAAAGATAAAAGATAACACAAGTTGGAGATCAAGCAACGAGCATTCATTAAACTTTTGATGTTGAACTGAAAAGATAACAACTCTATATTACAAACTATGGATTATATCTACATGATATGAAAGCATGGGTAGCAGGGCTACTCCCCGCACCCTAGTGAGAGAGACTACTCGCTCATAACTAGGACAAAGAAGGAGGCAACAAGAGAGAGAGAGCATCATCCCCACAAAGGAGAGAGGAAAGTCAACCCCTTGGAGAGAGAGAAATGATCCACCAGCTTCATAGGTTGCACGATGACAAGATCTCCCTCTTCCCACCTTCTTTGGCGGAAAGAGGGAAAGCAGCTTCAAGATGGAGTATGGGTCTCAGACCGGCGGCCCCTGGGCAGAGGATGGAAGTCGGATTTGCTCTGGAGTGATTGAGGCAGCCTTTGGACGTCTGAAAACTCCCCCCTGGTTGAGGACCCTTGGGGTCTTATTTATAGGCCTTAAGTGAAGTCCAAACGGTTTAGAGACCGTTTGGACCTCAAGACCGTTTGGACCTTGAGACTGTTTGGACCTCAAGACCGTTTGGACCTTGAGACCGTTTGGACCTCAAGACCATTTGGACCTCATGATCATTTTGGCTTCATGCGGTCTCGGGACCGTGTGACTCCATGCGGTCTCAGGACCGTGTGACTCCATGCAGTCTCGGGACCGGTTGGCTTCATGCGGTCTTGGGACCGTTTGACTCCATGCGGTCTCGGGACCGGTTGACTCCATGCGGTCTCAGGACTGGTTGGCTTCATGCGGTCTTGGGACCGTTTGACTCCATGCGGTCGCGGGACCGTTTGGATTCATGCGGTCTGAGGACCGTCTGACTCCATGCGGTCTCGGGACCGTTTGGCTTCATGCGGTCTGAGGATCGTTTGACTCCATACAGTCTCGGGACCGTTTGGCTTCATGCGGTCTGAGGACCGTTTGACTCCATGCGGTCTCGGGATCGTTTGGCTTCATGCGGTCTGAGGACCGTTTGAGTCCATGCGGTCTTAAGGCTGAGTTAGTCTTTTATGATCCTTTTTTTTGTGTATTTCTGCATATATAAAAGGGAAAAGTTAGTCTGATAGTATATTTACAATAAGAGGGAATATTTAGGGATTATGTCTAATTCTAATTAAGAAAGAGTGTGGAAAACTAAAGAAAAGACTAAGATAGCATCCGAAATTGGAGGTTATCAGATGTATAGTATTAGATGGTGAGTCTTTATAGAGAAACAAATCAAGGACTTCATAGGTGGTTTATCCAAGGTGTTAACTTATGTTAACAGCCAATGGTCTTACCTTTAAAACATCCAATGGTTCTGGGTGACATTGTGGTATGGTGATATGGGTTGAATGATGATGGAACAAATGGAGGGTTACCCTTAATAAGGTATTCCTAAGGGAAACTCAGAGCGCATATTGTTGAGTATGTGGGGGTGGCAGGTTGAGGATATATCCTTGTCATCCACAATGCAGATTTTGGAGGTTGGCTATGGTCATGCCTCATACATCTGATGTGATTGAGAACAATTGCGGTCATGTCTCGGTGATTATAACATAATGTGATTAGAGGACAACTGCGGTTGTACCTCAGTGATTGGGTTTGAATACCCTTGATTCTAGCATCGTGACTTGTACCAAGGTGGGCTAGTTACAGGACTATATGTCGTTGTGGTGGAAGCTTTGATAGATATGTCATTGCCTTTTACTCGTATTGACTGAGGAGAAGAGATCTTAGGATACTGACACTCCTAGATCTTGTACGGAACCAAATAGCTCTTCGCAGGGGTCAGTTGGACTTTGAATGGTACGATTTAAATTCCCCAGGGCTTAATAAAAGATGTAATACAGCTGAGTAGCATATTTGTTTAGGGTTATACACAACATTTCACATTGGATGATAACCCTTGTTTGTTATCTTTACATAAAGATGATGCTTAGTGAAATTAAGAGATAGTTGATATATTTAGGTTGTGTATATGCTTAAGAATGTAGATGTATACATATAATAGCCATGATTATGTTGATAACTAACTGCTACTGCTGATTATAATCATGATGCTAGCTATCTCATGTTGTTAGTTATTTTTAGAATGCTAGCCATGCCTTTATAATTAGAGATGCATATACTACTAATCATGCTTATCCAGATAGTTGTGCTTATGTTGTTAGCTCTTCTTATGATGTTGATATGTTCAACCAATTAGACATGCTCATGTTGTTAGCTATGATATGTTACTAGACTTGCTCATGTTGCTAGATATGCATATGGTACTGAATTGCTTATATTTTCAACAAGATAAAGGATGATAGTTTGGATAATGATGATAGTTATTATCTGCTTCTTTATGTATTTTGTTAATCATCAGTATTGCTGATCTTATTTGTTATATATGATTTAATTGCTTAATTGTTTAATTACTTAAAAATGTTGTAATCAATAAATGTTGTTGGAGGCTGTATTTCTTGCTAGGACTGGATCTCACCCTCGTGGTTCACCACAATTTTTTTAGGTAATCGATAGTGACGAAAACAAACTTGTGGAAACAAAGAGGAGCTATAGTAATGAATCTTTGAGAAAGTTGATTAGATGTCTAGTGTGTCCTAGAGTTGTCCATGTACTCTCAAGTCCATGCGAGAAAAGGTTTGTATATGGTATTTCAAACGAATCGGACTTTTGTTAGCATATTAATGCTTGTTTGTGTGGCATATATGAATATTGTTCTCCTGTGTATATATGTGGTGGCTAAGATGATAGAATAATTTGTATCAAATTTTTGGCATAGTATGGATTTAAGAAAGATGTTGGGCTCTTATGCAAATGTTTCTGAGCGGGTGTTGATGTTGAAATTATTTTTAATTTACCCATATTTTTGGGTATGTGATTAATTAGTGATTGATTGTGTTTTATATTTTGAGTAATCTCATTTAGTGTAATGGGTTCTCACAGACATGTTGGTGGTTAATCCCAATGATAAGCTCATGCATGACCCCTTTGAAGGTTTCATTCTCATTTTCATTTATTACATAATGGAAAATTGATTCAGTCAAGATGGTCCAAAATGGAGCACTATTAACAAGACACCCATGTTTGATCGATTATTTTCTATTTTGGAGAAAGATAGTTGAGTTCATGAGTATGACCTTGATCGTGGTAAAGATTAGAGTTGTTAGCCTGATAACTCGTTTGATGAAGTTGACCAGTATTATTGGAATTGGTAGGTGTACAAACACATGTTTATTAAATTGATCATGTTCTATTGGTCTGATGAGTAATAGAAGGGATATATTGTCAAGTCTTAAAATCACTCAGTATAACTAATATGGACCCATTGTAGCATTTTCTACTTGTTGTGTTAATTTGAGATCAATGCCCTTAGGGCTAACTCTTGTAACTTAGATCGAGATATTAATTCATTGGCAAAATACTTCTTTTGTTGAACAAGTTTGAGGTCTAGTTTGATTTTTTAGTCATTTGGTTTATGATTTTTTGGGTTAAATGGAAGCAGATGAATAATATGGGTCTGAATTTGAAAATCATTGAATCTTGATATTCATGAGGACGAAAATTGAGTATCAACACACAATCCTAGTATTTTAGGCATTAGATTAATGACATGAATTTGATAAATTCATACATCATGGGCATACATGTGGATATAATTGGTTTTAGCACTTAAAACAAGTGGATTTATTTCTATGATGGTTATAGATTAAGTATTATTACTGTATGACTTCTGCATTAGGTCATTAATAATCTACTATCTTACTCATCTAAACGTCAACCCTCGTTTTTGTCACCTTGGTTCCCAGATTTTGTTGGACTCCAGAATGTACTCATTTTTGTTCGATGGTTCTTGAATTAGTTGGACTCTAACTACTGGTTTTCTTCCACAGATCCTAAATTGGTTGGACTCTTGAAACGTATTACACGAGACGCTCTTTTCGAAAAGATTTATATCCTATCCTAAAGAAATGCTCAATTTTTCCCAACAAGAATACATAAAGCATCTGCAGTATAATGTCCTTTGCTCTTTGAACCAGATCACCGGTGTCACCATCAAATGCATGGTAATCACGGATCGCACACGAATTGATACGCATTACGGTTTGATCGTAATTTTTGGTCCGCCCAATCTGAGCCCCATCTTATAACCAACAGAATTGATGCCGCTATTTCGTGATGGATATGTCTTCATTGGGCAGTCAAGAATACAAGGAGGTGAAGGTCATCTTTTTCATTGCCCCTTCGCTGCCGGCAATCCAGCACCTACTGTCGTTCGGAGAGGTTTTGTTCGTCCAATCCGAGTCCCGTCTTACTACCAACAGAATTGCCTACTGCGGCTATCTTATGATGGGTATATCTTCATGGGCCAGTCAAGTATACAAGGAGGTGAAAGTCGTCATCGGCAAACATGTTCGGATTTTTGCAGTTTGCTTTAGATGATAGATAAGGTAGCTAGCTATCCAGTATGTTGCTAGATCCGTTGTGTTACCTTGCTATCTGTGTTTTGGAGAACTTTACCGGGTGACCTATAATTTCAGGAGTAAAAGGAGATCAGTATCTGCTCATAGCCAACCTAAAGGCCTGATGCAATTTTTCATCTTGTACAATACCACAACGGAAGTGCAACAAATAGGTCATGATGAAGGAGACTATCTCGACACCAACACCTGTTACCAACAAATGTGTTATATTTTGCAAGCCCACAGATAAATTATTGGCCACAAGATTCTTTCAAGTTGTTTTCTTCAGTTTTGCAACGTTGACAACCTTGCATCAAATATCACAATCAATACGATGCGGTAAATCCACTGTCCATCTTTTGTGAATTATTTTTTTCTACCCCTTCCATTAAGCACTATGAGTTTCTTGATGTAGTAATACATTTGCAGGAGTAGCCAATACTATGCCTTTGTTTACTGATGGTTTGCCAATATCTTATACAGGCATCTCTTTTGAAATTATTTATAACCACTCTGAGATAAGAAGAATATAAAAAAAGTAAGCAACAATATCGTTGTATTTTTTATAATTAATGAGGTGTTATTATTAGTTTATTAAATAAGTGATTTTACATTTCACATGATCTTGGTTATAAATCCGTACTTGTCAGTTGTTTTTATTAGTAAGTTTGGTCGGTTTGTTAACCGCATATTGTGGTGTAAGCATGATCAGTTTATTAGCCGCTGGTTGTAAACATTGTATCCAAGAGGAGTACACTGAGGAAATGGTTTATATCAACAATTAAAAGGCTTTCTTTCACGATTGTGATGAGCTAGATCACTCATTACAATGAAAATATTAAAAAATATGATTATATAAGTTCCTACTCTACAACGAGTGTGTGTCACTTTGCACTCATAATTTACCTTCGATTCCTTCTTAAGCGTTATGTGCGCTATATTGTTGTATAGGCCAAAGCATCCCACTAGAGGATATGCTTCGATGGTAAGAATAGAAGCACAACGGTAAGGTGGATATTTTAAACTAGATTGACCTATGAAGATGTCTTACGTCCAATCTAAACAAGGAAAAAAAATGTACAAACAAATTATATAATTGAAAGGATGTATTTTTGGTTTAGGTTATGCAGCCAATGTTTGATACACATTTGATGCCAATTTTTTCTCATCATGTATGAAAGCATTTTATGATTTACGCTGACATGTCTCTATTTGATTCGTTTTTTAGAAAATCGCATTGCATGCCTTTACAAACAAATTTAGTAAGACCGACTCATTGACTACATATTTAAAATGTATAAAAAGTTTATCAAAATGAAAAATTATGATTGTATCGTAGTTGATTTCATGTTCAAATTATATCCTTAATGAATATATGATAATTTGAATCATGTATGTGGTCTTGGTTGAGTAGGTTCCCTCATAAGAAAAAAAAAATTTAACTAGATCATGTGAGATATTGGCAATTCAAGGTGGAAATTATAGTTTTTCTAGGTACAAAGACATCGGAGTGGTTCATATATTTTTATAATTACCATGTCCTAAAGTTAGAGAACTAGATTCAAACAATAAAATTGCATGTATCTTAATTTAATTAGATGAATTAAATTGATATTTCATCATTTTGCAAAACTCTCTCCTAAATATCCCTTAACATTCTTTCCTAGATGAGGAGACATGAGTGCATATTTTTGACTAAAATCTCAAATACTTATAAGTGGAACAAGAGCTAGAATTAATAAGAATCACAAAAGTACTTTAATATTGACTATGTTCATTTATAAATCTTTTACTTCATTGCTCTTGAAAGATATTGTTACATACATTGGTTTAGCAATTCAACATCTTCGATCACTTTTAGTGTTTTTACATTATAAGATTAGATGTCTGACTCTTTACCTGAACATTAGTAGTCATGAAGAGTCAGTCCAAGGTAACTCTATATCATGTCAAATATGTAAGTGCATAAACCTAATCTTTTTTTAATTATTATTTTTAAGCACAGTATGTGGTTCAATACATTCTTTTGTTACTTAGAATATCTTACAAGACCTGCCAGAGTTGTTAACCTTATTTTATATTACTTTTATACCTTTAGTCGTTAAAAAAATAGTTTGCCTTTCTTTATTCAATTGGTATCTTTAATTAAGATTATACTTTGGATTAATTAAATAAAAGATCTATGATCCTAGAAAATCTTTAAATCTAAAAGGAAGTTACAAGTCAAGTGTTACGTGACCAATAATCATAATGTCAAATGTAGAAGAAATTTAAGATTACCCAACTTCACTCCCACATCAAAAAGGTTATTGAGTATCAATTTCCACTCAATGAAGATTCCAACTCCTTTTGGATTGAATTATAAGTCCTTATAATTTACTTCCTCTTCCGAACCTTTCTACTTGCCATTGAAGATTACATAGCTTTTCAGAAGCCATTCAACAAATCAACTCGATAAAAAAAAATTATATTATAGAATATATTAGTATCTCTGATTAGTTTTCTCTTAATTGCAATAAAATATGTAAAATCAATTCAAGTTTTGTTTCTGAAGATTGCATTGTATCTCATGATGGTCTAAGAGATAAAAAGTCCATGATCGAAATGTGAACATGTTAGTTTTACTATTTTAATCTAAATCAACTCAACATTCTTTCTTTAGAGTAGTTGTTTTTTTTTCTAAGGGTACTCATTTAGAGGATTTTGGTAAGAGTCGTAGAGTTACATTTCCAATAAATGCAACAAATTTTTTTCTAGAATAAAAAATTATGGAAATTTTCTAGAAGTTTTTCCTTGCATTGCAATGTTTATTTTAAGTAAATCTTGATTTTAGATTCATTATCATTTCTATCCATAAAAAAATTCTAGAAAATGCTACTACGTGAACAAATTGTGTGTTCTTAACCTTTTCTTTGTATAGATCACGTGACTCAAACTTAAGGGATGGTCATAATCTACTATAAGTAGGACCACCATGTTCATTTGAAAAAAAATTGTCCAAATATTTATAATTTGACACAATAAAATATGACTTTTATAATTAAAATATTCTTAGTACTACTTTTCATATGCATGTTGTGCTTTTAATTCTTATTTAAGTAAGAGGTAAGGCAAAACATCCACCTTTTAAATTATTAGTTGAACTAATTTTTAAGAAAAAAGTTCACCTTATAAAAAGAATTTGTCTCATCCAATTTTCTCTTTGATCTTTTTGTAGGTCTCAATTTTCCATACTTATAATATTTTTTGTAGTAAAAAAACCTAGTGGCTCATTTGTAAGGGGATTTTTAAAGGATGTGAGTTTTCCTCCGTGCTCTTACTATACTTTTTTATGTGAGACAAGGTAAAATAATTTTGTATAGGAGAATATATGATTACCAATAATTTTAGTTAGTTGCATCTGAATGTTGTTTTAATCAACAATAATCATAAAGTTGAACCATTGGTTCTTTTATGAGGTGTTGGTCCATTTGAGTGGTCATTCCATACTATTGTTTCAAAAATTCTTAGTTCTTTATGCATATTTTTTATTATATTTTTAGTGAGAAATATTAGAAACTCTTCCATCTCATCAAGATTCTAAATTTTAAAACTAAATCATTATATACATAATAAAAGATGAATTATCACAACTTAAATTATCATCAATTGAAGTATTATTGATATCTCTATAAAATGAGTGAAACATTGTCACTAATTAAAACTATATGGATATCAATAAGAAAATATATCATATTGTTATTCTTCTTTCAACATATCTTTCTATGTATATCTAATACAATCAGACTGTCATTTAAATTTTATTTTCGCAATACATGTTGAGTATTTTCTGGATTGTTGTATGCATGGTATATTAAATTGTGAATTTTTTTCCATACAAACTTGTGCGCCAATTGCTACCCTTACTGAATATGTAAAAATGACCCATTTGCATAACTACAATTTTCCAAATTTTTCCTCTTAGTCTTGATTTTTACCTATTAGTTAGTTAATGTTCTATTAACAATGTTTTAAGCATGTAATACACTACCAATTAAATCCATTCATTTGTTTTCCTTATTGAAAATTTAGATGAAATATTAAAGATGTTTATATGATGCATTAGTTGTATAGGAAATTATGCATAACCTCAACAAGATAGTATAATGTGTTGAGCATATTATGCATCAAGAAATATTATTTACTTGCTGTAGCATATTGTACAATATGCCAATTGAATTTCATTTCCTTATTGAAAGTTTGTAAGATGGACTCCAAAATATTTGCCACTTTATAGTATTGTATTGATATTTAAATTAAATATCAATCCTTGTATCTAATATAGATGCCTTTAATTGGTGTAACATATTCAGGCATGTATTCAACAATGCATTATGGGTTCTTAGACTCCTAGATTAGGTATACCTAGATTAGTTTTTGCCTTTTTTCCTTATTTTCTAAATTTCATTCATACAACCAAAATGAACTAATAATTAGATAAGGCTAGTAGATATATTTTCTAGGGATTTGAGCTATCATTTTAACATAAGTGAAAGTGAAGAATGAACTTAATCAACAAGTTTATCAATGTATTTTTACTTAACATAAACGTATCTCGTGTGTATTAATTCTAAATTCATTTTACATTCATAATTTTAAGTTTTGTCACTCTATAACCAATTATATGTATATTGAACTAGAAAAACAAATCAAAGTTTACTGATCCAAACTAGAGTATGGGATGAATAGTTATTCTTACGCACCACAAAAGTACCATACATCTTCCAATTGAACTACATGTAAGGAAAAAAAGATAAATATTTGGAAGTATGGATCTTAAAATATACAAAGATAACACATATCATGGTTTGATTGTCTTTACTACTTTCCTTTGTCGAAATAATTACTACTTTATATTGTTCATGCTTTGATAAACAAATGCATGCAATCTTTATACAATAGGACCTATAAATTTCTGTGAACATTTATAGATAATTTTTATATTAAATTTGGTTATACATAAGTGTCACGTGCAAAGTTACGTGCAATAACTAGTCATATATCTACAAGATAGTTTGACTATTAAAATGTAATTGAATCATAACTTTTTACGTTTGTATTTTTAATAGTTTTACTGAGACCATGTTTTAAAAGCTAGGCCATATATTAACAATAGTAATGTGGTGTCTAACGTGCATACTTGTCCTTCTAAAGATTACGAGCACGTATTGTATATATGCATATATTATCTCAAATTTACTAGGCGTTAGGAATAAAGACTTAAGTTCTATATATGGTGAAATTTATTTGTCTCTCTCTGCTTTTGAGCCTCTGAAACCATTTCCATATTCAAAGCCATTTGTATGGACCTCGGCCGAAGTACATGAAACGGTGAAGCATCACTTCCTAAAGGATCGTTACTTGAGAACCATTGACCATGGAGTACCATACTATATTGACATGACAATTGACATACACGCATTATGTACATGGCTCCACGCTTCACGGCATCCTTGTTTGTTCTTAAAAATTTCTTATGGATCGAAGAATGCTGAGGTAAGTGCTAGGTGCTCTAAGTAAAGTCGTTTGTTCACCACAGAATCCATGCATTAATATCTAGGAGCACCCAAGGACCCATGGTCCTTAAAATAATCATCAGCAAGGAAGAGATGAAATTCGGTCATCGACGGATTGTCCTGGATGTGATGGTCATGAGTTGGCGAGTTGGCGTACGTATAAGAAGCCTATTCGCACCTCACTGATTAAACTAAACAAAACCCACAAAAATATACAAGTTGATGTTGATGGCGGGCGGCCCATATATAGCCCGAAAGTAGGTTGCACGCGTTTATACCCCAAAAATTCCAGGAGAACTATGTGTGGTCACACATTAAACAGTTAGTGTTTTGTCACGATCCAGTTAAGATGGGGTTCGCATATGTTTTTGTTGGGTTTTAACTTTTCAGGTAGATAGGGATTAGATTAGGTCATGGGGCTAGTAGTGCTGACTATGGTTGTTGGGAGTGTACGTAATAAGCAAGTGCACTTACAATCATCGCCATTTCTTAGCCGACAAATGCTAGGTGGACATCATTTTGAAACCTAAAATAAAACCTCAAATAATCTCCGTCACATGTTACAAAGTATAACAAATAAAATAATATTTTATTTGTTATAGCAAACCTTCTCAGCCGGTTGGATGGTCATAAGAACACTCGAATCTCTTGTCGTCCTTTTTATGCTCGTTTACACTGCATAGACCGTGCTGAAAGTCTAGAAGAGGCGCTGCTAGAAACCAAGTAGTGTTTTACGCTTGCATAGATCTATTCCATTCTTTTTATTTCTTTAAGAAAGCTTTACCACCCCCTCTTCTTCTTGCGCCAAAAGCCATTTTTGGAGTCTAGTTTCCGGACTTCTTAGGTTACGTTTCATATATTTTTTTAAGTGTTATTTCAGTAGGGGTAGATAGAAGACCAATCAAGTAGATATATCAAACAAATTATTAGTTGAACTTAAAAGATTGGGGACACAGCATGTTGTCTATCTACCGTAGATATAATTTTTGACACCTATAGTGGTACGTTTCTTTTAAGATGTGAGAAGTTCAAAGCCCAAACCTGCCTATAGTAACGTCCTCGCCTTTGTCTAGTTACTTATCAAACTAAAAGTTCAACATGCACAAAAATGTCGATATTTATATTTTATATGTATATGTGTGCATTTTTAGTTGTCAACATAAATTAGAGTGCAGATAATTTTGTTGATTTACAATTCCGGTTTGTAGGTTCACTACATTAATTTTGTTGTTCGTCTACCTTACATCTTGATATAATTTTTTAGACTATAATGGTACCTTGTTTTAAAGATGTAAGAAGTTCAAGGCCCAAACATGCCTACACTAACGTCCTGGCCTTGATCTAGATACTCATTAAACTGAAAGATTCAATAGGCACAAAAATATTGGTATCTATTTTTATATGTATATTGTGCAATGTTAGTAGATAATGATGTCTTGTTGTCAAGAAATTAGAGTGCAAATAATTTTGTTGATAAACTATTTTATTTTGTAATTTCACTGTATTAGTCTAGTAACTACTATCGCATTAATCACAACACGTGGATAATTCTAAATCATAATGGAGTATATAGAAGCTATTGTTTCTATTAGCCTTAAATTTGATTCTAATAATTTATGTTAAACTAGAGGGGACAAAAAGGAACCGATATCTAGAAGCTTCTTATCACAATGTGCCACATCTTTTTCTTTGTTAGAAATTGAAATTTCATTTATACTCACATTAAAATGTATCATTGTAATTCATGTGTTTCATGAACGTGTTTGTTGTAAACTTGTAA
The DNA here is from genome assembly GCA_963693085.1 of Alisma plantago-aquatica. NCBI lineage: Eukaryota > Viridiplantae > Streptophyta > Magnoliopsida > Alismatales > Alismataceae > Alisma > Alisma plantago-aquatica. The sequence continues at coordinate 32,717,646 of OY856414.1, forward strand.
GATGTACCACACTCACATGTTCTATCGGTGCATATGCTACATTGTATTACTTTTATTTGTGTTAACATTACACTCTTGAGCCCTTACATGACTCTGTTGAAACTATGATTCCATTTATACTTAGGATACATGTACTATTCCATTTTTTCTTGGACCTCTTTGTTGTAAACTCTTAAGATGTACCACATTCGTCACACTTCATATCAGTGCATATCCCACGATGTATGTGTTTATATTACACTCTTGAGTTCCTACATGTCCTGCGATAATAATTGTAATTCCAAATAGCAATGGTTTGACATACACAAACCATAGGTCTTGTAATTTGGTTTCATTGGGTTTGAACCTTGTAAAATCTCCAACCCACCCTGGCTGCTTAGGTATGTTTAGTTTAAGACCAACCTCTATATAATCAAACACGAGGCATATCAACTTGGCGTTAGTTGTATATATACATGCATCTTGATGATTAAACACGGGTCACCAAAGTTAATGGAGTGCATTCATGCAGGCAAAGCTGTACGGCTGCCAGTCCTTTTTGAGTAAGTGGTACTGACATAGGCTACCCTTATATTAATGGCAATCACACATCTTGGAGGAGAGACTTTCAAACTATGTGATATGTGCCTATCGTACGAGCCATGTGCTTAGGGATAACGAGCTTGACTGATAAGTCCTTGATGGACGGCTTAGACAAGCCCTAGAACAAGTAGCTATCTAGCCATTAAGTTTAGGTGTCATATATTCTTAAGACGAGGTGACGGTAGAGACGCCCGGTCCCTTTGCACCACCCGCCCCACCACACCATCGCCAAGAACAATGCTAGTCTTTCTAATCCCTTAATCCACTCCCACTTTCCTGCCCTACTACCTTGGTGGTGCACCCGTTTTGTCTTTGTTTTGTGAAAAGCAAGTGGCAGCTCTCTGCCCACTTCTGCCGTGACGTCTAGTGGAGGAAAGAAGGGACAAGAGCTTATAGCTCTCCATCCACTTGCACCTAGCTGAATGGAAAGGGATATCGCTTGGCCTGTTTAGCCAGCTAGCAAAATCTCAAGATCGTCGTGGAAACAGAAACACCAACCAACCGTACATTCTCCTTCTTATCCTTCTTCACTCGATAATTAAAAGCTCGTGTGACCTCGACCAAGCATTGGATTTGGAACCCTAGTCCGGTCCACGACCGCACAGTAAAAGCACACTGTATGTTCGTTCAAGCTGGTGGGGGAAGATGATAGACAGAGAGGATGATCAGGATTTTGTTTCACTCACCTTCTATTTCCAATCACCCTACAGATCTTGTGGTCCATCTCGCCTACCCAGAAAGGCGATCGTGGGTATGTGGTTTGAGTTAAGTGAGAAGGGCAAGCAGCAAGAAGCTGAATGGTCTTTTAGTAGTGATATAATTTTCCTATCTTTTATCGGAAATGGCCACCTCTGCCACTGCTGGCACTGCGGAACAGAATCCACTACTTGTCTGGTTTCTTTTTCGGTTCCCTGAACCAAGCATTGTGATTCGAAGGAATAGGAGTAGTGGGGGCTGAGTCAGGGTTCCAGAAGCATAGCCACAGGTGTCCCGCCGTCCCGGCCGGCACCACAAGGCCTGCTGGTCAGGTCTGGTCCCTCCCTCCCTACTTTCTTTACGTGGCAAGTTGATCGAAGCTTGGTTGAGTGTGGGTGTGAGTTGGGAGTGTTTTCAGTGAAAGGTAAACCTATTGGGTGCATCCAAGCCATGCCAGGAATAGAACATGCTTTTTCCTGAAGTGGTTAAACCTCCTCCGATCATAGCTCCAAAGAGAAAGTCATGCTCAAGCTCATTCAGAATAACACGTACTATATTACGTTGGGCCGCACATACACAAGATTCGTGTGCTTGTTACTTGTGCAGCTAGCTACATATGTTCTTGGTGCTGTAACAGAAAAGCTGGACACGTGATTGAGAAGAAACGAGATAAAGAGGGAAAATGTCTTGAGGTTTTCTTTTTGTTATCTAACTAAATGGGAATCCCTTCAGCACGTCTCTGTGAGCTTGAAACTGAAACTTCTCTTGTTCAAAACCAAAGAGATTTACAAGCTAGGATGGCCATAGCTTTCCATCATCGATGTAGTTATATACATGGGCTAGCTATATCTGTATTGTGGGCTTCTAGATGGGCCTACAAGGGACAAAGCAATAAAGAGTGACTCAGACTCATTCAATCCAAACAAGTCCCATTCTAATTACAAAGGATCTATTTACATTTTTTTAAAATCATTTAGTTCAATGTTGCATTTGCATCTGAGATACTGGTTGGTCTTGACTTATTTTCGTTGCCCTTGAAACCAGCCCCCTTCCCCTCTAGATATATTGGTGAAGTTTGAATTTGCATTTCAACACATACCTATGCCCAGTGCCTTGTTAGAGATCCTTTGAAATTGTTCTACTGAGGTGACTAATTTGGTGATGGTATGGCCCTATGTAGGGGTGAGCATTCGGTTAATTAGGTTGGTTACAGTCAATTTGGTTCGGTTAAATGGTTAATTTGTGTTTTAAGATGTTAACTTTTAACCTAACTATATTAGTGTCGGTTAGTTCGATTATGGTTAACTAGTTAATGTTTACTTCCATTAGTTAATTTGATTAATCAAACAACACTCTTATAATAATATTGTATAAAAATAATCATACAATTTTGAACAATTGTTATATTATAGTAATATTACATATAAACATAGTGATATATTGTTTATAAAAGCTTGATTAGTTTATAAACGGGACAGTTTTTTGAAATAAAAGTAAATTATATAAGTATATATATGAGCTAGATATTTCTTTTTGAATAAATTGTGACTATTTGGTAACTTTATTTAACCAAACACAAAATATTTTTAACCAAAAAAATAACCTTTTAACCAATTAACTGAAATAAATTAACCAAACTAACTAAATTAACCAAATTGTATAAAAAAAGTTAACCATTTAGAATTAACGATTCGGTTAATCAGTTATTAGCCGAATTATGCTCATCCCTAGCCCTACATTACTTTTTCTCTTATGAAGTGACAAACTCGCTCAACATGTTCAGAGAGATAGTCACACTAATCAAGTTACAGAGGAGATCATGGACAAATAATCAAATTCAATGTTGCACATGTGTATTATGTGTTCCATATTAAAGCATAGTGAGGCCAAGTTTTCTTTCCTGACAATGTGAAAAGTTCATTGGTGGGAAGAAATTCATTTACAACAAAAGGCCAACATGCAAAATAATAATTAGAGAAGATCTTCCTTTAAGTATATAAGAATATTGTTGACCCATGCTAGATTAAACGTTGCGGATGACTGCACAAGGTAACTAGTAGTGTTGGTAACATATTCTAAATTGGGAGCCATGCTTGTTAATAAACAAAACATTTCATATAATTCATGTTAGAAGAAAAAACATAAAAGCTAATATTGTGATGACGTTTGATCTTATTAAAGAGTGTAACTGTGAGGGACGATTTATCTTAGATTGTCTTATGCTCATTTTGTTAGAAATCTAAGTCATACATTGTGTGTTGTAAAATGCCTCATAAGGGTGATAACGAACCCCAGTGCCTAAGAAGTGATTAGGTTTCCCAAAATCCAAATGGACAAGGTTCACCCTGACGTTAAATGAATCAAAAACTTATAAGTAACCTACTACTGATTCTTACAATGTCATCAACCAAAAGAAGGAGAAGGAGAGTGTCTTTTTTTGTTGAATCATGTGTGCCTCTTGACTATATCCACGGAAACAACTTGTTTGTTACAAGGTGTAACAATGAAAAAAAAGAAGAAATGGGTGGGAGGGAATTGTACAAAACATTGCAACCTATCTATACAAGCCAACATGTCGACAAAATTGAGTTCCCAGATCTTAGCAGGCCTTCTCTTCACATTCAGAAATACTATATTATTCCTTTCACTCCATATATGGTACAAAGTGAAAGTTTTTGTCATCTTCCTTATTCCTCTATAAAATTTAGACCATTAAGATTAAAAGAACAAACTTTGAAATCCACATAAAATAGAGACCAGATGTCATTGGTGTAGAAGCAGCGTAAGAACATATGAGTCAAGTTTTCCTCATAATAATAGCACAGAGCCATCTTGAAACAAAGCTTAAACCAAATCTTTTAAGCAAATCAATATTTGATAACATATTTAGAAAGTACTTCTATAATACGAAAGAATATCTCATGGGGAGACCATCAAACCAAATCCACTTGCTCCAACCTACCGAGGGGATTCTCTTCCTACATATCTCCCAACAAACCTAAAGATAGAGATTAGTTTTCCCAAAGGTAGTAATAGCATCCTGACCTCAAGTAGGTTTTGGAAGATCACTGAAAACATCCATCACTACTTGTGAACCTCTAATAGAAGGAAAGATTCAACATACCATGAACACTATAAAGACTAAGCTTATAGCTACTCCCTCTACCAAATCTCAACTAGATTAGGTAGCTTGTAACCACCAAGAATCTAGGGGTCCTTCCACAAGTAAATACTCTCATTGGTACCAACTTGAAAAGAAAGATGCCCTGAAAAATATATCTACTTTCAAGCATCTTTTTTTAGGTCCAAGAATAGCTTGACTTCCCTTTGACTGACCAAACGTCATCCTTATAAAATTTTATATGCAACCACTTCATCCGTGTGATATTCTTATCTTTGGAAATATTCCATAAGTTGTTAAGTAAGCCAACCTTGGTTCTACACATATCACCCCATGAGATGGTATGTAAATGTTTCTTCCCATTTGTATCATCCCAAATGAAATTTCTCATCAGCCTTTCAATTCTACTGATGATTGTTTTAGGTAGGGAAAATATTGTAGACTAGAATATGTGATAGGTTGACAATGTATAAATAACTAATTCAACTCTCCCAGTATAAGAAAGCAATTCCCCTTTCCAAATGTCTACTTTTTCCTTTACTTTATCAATTATAGGAAAATAAATTATTCTATTAAGTTGACCTATAAAAAGGGGAAGTCCCAAGTACCTAACCGAAAGACTTCAAACTTTGATATTTACCATGCCAGCAAACTCATTTTCCTAACAAGACTTGCTATAGAAAAGTTGACTTTTATCATTGTTTAGCTTAAGCCATGAAACACTAAGAAAATCCTCAAGACCTCTTTAATAGATTCAGCATTTTTTCATTCACCTTAGTGAAAAAAAGCAAGCCATCAACAAAAACAATATAAGAGTTCCTTGGGTTCTCAAAAGTAGAAACATAGTCTATCATGTTTTTTAACATAACCTCCAATCATCAAGGACAGTCGTTGTATAGCAAATGAAAAATGAAAAGGTTCCAAGGGATCACCCTGCCTGACTCAATTTCCATCTTAGATAGGATTCAAATTTGAAAACAAGCAGAATTGAAATATCCTCTCAACCACACCAATCAGCACCCAAGAAAGCCCATTTTCTCCATAATGAAAAGAATATAGTCCTTCTCATTGTATCATACGTCTTAGACAAATCATCTTTAACACACGGTCTTTAGGACCCTGGTCACTAGAGAAAGATCTTAGAATTTCATTTTCAAGAAGAATAGAATATCTATAGATCTTCCTTGAATAAATGCCATCTGATTCATATCAATCAGCACTCCCATAATACTCTTAATCCTACTTAGCATAATTTTAGAGATAGTTTTGTACATAATGTTGCTGAGGGAAATAGGCTTAAAGTCATTTATACAAGTAGACCTTGACATTTTAGGAATAAGAGTGAAAAACATTTTATTGTACTCCTTCAAAAGCTTTCCATTATCAAAAAGTAAGAGAATTTTTAACAGCATCAAGTCCTATAATATGCCAACATTTCTTAAAGAAGACAACATCGAATCTTTCTGGGTTTGGGGACGTGTTCTCATTAAGATTTTTAAGGACTTATTTGACTTCACCAATAGTGACCCACTTCCTCATAAGATCATGTCTTTCCCTTGACATGTTAGATAAAACCCATTCAATATTCCATTCTACATGATCATTAGGAGCCAAATTTAAAAACATGTTTGTAAAGTGAAACAAAGCTTTGATTAATTATATTCAAGACATAGGTGCTCATACCACTTATCCAAGATTGTGGATACTATTTATGATCCTTCTAGTCTTAAGATAAGTATGAAAAATGTTTAGATTCTATCGCCCTCCTTCAACATTGGACCTGGACTTTTGTCTCAGGATCCTCTCTTCATCTTCTAGCTCTTCAATAGCATTATTTTTAGCTTCAATAAGTTTTAGCTGGAGTTCTGTATCTGTAGGAGAGGTATCCACTTCTCTCTGTAAGTTCTTTTTGTAGCTTCACGCTCATGTGCTCTCGATAAAAAGTTGCCCAAAACATCCATGTTCTATCTAATCAGGGCGATTCTAAGATCATTAAAATTTCCTATACAATCTGAGCATAGGGTCTCTAGTGTACTCTTGGGTAGTCCAAATTTCCTTAACCACCTCTAGAAAACCTTGTTGATTCACCCAAGAGTTGATAAATATAAATGGACCTATTCATAATGTTAATAATATGGAATACCCTAATACGATGGTCATCAACAAAGATACTAACAACCTTATCCCAAGAACTAAGATAAGAATTAAGAAAGTCAATGTTTGTAAGAATACAATCCATTCTATGAAAAATGATATTTCCTTTCTTACTTTTTCTATCCCAAGTAAACAAGGGACCTTTAATTGTAATGTAACAAATCAAAACTTATAATCCTACCTTGTACCATAACTATAAAGATCGTAAGATCAATTTCCTATATTTGACCAAACAAAGATAAAATTAAACAACCAAACACATTTACATTATAACTTAAATATGTGCTAATATGTTATATGCATTTCCTTTGATAACTAATACTCACATAATGGTTAAAGAAAAGTGTATCATATACTTTGGTGTAATAATTAGTAATTTCATGTTCAGAAATATTAATAATGTTTTATTATTTAAATAAATATGAAATTCATCATCACCATCTAAGCCTCAATCCCAACTATGTTGGGTTCGGCTACATGGATCCTTCATATCCATTCAGCTCTATTATGGGCCATATTCTAGTTGACATGTAGAGATTCAAAATCTCTCTTTATAAGCTCATCCCATGTTAATTTAGGTGTTCCTCTTCTTCTATTTAATGTACTTGACTCAATAAAATTGCTTCGTATAGGCACATTAGTAGGTCTGTATTGCACATGTCCATACCATCTGAGTCAGCCCTCGCACAACTTGCCCTCAATGCTCACCACCCCCACTTTATTCCAAATATAATTATTTCTCAAGCGATATTTTCTTGTCTTCCCACACATCCATGTCAGCATACATAATTCAGCCATGTTCATCTTATTGAGACCTTATTTTTTCACCACCCAACATTCACTCCCATAGAGCATGGCTGACTGTATAGCTGTGTTATGAATTAACACAACATTCACTCCCATATAAAACTTACTTTTTAACCTGAGAGGGATCTTCTGATCATATATGTAACATCCTTGACCTGGGTTATGAATTAACCCTAGGTTTTTTTCTTAATAAAAGTGATTATATGCATGCTCTTATCTTTTGAAAAGTAATTAAGGCTCAAGAGGAACTTATATTACAATTTTAGTCCTTTTTGAATAATGTTGAAACACTGTTTTGTTAATTTTGGACTAAAGTGAAAATTACCCAAGTTTGAGGGGTTAACTTGAAAATTGTATATAATAAATGTTCCTCTGATGTTGATACACCATAAGAATGAATATGATGTAGTGATATGATTTCCACAAGCTTGGGCACCAAGATAAAGCTTGTAGAACAATCTTTGTGCATTAAAACCTAGTTTTGGTGTAATGTGCAAATTACCCAAAACCTGGGGTTCAATATGCAATATAGCACCTCTAGAGGGTCTCTCATGTTTCTTGGCATCAAGTAGAGAAAATAAAATGAGAGGGGCTCCTCATTTGAATTTTCATGGAGAAGAGAGAATCTTGACATTAAAATAATCAAGATTTAAGCATAAATGACTCTTTAATTTAATTTAATGCAAATAGAAATAATTAATTGAGGATCCCTTCAACCAAAAGTTGAAGGATGTGTTTGCAATAAGTTGGACGAGCTTGTGCCATGCTTGGGCACAAATATATCTTGGTTGAGTGGAAGCCACTCACATTAACATAATATAAAGTAATATCCACTAAAGGTTGGATATTAATATAAAACTATTTAAGGTGCTTAATTCCTTTTCCATTAATCTTTGGATAATGAATAGGTTTTGCAAGAACATTAATATGGATTCGTGGCCAAGAAATGGAGGGGAATTTAGTGGAAATTGTTTTGGAAATTAAAGAAAACAAATCTTTTTCCTCTTTCCTTGAAAACCCCTTATGTATATCTTTTTCCAATACACATAAGGATCGTTTCCTTAGTTTCTTTTCCCATATTTTCTTTGGCCGACCAAGGGAGAGCTCAGGAGCAGAGGAAGGATGACCATAACCAGCTTGGTAAGTTTTGATCATCTTCTACCTCAGATTCATGGTGAAAACCCTAAATCAATGCTGGATTATTGGTTTTCTTCACTCAATTTCCAATCCTAGCCATCTTTTTCATCCAAAAGCTCAAGGACGGACCCTAGACAGTTGTTGGAACTCCATCCACCATTAAATACGTGGATCTTGGAGCTTGGTATCAGTTCTAGAGGTGGGTTTTATAACTCAAACCCTTAAGCATTAGTATTGCACTTCTTTCTTTAATTATCGTTGGTTACTTTTCTTCCTTTGATACTCTTTGAGTTCTTTCTTAAACTCCCATGAAGAATAGCAACAGTTCTTGGTTGAATGAAGGAGGAAGATGATGACATCATCCTAGACGATTATCCAAAGAACTGCTTTCCCAAACGGTTTCCTTTTTATTGCTCAAACAGTTTCCCAAACAGTTTGGGAGCAAACGGTTTCATCAAACCGCATGGAGTGAAACGGTTTCAAACCATTTGGTGGCGTTGACCAAGGGTTGACCATTTGGAGAACTGTTGAAAATAATGTAGGTTAATGACCCATCAATTATTATTGATTAAAGTCAATTGGTTCATGAATTGAAGGTCCATCAATTACCTAAACCCTAATCGGGTTGAGTGCTGATTTCATAAGTGGTTGAGTTTGAAACTTGGGTTGATTGACTCAAATGGTTTCAAAACCATTTGGGGATCACCCACACGATCTCAAGACCATTTGGTAATCTCCCCAGACCGTTTGGAGGTCTAGGTTTAGGTATGGTTGAGCAATTGAAGATCTAATGGTGCTAGGTTGAAGAGTAATCAATTGGTGATTTTGTGAGTAATCCAATAAACCAAACCCTAATTGGTTGACTTGTATTTTGATGTTGATATGGGAAAATAGTCTCAAGACCATTTGGAGGTCATCCAAATGACCTCAAGACCGTTTGGGTCAGGTCATGTTCAATTAGGATGATGGTTCAATGGTTTCAAAGTAACTAATCTCACATTGGTTAATGTTGAAGGATCAACGTTTCTAAACCCTAATCCAATTGATTCAAACTCTAATTGATGACCAATTGCGGGTCAATTGTGGGTCAAATCAGTTGAATGTTGACCTAATTAACTCATTTGAAGCATGGTGATAGGTCCACTTGATGAGTGATAACATGATAACAATCAATGAAGGAATCGATCTTAGAAACCCTATTTCAATCTGACTTGTTGAGACCATACTTGGTCCATGCGGTTTTGAGAAGGTTTGGACCAAACGATCTCAAGACCGTTTGGGACCAAATGATCCCAAACCGGTTGAGGTAATGTGATTTCAAAGTTGCATTTTAGCAAACAATCTTGAAGGTCACCTTTAGCAAACGATCTTGAAGGTCACCTTTAGCAAACGATCTTGAGGGTCAACTTTAGTAAACGGTTTCAAAGATCCAACTTTGGCAAACGGTCTCCACCACTTACTTTACTAAACAGTTTCAAGGTGGTACTTTAGCAAACCGTTTCATTGGTTGTTCAAGAATGTTTGGAGGTCTAAATGGTCTTAGACCGTTTGGATGTTTTCGTGCAAGACCATTTGAGGTCTGATTTGGTCAAGACCGTTTGGGGTCTATGTGGCCAAAACCATTTGGTAGATAATTAACCAAAACCGCATGGATACTTAAAGTGGTTAAAGGACAAAGTGATTAGTTGATTAATACATGATTTAATCAAAGATGATTATAGTAATTACATCTTAATGGGATAAGGTGATTAGTATCCTTTGAATAATTAAGCCTTAATGATCATGGTGACAATGACATAACCCATGATGTCAATTCTTCTCTTTCATGTTGAGTTGACTTAGCCTAAACAAGGCTGATGCAAACATCATCTTATAGAAGATGAGAGAGAAGACTTCCTACATGAATGTTAATTATGTAATGGACTTTTATTATAGATGCATGTCTAATTAGGGTATGATCCTTCATAGTGAGATCATGAAACCCTAATTATGATGGTTAATGAATCATAAACCTTATTGAGGGCATTAATAGGTGAAATCCTAATGCATGATGATAGTATGAACTTAATTCATAATGATGACATGATAAACCTTAATTCAAGGTACTTTGATGATCACTCCAACTTGGGGTGAATAGTAAACCCTAATCTAGGGTGATGTGATGTGAATAATAAACCCTAACCTAGGGTGATGTGATGTGAATAGTAAACCCTAATCTAGGGTGATGTGATGTGAATAGTAAACCCTAACCTAGGGTGATGTGATGTGTATAGTAAACCCCCTTTCCATATAAGGTAAATGGAAGTGTGAAACCCTAATTCTGGGTTATGCTTTATAGCATAAAGCTCTAAGATTGGATAATGAAATGATGAGTCACTAATCCTATTTGAGCTAAAGGGGGTGATTAATCCTATTTGAATTGAAAAGGGAAGCCCTAACCCTAGCAAGGGCATAGTGGGGTATTCCTTGATTAAAGATGATACAATTATTTTACATTGTGTTGATATAAAATAGATGTATTTGTTATCATTTGTACTAATCATGCAGGTTCTATGAGATATTGAACATAGCCAGGTATGAGCTATGATGCTTTGTTTATTGAAAACACTTTATGAGCTGTGAAAGCAATGTCATGCTATGTTGCCTAGTGAAAGGTGACAAAAGAAGGTTTATAGGTCTTAAGAGCCATGTGAAATACCTACATTGCAATTATCTTGTTTACACTGTCATATGACTTGATGGCATTAAGTTACCAGTTAAAGTGGTAACAAGTATTTTGATGATCTAAGGGTTTGAACACCCATATTCTTGAATCATGATGATGAGATGATAAGGGATTGAGTTCCCAATGTTAATAAAGTTTTGAAATGAACTTGATAGAAATAGTACTCTTTCTTTATAGCAACTGTTATAATGGCTTATGTTTGAGAACATGTCTGATGCTAAAAGAATGTTGTAATGTACTTAAATAATCAAGTGAAATGATATCATGTAGAGCCCTGACCATAGATCCATCATCGTTAGTAGTTTGGTGATGGTGAAACAGGTTTTCCTAAGGGAACTCCTGGAGAGCATACTTTTGATTATGTGGGGGTTATAGACGTGAATATCCTTACATCCTAATGGAGGAATTGATGTGAGATAAACATTAAATCTCTCAATCCTTCATTATATATATAAGTCGGGATGATGTATCACTAATCTCCCGATGATGATGTTAATGTCGAATCGATATGAGATAAATATGAAATCTCTCGATTGCGAAGAGAGTACAGAATGCCATTGTTTACTCTAATAGTGAAGTTGCCAGCATACCCTGGAAAGCTATTTTGGCAGAGACACAAGATGTCCTTCATGTTGTTCCTCACATTGACTGAGGAGGATGAGGTTATAGAAATCCGGATCTTCTATTGACCTATGTATGGTACCGATTTCAATTTCGCAATGGTCGGTTGGAGTATGAGCGGTATACCTCATCTCCTCATGGCATAAATATGTTTGTAAAATGTAATCAGCTGTGTAGCATAATTGCTTAGGGTTGAACTATGAGAATCAATGTTTGATGATACATTGTTTAATATTTTGTAGTTGGATAATTAGTATACATGTTCTTCATATTCCTTATTAAATGAATGACTTGCTTCTTAATCAAGTTATAATTGAAATGATTGCATAGAGAATATTGCTTTGTATATCTTATTCAATGATTTATCTACTGCTAAATATTTATAATTCCACTGCTCAGTGTTATCTTATTATCTGCAATAACAATGCTTCTGGCGGAGAGTTATTACTCTCGCTGGGACAATTTTCAATTGTCTCACCCCCGTGGGATTCAACTTTTTGGTAGACGTTGAGGAAGAAGAAACCCTTTAGTGGGTGAGCAGCAACAGTAGCAACTACAACAACAAGGACAGTAGTGATCTTTAGGTGGAGACACTGTCTGTTAGGTTCTATTTATAGAGAGTCCTATGTGTCGTCTTTGTACACTCAGGTCCTAGGAGTTAGTAGATGGTTTGATATAGATATGAGATTTTTGGCTTGATGCCTCGAGATTTTTGTATACTGCTCATGTACAGTTTAACTGGGAAGTTAATGTTTATGACTCTCGAGATGAGATGATACAGAGATGTATTGATGTATCAGAATGTAAATAACTTACTTTGGTTCTTTATGAAAGAGTTTTATAGTTTGTGGATCTCTTTATAAAAAGTTTTAATTTCTAGTGATTTTCAGTAATTCCGCTGCTAATAATTCGCTTCTGTATTAGTTAATCTTGTTTTCTCGAGACGGATTCCACAGTTTAGTGGTATTAGAGCTCTAGGTTCGTTGAGTCTATAGAGACATAGGACTAAGGTTGTTGAGTATGTTCTAGTGTTTTCCAGTCTATTTGACAGTGTCTTCTGCTCATATATGACGAGAAGAGAAAACTAAAGATGTCTAGATCACATGATGAACATGTTGCTGAAAGTAGTGTCGCTGCACCCGAAGGAGGTGCAAGAGACCAAAGAAGAGAGGAACCTGTACCTGAACCACCCCAGTTCAATCAAGCTGACATGGGGAACCCAACCTTCCAAGCTATGTTTGGGCAGTTTATAACTGCCATGACCCATATGACTGATAGAATGCCCATGCCTACACCTAGGTCACCTACCCATCAAGAAGGACAAGGAGCCGGCAAGACGTTTGAACAATTTCGCCGGGTGGGAGCCACGGAATATGCTGGGACAGCTGACCTAGCAGATGCTGACATGTGGCTAACTGAACTAGAGAAGGCCTTTAGAATCATGAACATCCTAGATGATGAGAAGGTTAGATATGTTGTGTACCTTCTTAAGGGGAGTGTTGGTCACTGGTGGACCATAGAGGAGGGGAAAAGGCCAGGTGTGGAGATTGAATGGGAAGTTTTTCGACGAGAATTTGTCAACAGATGCTTTCCTAAGAAGTTCTTAGATGAGAAAATCTCTCAATTTGAGAGATTAAGGCAAGGACCAATGAACATTAGCGAGTACGAGGCTAAGTTCATGGAGATTCTACAGTTCTGTCCGCATATGGCAACCGCCGATGAAGAGCGGATTCAGCGTTTTGAGAAGGGGTTAAATGTTGAGTTGACCACCCCTGTGTCTGCTATGGAGAACAGGGAAAGATTTGCTACTTTTGTGGAGTCTATTAGAAGGATAGAGAGGTCTGTGATGGATAAGCAACAGACCAAGAACAAGAAGATGTACCCTCAGTTCCAAGGATACTCATCCAAAGGTTTCAAGAAATTGAGGTTTTCTGTGCCTACACCACGACCTAGATTCAGTACCCATACGCAGTGGACGTCAAATAATGGTAGAGGAAGAAGTTTACCACCAGAAGGAGCTCGTAGCTTAGCATCTGTGTCATTTATAGGAACATCCAGACCACAACAAGGGATCAGAAGTCATTTCATATGTGGAAAGATGGGGCATCTGATGAAGGATTGTAGAGCTAGAGAGGCAAGTGTGACTCAACCCCAGAGGCAGAGTCAGCAAGGTTCCCAAAGGAGAAAGTTTCCAGGTGGCGCTAGAGGACGTGGACAAGCATCCCAAATCGGATCATCAGCACACAGTCAACGAGCACTGAATCAACCACAGGCAACAGCGAGATTCTATGTGATGGATCCACCTGATGCAGTGATCAACCCTCGGGTTGTGACAAGTCAGATGAAACTGTTTTATTCTGATATGTCTACATCCTACATTGTATCTATTTTAATTGATCCGGGTGCTACACACTCCTTTATCACTCGAAGAGTGATTCTTGACTGCAACATGACTACAAGTCATAGAACAGATAGTATGTTGTTAGAAACTCCTTTGATGGGATCTACTGTGTTGCGGGAGGTGTGTTCTCCCTGCATCCTTTTCTTTTCTGAGCATCGCATTCAAGTGGATCTTATAACACTTGAGATGCATGGGTTCGATATAATCCTTGGGATTGATACCTTAGAAAGGTATAAGGTTTTCTTGGATTGTGAGTCCAAGCAAGCTGTGTTCATAGATGATAGTGCCACATGGATCTTTCAAGGGGATAGAAAGATTCTTCCAACCTGCCTTGTGTCAGCTATGGTAGCTGAGAAGTTGTTGAGGCAAGGATGTTATGCATTCTTGGCCCATGTGGTAGATACCACCATGGAGAGTTCTAATCCTGTTGAAGTTCCTGTAGTCATGGAATTTGAAGATGTATTTCCTAAAGAACTTCCAGGTGTACCTCTGTCCCGAGAGATTGATTTTGAGATTAATCTAATCACGGGCATGCAACCAATAGCACAAACACCGTATAGGATGGTGCCTACTGAGATGGCAGAACTCAAGAAACAACTACAAGAGTTGCTTGAGAAGGGTTTTATCCGACCAAGCACTTCACCCCGGGGTGCTCCGGTCCTCTTTAATAAAAAGAAGGATGGATCAATGTGGTTGTGCATTGATTACCGACAATTAAATAAAGTAACAATAAAGAATAAGTATCCTTTTCCTAGGATTGATGATTTGTTTGACCAGTTGCGTGGTGCAACTATCTTCTCAAAGATAGATTTGAGGTCGGGATAACATCAGCTGCGTATTAAAGAGGGTGACATACCTAATTCTACCTTTAGAACAAGGTATGGTCACTATGAGTTCACAGTTATGTCATTTGGACTAACTAATGCACCAGCTGCATTTATGGAACTCATGAATAGAATATTTCGACCTTTTCTTGATCAGTGTGTTGTCGTATTCATAGATGACATCCTGATCTATAGTAGAGATGCTCAACAACATGAACAACATCTCCATTAGGCTCTAACTTTGCTAAGAGAGCATAAGTTATATGCTAAGTTTAGCAAGTGTGAGTTCTGGTAACCTGAAGTTTCTTTTCTTGGACACGTAATATCTGCTTCAGGTATACGTATTGACCCTAAAAAGGTAGAATTTGTCCTGCAATGGGAGCAGTCGAAGACACCGATGGAGATTCACAGTTTCTTAGGGTTGGCAGGCTATTACAGGAGGTTCATTAAGAACTTATGTTCCATAGCTTTACCCTTGACTAAGTTGACCAGGAAGGATGTTCCTTTTGCTTGGAATGACAAGTGTCAGCAATCATTCCAACTGTTGAAAGAGAGGCTGGCTAGTGCACCAGTGCTGGTATTACCTGAGCAAGGAAAAGGATATATAGTTTTATGTGATGCCTCTAAGAATGGACTAGGGTGTGTGTTAATGCAGGATAAACAAGTGATTTCTTTTGCTTCTCAACAACTTAAGAAACACGAGTAGAATTATCCGACACATGATCTAGAACTAGTTGATGTGGTGCATGCCTTGAAGATCTGGAGACATTACCTCTATGGAGAGACATTCCATATTTTCACAGACCACAAAAACCTAAAGTATATCTTCTCTCAGCATGAGATAAACATGAGGCAACCCCCCTGGATGGAATTAATCAAGGACTACGATTGTACAATTGATTATCATATAGGGAAGGCCAATGGTGTTGTTGATGTTTTGAGTAGGAAATCAGCAACACCAACCCTAGATAAAGCACAACTGAATTCTTTGGTGTGCATTAGGAGGGATATGCTTATCTCTTTAAGGCAAGATAATGTACAGCTTAAGGTATCGTTGTTATCCGGGTTGTTAGCTGAGATGCACATAAAACCTACTCTGAGACAACAGATTAAGGAGGCACAGCAAGCTGATGTTGTAGTTCAACAGATTAGATCAGAGTATGGTAGTGAGAAACGAGATGGTTTCCATGATTCAGATGATCAGGTAGCCTGTTACCATGGTAGAATAATAGTACATGATGTTGATAACTTAAGGAAGTTAGTCCTGGAAGAAGCTCATTCTTCTATGTATGTTATGCATCCAGGAAGCACCAAGATGTATCATAACTTGAACGATATGTATTGGTGGCCTGGTTTGAAGAAGGATGTTGTTGAGTTCGTTATGTGGTGTCTTGTGTGTCAGCAAGTTAAAGCTGAACATCAGAAGCCCGCAGGAACAATGCAACCCCTACCTATACCACAGTGGAAGTGGGATCATGTAACTATGGACTTTGTGGTGGGTTTGCCTAAAACAACCAAAAGTCATGATTCCATTTGGGTGATAGTTGATAGGTTGACAAAGAAAGCACATTTCTTACCTGTCAAGACAACCTATACAATTGAAAAGCTTGCACAAATCTATATAGAGGAGATAGTGTGGCTGCATGGGGTACCAGTTGCAATAGTTTCTGACAGAGGTCCTCAGTTTACAAGTCATTTTTGGGAGCAACTTCATAAAGCTTTGGGCACTCAGCTGAGGTTTAGTACAGCCTTTCATCCTCAGATAGATCGACAATCAGAAAGGACTATACAAACCTTGGAGGACTTGCTTAGAGCATGTGTTCTCCAGTTTATAGGAAATTGGGATTTACATCTAAGCTTGATAGAGTTTGCGTACAACAATAGCTATCAACATAGTATAAACATGGCACCTTATGAAGCTTTGTGTGGCGACACATCCCATCATCACACAGATAATGAGGTGTTACGCAAAAACATGCGGAAAACACCATAACCACAGATTATCAAAAACACGGGTTAATTAAAACCGATTGCGGAAAACTGATAAACTGTGAAACTATTACTTTCCAGTCCTCATCCTGCACAGAAACATGTCATATAAATATGTACACAAGATCTGACATGTGTCCACAGCTCAGGAACAGATGTCCATCCATCACATGAGTTCACCACTTGTTCATATATACATAAAGGCCCACATCCGGCCAACAGCAGGATATACAGACATCATCGAACGATCTTCGTGAAACATCATCAAAACACTGCCAAGGACCTGAGAGTACATGGATGACTCTAGACTCTATTACAAAACATCCAAAACAGCAGCATGTCCATCGCTTGCCTTCTACTGCTCCTCAAGCTGCTCGTCCGCAACACCACAACCACGACCACGTCTACCTCGACCACCTAAAAAGGGTGTAAACCAGCGGAGTGAGACAATTGAACAATTGTCCCAGCGGTAAACATAGCTCCCCACCGCAACTATAGAACCTCAGCAAGATAAACCATAACAACAATTATAACATGAGCAGATATATCAGAAGCAGTTATATATATATATAGCAAGATCATTCTTACCGGCAAGCATACCAGCTGTACTAAAGCATAAAACCAGATGTCTTTCAAAGGAACATGACTATCAAGATGAGATATATCAACATGTAACAGGATTATTAAAACAGGGTATAATGCCATATAACATGATCATCAAGATAAGGTAGATTACCACATGACCTGCAAGGTATAACGGAATATTACACAAACAAGGCCTCAACCAATGTTTCGTATTTGATATGACTAGTAAATACTAAACGGTTGTATTACATTTTATTATGCCCTGAGGATTTGAACCGTACCGTTCAAATCCAACCTTCGGTTATGAAACCCAAGACGGTGCCATACAAGGTCAATGGAAGAGCCGGACTCCACGACCTCCCACCTCATGGTCAGTACATGAGTACAACACAAGCAGGACCGCAGTCACATGCTGAAGTGGTCTAAGCCATAGGGTTAGCTCCATAGGCTACCCATTCTCTAGCCTGCCTTGGTACAGGTCTCGGCGCTAGTAAAACTGAGCCACGGGCCTGATCACCGTGCTTTGAGCCATGAACGCATTCATGCTCCATACATCACATATCCTGAGCCATGGGCCTGTTCACCATGCTCTACACACATATTTGAGTCTGCAACCGAAGTTACACTCTTACCTCCTCATTTTCAGGCTAGGAGCAACCTACACATATTCAACAATATGTGCTTCCAGGTTAACCCGTAGGAAAACCAGTTTCACCATCACCAAGTCCTGACGATGATGGATCTATGGCCAGGGCAAACTACATGATGTATTTCACTGTGCTTAATTAGTATCTTTTAGATGGATTGCAAGATTCAACCAAGTTGTATGACATGCAAGGTATAACAGAAAGTAAAGAACATTATATTATGATCTATTCATATCAACCTGATCCATCTTAAGGATCCAACATCACATGTTACCACTTGGCCTCTTGCCAACCATCCAGATCCATCTCAAGGATCACCACATACCGCAGGGTCTCAACCCCTCATCATGTACTGTCACTGCCTCTTAAGGATCACATCATCATCATGGGACCAACACATCACATACATAATCTTATAGAGCAATTATCAAAGTAATGTTACTCATTACATATGTCACATAGCCCTTTCATGGCTAAGTCATCACCTGCAAGGTTAAGGTATGCAATAATTGTAGATTCAACATAAGGAATATGCTCACTATCATGAAATATCATTCAAGATAATCTACTTATCAATATGACAGTTATTTGGTAATCAAGTATGTTAAGTACATCATTAACAAACTATACTGATGCTTACCCTAAATCTCAGGATTATACAAACAATCAGGGTATATAGAAATCATGTTGGGTATACAGAACCAACACTATTATTAACAAGGTCATTACTATTTCCATCAGCTGTTGTCATCTTTATCATGAAGCAACCTTTAACATAACTGTCACTTAGCATCATTATTACCAACATTATTATCATTAAACAAACTACTAGAGTAGTTATCATCATCTCATTATCGTTAATAATTAAGCACAACAGGTCACATCATGCATCTATTACATGAGGGATATCATCATATACATTACTACCATTAGCATCCTTATTATTTGCAAGGCAACATATTACATATTGATGATATCACAACACCACCATCGTTTTATTGGTTAATGTATAAACATCCACTTCTATCACATAAGGGACCGTCACCAAAGAAACTCATACCCTCACTATAGCCTCACAACCCTCATCTGAAACCTATCACCCAACATGGGTATCGGCCACCACACTAACCCTATCGGCCATCATGGCCCAAGGCATGTCGCCCAACATGGTATCGGCCATCATGGTATCAGCCATCATGGTATCGGCCATCAGGGCACATAGCCTATTGTCCAACATGGCACTACTTGTCCCTATCGTCCACCACATGGACAACGAGATAACTCAACACAAGAGCACCCATTCTATCGCCCAACTCAAGGACATCCATGTCGCCCAACACCATCAGACCATGTCGCCCAACAAGAGAGAGAGAGAGAGAGAGAGAGAGAGTATCGCCCATCTCCAAGGGTACTCGCCATATCGGCCAACAAACCCTAGCTCACCCTATCGCCCAACTCAAGGGCAAGGGTATCGGCCAACCTAAAGGACTCATCATGTCGCCCAACACCAGCTACCATATCGTCCACCAAGGGGAACACCATGCCGTCCAACTCAAAAACAAAGGTGTTGCTCAACCCAAGGAACCATATCGCCCAACATGGTCACCATGTCGGCCAACATCCATACTAGGTCAACCTATCATCCAACCTAAGAGGAAGGGTGTTGCCCAACACCAAGAACACTGATATCGTTCAACTCAAGGACAAGGGTGTCGCTCAACACACCCACAAGGAAGGGGTATCACCCAACCCTAGGTCACCTTCAACCTCCAACACAAGGGAGCACAAACCCTAAAAAGCAAGGTATACAAGGAACCCTAAACCCAAGAGAGGGATATCGGCCACTAAGGTATATAAGCAAGGTGCACAAGAAAGGAACTAAGCTAGTCTACTAACATGTAACAAGGTTAAAGCTAGAGGTAAGAGAGTTAGGGTTAGAAACTATGCAACCCGCCTTAAGCTCCAAGGAAGAAGATGCACTTTTGAGCTCCAAGGTTGTCGGCCACCAAAGCTCCAAAGCACTCCAAGGTCCAAAGCTATCGTCCACCAGGCTGCTCCAGGAAGGTGTATCGGCCACCACTTCAGCTCCAAGGAAGTGTATCAGCCACCACTTCAGCTCCAAGGAAGTGTATCGGCCAACACAAGCAAGATGGAGAGGGATATCGTGCACCAAGGGTGGAGGGGAGACCAAAGGACCAAAGGAGACTAAGGCAAGGAGAAGAGCTACCTATATAGGAAGAAGGGGAGGAGAAACCAAGGTACAACCATGCTATGTGTCGTCCACCCAAGGGACACATGTCCACCAACTCAAGCCACCTCTCATGCAAGCCATAAGGCACTTGTCCAAGACGTGCACCATGTGTCCATCAACCAAGCCAAGCCATCTGGGCAACACAACAAGAGCTACTGGCTAACACACCAAGCAACTGGGCGACACACCACCTTCCCTGGGCGACACAAGGCTCAAGCAAGCCCAAACAAGGAACTCCAAGGCCCAAACAAGCTCAACTCAGGCCCAAAGGACTCAAACAACAAGCCCAAACCTTCCTCTCAACCCTAGAGGAAGCAAAGAGGGAAAACATCTCACAAGATGGCAAACTTGCCCACAAAACCCTAAACTTGGGTTATTTGCAAGTAGCCCCTCGAACTCTCAACAAAGCACAACCAAACCCTAATCACCACTAAAGGTGATTAGCAAGCACCAAAGCACCAAGATCAAGCAAAACAAACAGGGTAAATCCTAAATGCAGGTCAGGGTCCTTACAGCCATAAACCTCTACAAAAGGATTTCGTCCCCGAAATCCGAAGAGAAAAGCGAGGGATACTTCCTCCTCATCTCTTCCGCAAGCTCCCACGTGGCTTCCTCAACGCCATGGTGATGCCAAAGGACCTTCACAAGAACCAGATCCTTTCTCTTTAGCTTCTTGACTCTTCTGTCAAGGATCATCATAGGACCCTCTTCATAAGTCACATCTTTGTCAAGCTCAACTTCAACTGGTTGTATCACTGTTCCTGTATCCGGATGACTTTTCTTCAGCATACTGACATGGAACACTGGATGTAACCTGTGCAACTCTGGAGTAAATTCTAACTCATAAGCCACCTTGCCAACACGTGCTATGACTGAGTAAGGCCCCATATATCTGGGAGCTAACTTACCTTTCCGTCCAAACCTCAGCACACCTTTCCACGGAGAGACTTTAAGATACACCTTGTCTCCCACCTGGAACTCCAAGGGTCATTGGCGATTGTCTGCATAAGACTTCTGCCTGTCTTGTGCTGCTTTCAACTGTTGTATCACCTTGATCTTTTCTGTCGTTTGCTGTACTAACTCAGGGCCCAAAAGCTGATATTCACCTGATTCATACCAACACAAAGGAGATCTGCACTTCCTCCCATACAAAGCCTCATAGGGAGCCATGTCAATGCTCCGCTGATAGCTATTGTTGTAGGCAAACTCTATCAAACTGAGATGTACGTCCCAACTGCCTAGGAACTGCAAAACACAAGCACGAAGAAGATCCTCCAAAGTTTGAATAGTCCTCTCAGACTGTCCATCTGTCTGCGGGTGGAAAGCGGTACTGAACTTCAACTGCGTTCCCATCGCCCTGTGCAACTGTTCCCAAAAACGACTTGTAAACTGAGGACCTCTATCAGAAACTATCATTGCTGGCACACCATGCAAACGAACTATCTCATCCACATATACTCGAGCGAGCTTTTCAGCTGTATACGTGGTCTTCACAGGTATGAAATGGGCAGACTTCGTTAATCTGTCCACTATCACCCAAATGGAATCATGATTCCTAGTTGTCCTGGGTAGACCAACTAAGAAATCCATGGTTATATGATCCCATTTCCACTGCGGTATAGGCAAAGGTTGCAACGTACCTGCCGGTTTTTGATGCTCAGCCTTTACTTGCTGACATACCGGACACCTTGCCACAAACTCAGCTACGTCTTTCTTCAGTCCGGGCCACCAATACAAGTCCTTCAGACTATGATACATTTTGGTGACGCCTGGATGCATAGCATACATCGACGTGTGTGCTTCCTCGAGCACCAACTTCCTCAGATTATCAGCATCTGTAACCACCATCCTATTATGATAGCAAACCACTCCATCCTCGGACTCATGGAACCCATCACGCTTTTCACTGCCAAACTCTGATCTGATTAGCTGTACTGTATCATCCGTTTGCTGTGCATCCTTGATCTGCTGTCTCAACGTGGGCTTGATTTGCATCTGTGCTAAAAGTCCAGCTAACGAGGAAACCTTCATCTGTACGTTCATCTGCCGTAAGGAGACTAACATGTCCCGCCTATGGCATACCAAAGAACTCATATGTGCCTTCTTGGGAGTAGAAGACTTTCTGCTAAGCGCGTCTGCTACCACATTCGCCTTACCAGGATGATACTCTATAGTGCAATCATAATCATTGATCAAGTCAATCCACCGACGTTGTCGCATGTTCAACTCTTGCTGTGAGAAGATGTACTTCAGATTCTTGTGATCTGTAAAGATCTGACACACTTCCCCATAAAGATAGTGTCTCCAAATCTTTAACGCATGAACCATTGCTGCCAGCTCCAAGTCATGGGTCGGATAGTTCTCCTCGTGTTTCTTAAGCTGTCGCGAAGCAAAAGAAACCACATGATCTTCCTACATCAGCACACAACCCAAACCTTTCTTGGACGCATCACAGAAAACAACATAGCCTTTTCCAGATTCTGGTAAGATCAACACTGGAGCACTGGTTAGCTTTTCCTTCAAACTTTGGAAAGCTTGCTGACATCGATCATTCCAAACAAAAGGTACATCCTTCCTGGTCAACTTCATCATTGGTAGAGCTATCGAACTGAAGTCCTTGATAAACCTCTGATAGTATCCTGCCAGACCAAGGAAACTACAAACTTCCGTCGGCGTCTTCGGCTGTTCCCAATCCGCAACGGATTCCACTTTCTTCGGATCTACTTTGACTCCTTCAGCAGATATCACATGACCTAAGAAAGTCACTTCATCCAACCAGAACTCACACTTACTAAACTTAGCATACAACTGATGTTGACGAAGGAGAGTCAACGCTTAACGAAGATGTTGCTCATGCTCTAGCCGGTTCCGACTATAGATCAAGATGTCGTCTATAAAAACTACAACAAACTGATCTAAGAACGGACGAAACACTCTGTTCATCAGGTCCATGAAAGCAGCAGGTGCATTGGTTAATCCAAAAGGCATAACCACAAACTCAAAATGGCCATACCTCGTCCTAAAAGCTGACTTTGGTATGTCATCCGCATTTATCCTCAACTGATGATATCCAGACCGTAGATCGATCTTCGAAAACACTGTAGCACAACGCAACTGATCGAACAGGTCATCTATCCTCGGCAACAGGTACTTATTCTTGATCGTGACCTTGTTCAACTGTCGGTAGTCTATACACAACCGCATCGAACCATCCTTCTTCTTGACGAACAACACGGGAGAACCCCAAGGTGACGTGCTCGGTCTGATGAAACCTTTCTCCAACAACTCTTGTAACTGCTTCTTCAACTCTACCATCTCTGCTGGAGCCATCCTATAAGGTGTCTGTGCAATTGGCTGCGTTCTCGGAACCAGATTGATCTCAAAATCGATCTCTCGGGGTGGAGGAACACTAGGAAACTCCTCGGGAAACACATCTGCAAACTCTCGGACCACTGACACTTCTTCAAGGTTAAGGCCTTTCGCCTTGGTATCCACAACGTTATCCACAACGTGAGCAAAGAACGCCTCACATCCTTGTCGCAACAACCTATCTTCCACCATAGCTGACACCAGACACGTCGAAAGAATCTTCCTATCTCCCTGGAAGATCCACTTCTCTCCAGCAACATCAAACACCGCCTGCTTGGAACCACAGTCCAAGACAACCTTATACTTCTCTAAGGTATCCATCCCAAGGATAACATCGAAACCATGCATATCAAGTGGTATGAGATCCACCTGAATGCTGTGTCCTGAAAAAGACAAAACACAAGATGGAGACTCTTCTCGAAGCAAAGAGGAACCATCAAGAGGGGTTTCTAACAACAAGATATCCTTCTTACAACTAACAGGTAGATGACAGTTTTCAAGCATACTATAGGCGATAAAAGAGTGTGTAGCACCCGGGTCAACCAGAACAGATATAAAGCAAGAAGAAGACATATCAGAATGAAATAACTCCATCTGACCTGTCACCACTCGCGGGTTGACTATCGCCTCCGGCTGATTCATGGCATAGAATCGAGCCGTAGCTTGTTGTCCACGACCTCTGCTCCCTTGAGCAGACGATCCAGCTTGAGACGCTTGACCGCGTCCTCGTCCTCTGCTACCACTGAGCTGTGGTCTCTCAGAATTCTGGAAACTCTGCCTCGGTTGCTGCGTCACTTCAACATCTCTATTCGGGCAATTGAACTTCCAATGCCCGACTTGTCCACAGAGATGACATGCTCTATTGTCAACTCGTGGCCTAGATGGCCCTGTCACTGCCACCGAAGCTGAACTGTGCGCCTTAGATGGTGAAGAAACATAACCTTTTCCCTTACTCGGAGACCACTGAGATGGTACACCAGCACTTCTCATCACTGACGGTGCTGAAAACCTGGGTTTCTTGAAGCCACCAAACCGTCGTCCTTGAAACTGAGTAGGTCTTTTAAGAGACACCAACTCTCTTTTCTCCCTTACTGTCCTCTCAATCCGTCGAACTGATTCCACAAACGTAGCAAACCGCTCTCGGTTTTCCAGCGCAGACACAGGGGTTGTCAACTCAGCACTCAAACCCTTCTCGAAACGTCTGATTCGTTCATCATCTGTCGTCGCCATGTGAGGACAGAACCTCAATAGATCCATAAACTTAGCTTCATACTCGGTGATGTTCATCGTTCCTTGCCGCAACTTCTCAAACTGACTGATCTTCTCATCCAGGTACGTCTTCAGAAAGTATCTGGTGACGAACTTGCACCGAAACACTTCCCAACAGATCACCTCACCAGGCCGCTTCTCTTCCTCGATGGTCCACCAGTGACCAGCACTACCCTTCAAAAGGTAGACAGCATGCTTTACTTTGTCTGCTTCGGGGATGTAGAGGATCCGGAAAGCCTTTTCAAGACTCGTCAGCCACAGATCTGCATCCGCTGGATCAGCCGTTCCAGCATAATCCGAAGCTCCGACTCGGCGAAGCTGCTCAAAGGTCTTCCCAATACCCGATGCTTCTCCATGGGGAACTTGTGCTCACGGAGGAGGCACTGGTAATCGCTCAACCATGAGATTCATCGTAGCCATTAACTTCTCCATAAGCTGTTGGCAGGCAGGGTGTTCAAGTATGGTTGGGTCTGGTTGGGGGACCTCAGGCACCCGATCTTCATGTGCCCGTCCATCTGGTCCATCAACCGATGCAACATCACTATGCTCAGGAGCATGTTCTTCGTGGTTTCCAGACATCTTAGCTTTTCTTCAGCTGAGGGCAGAAGATTTTTGTAAGATAACCTGGGAAACTCATAAGAACAGACTCAACCTAGTCCTAGATCCCTGTAGACTCAGCGAACCTAGGGCTCTGATACCAAAACTTGTGGCAACACAACCCATTATCACACAGATAACGAGGTGTTATGCGAAAACGTGCGGAAAACACCATAACCACAGATTATCAAAAACACGGGTTAATTAAAACCGATTGCGGAAAACTGATAAACTGTGAAACTATTACTTTCCAGTCCTCATCCTGCACAGAAACATGTCATATAAATATGTACACAAGATCTGACATGTGTCCACAGCTCAGGAACAGCTGTCCATCCATCACATGAGTTCACCACCTGTTCATATATACATAAAGGCCCACATCCGGCCAACAGCAGGATATATAGACATCATCGAACGATCTTCGTGAAGCATCGTCAAAACACTGCCAAGGACCTGAGAGTACAGGGATGACTCTAGACTCTATTACAAAACATCCAAAACAGCAGCATGTCCATCGCTTGCCTTTGACTGCTCCTCAAGCTGCTCGTCCGCAACACCACAACCACGACCACGTCTACCCCGACCACCTAAAAAGGGTGTAAACCAGCGGAGTGAGACAATTGAACAATTGTCCCAGTAGGAAACTTAGCTCCCCACCGCAACTATAGAACCTCAGCAACATAAACCATAACAGCAATTATAACATGAGTAGATATATCAGAAGCAGTTATATATATATATATATAGCAAGATCATTCTTACCGGCAAGCATACCAGTTGTACTAAAGCGTAAAACCAGATGTCTTTCAAAGGAACATGACTATCAAGATGAGATATATCAACATGTAACATGATTATTAGAATAGGGTATAATGCCATATAACCTAATCATCAAGATAAGGTAGATTACCACATGACCCGCAAGGTATAACGGAATATTACACAAACAAGGCCTCAACCAATGTTTCGTATTTGATATGACTAGTAAATACTAAACGGCTGTATTAAATTTTATTATGCCCTGAGGATTTGAACCGTACCGTTCAAATCCAACCTTCGGTTACGAAACCCAAGACAGTGCCATACAAGGTCAATGGAAGAGCCGGACTCCACGACCTCCCACCTAATGGTCAGTACATGAGTACAACACAAGCAGGACCGCATTCACATGCTGAAGTGGTCTAAGCCACAGGGTTAGCTCCATAGGCTACCCATTCTCTAGCCCGCCTTGGTACAGGTCTCGGCGCTAGTAAAACTGAGCCACGGGCCTGATCACCGTGCTCTGAGCCACGAACGCATTCATATTCCATACATCACATATCCTGAGCCATGGGCCTATTCACCATGCTCTACACACATATTTGAGTCTGCAACCGAAGTTACACTCTTACCTCCTCATTTTTAGGCTAGGAGAAACCTACACATATTCAACAATATGCGCTTCCAGGTTAACCCGTAGGAAAACCTGTTTCACCATCACCAAGTCCTGATGATGATGGATCTATGGCCAGGGCAAACTACATGATGTATTTCACTGTGCTTAATTAGTATATTTTAGATGGATTGTAAGATTCAACCAAGTTGTATGACATGCAAGGTATAACAGAAAGTAAAGAACATTATATTATGATCTATTCATATCAACCTGATCCATCTTAAGGATCCAACATCACATCTTACCACTTGGCCTCTTGCCAACCATCCAGATCCATCTCAAGGATCACCACATACCGCAGGGTCTCAACCCCTAATCATGTACTGTCACTTCCTCTTAAGGCTCACATCATCATCATGGGACCAACACATCACATACATAATCTTATAGAGAAATTATCAAAGTAATGTTACTCATTACATATGTCACATAGCCCTTTCATGGCTAAGTCATCACCTGCAAGGTTAAGGTATGCAATAATTGTAGATTCAACATAAGGAATATGCTCACTATCATGAAATATCATTCAAGATAATCTACTTATCAATATGACAGTTATTTGGTAATCAAGTATGTTAAGTACATCATTAACAAACTATATTGATGCTTACCCTAAATCTCAGGATTATACAAACAATCAGGGTATATAGAAATCATGTTGGGTATACAGAACCAACACTATTATTAACAAGGTCATTACTATTGCCATCAGCTGTTGTCATCTTTATCATGAAGCAACCTTTAACAGAACTGTCACTTAGCATCATTATTACCAACATTATTATCATCAAACAAACTACTAGAGTAGTTATCATCATCTCATTATCGTTAATAATTAAGCATAACGGGTCACATCATGCATCTATTACATGAGGGCTATCATCATATACATTAGTACCATTAGCATCCTTATTATTTGCAAGGCAACATATTACATATTGATGATATCACAACACCACCATCGTTTTATTGGTTAATGTATAAACATCCACTTCTATCACATAAGGGACCGTCACCAAAGAAACTCATACCCTCACTATAGCCTCACAACCCTCATCTGAAACCTATCACCCAACATGGGTATCGACCACCACACTAACCCTATCGGCCATCATGGCCCAAGGCATGTCGCCCAACATGGTATCGGCCATCATGGTATCGGCCATCATGGTATCGGCCATCAGGGCACATAGCCTATCGTCCAACATGGCACTACTTGGCCCTATCGTCCACCACATGGACAAGGAGATAACTCAACACAAGAGCACCCATTCTATCTCCCAACTCAAGGACATCCATGTCGCCCAACACCATCAGACCATGTCGCCCAACAAGAGAGAGAGAGAGAGAGAGAGAGAGAGAGTATCGCCCATCTCCAAGGGTACTCACCATATCGGCCAACAAACCCTAGCTCACCCTATCGCCCAACTCAAGGGCAAGGGTATCGGCCAACCTAAAGGACTCATCATGTCGCCCAACACCAGCTACCATATCGTCCACCAAGGTGAACACCATGCCGTCCAACTCAAAAACAAAGGTGTTGCTCAACCCAAGGAACCGTATCGCCCAACATGGTCACCATGTCGGCCAACATCCATACTAGGTCAACATATCGTCCAACCCAAGAGGAAGGGTGTTGCCCAACACCAAGAACACTGATATCGTTCAACTCAAGGACAAGGGTGTCGCTCAACACACCCACAAGGAAGGGGTATCACCCAACCCTAGGTCACCTTCAACCTCCAACACAAGGGAGCACAAACCCTAAAAAGCAAGGTATACAAGGAACCCTAAACCCAAGAGAGGGATATCGGCCACTAAGGTATATAAGCAAGGTGCACAAGAAAGGAACTAAGCTAGTCTACTAACATGTAATAAGGTTAAAGCTAGAGGTAAGAGAGTTAGGGTTAGAAACTATGCAACCCGCCTTAAGCTCCAAGGAAGAAGATGCACTTTGAGCTCCAAGGTTGTCGGCCACCAAAGCTCCAAAGCACTCCAAGGTCCAAAGCTATCGTCCACCAGGCTGCTCCAGGAAGGTGTATCGGCCACCACTTCAGCTCCAAGGAAGTGTATCGGCCACCACTTCAGCTCCAAGGAAGTGTACCGGCCAACACAAGCAAGATGGAGAGGGATATCGTGCACCAAGGGTGGAGGGGAGACCAAAGGACCAAAGGAGACTAAGGCAAGGAGAAGAGCTACCTATATAGGAAGAAGGGGAGGAGAAACCAAGGTACAACCATGCTATGTGTCGTCCACCCAAGGGACACATGTCCACCAACTCAAGCCACCTCTCATGCAAGCCATAAGGCACTTGTCCAAGACGTGCACCATGTGTCCATCAACCAAGACAAGCCATCTGGGCGACACAACAAGAGCTACTGGGCGACACACCACCTGCCCTGGGCGACACAAGGCTCAAGCAAGCCCAAACAAGGAACTCCAAGGCCCAAACAAGCTCAACTCAGGCCCAAAGGACTCAAACAACAAGCCCAAACCTTCCTCTCAACCCTAGAGGAAGCAAAGAGGGAAAACATCTCACAAGATGGCAAACTTGCCCACAAAACCCTAAACTTGGGTTATTTGCAAGTAGCCCCTCGAACTCTCAACAAAGCACAACCAAACCCTAATCACCACTAAAGGTGATTAGCAAGCACCAAAGCACCAAGATCAAGCAAAACAAACAGGGTAAACCCTAAACGCAGGTCAGGGTCCTTACACTTTGTATGGTAGAAATTGTAGATCTCCCCTATGTTGGTATGAAACTGGTGAATATCAACTTTTGGGTCCTGAGCTGGTTCAACAAACAACTGAAAAGCTAAAGATCATACAACAACAGTTGAAAACAACCTAGGATAGACAAAAATCCTATGCTGACAAGCGTCGTAGACCCTTAGAATTCCAAGTCAGAGACAGGTGTACGTCAAGGTTTCACCTTGGAAAGGCATCCTTAGATTTGGAAAGAAAGGGAAGTTAGCTCTGAGATTTATGGGGCCTTATCCAATCATTGAAAGGATGGGAAAGGTAGCCTATAAGCTGGAGTTACCACATGAGTTGCATAGATTGCACCCACTATTTCATATCTCTATGTTGAGAAAGTGTCATCCTGACACTGAGTTAGTTCTACAACCTGTGGAGGTAGAACTAAATGATGACATTTCTTATGTGGAAGGGCCTGTGTTGATTCTTGATAGAAGAATCAAGAAATTGAAAAACAAAGACATTAGTCTTGTAAAAGTTTTCTGGAATCACTGTGGCATTGAAGAATCTATGTGGGAACTAGAGGATGAGATGAGGAGGAAATATCCTACTCTTTTCTCTTAAAGTTTTGTTGATGATTTCAGGGACGAAATCATTGTAAGGGGTGGATAAACTTGTAACATCCCTGACCTGGGTTATAAATTAACCCTAGGTGTTTTGCTTAATAAAATTAATTATATGCATGCTCTTATCTTTTGAAAAGTAATTAAGGCTCAAGAGGAACTTATATTAAAATTTTAGTCCTTTTTGAATAATGTTGAAACATTGTTTTGTTAATTTTGGACTAAAGTACAAATTACCCAAGTTTGAGGGTTTAACTTGCAAATTGTATATAATAAATGTTCCTCTGATGTTGAGACACCATACGAATGAATATGATGTAGTGATATGATTTCCACAAGCTTGGGCACCAAGATAAAGCTTGTAGAACAATCCTTGTGCATTCAAACCTAGTTTTGGTGTAATGTGCAAATTACCCAAAACCTGGCATTCAATATGCAAGATATCACCTCTAGAGGGTCTCTCATGTTTCTTGGCATCAAGTAGAGCAAAGAAAATGAGAGGGGTGCCTCATTTGAATTTTCATGGAGAAGAGAGAATCTTGACATTAAAATAATCAAGATTTAAGCATAAATGCTGGATTATTGGTTTTCTTCACTCGATTTCCAATCCTAGCCATCTTTTTCATCCAAAAGCTCAAGGACGGACCCTGGACAGTTGTTGGAACTCCATCCACCATTAAATCCGTGTAGCTTGGATCTTGGGATCAGTTCTAGAGGTGGGTTTTATAACTCAAACCCTTAAGCATTAGTATTGCACTTCTTTCTTTAATAATCATTGGTTACTTTTCTTCTTTTGATACTCTTTGAGTTCTTACTTAAACTCTCATGATGAACAGCAATAGTTCTTGGTTGAACGAAGGAGGACGATGATGACATCATCCTAGATGATTACCCAAAGAACTACTTTACCAAACAGTTTCCTTTTTGTTTCTCAAATGGTTTCCCGAACCGTTTGGGAGCAAACGGTTTCCCGAACCGTTTGGTAGCAAATGGTTTCAAACCGTTTGGGAGCAAACAATTTCAAACCGTTTGGAATAAAACAGTTTCATCAAACCGCATGGAAGGAAATGGTTTCAAGCTGTTTGGTGGCGTTGACCAAGGGTTGACCGTTTGGATAACTGTTTAAAATAATATAGGTTAATGACCCATCAATTATTATTGATTAACTCCAATTGGCTCATGAATTGAAGGTCCATCAATTACCTAAACCCTAATCTGGTTGAGTGTTGATTTCATAAGTGGTTGAGTTTGAGACTTGGGTTGATTGACCCAAACGGTTTCAAAACCATTTGGGGATCACCCAAACGGTCTCAAGACTGTTTGGTGATCACCCAAGACTGTTTGGAGGTCTAGGGTTAGGTATGGTTGAGTAATTGAAGATCTAATGGTGCTATGTTCAAGAGTAATCAATTGTTGATTTGGTGAGTAATCCAATAAACCAAACCCTAATTGGTTGACTTGGATTTTGATGTTGACATTGGAAAATGGTCTCAAGACCGTTTGGAGGTCATCCAAACGACCTCAAGACCGTTTGGAGGTCATCCAAACGACCTCAAGACCGTTTGGGGTCAGGTCATGTTCAATTTGGATGATGGTTAAATGGTTTCAAAGTAACTAATCTCACATTGGTTAATGTTGAAGGATCAACGTTTCTAAACCCTAATCCAATTGATTCAAACTCTAATTGAGGGTCAATTGTGGGTCAATTCAGTTGAATGTTGACCTAATTAACTCATTTGAAGCATGGTGATAGGTCCACTTGATAAGTGATAACATGATCATAATCAATGAAGGAATTGATCTTGGAAACCCTATTTCAATCTGACTTGTTGAGACCATACATGGTCCATGCAGTTTTGAGAAGGTTTGGACCAAACAGTCACAAGAATGTTTGAGTCCAAACGGTCTCAAGACCATTTGGGACCAAACGGTCTCAAGACCATTTGGGACCAAACGATCCCAAACCGCTTGAGGTCATGCGGTTTCAAATTTGCACTTTAGCAAACGATCTTGAAGGTCACCTTTAGCAAACGATCTTGAAGGTGACCTTTAGCAAACGATCTTGAGGGTCCACTTTAGTAAACGGTTTCAAAGATCCAACTTTGGCAAACGGTCTCCACCACTTACTTTACTAAATGGTTTCAAGGTGGTACTTTAGCAAATGGTTTCATTGGTTGTTCAAGACCGTTTGGAGGTCTAAATGAGCTTAGACCGTTTGGACGTTTTCGTGTAAGACCGTTTGAGGTCTGGTTTGGTCAAGACCGTTTGGGGTCTATGTGGCCAAGACCGTTTGGTAGATAATTAACCAAAACCGCATGGATACTTAAAGTGGTTAAAGGATAAAGTGATTAGTTGATTAATACATGATGTAATCAAAGATGATTATAGTAATTACATCTTAATGGGGTAAGGTGATTAGTATCCTTTGAATAATTAAGCCTTAATGATCATGGTGACAATGACATAACCCATGATGTCAATTCTTCTCTTTCATGTTGAGTTGACTTAGCCTAATCAAGGCTGATGCAAACATCATCTTATAGAAGATGAGAGAGAAGACTTCCTACATGAATGTTAATCATGTAATGGACTTTTATTATAGATGCATGTCTAATTAGGGTATGATCCTTCATAGTGAGATCATGAAACCCTAATTATGATGGTTAATGAATCATAACCCTTATTGAGGGCATTAATAGGTGAAATCCTAATGCATGATGATAGTATGAACTTAATTCATAATGATGACATGATAAACCTTAATTCAAGGTACTTTGATGATCACTCCAACTTGGGGTGAATAGTAAACCCTAATCTAGGGTGATGTGATGTGAATAGTAAACCCTAACCTAGGGTGATGTGATGTGAATATTAACCCTAATCTAGGGTGATTTGATGTGAATAGTAAACCCTAACCTAGGGTGATGTGATGTGTATAGTAAACCCTAATTCCATATAAGGTAAATGGAAGTGGGAAACCCTAAATTTGGGTTATGCTTTATAGCATGAATCTCTAAGATTGGATAATGAAATGATGAGTCACTAATCCTATTTAAGGTAATGGGGATGATTAATCCTATTGGAATTGAAAACGGAAACCCTAACCCTAGCAAGGGCATAGTGGGGTATTCCTTGATTAAAGATGATACAATTATTTTACATTGTGCTGATATAAAATAGATGTATCTATTATCATTTGTACTAATCATGCAGGTTCTATGAGATATTGAACATAGAAGGTATGAGATATGATCCTTTGTTTATTGAAAACACTTTATGAGTTGTGTAAGCACTGTCATCCTATGTTTCCTAGTGAAAGGTGACAAAAGAAGGTTTATAGGCCTTAAGAGCCATGTGAAATACTTGCATTGCAATTATCATGTTTACACTGTCAGATGACTTGATGGCATTAAGTTACCAGTTAAAGTGGTAACAAGTATTTTGATGTTCTAAGGGTTTGAACACCCATATTCTTGAATCATGATGATGAGATGATAAGGGATTGAGTTCCCAATGTTAATAAAGTTGTGAAATGAACTTGATAGAAATAGTACTCTTTCTTTATAGCAATTGTTATAATGGCTTATGTTTGAAAACATGCCAGATGATAAAAGAAGGTTGTAATGTACTTAAATAATCAAGTGAAATGATATCATGTAGAGCCTTGACCATAGATCCATCGTCGTCTATAGTTTGATGATGGTGAAATAGGTTTTCCTAAGTGAACTCTTGGAGAGCATACTTTTGAGTATGTGGGGGTTATGGACGTGAATATCCTTACGTCCTAATGGAGGAATTGATGTGAGATAAAAATTAAATCTCTCAATCCTTCATTATATGTATAAGCCGGGATGATGTATCACTAATCTCCTGATGATGATGTTAATGTCGAATCGATGTGAGATAAATATGAAATCTCTCGATTGTGAAGAGAGTACAACATGCCATATTGTTGAATCGATGTGTGATGATCTAAGGGTTTGAACACCCATATTCTTGAATCATGATGATGAGATGATAAGGGATTTAGTTCCCAATGTTAATAAAGCTGTCAAATGAACTTGATAGAAATAGTACTCTTTCTTTATAGCAATTGTTATAATGGCTTATGTTTGAAAACATGCCAGATGCTAAAAGAATGTTGTAATGTACTTAAATAATCAAGTGAAATGATATCATGT
Organism: Alisma plantago-aquatica; assembly: GCA_963693085.1. Lineage (NCBI taxonomy): Eukaryota > Viridiplantae > Streptophyta > Magnoliopsida > Alismatales > Alismataceae > Alisma > Alisma plantago-aquatica. The sequence continues at coordinate 32,752,360 of OY856414.1, forward strand.
AGAGCCCTGACCATAGATCCATCATCGTCTATAGTTTGATGATGGTGAAATAGGTTTTCCTAAGTGAACTCCTGGAGAGCATACTTTTGAGTATGTGGGGGTTATGGACGTGAATATCCTTACGTCCTAATGGAGGAATTGATGTGAGATAAACATTAAATCTCTCAATCCTTCATTATATGTATAAGCCAGGATGGTGTATCACTAATCTCCCGATGATGATGTTAATGTCGAATCGATGTGAGATAAATATGAAATCTCTCGATTGTGAAGAGAGTACAACATGCCATTATTTACTCTAATAGCAAAGTTGTCAGCATACCCTGGAAAGCTATTTTGGCAGAGACACAAGATGTCATGCATGTTGTTCCTCACATTCACTGAGGAGGATGAGGTCATAGAAATCTGGCTCTTCTATTGACCTATGTATGGTACCAATTTCGATTTCGCAATGGTCGGTTGGAGTATGAGCGGTATACCTCATCTCCTCAGGGCATAAATATGTTTGTAAAATGTAATCATCCGTGTAGCATAATTACTTAGGGTTGAACTACGAGAATCAATGTTTGATGATACATTATTTAATATGTCCTAGTTGGATAATTAGTATACATGTTCTTCATATTCCTTATTAAATGAATGACTTGCTGCTTAATCAAGTTATAATTGAAATTATTACATAGAGAATACTGCTCTGCATATCTTATTCAATGATTTATCTACTATTGAATATTTATAATTCCACTGCTCATTGTTATCCTATTATCTGCAATAACAATACTTCTGGTGCAGAGTTATAACTCTCGCTGGGACAATTTTCAATTTTCGCACCCCCGTGGGATTCAACTTTTTAGGTAGACGCCGAGGAAGAAGAAACCCTTCAGTGGGTGAGCAGCAACAATAGTAGCAACAACAACAAGGACAATAGTGATCTTTAGGTGGAGACACTGTCTGTTAGGTTCTATTTATAGAGATTCCTATGTTTTGTCTTTGTACTCTCAGGTCCTAGGATTTAGTAGATGGTTTGATATAGATCTGAGATTTTTGGCTTGATGCCTCGAGATTTTTGTATATTGCTCATGTACAGTTTAACAGGGCAGTTAATGTTTATGACTCTCGAGATGAGATGATATAGAGATGTATTGATGTATCAGAATGTAAATAACTTACTTTGGTTCTTTATGAAAGAGTTTTACAGTTTGTGGATCTCTTTATAAAAAATTTTAATTTTTAGTGATTTTCAGTAATCCTGCTGCTAATAATTTGCTTCCGCATTAGTTAATCTTGTTTTCCCAAGACGGACGCCACAATATAATACTCCAGTTGCACTCCTCCATTTCAACCATCATGTAGTGATCATGTGACAAACATCATTTTAGACATCCCCATCTATTTGAATAATAGATCCCAAGTAATGAAATTTATCACATTTTGGTATATCTACTCCGTCCAACTTGGCTCCATCATTCACACTGTGGGATTGGCTGAAATTACAATGCATATACTCAGTTTTTCTCTTGCTAATCATCACTCCATTCGAAATTAATTGATAAAATATGTTAAATGTGTAAAATATAGAGTTTCATGGATACTAATAATATATAACTTTTTGGTGATATTATGAAATTAATGGGACTCTAATTTAAGATTTGTCAAAAAATATGTAGATAATTTGCCTAAACCATAATGGTGATGAAACTCACCAAAGTAAATCCTAAAAATGAAATATAATGGTAAAAATATGTTCCTTGGATCCCAATTGTCTTGGGTGTCAAGTTTTACGTTATTTTAAAAAATGACTATCCTAATTTTATTTAGAAAAGAAAATATGAGTTTTGATCCAAAATATTAAATAATATGTCTAATGGCTTTAAAATTAGAAATAAATCCCAAATTCAAGTTCCACACACCAAAATTAGATTTGTGTAAATTCCCACATTAATTGAATAATCTTATTTATCCTAGTTTTATTTAGGAGAGAGAATATAATTTAAAGTCAAAAATATTAAATAAAATAATAAACATTCCTAAAATGGAAAATTAATGACAAAATCACACTCCTCACATTTTATTTTGCTTTTAGGCCAAGTTTCACATCTTTTGAGTGTCCGTATATGGCTAAAATTCTTTAAGAAAAGAAAATAAAACATAATGCCAAAATATGCAATTTATTATCAAAAAGAAAACATTTAATATATTAAATGAATAATATAAACCAACATACATGGATTATGTATATATAATTTATTTGAATTTGTACTAAACAAAATTGTGGTGTAAGATAAAGGGAAATAATGTGTATATGCATTCTAAATCTATGAAAATATTATCATAAAAGAAATAAAATCCAAAATTTATTTTAGAAACACATTAATTGATACAAATGTAAACAATAGCATCGCACTCGTATGTACTAAATAATTAGATGTAAAATTTTAGTTGTAAAAAGTAGTATTAGAATACAAATTTCCCCTCTATATTATCTTTAGAAAATGTTACTAACATTATGGAAACAATTAATATAATTTGGGAAACTAAGTTACTATGATCCAAAAGACATTAGAAATAAACATAATTGAGGATAATTGAATAGATATTGAGGAATTTAAGTAAATATAATATATTCCTTACTTCTCTCATGAGTGGATTATTTTGGAAGGATCATAAAACCCAATATAGTAACTCAATATACACTATATAAATATTCATTTTAACATTGCTAAAATTTTCATGTATATGAAATAATCCAGTACGTAATTTTTAAACAAGAAAGTAATGTCAAATTTATTTCTCATGTATTAATTGGTGCAATTGCCAAATTCTATTAGTCCGCTAATACAAATATCCATAAACAAATTATAAAATAAATTAACAAGATAATGCTAAAAGGATTGAAATATAATAAATAACATATTGAACATCCCAAAAAGGAAATCTAATGTAAATTTCAAATTGTACATGTCTTAATTAACCTATGTGTCAAAATTTTCTTTATTTTAACTTTTTTGGACCCTCAAATAAATTCAGAAAGAGAATATACAATTAGAAACATTAATTATTATTTGTTTAATTGTATACATTATGTTTGATATGGTTTCTTCCTATGACATTTTATTTTGTTTTTTCTTTTCTTTTTCGTGTGGTACTCTCTTTTCTTTCAGTTCCTATTCTCACTCTCTCTTCCTTTTATTCCTTTTTTAACCTTTCCTTGCTTTCTCCTACATCCTCCCGATGATATTCACATTTTGATTTATTCATTTTTCTCCCTTATCTTTTTGCATTTACAATATCCTATTTGAGTAGTTGATGATAGTAGTATACATACCCCAAGATATGTGCTCTTGGGATCATAAATGATGATTACCCACCATCTTCATGCCTCTCCTCAAAGAAACGCATGCATGTTAACCTATATAATATTCGTCCACGGACTTGCTTGATCACATGTATTATCTCTAATAATCCCATCAATACCTAGTTATTATCGGCCATCAACTCTTCACAATAGCATGTCTCGAACCCTCTCACCCCACAAAGTTGTGACGGTAGGCTCTAGTGAGGCCCTCAATGCTTTTCCTATACAATGTTTCATGATCATGTTACAATGTGCTTGTGGACTGCGATGGAATTAGTATTTTAACATTGGATATATGTAGACTTATTGAGGTATAATTGCATCCCTATTATTCCATACTGAGTAGTTAACCTAATCTTATCCTCTTTTAATATATGTTGCATCCTCCATGAGTCATATTGAGCCATTACATCATTTATCTCTCTCTTGGGCCTCTTTGAGGTATCTTATTATTGAAAATTTCTCTTTCTTGACTTGATGACCTATTTGGGTCTAATCTTAATGACATTGAGCTCTTGATCTATGTTATATTATTACTTACAACTTGTTCATCTTAATCCTTGTGGAATCCTATTTTGCAATTTGTGGATTTTTGTGATCATGTGAAGTATCTTATTGTGGAAATAATTATATATTTGTTTATAGGTCCTATGACCCTACATGATAAGTGTTGGATGTTCCCATCCCTCATATTTTGATTTATAATTTCTTACTCTTTTATGATGCATCGTGTGGTGGCTGCTAGTATAACGTGACATGTGTTATGTTATGTGGATGGGTAAATTCCCACACTTAATAATGCCGACATGATAATTGTTGCACGACATATTATTAGAGTAGATGTGTATCATGTCCTACTCATAGAGGATTTGTATGTGTTCTTGCTCACTCTATATTTATTGCATGTGTTATTTTCTACCAACATTTTATATTGTTCTAGTACTGTCACATGTAAAACACATAGATTCTTTGATCTTATTTATCATTTTATTAATTCATATTCTTTTATTACCTGGCTGGATGGCCCTTTCTTTTTCTATGGGATGTCCTATCTATTTGATGTCCTTTATTTCCTATATTGCTCAGTCATGATTAATATGCACATGCCAACATGTATGCTGAAACATCTACTTTTTTCCCTCTTGTTGGGGTATGCTTCCAACACCAGGTATAGGTCAAGCAGAAGTTAACCAAGTCAGACCAAGACAACATCAAGGATAGATGAATCTTTTTGGGAGACAGTTTCGAGGTGGTTAGATGACCCTTTTCTGATCCTATATTTTAGTTTTCATATGTATCACCCTGGGTGGTGAAGGATAGTGGTAATATCAAGCATTGTAATAGTTAGATATTTTACATTTCACTACTACATTTGGTATCTTGAATCATACTTTGAATAAATTGGTTATCATCCCTTTTGCAAAAAGATAAGTGGTGTTTGGCATATGGGATGTTCCTTTTTATTTAATTTAGTAGGGAGTGGATCACCTCTTGGGTCCCACTCCTTACAGTATAGTATCAAAGCCATTATCAGATGATTAAACTAACTATTTTGATCTTGTCTCCCTTAGTATGATTACCCTAGGATGTTTAGGCATGTATAAAAAAATTAGTTGACCTACCCTCCTTACCCCTCCAATATGTGGAAAGTTTTACTAGGTGAATCTTTAGTTTGGAGATGTGATCCTAAGGGTTTCTAGGTTAGAATCAGAAGGACCTAAAATTCAACCCTACGTGTATATGACATGTCAGTTGGATGCATGAACAACATAAAAATTGTACATGATTAAAATATATATAAATAACTACAATACTTATAATAATTATCTTATTAGGTTAAACCTTTTAAGTGGTGGAGAGTAATTAGATGATGATATATGGATGTTTAGATTTTGAAGACAAAATCCTTTTAATGGATGGAGTGTTGTAACAAACCAAAACTTAGAATCTCATCCTATTCCATAACTAGAAAGATTGTAAGATTGGTTTCCCAAATTTGATAAAACAAATATAAAATTAAACAACATCACACTTTTACATTATAACTTAAACATGTGCTAATATGTCAGTTGTATTTCCTTTGATAACTAATACTCACATACTGGATAAATAAAAAATATATAATATACATTGGATTAACAATTGGTAACTCCATGTCCATAAATATTAATAATGTCCTATTATTTAAATAAATATAAAATTAATGGAGTAAATATTTTAAGTGTGTAAAATATGGAATTTCGTGCATAATAATATTATATAAAATTTTGGTGACATTTTGAAGTTAAAGGGTCTCTAGTTTAAGATTTGTCAAAAAATATGTAGATAATTTGCCTAAACTATAATGGTGATAAAACTTACAAAAGTAAATCATAGAAATGAAATATAATGGTAAAAGTGTGTTCCTTGGATCTAAATTAGCTTGGGTACCAAGTTTTTCATTATTTGAAAAATAATGACTATCCTAATTTTATTTAGAAAATAATATATTTGTTTTGATTCTAAATATTAATTAATATGTTTAATGGCCTAAAAAGTAGAAATAAATCCCAAATTTCGAGTTCCCCACACCAAAATTAGTATTTTTGTAAATTTACACATTAACTGAATAATCTTATTTATTCTTGTTTTATTTAGGAGAGAGAATATAACTTAAATCCAAAATATTAATAAAAAGTCAAAATTCCTAAAATGGAAAATTAATGACAAAATCACACTCCTCACATTTTTGTTTGCTTGTAGGTCAAGTTTCACATCTTTTGAGTGTTCGTATATGCCTAAAATTCCTTAAGAAAAGAAAATGAAAGATAAGGCCAAAAATATTCCATTTATTAATAAAAAGAAAACATCTAATATATGAAATGAATAATGTAAACCAACTTGTATGGATTATATGTATATAATTTATATGAACTGGTAAAAAATAAAAATGTAGGGTAACATAAAGGGAAATAATGTGTCCATGCATGTTAAATCTATGAAAATTTTATCATAAAAGAAATAAAATCCAAATTTATTTTAGAAACACATTACTTAATACATATGTAAATAATAGTATTGTACATTTATATACTAAATAATTAGATGTAAAATTTCAATAGTAAAAAGTAGTGTGGGAATACAAATTTCCCCTCTATATTATCTTTAGAGGATGTTACTAACATTTTGGTAACAATTAACATGAATTGGAAAACTAAGTTACTATTATCCAAAAGACATTAGAAATAAACATAGTTGAGGATAATTGAAGAGAGATTGAGGAATTTAAGTAAATATAATATATTCTTTACTTCTCTCATGAGTGGATAATTTTGAAAGGATCATAAAAACCTAATAGAGTAACTGAATATACATTATATTAATATTCATTTTAACATTGAAAATGTTCGTGTATATGAAATAACACACTATACAATTTTCAAACAAGAAAGTAAAGTCAAATTTATTTCTCATGTATTAATTGGTCCAATTTCAAAATTCCATTTTAGTTGGATAATACTAGTATCCATAAACAAATTATAAAATAAATTAACAATATCATTCTAAAAGGATTCAAATAAAGTAAATGACATCTTGAACATTTTAAAAATGAAAACTAATGTAAATTTCAAAATACATGTCTTAATTAACTTATGTGTCAAAATTTACTTTATTTGAACCTCAAATAAATTTGGAAAGAGAATATACAATTGGAAATATTAATTGTTAATTGTTTAATTTAATACATTCTATTTGATATGGTTTCTATTTTTCTCCCATCATGTTTTATTTTCTTGTTCCTTTTCTATGTGGTACTCTCTTTTCTTTCAATTCCTGATCTTACTCTCCCTTGCTTTTTCTATTAACCTTTCCTTGCTTTCTCCTACATCCTCCCAATGATATTCACATTGTTGATTTATTTATTTTTCTCCCTTATAATTTTGTATTTACAATATCGTATTTGACTAGTTGATGATAATAACATATATACCCCCTAAGATATGTTCTCTTTTGAACATAGATGGTGATTATCTGCCATTGTCATGTCTCTCCTCAAAGAAACCCATGCATATTAACCTATATAATATTCGTCTAATGATGTGCTTGATTACATGTCATTTCTGGGATACGCCCATTGATACCTTGTTATCATCGACCATCAACTCTTCACAATGGAAGGTCTCGAACCCTCTCACCCAACAAAGTCATCACGATAGGTTCCTACATAGGCCCTCGTTGCTTTTCCTATACCATGTTTCCTCATCACATCACAGGGTGCTTGTGGACTGAGATGGAATTAGTGTTTTGACTATCGATATATCTAGACTTCTTGAGGCATGATTGCATATTCCATACTGATAAATTAACCTAATTGTATCCTCTTTTAATGTATGTTGCATCCCCCATGAGTCATATTGAGGAATTACTTCCTTTTTCTCTCTCGTGGGCCTCTTTGAGGTATCTTATTATTGAAAATGTCTCTTTCTTGACTTGGTGACATATTTGGGTCTAATCTTAATGACTTTGAACTCTTGATCTATGTTGTACTCTTACTTATATATTTTTCATGTCAATCCTTGTGGAATCCTAATTTTCAAGTGGTGGATTTTTGTGATCATGTGAAGTATCTTAGTTGTGGAAATAACTATATATTTGTTTATAAGTCCTATGACCCCACATGATAAGTGTTGGATGTTCTCGTCCCTCATATTTTGATTTATACTTACTTACGTGTTTGTTATGCATCATGTGGTGGCTACTAGTATAATGTGACTTGTTATTTTATGTGGATGTGTAAATTCCTACACTTGATAATGCAGACGTGATAATTCCTACAGGAGAATTTGTTAGAACATATGTGTATCTTTTACTGCTCAGAGCAGATGTGTATATGTTCCTACTCACCCCGTATTTATGGTATATGTGTTATTTCCTACCATCACATCTATATTGTTCTAGTACTATCACATGTAAAATAGATATATGTCTTGCTCTTGTTTATCATTTTGTTATATTCATATTCTTTTGTTACCGGGTTGGGTGGTTCTTTATTTTTCTTCGGGAAGCCTTGTCTATTTCATGTCTTTTATTCTCTATATTGCTCAATCACAATTAATATACACATATTTAGTTTACAAATGTATCACCATGGGTGGTGAAGGTTATTAGTAATATCAAGAATTGTACTAGTTAGATATATTACATTCTACTACACATTTTGGTATCTTGAACCATACTTTGAATAAATTGGTTATCATCCTTTTTGCAAAAAAAGTGGTGTTTGGCATATGGGATGATCCTTTTTATTTTATTTAGTAGGGAGTGGATCCCCTCTCAGGTCCCACTCCTTACATGTAACCTCAAGAAGTCCACTATCAACAAGAACTTTGTGAAAATCATTCATTCTTTTTGGAGAAGGTGGATGCTTTCCAAGTTTCTCAATATTGAATCTAACTGAATTAAAGTCACCAAGAACACCCTTTGGGCCACTGGTAGTACTTATAATTAGATTCAGAGTCTCTAAGAGACTAGCCATGTCATTGCCATAATAAATAGTAGTAATCAAGACTCAAAATCACCTCTACTTATAGAATAGTGAAGCACTTGCTCAGAAGTGAACATTTTCTGGACAAAAAGAGAAACACCATCCATAGAATAAGGATTTGAGTATAAGAATAAAGCTCGTTATAACAAATATAAGAATCACCCTCTTATAAGGAGTTTATAGTGTAAGAATATCTTGCTCCTTAATTCTCAATCCCAAAATAATAAAAGTTTCTTCCGTCTTAATTTTGTAAATATCCTTTTGAATTCATTTGAGCTTATTTGGAGCCCCTCATGTTCCAAGCCTATATACATAAAGGATTATCCTTTTGAAGGTCTATTTGGGCCTAAACCAGACACTGGGTGTAATTATACTCAACCTATAAGGTTTTTAAGAATAGAAAACTCATCAGGTGAAATTTCAGCATGCCTTGTTGTGCATACACTTTTTATGTGGACTCTTATAGGAGATTTTGATTTCCTTCCTTGAGTTTACCATTGGGGTTGATATGGAGTGGAAGGGTTAGATCCCACACTTTATTTTTCCTTAATCTGAAGTTTGGACTAGTACTCTCTAGTTCTAGCATTGTTGATTCCCCTTCTTCAGTTGAGTTAGCAATCTTTGTAGCTGCATCACTAAATTCATCTGCTTCTTTAATGGGTGGGACCAAAGTCTTTGGCTTTGGAACCCAAACTTCATTTCCCTAGTTTATGGTTTGTTACTCTTCTTATTCTCCTCAGAACATAATATATATTCATGACGAAAATTACCATAGTGGATGCACCTACTACGTTCCCACTCATACTAAAATGTGATCGTGTCAATTATTCGATCATCACTTTGAATCTGGAGTTCTTTAGGAAAGTTGAAATCAACCAAAATAAGTACATCCAACCTGGCATATTTTGGTCTTCAAAACTCCATAGTAACTCTATTGACGCAGATCATCTTGCCTAAGAATAAACTAACATTATTAAACATCTCTTTGTCGTGAATATCTAGGGGAAGGTCAACAACTTCAATCCACACTGGGATCTCAACAATCTTTGATTTCTCCATTATCTCACATCTCTCCCATTTTTTCATGATCAACAACTTCTAGACAGAGAACTAGTATACTCCTTCTAAGGCATAGGTCATGTCCTCATCATCTAATAAAATAATTATGAAAAATTCCTATCCTCTAAATCTTACTTCAATCAATCCTTTCATGTTTCAAATCTTAGATCAATATAATACTAGGGTTAAACAATGTGGTTTCAACCCCAGAATGTATACCGCCATTGCCTTACTCCACTGAGACAAGTTCCTTATGCAATACTCCTTAGGTACAATAGATCCCCTTCGCCATCTCTGCATTAATATTTCTTTAAATAACAATATTCACAAGATTTGAAGTCAACTTCAATTTAAACATATCAATCAAGAGCTTCACTTCATTTGAAATTGAGAAGGTAGACAATGTCACCACCTGAGGGACTCTTCTCCTATTTACACATCTCCTCCTAGATTACTAACATCTTGATCAATAGTCGTTGATTCTCCACTCTCAACATCAGAAATCACCTGAGTATCACCACCATATAACCTCTAGTCAAGTTTTCGGTCACCCTAGGAATCACCTCAGGTCCCATTCTTTTGAGCTCCTTGCTATTGTCTGAGAAGGGGAATATACTTCCTTTTTCTATAAGAATTAGCATTGCAGTAATGAAAAAGCACATTCCAATATTAAATTAATAGTTTAGTTGAACCAAACCTTGGGCTTCTACCTAAACGTGTAGAGTGTAGTGTCAAATTGTACGCATATATTTGATAGATGGGATCTATGAAACATGAAGTTTGTTCCATGTACTTTTCATCATAATTTTCATTGGAAAAATCATTGCATACAAATGTTCAGTGAGTTTTTATCTACAAGAAATAGTTGGACTAATATCTCTCTATACATAAAACATCCAATAACATGAGTACTTTATTCATGGAGTAGTCTCTCTTAAAAGGATGACCAAAGGAATCCAAATGACTCACTAAACTATAATCACATTTTTTATATATAACTCTAATAGGAAATTCATATCAACTATTGTACCCTATATCGGGTTTATCAGATTGACATTGATTTCTAAAATAGTTATTGTTGGGGAATAGGGATGGTAGAGAAGGAAGTGGAAACAAAAATTTTGTCCCTTTTCCTTTCCGGAAGATCATGCCAATAATGATGTATCTAGGAAAGAAGGTAGCAAGAGATATACCTTGTCTTGGTGCAAGTCCAGCGACTAATACTCTTGCATGGTGATGTGCACTCTTTGCAAGATGAACACGAACAATTGGCGACGAAAGCCTCCTGGTGTAGCACCATGGATGGTGGTGGTTGTTATCCTCCTAGCATGGCTACAATGGCCTTCATGCCTCTACATAGTCTATGCAGCCCACCAGGAACTCAACGTCATGCTACCAGAGATAATGAGAAGGATTGGTCCCTTCAAAAATCAATGTGCTAGTGTTGAATTTCTCTCCCTTGTTGTCTCTCCCTTGTTGTCACTTCCTTTTATAGGTAAGACTAGCTTAGGATCTCTAGTTACCATAGTTGTGAGAAAACAACAATTGTCAGAGTTTATTATTATGTCTCCTAAAAGCCTTGAATACCCCTCTTATTATAGAAGAGTCAAGTTTAGGGTTTCCAGATCAACTGCGAGTCAAAAAGACAAATTTTTACCAATTTTTAGTTGTTGTAAATCATGAACCAGTCAGTTCACATCATGAACCAAGAGGTTCACTTATGAATTGGTCAGTTCATATGTGAAGCGGTCGATTCAACACTTGAATCGACCGGTTCACTATATTTCCTATTGGCAAACATATTGCCTTTTAATGTGATAATTAATGCACAACGTGATGTTAGTATCAATCCTTAATCCAATCATGTTGATTATTGAACTAGGTAATTCACAATTCGAGCTAGTCATTTCACATTTTGAACTGGTCGGTTCACTTTTGAACTAGGCGATTCATATTCTAAGCTGGACATTTCATTTTTGAACCGGGAGGTTCAAATTCTAGTTTAGCCAATGTACAAGCAATATTATTTAAACTAAATGCCTAAACACTTTAGTAATCAAGTTAAACCATGTTCATGAGTAAACTCCTTTTCTAGGTGCATCCTATCTGTGCGACCCTATAGGTCCCAAGTTAGCTTGGCAGTGAATGTCAATAACCAATTTATGACATCACAAGAAATGAGTGGTATCTAGAAACACATCATTGCTACCTAGGTAATTACAAAGTTGGAAGACAAATTCAACCTACAATCCTTGATTAGTGTTATAGTGATCATATTGTTCATTTGTCTCTGATATCTAGATTGAACTTGAGGCATGGAATTGTCATCCTCTTCAACATTCAATCCATGTTCCTTGAACTAGAGCAGATTGTATGAGATGCATGTGAGCTCACATATCACATATTGAGTCACCTGAGTGTGGACATACATTTCTCAATTTTGTTTATCAACTATCTAGGATATTAATCTTTATAGGAGGGTCAAATAACATCTACATCACTCACACTCAATCCCCATGTGTCACAATGAAAATGAGCATCACCTTTCTAGAAACCTTAATCAAGGTCACGTTGGATGATGTCAAATACATCAAACGACATGTGATGGGTGTAGTGACTTCATGTCTAAGAACCACAATCACCACTATCACTATGAGATCTGATTTTGACTACCATTCCATGGTCTTCATTTATCACTCTCAAGGTGGGTCTTTCCAATACATTGTTCTCTAACATGTACCTATGTGTGTGACTTGATATACCTTATCATGACTAATAATATTTTGTCATCAGTCAATGCACACCTATTCTTATGTATTATTGTTGTCTATTTTGTTTCAATAGTAATATCTAACTACAGACTTAACAAGAATGTATGTACTCTTATCATACACAATATTTCCTTGTTTAGCTCCTCAACCTGAAGAAAAATGTCGTCGAGTAACATCATTCTTTAGACATCTACTTCATCTGTGTAATCATCTCATAATTGAAACAAACACAATAGATAGAATTACCTTTATCATTATCAAATGAGGTATCTAATGCCCCCATTAAAATCATCGTATGATTGGTTTTCTAGGCCTACATACTAATAGACTTCACTTGCACTTAGATCTAGTCACCCAAGAATCTTATTCCAAGTGATATTAACATGTCCATAATGTTTCTGTTGCACAAGTGCTTTTATACCAGGTTAGCAACTTTTGCTTCTAGTCGATATTTTGCAAGTATTCACATCTCCACACTATTTAATCTCTCATATGAGATCGGAATGATGTATTATGCTATCTGAGTTTGTTTTCTTATCCAGTAGCTCCATTGTTGTTGTAGTATTTCGATTGTGTCATTAATGGTTGGAACATCCCACAAGTTCATCTAAATGAACTTCTTGATCCATATAGTATCCTTTGTTTTGTTCATAACACCAAGACACTCAGCTACTGTTGTAGAATTAACAACTATCTCATACTTAGAACTCTTCCATCTTACAGTTCTATTTTACGATCAAATGCAATTTTATATTTGTGGTTGCTAATCTTCTTTGTCATTTTGGAAGCTTGCATCAGTGTAACCCTTTATACCCAACTCTTCCTTATTACCATAATCAAAGGACTAATCCTTAGTCCTTCTCAAGTAATCAAGGATGTTCTTTATGGCAGTCCAATGACCTTCACTAGGATCTGAGAGATATGCTCTTGTCATGTCCAATACATACGAGACAACGAGATGAGTACATAACACTTCATACATGATAGACCCAATTGTGAATGCATATGGCATCTTAGTCATGTTTTACCATACTTCACAAGAACAAGGACGCAATACTCTTGAGAAACTAATCCCATGGGACTTGTACAAATTTTTTCTCATTGAGTTATGCATGTTGAACCCCTTCAGCATCTTGCCAATGTATGTGCTCTTACTTAGGTCAAGAATCTTTCTAGATATATCTCTATAGATCTCAATTCCTATCATATAGGATACTTCACCTAAACTCTTTATAGAGAAGGTACTTCCCAACCATGTTTTAACATTTGTAGAATAAGGATGTTATTCCCCATCATTATGTAGAATATAAATATGCTCCCACTAAACTTTTTTAATTATAGGTTTCATCTTCATTTTGAATAAATTCAAACTCTTTGACTATCTTGTCAATTCAAAGATTCCATTTCTGATATGCTTGCTTCAATCCTCAGATTGATCTGTCTATCTTATAGAATTCATTTGGAATAATTGGATTTATAAAACCTTCAAGTTTTGTTGTGACATATCCTCTATAATATTCATGTTAAGGAATGTGTTTTAACATCCATTTTCCAAATTTCATAGTCATTCTAAGCTTCAATGGAAAGCATGATCTTGATGGATTTAACCATGGCAAGTTATGAGAAGATTTTGTCATGTTCAACACCTTTGAACTTGTTTGAAACCCTTTGCAAACATCTGTCCTTATAGGTTCGTACATTACCATCCATTTTGGTCTTCTTCTTGAAAGCCCAATTGCACCCTATGGGTTTTACCCCTTCAGGTGGATCCACCAAGTCATACCTTGTTGATGTATATGGAATCCATCTTAGATAGAATGGATTTAAGCCACTTCTCAGACTCTAATTCCTCAAAAGCTTCTAGGTAGGTTTTTGGATCATCATCTATGACCAACTCACCACCTTCTTGAGACATACAATATCCTAATATTTCAAGCTCAAGGCGTGTTATACTAGATCTATGAGTTTTGTGTTACATAAGGAACTTGAGATTCCACATCAATTTATGATTAAGATTTTTCCTACTATACCTCTTTAGGTTCGATGTTTTCATATTGGTCTCTGTTATAACCCCATTTTTCTAAATCATGTAATGAGATTTGTAAATCTCTTTTTAAAAGATGAATAATATCAATGGTTGATTTGATGAGTTGATTTGAATGAATTTCGTGTATGATAGCCTGGTATGCTTTCTTGATGGGCCTTATTGGCCATTAAGCCCAATTGAAAGAAAAAGAAATGAAAAAGGAATTCAATTGGGTAAGGGAATACATATGAAAATAAATAAAAATGATTAAAAGGTTAAAGGATATTTTACAAAATATAATTTCATAATATAAAGGTTCCTTGGGGTTCAAGGAACGCAGGATAATTACATAATGGCAAAAAGGAATATAAGATATGTGGAAAATATGAATAAATAAGTTATAACTTGAAACTAAAGAAAATGGCTCGTTTTCTTTAGATAATGACTTCAATTTTTGTATGATGATAGATAAAAGTATGAACGAGTTTCCCTTAAAATTTGAATAAAAAAGAATTTAAGATTTGGGAGTTATCAATTTTCCAAGTTATCCTTGATTTTGGAATTTATTTTGAAAATTAGGAAATTGATTTCCTTTTGCTAGATCAGGTGTGATGAGGGTCATTGGATCTTAATCCAACGTGTGCTGCTCATCATCTAGAGTCACAGAGGGACACAGACTCTGTGCTCACAGGGGGACTTTCCCCTCATTTTTTCGGTTGACTAAGTGCATGTGCACTTGAGTTTTCTGTCCCATTGAGTTCGGGAGTGAGAGGCGAAGCTTCTCGACCCTAGTTTGATGGGTTCCCATTGCAGATAGGAAAAACACCCAATTGGGCTGAAGGTCATTTTAACAGAGGGATCAGAAACCCTAGTAGAGACCCCCATAGACTATAAATAGACCCTCGGGTGGTTTCTCTCACCCTCATGAACCCTGTCGGTAGCTCCCTAGGTCACCAAACCATCTCTCTTACCCTATTGCCCTGGAAAAGGACCACCATGGCACCGCCGTGATTTCAAGACAGGAAGGAGAGGAGGACAACAAGAGAGGATTGTTGGATCATGGACCATGGTGAGTCGACACAAGATCTAACGATCTCAGGAGAAGCGCGCTGAGTTAGCCGCTTAGTGGAGCTGATCGACACGAGGCGTTCGATCGAGATCCATCGTGAACTCAAGCGCCTTCCAATGGACGACAACCCACAGCCGTGTGCATCTCCATGTTAGTGGAGACAACTGATGTGGAGCATCAGATCTAGAGGAGGACTAGCGGCGCACCGATCCGACGCTCGAGGAAATTCGGTAAAATCCCTCTCTAGTCAAATAATCTAGAAAATAGCTTTTCTTTGCAAAATTAATAGGTTAAATTGATAAGTTTTAACCTGTTGATTAGTAATATAGAGTTCTCATCCATTTTGTATGCAATGTTGCCTAATTTAGGGTTTTAATCCATAAATAAAGAATAATATATATGGAAACCCTAATTGGGGTAAAAGCAGAGGAAAACCATGTTATTTTGGATCAAGAATGTAAATTACTAAATAATGGTCCTAATACTGTTAGGAATATTAAAATTCGAGAATTTAAAGGTTATAAGTAGATTTGATGAATTAGGGTTCTTAATAACTAAGAATGAAGACAAAACCCTAATTTCCAAGGAAACCCTAAAATTGGAATAGAAACCCTAAGGAAAATGATGAAATTGGGTAAATATAAATAAAAGGAAACTTTCACTTTCATTTCAGGGTTTCTGTGCACTTTGCTTACTTGTTTGGATTTTCTCTCTCTACATAGTTGATTCTGTATCCAAATCTACAAATACAGGTATGTGGTTACGCTTATGAATATTCTGAGTAGTTTTCTGAGGGTTTGTCGAGGTTTTTATCGGTTGCTTGAAATTAACTATTGGATGCTTTTATTTCATGCAACTATAGAGTGACTATGACTATCACTATAAATGTATACATATAACTGGCTTAGATCCGGGTCCACCCCTGTGGCTATGCAAAGGCTAAAAAGGATAACCTAGAGTAAGGTCTAGGCTATCATGAGTTAGAAACTGGGCTGCTCTTGTATAGTGCCATGAGACTCTTAGAATGCCTTGAGTTAAGGAGTGGGCTACGTACGGATAGTGCCATGTGACTCAACCCTAGAAAATGATTCACCTGTTAGGTGGGATCATGAGGGGTATAATGGGGATAGGATATACATGGATCGTGCAGTTATATTTAAATTGTAAAATTGTTTGTTAAACTATAATAGATTGCAATACATTGTTATGGATAATTGCATGATTAGTGTTCCCCCACATACCAGCTTTGGCTGACCGACATTTTGTTTGTCGGCGTTTTACGTACAAAACCAAAAGGACAAACAGAAATTTGTCATATTGTGAAATACATGAATTAAAGTTCAAGGAGGATTAGTTAGATTAGTCCCGGTTATGGATAGAAGTTTAGAAATCCAAGTTTTTCAAAGGTATGCAAAATTTTATTTATTACAGCTTTTCAGTATAGTTTAGTAAAATTTATTAATTGTTCTTGGTTAATTGTCGAACCTTTGATCCGGAAATTATGTGTGTGGCTTCGGCCTCTCGGTCTCCTTAATCGGGGGTTACCGGAAGGTGGGGTCATAACAGTTGGTATCAAAGCCAAGGTTCCTCACTTAACCATTAATAATTATTAAATTTTACAAACTCCATAGAACTCAAGGGAGTTATTAGAGGACTATCCGAAAGACAGAGGTATCTAGAAAAGGATCACGATCGGGGGCTGGCAATATTTTCCTCTACACCTCTAGTCGGAATACGAGGACTCCCGGATCCGTGTGACTGCCTAGTCAAAGTCTTAGGGTATGAATTGAAATAAGATACCATTAGGACTTTCTTATCTTATTCATCCCTTCTCATCACATATGCTATTAAGGATTTTTAGAGTTAGGGTTTTCTCTCTCTCTTCCTCACCCTCATGTGGTATGGGCAAGTAAGCTAAGGATTAAGGAATCCTCCATCAAATTAATAAAAGATATGTAATGAGACATCATCAACATAAGTATAATTAGTTTAATGATAAACTAAAGGTCTATTTGTTATGCTTATGTAGATGGCTCGTACCAAGACTGTTGCTATTCCTGAGGGCACTGGGAACCCAGCTAGGATTGCTTGGCCTCCCCGCAAAGGAAAGGGGTCTTCAGAAAAGAGAAAGAGGAACATGTATGGTGAATCCTCTAAGAAGAGGAACAAACCCGAGGAGACCACTAATGAGGTCCCTAACCCTAACCTGATACCCTTCAGCAACTTTGATCAAGAACGAGACCAAGGGTATGAGGAGTAACATGTGTACGAGGAAGTAGACCAAACAGAAGAAGACCTAGCTGGAGGTACAGAACCGACCATGATTGTAAGGACCCTGACCTGCATTTAGGGTTTACCCTGTTTGCTTTGCTTAACCTTGGTGGTTTGATGCTTGCTAATCACCTTTAGTGGTGATTAGGGTTTGGTTGTGCTTTGTTGAGAGTTGAATGTGCTACTAGCAAATAAACCAAGTCTAGGGTTTTGTGAGCAAATTTACCACCTTGAGAGGTGTTCTTCTCTCTCTTTTCTTCCTCTAGGGTTGAAAGGAAGGCTTGGGCTTGTTGTTTGAGTTCTTTGGGCCTTTGTTGGGCTTGTTTGGGCTTTGGAGTTCCTTGTTTGGGCTTGCTTGGGCCTTGTGTCGGCCAAGTAGAGTTTGTGTCGGCCTAGAGAGCTTTGTGTGTCGCCCATGATGCTTGGTCCAACCTTGGTCATGTTTGGAGAACACATGGTGCACATCTTGGACAAGTGTCTTGTGGCTTGCAAGAGTGGTGGCTTGAGTTGGTGGACATGTGTCCCTTGGGTGGACGACACATAGCAAGTGTTTACCTTGGTTTCTCCTCCTTTCTCATCTATATAGGTGGTTCCTTCCTTATCTTGAGGTCCCTTTTAGTTCCTCTTCTCCTTGTGCATGACACACCCTTGAAGAAGGAGCTAAGGTGGTTGACACACCCTTGTGTGAGCAGCTTGGAGGCCAATACACCCTTGGAGTTGAAGGAGTGGAGGTCGACACACCCCTCTTGGAGGAACCTTGGTGGCCGACAACCCTTGGAGCTCAAAGTGTTTCTTCTTCCTTGGAGCTTAAGGCGGGTTGCTTGACTCTAACCCTAACTACTCTACTCTCCCTTCAATATATGTTTGCTTTAATCTTGCCCTTGCACGTTTGGAGTTGTTCTTTAGCTATCTTGCATGTTGGCCGATCCTTGATATCTAAGGTTTAGGGAGAAACACTCCTTTCTCCCCTTGCTCTAGATGAGTGAGCTTGGGGTCCTAGTGTCATGAGCAACACCTCTCTTTCCTACTCGATTGAGGTGAGCTATGACCTAGTGGCTCGGGCAATACCCAAATCTCACCTTGGGAAAGATGGTAAGCTCGTCTAGATGAACTTGAGTAGTTGTATCTTGAGAGTTTGTTGCTCATGGAGGTGCTTCCCGACAGCCCCCATAATTTTGTTGCCTTGCACGGCTTGAGTGAACACGTTTTCTCTTTTTGTATCTTGGGCGGTGAGCAACCAGACCCTGCTCGCCCGATATTGTTCTGCTTGCTCAGTTGTTCTGCTCTCTCAGTTGTTCTGCTCGCTCAGTTGTTCTGCTCGCTCAGTGGTTTTGCTCACTCTGTAGCCCTGCTCGCCCGGTGGGCCTTTATGTATATAACAGGTGATGAACTCATGGTTATGACAGGACAGCTGTTTCTCTAAGCTGTGGACATGTATCCAGGCTTGAATGGTTATGTATTTAACATGTTTTCTTGCAGGATATGGACTGGAATGTAATATGTTTCTTAGTTTATCAGTTTTCCACAATCGGTTTTAATTAACTCGTATTTTCGATAAGCTGTGGTTATGGTGATTTCCGCACGTTTTCGCATAACACCTCATTATCTGTGTGATAATGGGATGTGTTGCCACAAGTTTTGGTATCAGATCGTTAGGTTCGCTGAGCCTACAGGGATCTAGGACTAGGTTGTGTTTGTTCTTATGTTTTTTCCATATTTTCTCATAGAAATCTTCTGCCCTCAGCGGAAGAAAAGCCTAGATGTCTGGAAACCATGAAGAACTCGCTGCTGAGCACAGCGATGCTGCATCTGTTGATGGAGTAGTAGGACAGGCACATGAAGATCGGGTGCCTGAGGTCCCCCAACCTGACCCAACCATTCTTGAACGCCTTGCCTATCAACAGCTTATGGGGCAGATGATGGTTACGATGAATCTCATGGTCGAATGATTACCAGTGCATCCTCCGCGAGCACAGGTTCCCCATGGATAAGAATCGGGTATTGCGAAGACCTCCGAGTGGCTTCGCTGAGTCGGAGCTTTGGAGTATGCTGGAACGGCTGATCCAGCGGATGCAGATCTATAGCTGACAAGTCTTGAAAAGGCTTTCCGGATCCTCGACATCCCCGAAGCAGACAAGGTAAAGAACGCTGTCTACCTTCTGAAAGGTAGTGCTGGTCACTGGTGGACCATCGAGGAAGGGAAGCGGCCTGGTAAGGTGATCTGTTGGGAGATTTTTTTGACGCGAGTTCGCCACCAGATACTTTCCGAAGACATATCTAGACGAAAAGGTCGCTTAGTTTGAGCGCTTACAACAAGAAAGGATGAAACTTGCCGAGTATGAGACCAAGTTTATGGATCTGTTGAGGACCTGTCCTCACTTTGCGACAACAGATGAGGAACGGCTCAGACGTTTCGAGAAGGGTTCGAGTGCTGAGGTAACAACCCCTGTACCTGCTTTGGAGGACCAAGAACGGTTGGATACGGCTGTAGGACCTACCTGGAGAATCAAACGATCAGTCAAGAAGAAAAGAGGATCCATACCCCACCAAAGACCTTATCTTGCACCCAGGATCTGCTACCAGTGCAAACAACCAGGACATATCTGGTCAAGTTGTCCCTACAAAGATGATGAAGTGACGCAGCAGCCGATGCAGAACCTTCAGGGGTCTGGGAGACCACAACCCAGTGGTAGCAGAGGACGAGGACGTGGTCGAGCGTCTCAGGCTGGATCGTCTGCTCAGGGAGGCAGAGGTCGTGGATAGCAAGCAACGGCTCGATTCTATGCTATGAATCAGCCGGAGGCGGTAGTCAACCCGCGAGTGGTTACAGGTCAGATGGAGTTATTTCATTATGATATGTCTTCTTCTTGCTTTATATCTGTTCTGGTTGACCCGGGTGCTACTGTAACATCCCTGACCTGGGTTATGAATTAACCCTAGGTGTTTTGCCTAAGATATGTAATTAAATCCTTGTGATTATCTTTTGGCATGTAATTAAGTCCCTAAGGAACATACATTTTCATTTCTGTCCTTTTTAAACAATGATTGTAGTATTGTTTGGTAATACAGGGACCTATGTGCAAATTACCCAATTAGAGGGGTTAACTTGCAAATTACATAGGTTAAGATGTTCCTCTAATAAATAGACATCATATGAAGGAATATGATGAGGTATGATGGATTTCCCAAGTCTGGGCACCAAGGTGCAGCTTGTGGAGCAATCCTTGTGCTTAAACCCTAATTTTGGTGTAAAGTGCAATTTACCCAAAATGTGGGGTGCAACTTGTGCTATATACCTTCTAGTATATCTTTTATGACTCTTTACATCAATTAGAGAAGAAATGATGAGAGGGGCGCTTCAATTAAATAATTGGATAAGAAGGATGACCTTTGTAGTGAAAACACCTGGTATGAGTAAGAAGACCCTTCATATATGTACCTTAGTATGCATGTTGGTTTTATCTACCCTTAGATCTTGAGTTTTGATGGGCTTTTCATAAGATTACCATGCTTGGACGTGCCTTAGAAAGAAGAAGTGACTTAGATGAGAAATCTATGTTTTAGAGGTCCTTATGGTGGAAAATAACCTAAAGTATATAGGCCTAGTTCCTTGTAAAAACAACCAAACATATTCCCTTCACTTCCTCACTTCTCATCTTTCTCAACCGACCAAGGAAAAGCTCTGGAGCTCAGGGAAACGACCAACCTATTCTAAGGTAAGAAAGCACCATCTTCTAGCTTGAATTCATGGGGGAAATCCTTGTATAAGGTTGGTTTCATGGTTAATTCACTTAGCTTTCTCTTCCTAGGCGATCCTTCCCAACCTTTCTTGAAGAAACAACCTTGGATGACATGTGGAGCTCAAGCCACCATTAAAGTTTCGAAGCTTGGAAGCTAGGAGCTCTAGGAACAACGTTTGAGGCGGGTTTTATAACTCTACACCTTGCTTTGTTATGCATACTTTTATTCTTGCAAATAATAGTTAGTTCTTCTTCTTCCCCATCCTTCTTTGCACTCTTGCAAGTTTTTTCGTGAAGAACATACCTTGGTTTCAAGGTTGAAGATGAAGGGCGTTAATACCTATGTTGGTCCTTATCCAACTTTATCAAATGGGTTCAACTCGTTTCACCTCAAATGGGTTCAACTCGTTTCACCTCAAATGGGTTCAACTCGTTTCACCTCAAATGGGTTCAACTCATTTCACCTCAAATGGGTTCAACTCGTTTCTATCCAAATGGGTTACACTCATTTCAACTGAAATGGGTCACACTCGTTTCAATCCAAACGGGTTCACACTCGTTTCAACTGAAATGGGTCACACTCGTTTCAATCCAAACGGGTTCACACTCGTTTCAACTGAAATGGGTCACACTCGTTTCAATCCAAACGGGTTCACACTCGTTTCAACTAAAATTGGTCACACTCGTTTCAATCCAAATGGATTCACACTCGTTTCAACTGAAATGGGTCACACTCATTTCAATCCAAATGGGTTACACTCGTTTCAACCCAAATGGGTCACACTCGTTTCAACCTAAATGGGTTCAATTAAAGGATACCTTGTTTTATGTAAACTCTAATGACATGATAGTGGTGAATTGGTTTATGTTAATCAACAAGGACTTAAACCAACCCTATCTAGAGTGATGTAATCACCTTTCATTAGGAAGGAGAGAGAGAAAGTACCATTTATGGTTAAAACTCAAATAAAGTACCTTCAATGTATATGAATATGCAGGATTAGAGTATGATCCACATATGAGAGATTATGAAAACCCTAATTCTAGGGTAATCATGAGTAATGTGAATAGAAAACCCTAATTATAGGGTAATCAGAAGTAGTGTGAATAGTAAACCCTAATTTTAGGGTAATCATGAGTAATGTGAATAGTAAACCCTAGTTCATGGTAATATGTAGAAATGAACAATAAAACCTAAACTCATGTTATTCCTTTAAGCATGAATTGTATTATCAAAGATATGAGATGAGGAATTATTATTCCCAATCATAATGGAAGGGGTGAATAACCCTAAATAATGTAAACAAGGGAATCTTACCCTTTGTAAGGACATAAAAGTATAACCATTGAATTGAAGTGTTAATCATGTCTTATTGACTGTTGATCTGATTATGAAGTTTGATTATTATCAATTGATTTAATCATGCAGGTTCCTATAAGAAAATAATCATATCCAGGTAAGGATCATGACATCATGTTCATTGAAAGCATGTCAATAGCTTATGAATAGAAATAACTATGTTGCCTAAATGCAAGTGGTATCATATGAAACTGATATGCCTTAAGGGTCATGAATGACATCGAGGTCATGCTAATAGATGACTTGATGCTGACATGACATTTGATAGCAAGTGTTATGATGATATAAGGGTGTGAACACCTATGTTCCTAAATTATAGTGATAAGATGATTAAGAACTGACATCCATCTGATAACTGATATGAGTAATACCTGTTATATTTAGTATTATTCTGTTATAGCCATGTTTAGTACTTGAATGTTTGGAAACATGTATGATGCTAAAAGAATACTGAAATGTACCTAAACCAAGTTTAATCATATCATGTAGAGCCCTGATCATAGATCCATCATTTTCAGACTTTAAATGATGGTGAAACAGGTTTTCCTAAGGGAACTCATGGATCACATACTTTAGAGTATGTGGGGGAATATGGATGTGTATATCCTTACATCCTAGTGTAGGAGTTAATGTTGATGTATCTTAATCCATCAACCCTTCACTATATGTTTATACCGGGATGATGTAACACTATTCTTCCAAGGGAATCTTTTATACCGCATCGATGAGAGATAAACATGAAATCTTTCGATGGCGAAGAGAGTGCAGAATGCCACTGTGACTCTAATAGCGAAGTACCAGAATACCCTAGTGAGCTATATTAGCAGGGACACTAGATGTCCTGCATGTTTATCCTCATTTTGACTGAGGTAGTTGAAGGTCATGAGAATCCGGCTCTTTCGATGACCTAGTATGATACAGATGTGACTTACTAGTGATCGGTTGGAGCATGAGCGGTATACCTCATCTCCGTATGGCATAATGATGTTTATAAAACATAATCAACCGTGTAGCATAACTGTTTAGGTTGAACTACGAGGAACATTGATTGATATTACATTGCTTGTTTTTAATATCCTGTTCAAACATTAGTATACGTGTTCTTCATATTCCTTAAATAAAGATGAGTATTTGTTATCAAGCCTGCTGTGAGTAACCTAAATTACCTGCTCATGATATTCCTTTGATTGCTTTTAACAAAGTTTCTGGCGGAGAGTTATAACTCTCGCTGGGACAATTATTTAAAATTGTCTCACCCCGTATATTTCTACCTTTAGGTGGACGTCGAGGTCGAAGGAACCGATCTGCAGGTGGACAGCAGCAACAACAGCAAATTCAGGAGCAGCAGTGATTTCAGGTGGAAACACTGTGTTGTCTAGTCTTGTAGTCAGAATAGTCTTATGTCGTCTCTGTACACTCAGGTCCTAGGAGTTTGTTGATCTGAGAATTTTGAAATCTTGAGATTTTGTATCATGACATATATAATCACTCGAGAAGTGATTTATCAGAGATGTAAACAGTTCATCTTACTTTTATAAAAGGAGTTTCAGGTTTTTAAGATCTCGTTTTCAAAAAGTTTTAATTTCTCATGATTTTCGTATTTCGCTGTTAATCAAATCGCTTCCGCTATGTTTATCTTGTGTTTTGGAGATCAGAGCCCACAACTACACACTCTTTTATCGCCTATAGTATGCTTGAAAACTGTCATCTACCTGTTAGTTGTAAGAAAGATAGTTTGCTGTTAGAAACCCCTCTTGATGGTTCCTCTTTGCTTCGAGAAGAGTGTCCATCTTGTGTCTTGTCTTTCTCGGGACACCGCATTCAAGTAGATCTCATACCACTTGCTATGCATGGGTTCGATGTTATCCTTGGGGTGGATACCTTAGAGAGGTATAAGGTTGTTTTGGACTGCGGTTCCAAGCAGGCAGTGTTTGATGTTGCTGGAGAGAAGTGGATCTTCCAGGGAGATAGGAAGATTCTTCTGACATGCTTAGTATCAGCTATGGTGGCGGATAAGGTGTTACGACAAGGATGTGAGGTGTTCCTAGCTCACGTGGTGGATACCATTGTGGTTACCAAAGCGAAAGGTCCTAGTCTTGAGGAGGTGTCCGTGGTTCGAGAGTTCACAGACGTGTTTCCTGAGGAGTTTCCTGGTGTTCCTCCACCCCGAGAGATTGATTTCGAGATCAATCTGGTCCCTGGAACACAGCCAGATGCACAGTCACCATACAGGATGGCTCCATCAGGGATGGCAGAGTTGAAGAAGCAGTTGCAAGAGTTGCTGGATAAAGGTTTTATCCGACCAAGTACGTCGCCTTGGGGTGCTCCAGTACTGTTCGTCAAGAATAAGGATGGTTCGATGTGATTGTGTATAGACTACCGGCAGTTGAACAAGGTCACGATCAAGAACAAGTACCCGTTGCCGAGGATAGATGATCTGTTTGATCAATTGTGTGGTGCTACAGTGTTTTCAAAGATTGATCTACGGTCTGGATATAATCAGTTGAGGATAAAGGTAGATGACATACCGAAGTCAGCCTTCAGGACAAGGTATGGTCATTATGAGTTTGTGGGTATGCCGTTTGGACTAACCAATGCACCTGCAACTTTCATGGATCTGATGAACAGAGTGTTCTGACCGTTCTTAGATCAGTCTGTTGTAGTCTTTATAGATGACATCTTGATCTATAGTCGGGACAGGCTAGAGCACGAGCAACATCTTCGTCGAGCATTAACTCTTCTTCGTCAACATCAGTTGTATGCCAAGTTCAGTAAGTGTGAGTTCTGGCTGGATGAAGTGACCTTCTTGGGCCATGTGATATCCACTGAAGGAGTCAAGGTAGATCCGAAGAATGTGGAATCTGTTGCAGATTGGGAACAGCCGAAGACGCCGACAGAAGTTCGTAGTTTCCTTAGTCTAGCAGGATACTACCGGAGGTTTATCAAGGACTTCAGTTCAATAGCTTTGCCGATGAAAAAGTTGACCAGGAAGGATGTACCTTTTGTTTGGGATGATCAATGTCAGCAAGCTTTCCAGAGTCTGAAGGAGAAGCTGACTAGTGCCCCAGTGTTGATCTTGCCAGAGCCTGGGAAAGGCTATGTTGTTTTCTGTGATGCTTCCAAGAGAGTTTGAGGTTGCGTGTTGATGCAGGAAGATCATGTGGTTTCTTTTGCCTCGCGAAAGCTCAAGAAGCATGAGGAGAACTACCTAACTCATGATTTGGAGCTGGCAGTAGTGGTCCATGCGTTAAATATTTGGAGACATTATCTGTATGGGGAAGTGTGTCAGATCTTTACGGATCATAAGAATCTGAAGTATATCTTCACGCAGCATGAGTTGAACATGCGACAGCGGCGATGGATGGAGTTGATCAACGACTACGACTGCACTATCGAGTATCATCCTCGTAAGGCGAACGTAGTAGCAGATGCGCTTAGTCAAAAGTCTTCTCTTTCTTCTAAGAAGGCACAGTTGAGTTCCCTGGTTTGCCATAGGCGGGATATGTTTGTTTCTCTACGACAGATGAATGTGCAAATGGAAGTCTCTTTGTTGTCGGGTCTTTTCGCACAGATGCAAGTCAAGCCTACGTTGAGGCAGCAGATCAAGGATGCACAGCAGACAGATGAGGTGGTACAGTTGATCAGATCAGAGTTCGGTAGTGACAAGCGTGATGGGTTTCATGAGTCTGAAGATGGACTAGTTTGCTATCGTGATAGGATGGTGGTTCCAGATGCTGATGATATGAGGAAGTTGGTGCTTGAGGAAGCACACACGTCAATGTATGCCATGCATCCAGGTGTCACCAAGATGTATCATAGTCTGAAGGACTTGTATCGGTGGCCCGGTTTGAAGAGAGATGTAGCTCAGTTCGTGACGAGATGTGCGGTATGTCAGCAAGTGAAGGTTGAGCATCAGAAGCCAGCAGGTACGTTGCAACCTTTACTGATACTGCAGTGGAAATGGGATCATATAACCATGGATTTCATAGTTGGTCTGCCCAAGACAACTAGGAATCATGATTCCATTTGGGGTGATAGTGGATAAATTGACGAAGTCTGCCCATTTCCTGCCTGTGAAGACGACGTACACAGCAGAGAAGCTTTCTCGAGTATATGAGGATGAGATAGTTTGTTTGCATGGTGTCCCAGCAACGATAGTTTCAGACAGAGGTCCTCAATTTACAAGTCGTTTTTGGGAACAGATGCACAGAGCATTGGGAACGCAGTTGAAGTTTAATACAACCTTTCACCCGCAAATAGATGGACAGTCTGAAAGGACTATTCTGATTATGGAAAATCTCCTTCGAGCTTGTGTTTTGCAGTTTCCAGGTATATGGGGCCTTACCCAGTTACAACATGTGTTGGAAAGGTAGCTTACAAGATAGAGTTGCCTCCTGAGTTGCACCGGTTACAGCCAGTGTTCCATGTCAGCAGGCTAAAGAAAAATCATCCAGATTCAGGTATAGTGATACAGCCAGTTGAAGTTGAGCTTGATGCAGATGTGACCTACGAGGAAGGTCCCGTGGCGATTCTTGACAGAAGGATCAAGAAGCTGAAGAGGAAGGACCTGGTTCTTGTGAAAGTTCTTTGGCAGCGTCATGGCGTCGAGGAAGCCACGTGGGAGCTTGAGGAAGAGATGAGGAGGAAGTATCCCTCGCTTTTCTCTTCGGATTTCGGGGACGAAATCCCTTAAATGGGGTTAGATTGTAAGGACCCTGACCTGCGTTTAGGGTTTACCCTGTTTGCTTTGCTTAATCTTGGTGGTTTGATGCTTGCTAATCACCTTTAGTGGTGATTAGGGTTTGGTTGTGCTTTGTTGAGAGTTGAAGGTGCTACTTGCAAATAAACCAAGTCTAGGGTTTTGTGAGCAAGTTTACCACCTTGAGAGGTGTTCTTCTCTCTCTTTGCTTCCTCTTGGGTTGAAAGGAAGGCTTGGGCTTGTTGTTTGAGTTCTTTGGGCCTTTGTTGGGCTTGTTTGGGCCTTGGAGTTCCTTGTTTGGGCTTTCTTGGGCCTTGTGTCGGCCAAGTAGAGTTTGTGTCGGCCTAGAGAGCTTGGTGTGTCGCCCATGATGCTTGGTCCAACCTTGGTCATGTTTGGAGAACACATGGTGCACATCTTGGACAAGTGTCTTGTGGCTTGCAAGAGTGGTGGCTTGAGTTGGTGGACATGTGTCCCTTGGGTGGACGACACATAGCAAGTATTTACCTTGGTTTCTCCTCCTTTCTCATCTATATAGGTGGTTCCTTCCTTATCTTGATGTCCCTTTTAGTTCCTCTTCTCCTTGTGCATGACACAACCTTGAAGAAGGAGCTAAGGTGGCCGACACACCCTTGTATGAGCAGATTGGAGGCCGATACACCCTTGGAGTTGAAGGAGTGGAGGTCGACACACCCCTCTTGGAGGAACCTTGGTGGCCGACAACCCTTGGATCTCAAAGTGTTTATTCTTCCTTGGATCTTAAGGCGGGTTGCATGACTCTAACCCTAACTACTCTACTCTCCCTTCAATATATGTTTGCTTTAATCTTGCCCTTGCACGTTTGGAGTTAATCTTTAGCTATCTTGCATGTTGGCCGATCCTTGATATCTAAGGTTTAGGGAGCAACACTCCTTTCTCCCCTTGGTCTAGATGAGTGAGCTTGGGGTCCTAGTGTCATGAGCAACACCCCTCTTTCCTACTCGATTGAGGTGAGCTATGACCTAGTGACTCGGGCAATACCCTCATCTCACCTTGGGAAAGATGGTGAGCTCGTCTAGATGACCTTGAGTAGTTGTATCTTGAGAGTTTGGTGCTCATGGAGGTGCTGCCCGACAGCCCCCATAGTTTTGTTGCCTTGCACGGCTTGAGTGAACACATTTTCTCTTTTTGTATCTTGGGCGGTGAGCAACCTGACCCTGCTCGCCTGATATTGTTCTGCTCACTCAGTTGTTCTGCTCGCTCAGTTTTTCTGCTCGCTCAGTTGTTCTGCTCGCTCAGTGGCTTTGCTCGCTCTGTAGCCCTGCTCGCCCGGTGGGCCTTTATGTATATAACAGGTGATGAACTCATGGTTATGATAGGACAGCTGTTTCTCTAAGCTGTGGACATGTATCCAGGCTTGAATGATTATGTATATTATTGTTTTCTTGCAGGATATGGACTGGAATGTAATATGTTTCTCAGTTTATCAGTTTTCCGCAATCGGTTTTAATTAACCCGTATTTTCGATAAGCTGTGGTTATGGTGATTTCCGCACGTTTTCGCGTAACACCTCGCTATCTGTGTGATAATGGGATGTGTTGCCACCATGATCCAAACCCCTGATGCTTGGTGGATGGAGCAACATAAGAAGCTGACAGAGGCCATTAATGCCTTGGCCCTTTGAGACCTAGCCAGAGCTGAGAATGGTGAGCCATTTCCGATTCGTCCTCGACTAGGAGCCACCATCCTGGACTTCATCAAGTTGAACATCAAGAAGTTCTGGGGAGAGGATAAGTCAGAGGTAGTCAACAAGGCGGAAGCTTGGCTGCTTGTAGTCGAGAATGGATTCTACATGCTTGAGGTACAATCGAGCAAGAAGGTCCTCTTCATATGGTGGGAGACCCATATCACCGGCCGAGATTTGACATAGGAACCCATGGCATGGGCTGACTTCAAGACGAGCTTCACCACCAGATTTTTCCCAGTCTCAGCTAAGAAGGAAAAGGAAAGGGAGTTCACCAACATGACCCAAGGAAACTCTTCTGTGGCAGACTTCGGGCACAAGTTCCAGATCCTGGAGCGTTTTGTGTACAAGATGGATGAAGAAAGAAGGGTGGATCACTGCATAGAGCGTCTTCACCCTGCCATCACACCCCATGTGATGGAAAGCAAGCCTAAAACCTTCGCCGAAGCCTACAACACTGCTCTAGACATGGAAAGGACTATGATGCCTGCCCAGTTTCCACCCAAGGGGTACTTGGGTTTCATTGAAGGAGCCCAAGGCCCGAGAAACAACCAGAAGAAGGGTCAAGGACGTTATCAAGCTAAAGGAAGACATGGAAGAAAAGGGAAACGCCGTCAAGAGAACAACCGACCACCTTGCCGCACCTACGGAAAGGGGCACGCCAGTGAGTGCCGCTACAAGAAGAAGACATGCTTTCGATGCCACCAAGAAGGACATATGCAATCTGTTTGTCCTATGTCAGATCCCTGAGGGCCAGGACAAGTGGGAGCTCCACCAGTAGCAGCCCCATCGGTGGCAGACGCACCTATAGATGCAGCCCCACCTACTGGAGAGAGAAGGCAAGCTCAGGTGTTTGCCATTGATAATGAGGAGGCTCAAGTTAATGCTAATCGGTTGATAGAGGGTAATAACCCTTAGAGTTTTATTTTATGTTTTAAGTTAAGCATGTAATGGTCTAATTCATGATGAAAAACAATGTAGGCATGCTTGAAGTCATGGGACATAATGTGAAAGATTTGTTTGACTCTGGATCTACTAATACTTTCATTTTGAGAAATCTTGCAACTATGCTTTGTTTGGATATCAAGGATTTGGGGTATGTCTTAGATGTTACAACCCTGAGTGGTTGGATCTTTACTTCCCTTTTTAAAACTCCAATGATACCTGTGAAATATCGAGATCGTGAATTTCCTAC
The DNA here is from genome assembly GCA_963693085.1 of Alisma plantago-aquatica. Classification (NCBI taxonomy): domain Eukaryota; kingdom Viridiplantae; phylum Streptophyta; class Magnoliopsida; order Alismatales; family Alismataceae; genus Alisma; species Alisma plantago-aquatica. The sequence continues at coordinate 32,783,152 of OY856414.1, forward strand.
ATACTTTATCCTTCTTGACATGAATGATTTTTATGTAATCATTGGTAAGGATTGGCTTCATACTTATAGGGCCAATATTGACTGTAGGGAGAAGAAAGTGATCATTAAGAGACCAGGTCACCCACCTTTTGTCATTAGGGGTAGGAAGGATGCCACCACCAGCCTGTATGTGTCAGCCTTGAAGGCAGAGCAGATGATGTGTAAAGGGTGTCAAGCTTTCCTAGCAGTAGTCACTGAGCCAAAACCCAAGGTGTAACCCTTAGAGGAGATAGAGGTAGTTGGGAGCTTTGCAGATGTTTTCCCAGATGATCTACCTAGGATTCCTCCCGAGAGAGAGGTAGACTTCTCCATAGAGCTAGCTCCTGGGACAAACCCTATTTCATGAGCACCTTATAGAATGGCCCCTGCTGAGTTGCTCGAGTTAAAAAACAACTACAGGAATTATTAGACAAGGGTTTTATCCACCCTAGCACATCACAATGGGGAGCACCAATTCTTTTTGTAAAGAAAAAGGATGGCTCGTTTCGTATGTGCATAGACTACCAGATGATCAACCAGGCTACCATTAATAACAAATACCCTTTACCCCAGATAGATGACTTGTTTGACTAGTTGAAGTCAGCTCGAGTCTTTTCCAAAATCAACTTGAGATCGGTTACCACTAGTTGAGAGTTAAGAGTGAGGACATTCCAAAAATAGCCTATCGAACCTATTATGGCCACTATCAGTTTGTGGTATGCCTTTTGGGTTGTCCAATGCACCCCGTGTTTTCATGAACCTTATGAATAGTGTGGTTCAACCCTTCCTTGACTCGTTTGTCATGGTATTCATACATGATATATTGGTTTATTCAGATGACTTAGATCAACACCGAGACCACCTAAGTAAAGTCCTTGATATCTTGGAAGTTCTCTAAATGTGAGTTTTGGATAGACCAAATCTTGTTCCTCGGACACATCATCTCAGGAGGAATGATTGTGGTAGATCCAGCTAAAGTTTCGGCAGTTCACAACTGGCCAGCACTGAAGAATCCCTCTGAGATTTGAAGCTTCTTGGGGTTAGCAGGATACTATCGACGTTTCATCGCGGATTTCTCAAAGACCGCCTTACCTTTGACCATGTTGACCCAGAAAGGTGTGAAGTTTGTGTGGTCTGATGTTTGTGAGGATCATTTCTAGGAGATGAAAGAGAAGCTGACCACTACACCCGTTTTGACTCTACCATCAGGCAATGAGGGTTTTATGATTTTCACCGATGCATCAAAGATGGGACTTGGCTGTGTGTTGGAACATAATCGACATGTGGTTGCATATGCCTCTCGACAGCTCAAGCCCAATGAGGTGAATTACCCGACACATGACTTAGAGCTAGCTGCTATTATCCATGCATTAAAGATTTGGTGGCATTACCTGTATGGTGCTACTTTTGAGATCCTCGCCGACCATAAGAGCCTGAAATACCTCCTGACACAGAAAGACTTAAACCTATGACAACAACGATGGATGGAGTACATGAAGGATTACGACTTCACCATCGCTTATCATCCAGGAAAGGCAAACGTCGTAGCCGATGCTTTGAGTCAGAAACAGCTCAGGTGTGCAGTTGTTTTGTCCAATCAGTGGAAGAGCTTAGAAGAGATGTTAAAATGGTCTCCTCAACCGTTAGATAATCAAGTTCGATTGGCCAACATCCAGATACAGTCTGAATTGTTGAGTGAAATTGTAGCAGCATACTTGGCCAGTGGGGAGCTTGACAAGATGAAGGACTTGATGAAGAAGCCTCAGACTCGCCTTTCTTTGGGAATAGATGGAGGAATCCGATTTGAGAATCGCATATGGGTTCCTGAAGATTCACCATTGCAAGAGCGTATCCTACCAGAGGCTCATGGTTCTAAGTACACGGTACACCCAGGAACTACTAAGATGTTTAAGGACATGCTGAGGTTTTTCTGGTGGCCAGGAATGAAGAGAGACATTGCAGCTTATGTGGCCAGTTGTCTTACGTGCCAAATGGTGAAAGCTGAACACCAATGACCCGGTGGACTTTTACAGTCTATAGAGATCCCAGAGTGGAAATGGGAGCAAATCACCATGGATTTCATGGTGGGTCTACCCCGGATGAAGAGAGGTCATGATGTGATATGGGTTATGGTAGATCATCTTACCAAGTCAGCACACTTCCTTGCCTTGAAAACCACTACCAAAGTGTCAGACTTAGTTGAGATGTATATCAGAGAGATAATGTAGTTGCATGGCATACCCAATTCCATCATCTCTGATAGAGACCCAAAGTTCACTTCCAAGTTGTGGAAGCATGTTCAAGAGGAACTAGGTACAAGGTTGAAGTTCAGTACCACTTATCACCCCAAGATGGATGGTCAGTCAGGGAGGACAATCCATACCTTAGAGGATTTGCTGAGAGTTTGTGTGCTCGATTGGGGGGGATCATGGGAGCATTACCTACCTTTATCCGAGTTTGCTTACAACAACAGTTACCAAGCCAGTATCGTGATGCCTCCATATGAAGCTCTTTATGGGAGACTGTGTCGGTCATCTCTTCACTGGGATGATGTTGGTGAAAGGACCTTATTAAGGTCAGATGAACTCCAAGTGTATGCTAATAAAGTCGCTTTGATCAGGAAAAGGCTAAAGAGAGCCCAAGACTGACAGAAGTCGTATGTTGATGTGAAGCAGACCGATGTGCATTTCACTATGGGAGAACATGTTTTTCTAAAAATCTGACCGCTCTGAGCTATAGCTAAGAACATAGGCAAGTTGAGTCCCCAATACGTGGGTCTGTTTGAAGTGTTAGAACGGATTGGTGAAGTCGCATATCATTTGACGTTACCCGCTCAATATAGTATGATGCATGATGTGTTTCATGTGTCCAATCTGAAGTGATATGTGCAAGATCCAAGCCATGTGCTAAGCATTGAACCCATTGAGCTTCAAGGGAAGCTAACTTATCCTGAGTTGCCTTTGCGGATTCTAGATACCAAGGTAAAAGAGCTCGGAAATAAGAATATAGAGATGGTAAAGGTTCTTTGGAAGCACCATGGAGAGGATGAGGCCACATGGGAGCTGAAGACGGGCATGGAAAAGGCATATCCCAATTTGTTTGTTTGATTGATGAATTTTGAGGGCGAAATTCCTATAAGGAGGGGAGGATGTTATAACCCCATTTTTCTAAAGCATGTAATGAGATTTGTAAATCTCTTTTTAAAAGATGAATAAGATCAATGGTTGATTTGATGAGTTGATTTGAATGAATTTCGTGTATGATAGCCTTGTATGCTTTCTTGATGGGCCTTATTGGCCATTAAGCCCAATTGAAAGAAAAAGAAATGAAAAAGGAATTCAATTGGATAAAGGAATACATAAGAAAATAAATAAAAATGTTTAAAGGTTAAAGGATATTTTCCAAAATATAATTTCGTAATATAAAGGTTCCTTGGGGTTCAAGGAACTCAGGATAATTACATAATGGCAAAAAGGAATAGGGGATATGTCAAAAATATGAATAAATAAGTGATAACTTGAAACTAAAGAAAAGGGCTCGTTTTCTTTAGATAATGACTTAAATTTTTGCATGATGAGAGATAAACGTATGAACGAGTTTCCCTTAAAATTTGAATAAAAAAGAAGTTAATATTTGGGAGTGATCGATTTTCCAAGTTATCCTTGATTTTGGAATTTATTTTGAAAATTAGGAAATTAATTAACTTTTGCTAGATCGGGCGTGATGAGGGCCATTGGATCTTAATCCAACGCATGCTGCAAATCGTCTAGAGTCCCAGAGGGATGCAGACTTTGTGCTCATAGGGGAACTTTCCCATCATTTTTCCGGTAGACTCAGTGCATGTGCCCTCGAGTTTTCTGTCCCATTGAGTTCGAGAGTGAGAGGCGAAGCTTCTCGACCCTAATTTGATGGGTTCCCATCGTGAATAGGAAAAACGTCCAATTGGTCTGAAGGTCATTTTAACGGAGGGATCGGAAACCCTAGGAGAGAACCCCATAGCCTATAAATAGACCCTCGGGTGGTTGCTCTCACCCTCACGAACCCTGGCGGCAACTCCCTAGGTCACCAAACCCTCTCTCTTGTCCTATTGCCCTTGCTCCGACAAAGGACCGCCGTGGCACCGCCACAAGTTCAAGACAGGAAGGAGAGGAGGATGACAAGCGAGGATCATCGGATCATGGACCACGGTGAGCTGGCATGAGATCTAACGATCTCAGGAGAAGTGTGTTGAGTTAGCCTCTTAGTGGAGTTGATCGACGTGAGGCGTTCGATCGAGACCCATCGTGAACTCGAGCGCCATCCAACAGACGACAACCCACAACCACACATGTCTCTGTGTTAGTGGAGACAACTGACGTGGAGTGTCATATCCTGATGAGGACTAGCGGCGCACCGATCCGACGCTCGAGGAAATTTGGTAAAATCCCTCTCTAGTCAAATAATCCAGAAAATTGCTTTTCTTTGAAAAATTAATAGAGATCGCTAGGAATCTCATATTAAGAAACTTTATACATGAAAGTTGTGTAGGAAAATACAAGGAACCTGATAAAAATAATTTGATCACTTGGTTCTATTTTGTTTTACAAAAGTACCTTAATTTGGTGGAAGTATGTATTAAAAAGTAATTAGAAACCCTAATTGTATATAAAGGTTGTATCTTTGAAGATTAATAGGTAAAATTGATAAGTTTTAACTTGTTGATTAGTAATATAGAGTTCTCATCCGTTTTGTATGCAATGTTGCCTAATTTAGGGTTTTAATCCATAAATGAAGAATAATATATATGGAAACCCTAATTGGGGTAAAAGAAGAGGAAAACCATGTTATTTCGGATCAAGAAAGTAAATTAATAAATAATGGTCCTAATACTATTAGGAATATTAAAATGATAGAATTTAAAGGTTTTAAGTAGATTTGATGAATTAGGGTTCTTAATAACTAAGAATGAAGGCAAAACCCTAATTTCCAAGGAAACCCTAAAATTGGAATAGAAACCCTAAAGTAAATGATGAAATTGGGTAAATATTAATAAAATGAAACTTGTACTTTCATTTCAGGGTTTTTGTGCACTTTTCTTGCTTGTTTGGATTTTCTCTCTCTACATAGTTGATTCTGTATCTAAATCTATAAATACAGGTATGTGGTTACGCTTATGAATATTCTGAGTTAGTTTTCTGAGGGTTTGTCGAGGTTTTTATCAGTTGCTTGAAATTAATTGTTGGATGCTTTTATTTCATGCAACTATAGAGTGACTATGACTATCACTATAAAAGTATACATATAACTGGCTTAGATCCGGGTCCACCCATGTGGCTATGCAAAGGCAAAAAAGGATAACCTAGAGTAAGGTCTAGGCTATCATGAGTTAGAAACTGGGCTACTCTTGTGTAGTGCCATGAGACTCTTAGCATGCCATGAGTTAAGGAGTGGGCTACCTATGGGTAGTGCCATGTGACTCAACCCTAGAAAATGATTCACTTGTTAGATGGGATCATGAGGGGTATAATGGGGATAGGATATACATGGATCGCACAGATATATTTAAACTATAAAATTGTTTGTTAAATTGTAATTGATTACAATACATTATTATGGATAATTGCACGATCAGTGTTTCCCCCACATACCAGCTTTGACTGACCGACGTTTTGTTTGTCGGTGTTTTAGGTACAAAACCAAAAGGACAAATAGTAATTCGTCATATTGTGAAATACCAGAATTAAAGTTCAAGGAGGATTAGTTAGATTAGTCCCAGTTCTGGATAGAAGTTTAGAAATCCAAATTTTTCAAAGGTATGCAAAATTTATTTATTACAACTTTTCAGTATAGTTTAGTAAAATTTAAGAATTGTTCTTGGGTAATTGTCGAACCTTTGATCCGGAAATTATGTGTGCGGCTTCAGCCTCTCGGTCTCCCTTAATCAGGGGTTACCAGAAGGTGGGGTCGTAACAGTCTCCAACTTTATGAGTTCTACTTTTCTCCCCACTAATTTCTTTGAAGTTAAATTCCCTTTAGGAAATAAAGTCATCCTGGCAATAAAAAAATTTGTTGTTAGATAGAAATAAAAAAGCAGTATTCAACAAAATAACATTGACGTGATTTGTGGACAAAGATTCTCAAGAAATTATTTTCCTATAGAAGCTTTAATTCCTAATCTTTATAAAAAAACATATTGAGACACTTCCCATGCCATATCTCATAATTAACCACATACCTGTCAGGAAGACTCAGGTGCAGGAATAATCCAAACAAGCAAGTAATCCAGAATCAGACAAGCACACCATTCAGTCCTGAAATTACATTCAATTCCTTTTTATCAAAATCTATCCAAACCATCTTGCTACTTATGGTTTTTATTTCTTTTTAGGGTTTCTTCCTCTTTTTAGGGTTTACTTTGCAATTAGGGTTTCACTTCCCTTTACTCTTTTTAAACCCTAACTTTCTCATCTATCCTTCACAAAAGTTATTAAGGTTACCTTTTACAAACACATAACCTTAATTTCTGAAACAACACAATTAATCATCAATTAAGTCCATTAAGCCTCTTTTACATTAAAGCTACCATTTTAATCCTTTTAATCCACAACAAAGTTATTGTCATCAATTCATAGTTCATTATGATCTAATTCACATATGATCTCTTTTTGTCATTAATTTTCGCCTTTATCCATTAGAAAACCCTATTTACCAAATTCAGGGTATTTATCCACAATTAGGAACTTTTATACTCAAAATAGCTTATAACCATGAAAACTCAGTTCTATAATTCTATTTTTGGATTTAACCCATTAAAACCCATATTTTCCCAAATTAGGGTTTCTAAACATAATCATGTGCATAAAACCCTAAAACAAGCATGAAACTACCTTTTCAAAATTAACTCTCCTTTTTATTCTTAATAGGTTAATATTTCTCAGAATTAAGGTTTTAAACCAAATTAACCCAAAAGAGTCATTAAATCTGAGTTCCATATCAAATTAGGGTTTTACCATAATTTAATACATCAAAGGTGATAACTTGGTGTACTTTTTAAATTGAAAGAAATATCAGGTTCCAATTATATTTTTATTGGATTCTTCACATTTTTCTGATCAATTTTCATGCATTACTTTCTATCATCGGAGCTACAGATAATTAATTGCGTAATTGTGAAGAATATACCTTTTAGGCCAATCACTGGCCGCCACGTCAGCCAATCGCCCTATTTTTGTTGACAACTTCATTTAGGCGCGCAATGACTTCCGTGCCCCTATGCTGATGGAGGTAAACACTAACGCGCTTGGGGCATTTTGGTAATTGAGTGGGTTACCTTCTTCAACCTCATGATTTCCTTTCTGTTTGCGATCCAAAGTTGCCCGGCAGTCAACTTCTAGGTTGACTTTGCGATCCTGGCTCCCTTAGCAACAGGCGACGCTTCCTCCTCCTTCGCCATGAGCCATCGAACTCTTCGATGGTCTCAACTCTGCTAAAGCTGGACGGAGTCGACGGAATGGCCAGGAGGTTCCTCGGCCAGGCCGCCATGGCTGGGAGAGGGTAACGCACGACTTGACGCATGAACTGAAACAAGAATTGTGTTGCGGACTCCGCCAGAGTCCCAAATGTGAGGTTACATTGCTAAAGGGAGATTTGTACCCCCTTAAATAACATGTGGCCAAGATAGGTGGTTGGTGGGTGTCTGGAGATTTGGGGATTTTTAGTTACATGTCCAAAGGCCATCAAATTAAGGATTAGATGGTGCGAAATTCTATCCCAAATTCATTGGAACTCTTTCCATCCTCACACATCAACCGTATCGAGGGAGAATCTAGATTGAGCAGGACTCCCCCTGATCTCAGTCCTTCTCAAACTAGATGACAAGCTGCCATCATCAGATTGGGGATCAACGGTTCATATTGCTCGCGATACAAAAGGAAATGATTTAAAGAAATTGTGACATTTACTATAATCCCAACACTTTAGAGAATCTTGTAAAAGCCATAACTCCCAAACAAAAGATCCAATTTCTCCCAAATTTTGAGGGAAAGTCCATAATGACATAGTTTACCTCCCTACCAAAATTGGGCTCATTATATAAAATAAAACATTCCTTTTCATTAAGTGCAAGATATCACTTAATATATATATATATATATACATATATATATATCTCCATATTTTCTCTTTCTCTTGGTATTAAATTATTATTCTGAGTTCCTTGAACCCCAAGGAACCTTAATGGCTCGAAATCCCATCTTGGGGATATATCTTAGCCTTTCATTTATCTTTTATCCATTATTTTCTCATTATCTTATTTATTTCTTATCGAAATATCTCTTTTTGAGGATTTCTCTTTATTTCTCTTTTATTTTCCTCATTGGTATTCCTTTTATCATTAGGAATCCTTAGGATACGAAATTCCATAAGGATAACTCAATTATACCTCTTTCCACTTATTTTTGACATTTTATCATTATTTTTAGTTTCTTTCTTAATAAAGAAATACTTAATTGATCTTTTCTTTTCTTATTGCATTTTCTATGCAACTTTGGATTCCTTGGGACCCAGAGAACCCAAGAGGCAAGAAATCTACCTTTGGATTATATTCTTTTGCTTCTAGAGGTTTCCACATCTTTCTTTTCTCAAATTCTCAATTATTCATTAATTAATTGAATTTCCTTGTTATTGGGCCCAACAACCAATAAAGCCCACAACACAATCATCATGGCTATTGTAAACGAAATTACATCATTATTTGTCCAAATATCTCCAATATGGGAGATTACATTTCTCATCAAATGAACCCAAAACTGGGGTTGTAACACAAATCATCTTTAACACACGGTCTTTAGGACCTTGGTCACTAGAGAAAGAGCTTAGAAGTTCATTTTCAAGAAGAATAGAATATCTATAGATCTTCCTTGAATAAATGCCATCTGATTCATAACAATAAGCACTCCCATAATACTCTTAATCCTACTGAGCATAATTTTAGAGATAGTTTTGTACATAATGTTGCAGAGGGAAATAGGCTTAAAGTCCTTTATATAAGTAGACCTTGACATTTTAGGAATAAGAGTGAAAAAAAAATTATTGTACTCCTTCAAAAGCTTTCCATTATCAAAAAGTAAGAGTATTTTTAACAGCATCAGGTCCTATAATATGCCAACATTTCATAAAGAAGACAACATCGAATCTGTCTGGGTTTGGGGACGTTTCTCATTAAGATTTTTAAGGACTTATTTGACTTCTCCAATAGTGACCCACTTCCTCATAAGATCATGTCTTTCCCTTGACATGTTAGATAAAACCCATTCAATATTCCATTCTACATGATCATTAGGAGCCAAATTTAAAAACATGTTTGTAAAGTGAAACAAAGCTTTGATTAATTATATTCAAGACATAGGTGGTCATACCACTGATTCAAGATTGTGGATATTATTTATGATCCTTCTAGTCTTAAGATAAGTATGAAAAATGTTTAGATTCTATCGCCCTCCTTCAACATTGGACCTAGACTTTTGTTTCAGGATCCTCTCTTCATCTTCTAGCTCTTCAATAGCATTACTTTTAGCTTTAATAAGTTTTAGCTAGAGTTCTGTATCTGTAGGAGAGGTATCCACTTCTCTCTATAAGTTCATTTTTGTAGCTTCACGCTCATGTGCTCTCATTAAAAGATGCCCAAAACATCCATGTTCTATTTAATCAGGTCGATTCTAAGATCATTCAAATTTCCTATACAATCTGAACATAGGGTCTCCAGTGTACTCTTGTGTAGTCCAAATTTCCTTAACCACCTCTAGAAAACCTTGTTGATTCACCCAAGAGTTGATAAATATAAATGGACCTATTCATAATGTTAATAATATGGAATACCATAATACGATGGTCATCAACAAAGATACTAACAACCTTATCCCAAGCACTAAGATAAGAATTAAGAAAGTCCATATTTGTAAGAATACAATCCATTCTATGAAAAATGATATTTCCTTTCTTACTTTTGCTATCCCAAGTAAACAAGGGACCTTTAATTGTAATGTAACAAATTGAAACTTAGAATCTTACCCTATTCCATAACTATAAAGATTGTAAGATCGATTTCCTATATTTTACCAAACAAAGATAAAATTAAACAACCAAACACATTTACATTATAACTTAAAAATGTGCTAATATGTTATATGCATTTCCTTTGATAACTAATACTCACATAATGGCTAAATAAAAGTGTATCATATACTTTGGTGTAATAATTGGTAATCTCATGTTCATGAATATTAATAATTTTTTATTATTTAAATAAATATGAAATTCATCATCATCATCTAAGCCTCAATCCCAACTATATTAGGTTCGGCTACATGGATCCTTCATTTCCATTCAGCTCTATTATGGACCATATTCTGGTTGAGATGTAGAGATTCAAAATCTCTCTTTATAAGCTCATCCCATGTTAATTTAGGTGTTCCTCTTCTTCTATTTAATGTACTTGACTCAATAAAATTGTTTCGTATAGGCGCATTAGTCTGTCTGCATTGCACATGTCTGTACAATCTGAGTCAGCCCTCACGCAACTTGCCCTCAATGCTCACCACCCCTACTTTATTCCTAATATAATTATTTCTCAAGCGATATTTTCTTGTCTTCCCACACATCCCTCTCAGCATACGCAATTCAGCCACATTCATCTTATTGAGACCTTATTTTTTCACTGCCCAACATTCACTCCCATAGAGAATGGCTGGCCGTATAGCTGTTCTATAAAACTTACTTTTTAACCTGAGAGGGATCTTCTGATCATATAATACTCTAGTTGCACTCCTCCATGTCAACCATCCTATAGTGATCATGTGACAAACATCATTTTGGACATCCCCATCTATTTGAATAATAGATCTTAAGTAATGAAATTTATCACATTTTGGTATATCTACTCCGTACAACTTGGCTCCATCATTCACACTATGGGATTGACTGAAATTGCAATACATATACTTAGTTTTGCTCCTGCTAATCATCAGTCCATTTGAAATCAATGGATCAAATATGTTAAATGTGTAAAATATAGAGTTTCATGCATACTAATAATATATAACTTTTTGGTGATATTATGAAATTAAACTGACTCAAATTTAAGATTTGTCAAAAAATATGTAGATAATTTTCCTAAACCATAATGGTGATGAAACTCACCAAAGTAAATCCTAAAAATGAAATATAATGGTAAAAATATGTTCCTTGGATCCCAATTGTCTTGGGTGTCAAGTTTTATGTTATTTTAAAAAATGACTATCCTAATTTTATTTAGAAAAGAAAATATGAGTTTTGATCCAAAATATTAAATAATATGTCTAATGACTTTAAAAGTAGAAATAAATCCCAAATTCAAGTTCCACACACCAAAATTAGATTTGTGTAAATTCCCACATTAATTGAATAATCTTATTTATCCTAGTTTTATTTAGGAGAGACAATATAATTTAAAGTCAAAAATATTAAATAAAATAGTAAACATTCCTAAAATGGAAAATTAATGACAAAATCACACTCCTCACATTTTATTTTGCTTTTAGGCCAAGTTTCACATCTTTTGAGTGCCCGTATATGGCTAAAATTCCTTAAGAAAAGAAAATAAAATATAATGCCAAAATATGCAATTTCTTATCAAAAAAGAAAACATTTAATAAATTAAATGAATAATATAAACCAACATATATGGATTATGTATATATAATTTATTTGAATTTTTACTAAACAAAATTGTGGTGTAAGATAAATGGAAATAATGTGTATATGCATTCTAAATCTATGAAAATATTATCATAAAAGAAATAAAATCCAAAATTTATTTTAGAAACACATTAATTGATACAAATGTAAACAATAGAATCGCACTCGTATGTACTAAATAATTAGATGTAAAATTTTAATTGTAAAAAGTAGTATTAGAATAAAAATTTCCCCTCTATATTATCTTTAGAAAATGTTACTAAAATTATGGAAACAATTAATATGATTTGGGAAATTAAGTTACTATGATCCAAAAGACATTAGAAATAAACATAATTGAGGATAATTGAATAGATATTGAGGAATTTAAGTAAATATAATATATTCCTTACTTCTCTCATGAGTGGATTATTTTGGAAGGATCATAAATACCCAATATAGTAACTCAATATACACTATATAAATATTCATTTTAACATTGCTAAAATGTTCGTGTATATGAAATAATCCAGTACATAATTTTTAAAAAAGAAAGTAATGTCAAATTTATTTATCATGTATTAATTGGTGCAATTTCCAAATTCTATTAGTTCGATAATACAAATATCCATAAACAAATTATAAAATAAATTAACAAGATAATGCTAAAAGGATTGAAATATAGTAAATTACATATTGAACATTCCAAAAAGGAAATCTAATGTAAATTTCAAATTCTACATGTCTTAATTAACCTATGTGTCAAAATTTACTTTATTTTAACTTTTTTTAGACCTCAAAAAAAATTCAGGAAGAGAATATACAATTAGAAACATTAATTATTATTTGTTTAATTTTATACATTATGTTTGATATGGTTTCTTCCTATGACGTTTTATTTTGTTTTTTTCCTTTTTCGTGTGGTACTCTCTTTTTTTTCAGTTCCTTCTCTCACTCTCCCTTCCTCTTATTCCTTTTTTAAACTTTCCTTGCTTTCTCCTACATCCTCCCGATGATTTTCACATTTTGATTTATTCATTTTTCTCCCTTTTATTTTTGCATTTACAATATTCTATTTGACTAGTTGATGATAGTAGTATATATACCCCAAGATATGTGCTCTTGGAATCATAAATGGTGATTACCCACCATCTTCATGCCTCTCCTCAAAGAAACTAATGCATGTTAACCTATATAATATTTGTCCGTGGACTTGCTTGATCACATGTTTTATCTCTAATAATCCCATCAATACCTAGTTATCATCGTCCATTAACTCTTCACAACAGCATGTCTCGAACCCTCTCACCCCATAACGTCATGATGGTAAGCTCTAGTGGAGGCCCTCAATGCTTTTCCTATACAATGTTTCCTGATCACGTTACAGCGTGCTTGTGGACTGAGATGGAATTAATATTTTGACATTGGATATATGTAGACTTCTTGAGGTATAATTGCATCCCTATTATTCCATACTGAGCAGTTAACCTAATCTTATCCTCTTTTAATATATGTTGCATCCCCCATGAGTCATATTGAGCCATTACTTCCTTTATCTCTCTCTTGGGCCTCTTTGAAGTATCTTATTATTGAAAATTTCTCTTTCTTGACTTGATGACCTATTTGGGTCTAATCTTAATGACTTTGATCTCTTGATCTATGTTATATTCTTACTTACAACTTGTTCATCTTAATCCTTGTGGAATCCTATTTTGCAATTTGTGGATTTTTGTGATCATGTGAAGTATCTTATTGTGGAAATAATTATATATTTTTTTATAGGTCCTATGACCCTACATGATAAGTGTTGGATGTTCCCATCCCTCATATTTTGATTTATAATTTCTTACTCTTTTATTATGCATCATGTGGTGGCTACTAGTATAACGTGACATATGTTATGTTATGTGGATGGGTAAATTCCCACACTTAATAATGTCGACATGATAATTGCTGCAAGACATATTATTAGAGCAGATGTGTATCATATCCTACTCATAGAAGATTTGTATGTGTTTTTTCTCACTCTATATTTATTGCATATGTGTTATTTCCTACCAACATGTTTATATTGTTCTAGTACTGTCACATGTAAAACACATAGATTCCTTGATCTTATTTATCATTTTATTAAATTCATATTCTTTTGTTACCTGGATGGATGGACCTTTCTTTTTCTATGGGATGCCCTATCTATTTGATGTCCTTTATTTCCTATATTTCTCAGATATGCACATACCAGCATGTATGATGAGACATCTACTTTTTCTCCTCTTGTTGGGGTATGCTTCCAACCCCAGGTATAGGTCAAGGAGAAGTTAACAAAGTCAGACCAAGACAACATCAAGGATAGATGCATCTTTTTGGGAGACAGTTTCGAGGTGGTTAGATGACCCTTTTCTGATCCTATATTTTAGTTTTCATATGTATCACCCTGCGTGGTGAAGGATAGTGGTAATATCAAGCATTGTAATAGTTAGATATTTTACATTCCATTGCTACATTTGGTATCTTGAATCATACTTTGAATAAATTGGCTATCATCCCTTTTGCAAAAAGATAAGTGGTGTTTGGCATATGGGATGTACCTTTTTATTTAATTTAATAGGGAGTGGATCACCTCTCGGGTCCCACTCCTTATAGTATAGTATCAAAGCCATTATCAGTCGATTAATCTAACTATTTTGATCTTGTCTCCCTTAGTATGATTACCCTAGGAAGTTTGGGCATGTATAAAAAAATTAGTTGACCTACCCTCCTTACCCTCCAATATGTGGAAAGTTTTACTAGGTGAATCTTTAGTTTGGAGATGTGATCCTAAGGGTTTCTAGGTTAGAATCAGAAGGACCTAAAATTCAACCCTAGGTGTATATGACATGTCAGTTGGATGCATGAACAACATATGTACATGATTAAAATATATATAAATAACTATAATACTTATAATAATTGTCTTATTAGGTTAAGCCTTTTAAGTGGTGGAGAGTAATTGGATGATGATATATGGATGTTTAGATTTTGAAGACAAAATCCTTTTAATAGATGGAGTGTTGTAACAAACCAAAACATAGGATCTCACCCTATTCCATAACCAGAAAGATTGTAAGATTGGTTTCCCAGATTTGATCAAACAAAGATAAAATTAAACAACCTCACACTCTTACATTATAACTTAAACATGTGCTAATATGTTACATGTATTTCCTTTGATAACTAATACTCACATACTGGATAAATAAAAAATGTATAATATACATTGGAGTAACAATTGGTAACTCCATGTCCATAAATATTAATAATGTCCTATTATTTAAATAAATATAAAATTAATGGAGTAAATATGTTAAGTGTGTAAAATATGGAATTTCGTGCATAATAATAATATATAACATTTTTGTGACATTTTGAAGTTAAAGGGACTCTAGTTTAAGATTTGTCAAAATATATGTAGATAATTTGCCTAAACTATAATGGTGATAAAACTTACAAAAGTAAATCTTAAAAATGAAATAGAATGGTAAAAGTGTGTTCCTTGGATCTAAATTAGCTTGGGTACCAAGTTTTTCATTATTTGAAAAATGATGACTATCCTAATTTTATTTAGAAAATAATATATTCGTTTTGATCCAAAATATTAATTAATATGTTTAATGGCCTAAAAAGTAGAAATAAATCCCAAATTTCGAGTTCCACACACAAAAATTAGTATTTTTGTAAATTTACACATTAACTGAATAATCTTATTTATTCTAGTTTTATTTAGGAGAGAGAATATAACTTAAATCCAATATATTAAATAAATTAGTCAAAATTCCTAAAATGGAAAATTAATGAAAAAATCACACTCCTCATGTTTTTGTTTGCTTGTAGGTCAAGTTTCACATCTTTTGAGTGTTCGTATATGCCTAAAATTCCTTAAGAAAAGAAAATGAAAGACAAGGCCAAAAATATTCAATTTATGAATAAAAAGAAAACATCTAATATATGAAATGAATAATGTAAACCAACTTGTATCGATTATATATATATAATTTATATGAACTTGTAAAAAATAAAATTGTAGGGTAACATAAAGGGAAATAATGTGTCCATGCATGTTAAATCTATGAAAATTTTATCATAAAAGAAATAAAATCCAAATTTATTTTAGAAACACATTACTTAATACATATGTAAATAATAGTATTGTACATTTATGTACTAAATAATTAGATGCAAAATTTCAATAGTAAAAAGTAGTGTGGGAATACAAATTTCCCCTCTATATTATCTTTAGAGGATGTTACTAACATTTTGGTAACAATTAACATGAATTGGAAAACTAAGTTACTATTATCCAAAAGACATTAGAAATAAACATAGTTGAGGATAATTGAAGAGAGATTGATGAATTTAAGTAAATATAATATATTCTTTACTTCTCTCATGAGTGGATAATTTTGAAAGGATCATAAAAACCTAATAGAGTAACTGAATATACATTATATTAATATTCATTTTAACATTGAAAATGTTCGTGTATATGAAATAACCCACTATACAAATTTTAAATAAGAAAGTAATGTCAAATTTATTTCTCATGTATTAATTGGTCCAATTTCCAAATTCCATTTTAGTTGGATAATACTAGTATCCATAAACAAATTATAAAATAAATTATCAATATAATTCTAAAAGGATTCAAATAAAGTAAATGACATCTTGAACATTTTAAAAATGAAAACTAATGTAAATTTCAAAATAAATGTCTTAATTAACTTATGTTTCAAAATTTACTTTATTTGAACCTCAAATAAATTTGGAAAGAGAATATACAATTGGAAATATTAATTGTTTAATTTAATACATTCTATTTGATATGGTTTCTAATTTTTCTCCCATCATGTTTTATTTTCCCGTTCCTTTTCCGTCTGGTACTCTCTTTTCTTTCAATTCCTGATCTCACTCTCCCTTCCTTTTTCTATTAACCGTTCCTTACTTTCTCCTACATCCTCCCAATGATATTCACATTGTTGATTTATTTATTTTTCTCCCTTATAATTTTGTATTTACAATATCCTATTTGACTAGTTGATGATAATAACATATATACCCCTAAGATATGTGTTCTTTGGAACATAGATGGTGATTATCTACCACCGTCATGTCTCTCCTCAAAGAAACCCATGCATATTAACCTATAGAAAATTCGTCTAATGACGTGCTTGATTACATTTCGTTTCTAGGATACTTTGTTGATACTTTGTTATCATCGGCCATCAACCCTAATTTTATCCTCTTTTAATGTATGTTGCATCCCCCATGAGTCATATTGAGCAATTACTTCCTTTATCTCTCTCTTGGGCCTCTTCGAGGTATCTTATTATTGAAAATGTCTCTTTCTTGACTTGGTGACATATTTGGATCTAATCTTAATGACTTTGAACTCTTGATCTATGTTGCACTCTTAATAATATCTTTTTCATGTCAATCCTTGTCGAATCCTAATTTTCAAGTTGTGGATTTTTTTTATCATATGAAGTATCTTAGTTGTGGAAATAATTATATATTTGTTTATGAGTCATATGACCCCACATGATAAGTGTTGGATGTTCTTGTCCCTCATATTTTGATTTATACTTTCTTACTCTTTTGTTATGCATCATGTGGTGGCTACTAGTATAATGTGACTTGTTATTTTATGTGGATGTGTAAATTCCTACACTTGATAATGTAGACGTGATAATTCCTACAGGAGATATTGTTAGAGCAGATGTGTATCTTCTCCTGCTCAGGGCAGATGTGTATGTGTTCCTACTCACTCTGTATTTATGGTAGATGTGTTATTTCCTACCAACACATCTATATGTTTCTAGTACTATCACATGTAAAATAGATATATGCCTTGCTCTTATTTATCATTTTGTTGTATTCATATTCTTTTGTTATCGGGTTGGGTGGTTCTTTATTTTTCTTTGGGAAGCCTTGTCTATTTGATGTCTTTTATTCTCTATATTGCTCAATCACAATTAATATGCACATACCCGTATCTATGTTGATACATCTACTTTTTCTCCTCTTGTTGAGGTATGCTTCCAGCCCCAGGTGTATGTCAAAGAGAAGTTAACCCAGTTGGACCACGACAACATCAAGGGTAGTTGAACATTTTTAGGAGATAGTTTTGAGGTGGTTAGATGACCTTATGTGGATCCTATATTTTAGTTTACAAATGTATCACCATGGGTGGTGAAGGTTATTAGTAATATCAAGAATCGTACTAGTTAGATATATTACATTCTACTACTACATTTTGGTATCTTGAACCATACTTCGAATAAATTGGTTATCATCCTTTTTGCAAAAAAAGTGGTTTGGCATATGGGATGATCCTTTTTATTTAATTTAGTAGGGAGTGGATCCACTCTCAGGTCCCACTCCTTACATGTAACCTCAAGAAGTCCACTATCAGCAATAACTTTGTGAAAATCATTCATTCTTTTTGGAGAAGGTGGATTCTTTCCAAGTTTCTCAATATTGAATCTAACTGAATTAAAGTCACCAAGAACACCCTTTGGGCCACAGGTAGTACTTATAATTAGATTCAGAGTCTGTAAGAGACTTTCCAACTCATTGCCATCAATAAATAGTAGTAATCAAGACTCAAAATCACCTCTACTGATAGAATAGTGAAGCACTTGCTCAGAAGTGAACATTTTATGGACAAAAAGAGAAACACCTTCCATAGAATAAGGATTTGAGTATAAGAATAAAGCTCCTTATAACAAATAGAAGAATCACCCTCTGATAAGGATTTTATAGTATAAGAATATCTTGCTCCTTAATTCTCAATCCCAGAACAATAAAAGTGTCTTCTGTCTTAATTTTGTAAATATCCTTTTGAATTCAGTTGAGCTTATTTGGAGCCCCTCATGTTCCATGCCTCTATAGATAAAGGATTATCCTTTTGGAGGTCTATTTGGGCCTGAACCAGACAGTGGGTGTAATGATACTCAACGTATAAGGTTTTTAAGAATAGAAAACTCATCAGGTGAAATTTCAGCATGCCTTGTTGTGCATACACTTTTTATGTGGACTCTTGTAGGAGATTTCAATTTCCTTCCTTGAGTTTACCATTGGGGTTGATATGGAGTGGAAGGGTTAGATCCCACACTTTATTTTTCCTTAATCTAAAGTTTGGACTAGTACTCTCTAGTTCTAGCATTATTGATTCCCCTTCTACAGTTCAGTTAGCAATCTTTGTAGTTGCATCACTAAATTCATCTACTTCTTTAAAGGGTGGGACCAAAGTCTTTGGCTTTGGAACCCAAACTTCATTTACCTATTTTATGGTTTGTTACTCTTCTTATTCTCCTCAGAACATAATATATATTCATGACTAAAATTACCATAGTGGATGCACCTACTACGTTCCCACTCATACTAAAATGTGATCGTGTCAATTATTCCATCCTCACTTTGAATCTGGAGTTCTTTACGAAAGTTGAAATCAACCAAAATAAGTACATGCAACCTGGCATATTTTGGTCTTCAAAACTCCATAGTAACTCTGTTGAGGTAGATCATCTTACCTACGAATTAACTAACATTATTAAACAACTCTTTTTCGTGAATATCTAGGGGAAGTTCAACAACTTCAATCCACACTGGGTTCTTAGCAAGCTTTGATTTCTCCATTAGCTCGCCTCTATCCCATTTTTTCATGATCAACAACTTCTATACAGAGAACTAGTATACTCCTTCCAAGGCATTGGTCATGTCCTCATCAACTAAGAAAATAATTATGAAAAAATCATATCCGCTAAATCTTACTTCAATCGATCCTTTCATGTTTCAAATTTTAGATCAATATAATACTAGGGTTGGACAATGTGGTTTCAACCCCAGAATGTATACCGCCATTGCCTTACTCCACTGAGACAAGTTCCTTTATGCAATACTCCTTAGGTACAATAGATCCCCTTCACCATCTCTGTATTAATATTGCTCTAAATAACAATATTCGCAAGATTTGAAGATGACTTCAGTTTAAACATACCAGTCAAGAGCTTCACTTCATTTGAAATTGAGAAGGTAGACAATGTCACCACCTGAGGGACTCTTTTCCTATTTACACATCTCCTCCTTGATTACTACCATCTAGATCAATAGTCGTCGATTCTCCACTCTCAACATTAGCAATCACCTGAGTATCACCACCATATAACCTCTAGTCAAGTTTTCAGTCACCCCAGGAATCACCTCAGGTCCCATTTTTTTGAGCTCCTTGCTATTGTCTGAGAAGGGGAATATACTTCCTTTTTCTATAAGAATTAGCATTGCAGTAATGAAAAGGCACATTCCAATATTAAATTAATAGTTTAGTTGAACCAAACCTTGGGTTTCTACCTAAACATGTAGAGTGTAGTGTCAAATTGTATGCATGTATTTGATAGATGGGATCTATGAAACATGAAGTTTGTTCCATGTACTTTTCATCATAATTTTCATTGGAAAAATCATTGCATACAAATGTTCAGTGAGTTTTTATCTACAAGAAATAGTTGGACTAAGATCTCTCTATACGTAAAACATCCAATAACATGAGTACTTTATTCATGGAGTAGTCTCTCTTGAAAGGATGACCAAAGGAATCCAAATGACTCACTAAACTATAATCACATTTTTATATATAACTCCAATAGGAAATTCATATCAACTATTGTACCTTGTATCGGGTTTATTAGGTTGACATTGATTTCTAAAATAGTTATTGTTGGGGAATAGGGATGGTAGAGAAGGAAGTGGAAACAAAAATGTCGTCCCTTTTCCTTTCCGGAAGATCGTGCTAACAATGATGTATCTAGGAAAGTAGGTAGCAAGAGATATACCTGGTCTTGGTGCAAGTCCAACGACTACGACTCTTGCACGGTGATGTGCACTCTTTGCAAGATGAACATGAACAATTGGCGACGATAGCCTCCTAGTGCAGCACCATGGACGGTGGTGGTTGTTATCCTCCAAGCGTGGATACAATGGCCTTCACGCCACTACATAATCTATACAGCCCACCGGGAACTCAACGTCATGCTACCAAAGCTAATGAGAAGGATTGGTCCCTTCAAAAGTCAATGCGCTAGTGTTCACTTTCACTCCCTTGTTGTCTCTCCCTTGTTGTCACTCCCTTTTATAGGTAAGACTTGCTTAGGCTCTCTATTTACCATAGTTATGAGAGAATAACAATTGTCAGAGTTTATTATTGTGTCTCCTAAAAGCTTAACTACCCCTCTTATTATAGAAGAGTCAAGTTTAGGGTTTCCAGATCAACTGTGAGTCAAAGAGACAGATTTTTACCAATTTTTGGTTTTTGTAAATCACAAACCAATCAGTTCACATCATGAACCAAGAGGTTCACTTATGAACTGGTCAATTCATATGTGAAGCGGTCGACTCAACACTTGAATCGATCGGTTCACTATATTTCCTATTGGCAAACATATTGCCTTTTAATGTGATAATTAATGCACAACGTGATGTTAGTATCAATCCTTAATCCAATCATGTTGATTATTGAACTAGGTAATTCACAATTTAATCCAGTCATTTCACATTTTGAACTGGTCGGATCACTTTTGAACTAGGCGATTCATATTCTAACGTTTCATTTTTGAACTGGGAGTTTCAAATTCTAGTTTAGCCAATGTACAAAAATATTTTTTAAACTAAATGCCTAAACACTTTAGTAATCAAGTTAAACCATATTCATGAGTAAACTCATTTTCTAGGTGCATCCTATGTGTATGACCCTATAGGTCCCAAGTTAGCTTGGCAATGAATGTCAATAACCAATTTATGACATCACAAGAAATGAGTGGTATCTAGCAACACATCATTGCTACCCAGGTAATTGCAAAGTTGGAAGACAAATTCAACCTACAATCCTTGATTAGTGTTATAGTGATCATATAGTTCATTTATGTCTGATATCTGGATTGAACTTGAGGCATGGAATCGTCATCCTCTTCAACATTCAATCCATGTTCCTTGAACTAGAGCGGACTGTATGAGATGCATGTGAGCTCACATATCACATATTGAGTCACCTGAGTATGGACATACATTTCTCAATTTTTTTTATCAACTATCCAGGATATTAATCTCTGTAGGAGGGTCAAATAACATCTACATCACTCACACTCAATCCCCATGTGTCACAATGCACATGAGCATCACCTTTCTGGCAACCTTAATCAATGTCACATTGGATGATGTCAAAATACATCAAACGACATGTGATGGGTGTAGTGACTTCATGTCTAAGAACCACAATCACCACTATCACTATGAGAGCTGATTTTGACTACCATTACATGGTCTTCATTTATCACTCTCAAGGTGGGTCTTTCCAATACACCGTTCTCTAACATGTACCTATGTGTGTGACTTGATATACCTTATCATGACTAATAAGATTTTGTCATTAGTCAACACACACCTATTCTTATGTATTATTGTTGTCTATTTTGTTTCAATAGTAATATCTAACTACAGACTTAACAAGAATGTATGTACTCTTATCATACCCAAGATCTCCTTATTTAGCTCCTCAACCTGAAGACAAATGTCGTCGAGTAACATCATTCTTTAGACATCTACTTCATCTGTGTAATCATCTCATAATTGAAACAAACACAATAGATAGAATTACCTTTATCATTATCAATTGAGGTATCTAATGCCCCATTAAAATCATCGTATGATTGGCTTTCTAGGCCTACATACCAATAGACTTCACTTGCACTTAGATCCAGTCACCTAAGAATCTTATTCCAAGTGATATTAACATGTCCATAATGTTTTTGTTACACAAGTGCTTTTATACCAGGTTAGCAACTTTTGCTTCTAGTCCATATTTTGCAAGTATTCACATCTCCACACTATTTAATCTCTCATATGAGATGGGAATGATGTAGTATGCTATCTGAGTTTGTTTTCTTATCCAGTAGCTCCATTGTTGTTGCAGTATTTCTATTGTGTCATTAATGGTTGGAACCTCCCACAAGTTCATCTAAATGAACTTCTTGATCAATACATTATCCTTTGTTTTGTTCATAACACCAAGACACTCAGCTGTTGTTGTAGAATTAACAATTGTCTCTTACTTAGAACTCTTCCATCTTACAGTTCTATTTTATGATCAAATGCAATTTTATATTTGTGGTTGCTAATCTTCTTTGTCATTTTGGAAGCTTGCATCAGTGTAACCCTTTATACCCAACTCTTCCTTATTACCATAATCAAAGGACTAATCCTTAGTTCTTCTCAAGTAATCAAGGATGTTCTTTATGGCAGTCCAATGACCTTCACTAGGATGTGAGAGATATGCTCTTGTCATGTCCAATACATACGAGACAACAAGATCAGTGCATAACACTTCATACATGATATACCCAATTGTGAATGCATATGGCATCTTAGTCATGTTTTACCATACTTCACAAGAATAAGGACGCAATACTCTTGAGAAACTAATACCATGGGACTTGTACAGATTTTTTCTCATTGAGTTATGCATGTTTAACCCCTTCAACATCTTTCCAATGTATGTGCTCTTACTTAGGACAAGAATCTTTCTAGATATATCTCTATAGATCTCAATTCCTATCATATAGGATACTTCACCTAAACTCTTCATAGAGAAGGTACTTCCCAGCCAGGTTTTAACATTTGTAGTATAAGGATGTTATTCCCCATCATTATGTAGAATATAAATATGCTCCCACTAAACTTTTGTAATTATAGGTTTCATCTTCATTTTGAATAAATTCAAACTCTTTGACTATCTTGTCAATTCAAAGATGACATTTCTGAGATGCTTGATTCAATCCTCAGATTGATCTATCTATCTTATAGAATTCATTTGCAATAATTGGATTTATAAAACCTTTAGGTTGTATTGTGACATATCCTCTATAATATTCATGTTAAGGAATGTGTTTTAACATCCATTTTCCAAATTTCATAGTCATTCTAAGCTTCAATGGAAAGCATGATCTTGATGGATTTAACCATGGCAAGTTATGAAAAGATTTTGTCATGTTCAACACCTTTGAACTTGTTTGAAACCCTTTGCAACCATCTGCCCTTATAGGTTTGTACATTACCATCCATTTTGGTCTTCTTCTTGAAAGCCCAATTGCACCCTATGGGTTTTACCCCTTCAGGTGGATCCACCAAGTCATACCTTGTTGATGTATATGGAATCCATCTTAGATAGAATGGATTTAAGCCACTTCTCAGGCTCTAATTCCTCAAAAGCTTCTAGGTAGGTTTTTGGATCATCATCTATGACCAACTCACCACCTTCTTGAGCCATACGATATCCTAATATTTCAAGCTCAAGGTGTGTTATACTAGATCTATGAGTTTTGTGTTACATAAGGAACTTGCGATTCCACATCAATTTATGATTAAGATTTTTCCTACTATACCTCTTGAGGTTTGATGTTTTCTTATTGGTCTCCAACTTTATGAATTCTACTTTTCTCCTCACTGATTCCTTTGAAATTAAATTCCCTTTAGGAAATAAAGTCATCCTGGCAATAAAACATTTTGTGGTTAGATTGGAATAAAAAAGTAGTATTCAACAAAATAACATTGAAGTGATTTGTGGACAAAGATTCTCAAGAAATTATTTTCCTATATAAGATTTAATTCCTAATCTTTATAAAAACACATATTGAGACACTTCCCATGCCATATCTCATATGGTATCTTTTGAACCAATTTAGATGGTACATTGCTTAGTGTAAATCATGTGTCAAAAAAGGAAATTAGAAGATTAGCTAGATTTATTGATAATTGCAACATGACTTAGCATGGTGTGATTCCTTCTTTATAATACATCATTATGTTTCATGTGGTATGATACACTATCACAATCTCCTTGAAGGTCCTCAAACCGTTGGTTCAAAATATTTTTTGCATTGATCATATCAAAGTGTTTTAATACTTTTACCAAGATAGTTATGTACTTCATTCATTGTCTCCTTGAACACTTCAAGAGATTTAGACATGTATTTCATTAGTAAATACAATTAGGTACCAGTAATCGTCTCTACCATTTATTCTAAAAGGTCTACATACATCAATATGTACCATCCCTAATAGAATGCTCTCTCTCCCACTATTTCTAGTGCAATTTGTTTTTCTCATATTTCTCAACAAATGAAATTCACATGTCTCTATTGGTTCAATAACCAAAAGATTCTATAAAAAACTCTTTATGGATTCTATGAATGCATTTCTCATTTATATTATCTATATGAAGATGGTATAGGTTTTCATTGTTTGAGTCATCAGGTCATTCAGTATATGTGTTATGCATATTTGTCTCTTCAAGCTATCCAGTATAGATTATGAGAGATAGGGCACTGCCATATAAGATCTTATCTTTTAAAATGAAACATGAAATTATTCATAATATTCTTTTCCATAAGAGACACATGATATTTTCATCAATGGTAGGTACATAATAGGAATTCTCTAATTATATTACATGCCCATTAGGCTGAATTATTGATTCCAACTGTGGTGGTAGCAACTCTTGCTCCGCACAGTTCTAGCTCACTTCTTATTCAGTTCAAAAATGGATATTTATATCTCCTTCTTCTTCCTGAGAACCTCTATATAAAGATGATAGTTCTGTTTCTAGTTTTCAAACTGGTGACAATGGTGGCACTTCCCTTCCTTATTCACGCCACCCTTGGCTATCAATGTTGTAGACTTTAGTTTCTAGCTAGCTTTAGAACTCTTCTTATCTTTTTCTTTTCCCTTGGACTTACCTTTGTTTATCATCATCATAGATTTGGGTTTGTCCCTCTTCATTTGTTCTTCAGCTATCCTAAACATGCCAAGTAATTCTAACAACGGCATATCAAAATTTATTCATGTCGTAGTTCATGACAAACTGGTTGTATGATTCTGACATTGATTGCATAATCACATCTATGGTCAACTCTTGACCCAGGGGAAATCCCAGTCTAGCCGAGTTCTATATATACCCAATCAACTTGAGTACATGGGTACCTATGGGATTTCCTTCTGCCATGGTGCACTTGAACAATGCCTTTAGGACATCGTATCTCTCTTGTCTTGCTTGATTGTGGTACACATTCTTAAGATGTGTTACCATCTCAATAACATCCATGTTCTCATGTTTACTACAACTCATAGTTGAACAACGCCTTTGGCACATCATATCTCTCTGGTCTTGCCTGATTGTGGTACATATTCTTAAGATGTGTTACCATCTCAATAACATCCATGTTCTCATGTTTACTGCAACTCATAGTTGATTTCTCACAGAATCAGATACTTGACATATACGACATCATTAGAGTGTTTCTTGTAAGCATCCCAATTAGCCTTAGATGTGGTGGGAATGGGTTCATCTGGCTCTAGTTTCCAAGACATAGAGCTTGCGCTTTTGACTGAGAATGATTCTCAACGTCCTAAGCTAGTCATGAAAGTTATTCCCATTCAACTTTTCCTTATCAAGGACCAACTGCAAACAAAATGTGTTTGTGTTTGCCATTAGATTCTACAAAATAAAATTTGCAACTTTTGTCTCTACGCTTTTGATTTGATTTGATTTGATTTGATAAGTTTGGTAATATTAATAATGTTGTTAATTAATTATCTCTCCCACTATTTTTTTCAAATCGATAGTCCTCACTACAAATTGGGAAGATTGCAACGTACAACATTATAGTGAGCCAAGATCCACATCTCATCAAATCATGAGTGAGCTTTCACTCATTACCCACAACTTGACTATTTAGGTAGGAAACGTTTATCAATTGCATCTCATGCAACTCTTGGATAGATGGTATCCACAAATCCTTGTTGAAATCCATTTGTATGCTTCTAGGCACTAGATCTCATTAAGGCTACCTAGTTAAACCTGACCCAAAACCTAGATTACTTACTTTATCTTCACAGATTCCATTTTACTTTTTGCCCTTTTCTGATAATACCTAAAACGCTAACTAACAAAACGTCGGTCAACATAAATAAATATGTCAGTATGTGGTGACAAACAAAACAATGCACATAATTTCTAACAACATAATCACATCAAATAGTTGTTAATAATGCAAGATTGCATTTTCAGTATGACTCCTCAAATGCTTTTACCACCTCTGGGATACCCTCTCTAGGGTTAAGTCCTTGCAAGTGACTTTAAGGCTACCTTCTCCATCCTGAGCTTGGTACCTGGGGTCACCTCTCTAGGTGCCCTATGGTCTTCCCTCCTGGGGTTGACTCATTGTGACCTTCCCTCCAGGGCTTGGTCCATTATCTTACATCCAGAGGGGTATGTAGGTTTGAGTGAGTCACACTTATACTTAAATTGTTATACACAAAGTCACTTTAGATTGTAGTAATGAAACATCCAAGCAGTTTAACTACAGTGCAATCGATAAATCCTTGAGAAACATCGGGAAACTAAAGCATGTACTCATAAATAACCACATACCTGATTTGCAGATTCAACAAGCTAATAACAATTCTAGGCAAGCAAGTAATCCAAGAATCAGTTTAACAATCATAGAAAACTGGAAAAGCATATGTAAACTTTTTACTACACTTTATCAAGAATTTATCTATTTAATTGACTTGGATTCACTTTCTAGGGTTTCATTAGGGTTCTAAACATGTTAAAGCCCTTTTATTATCTATTAATCTTGGGATTAACCTAACATCACTTTTATACAAAAGATTTCCAATCATATCCCATTAAAGCCCACTAACACTTAGATTAGAGTTTTAAGCCCATTAAAGTATATTAACATATCCAATCCTAAATTAAGCTATTATGCATATGGATCATCTCTTTAGACATCAAAATTTATTTATTATTAACAACATGTTAATATTATCATAAAACATTCATATTAATCCCCTCACTTCATTAATCATCAATTAGGATTGATCTTAGTCATAAACACATTAAGGATGACAACTTTAATTACTTTTCGAACTAGAATCAGATTCAGGCTCTAAATCTATTTTTATTGAATTTCTTGTATTTTTCTGATCAAAAATCATATATAATTTCTCTGAAACTGAGCTTCCTAGCAATTTCTACACTTTTTGCAAGATAAGCATATACCGACCAATCATAGCTTGACACGTTAGCTTATAGCATATACTCGTTTATCGGCGGGCCGGATAAAAAAAGATAACCAAATTACCTTTTTACCCTTATGACCCCCATCTTTTGGCCCCACACGAATTAGAAAAAACTATCTTTTAGCCTGATCATCTTCCTCCCTACGCTAGGCTCCCGCTCGCGAGTCAGGTTCCGGCACAGGTCAACTCGACAGTTGACCTTGGGCTCTAGAGTGCAGAAGCCTAAGGCAAAGGTTCCATCACCGTCGCCAGGCCCAGACAGACTCAACGGTGGCCTTCATACTCAATCTGATGGCGTGGATCAGGGACAAACATGGAGCCACCATTGTTGGCAGGGGAGAAGGAATAACTCCCGCCATCCTTATTTTGTTCAACGATCTGGCGCTAGGGAAAACTACCAAGGGCCCTGCGGTACCTTGAGATTGACTCTGTGCCCTCACAACAGGGTATTATGCCCACCTTTTATAGCCTGGTAATTGACTCATCTCGGACATCCCCAGCATATTGGGGAAACACATATTCGTGCTTCAAACCCACCTAAATTTAGGCTCTATCAGCTTGGAGAGGAGTTCTAAATGCAATGGGAGAGTTCCCATAGATGCTCATGCATCAAACTGCAGTGAGAAAATAGATCCTAAAACATGTTTCCCCTATTCCTCCTTTCCTTTTTCCACTATAATGAATGAAGGTATAGCCATCGTTGGATCTTAGATCCAACGGCCCCCATGTCGTGTGCTCAAATAAAAGACAGAAAATATTCTCAATTAATCATGACATTTAAACCAAACCTCTTTACATTAGGAAAACTTCCAAAATTGTATCCAATTGATCCCAAATTTTAATGGAAAGTCCATAATGACTTGATCCACGTGTGTACCAAATTTGGGACTCAATCACAAAAGGAAAAAGGTATTATCCTCATTTGCAAGTTATCTTTTAATAAAGCTCATTTTAAGCATATTTTCTCTCTCTTAATTTTTATTTTCTTTATTTTGATTTCTTTTATCATTAGAAACCATGTGGATCCGAAATATCATTCATAATGATTCCATTATCCATATTTCCACATATTTCTTATACTTTCATCATTATCTCAACTTTCCTTCTTAATAATTCTTTATTTGATTTTATCTCTTTCTTATTGCATTATCTTTGCAACTTAGACTCCTTGGAACCCAAGGAACCCCAAAGCTATGAAATCCACCTTTGGAGGTTACTTCCTGCTTTCTAGAGGCTTCTACCTCTTTCTTTTCTCCTTTTCTTAAATATTCATTTTTTAATTGAATTTCTTTTTTCTTTTCCTTATTATTGGGCCCAATAGCCAATAAGGCACACGAAACAAGCAAGGCTATTACAAATGAAATTCATACAATTAAAAAAAAATCACACCATTATTTGTTCATATGTCCTGAAAAGGAGAAATTGCATTTCCCACCAAAAGAACCCAAAAATTGGGGTTGTAACATCCTTCCCCTCTTATAGGAATTTTTCCCTCAAAATTCCACCAAGCATGCAAACAAACATGATAAGACTTTCTCATATCCATCATGGTTCCCATGTGGCTTCACCCCCTCCATGGTGCTTCCCAAGAACCTCCATCATCTTATATTCATACATATGAGTTTCCTCTCACCTTGGTATCTCGTACCCTCGTAGGTGACTCAGGACATTTCAGCCTCTCTCCAAGCTTAATAGGTTCATGGTTCAACACATGGCTCGGGTACATCACATAGTGTTGTAGATCAGATTCATGGAACATGTCATACATCATGTTATCCTGAGGGGTAAGGGTAACATAAGAAACTCCACCTATCAATTTCAAATAGACCCATGTATCATGGACTCATCTTTCACAGCTATAGCTCAGAGGGGTTGGGTTTCCATAACACATATTCTCCCACAGTGAACTGCATGTCTATCTGCCTCGCAGCAGCTCACGACGCATGTCACCCTTGGGCCCTCTCAGCCATCGCACGATCAAAGTGACTTCATCTGCACAAATTGTGGTCTCTCTGACCTTCAGAAGGTCCCCTCACTGACATTATCCTAGTGAAGCGGTGACCGACACGACCTCCCTTACAGAGCTTCTTACATCCCGATACTGGCTATGGTGGCTATCAACACAAACTCTCATAAGACAAGCACTTCCCCCATGTATCACCCTAAATGAGCACACATGCTCTCATCAGACCCTCTAGTCTGGATCATACTAACTATCAGTTAGGGGTGATAAATTGTACTAAACATCAAATGGGTATCGAGTTCTTCATGTACCTACTTCTACAGCATGGAAGTGAAGTTGAGATCATGCTCCATATATCGAACTCAGATCATGGTGTAGTTGAACTATGTCTCTCTCATGCATATCGTTCAACCAGATCTATCACATTGACAACTCTCTCTCTCTCTACCATAACCCATATTGCATCCTGACGTCTCTTAGTCCAGGAGAGACTCACCAAAACGTCCATGGTGATCCACTCACATTCCCTCTCAGGGACTCTTCATTATTTGTAGCAACTCACTGAGTTACGGATGTTCATCCTTCTCCTCCTCGCATGCATGATGAGAAGCTACATGCAACTCTATATACTTCTTTATCTCATGTATTCAAAGTACTACTACAAACTTTAACTATCTTGGTAGTACTATGGTGAACTTAACATCATGAGCCTCTACTTGTCATAATTCATTAAGGTTGATTTCACCGAAACCCTAAAACACTCTAATTGTGGGTTCCATCGCCTTCCTTACTTTAGAGGTGTATTTGAGGTTCTTACAACCATCCTTCTATCTCATCAAGCTCTAGGCTAGCTAACCGAGCAACCACCTTGACCAACAGGTCTGATTGTAACTGGGTTTAGCCATACATGGTCCCATCTTCTAACGAACGTAGGGTTCGCCTAATAGCCTCTCTTAAACATGATAGCTAGACACCTATGCTATACCCCGATGAAGGGTATTGATTACCACATAAGCTTCCTTATCGGTGATGACATAAACCTTCATACACTCCACTCATCATCCACGTCTCGGATTTAGGTCTAATTGAGATAAGAAAAATTCAGTCTCATCATCTTGGTTATCAACCTCAAACTTATATAACTCATACATTCCATATTTCTCTTGATAAGAACGTCCTCATGATGACTACCTTAGTTCTCTTTGCATTTGTAAACCATCTACTCCATGTACTTTCCAAAAAAAAAGTATGAAACTTTCTCTATCCTTAGATATGGCAATGTTTCAACTCACATCATCTTTACCCTTAGTGTATGAAATGTGTTTTTCCCTATCTCTCACACCCATAACGAGAGGAAATAAGCATTTGGCTACAGTCCAAATACAGAGTTCATCCCATTCCAAGAGTAGATATGGTTCATCACACATCACCAGTACACTCTCCAACTAAGTTGAAATGTGCATCACATGTCTCCACATTATAAACAACTCAATTATGGGTCTACACCCATGGGAAGACTTTTACCATCACCTTTTGGATCTTAACATATCTCTTTTATGTACAATCATTAATTGTTACCTCAAGGTTTCTAGGGTGTCGGAACTTTTGGGGTGATCTGACCCTTATGCATCTAAGGAGTGCCTCTCGCTTTTACCCCTTAGGCTCCATGAACTCATGAAGGTGGCCAACCTCCTAACCCATGGTCCTTGGGTAAAGGTAGTTGTTACCTCCCGACCCTATGGTCCCATGCATCCAGGGAACAGACAACTCCTACTTCCATCGGTCATATCCCTTCATGACCTTAGTATTGACTTAGGATTCCATCATAGCACATCTCATTCTTGAATCTTTACCCAAAACTCCATCATCTCTCTGGGAACTCATAGTCAAACTTACATCCTTTCATAGGGATCATGGCAACCTACCTAACTTGGTCAGGCCCCATAAGGTTACCTCCATGGAAACATATCTTCATGCCCCTTAGAGATGGTCACACAAGGGTCTATACATTTGTGCTCATACCAGGTGCTCTCAACTTAGCTTATCAAGCTCTTATGAGAGACTTCTTTAGGTTACCTCAAACCTAAACTAAAGATGATACTCATCCTAGAAAAGGGTCCTTCCCCAGGATGGGACAAAACTATCTCTTGATAGAAATAAAGGTCACAAACATTCCTACGTCCAGGGTTTACATCATCACATGTGGGCCTAACCCTATCATGCTACTTAGGTACATAGCTAGCAAGAAGACAACCCACTAAGCCACTTTGGGTTCCTTTGTATGTCATACTTGCTCCTATTCCTTAACATTGGACCAACAACATACATGCATATGTCACCAGCCTATGTGTGAGGGGTTCATCGAACATATACCTTAGTCTAAGGGGTTTCCTTTTGCTCTAAACATGAGGGTTGCCATGCTCGAATTTGTAAGAACTCAAACATCTTTGTGAGCATCAGGCATACAAGGTACTACTACTTCCCCTCTTAGGTCTAGGAACCCTAGGTTCACTCCTTATGCATCAATTGTCCAACTACAAACCACACATGCACAAGGTAGTGCATACACTTCCCACCATTCTTCCACATGCACAACATCGTAGAGTCCTATACAAGGACAACCGACTCGGTGTGTAACCTCATAACTTGTTACTCTACTTCTTCAGGGTCTAAATAACTCTCCTTCCTATACCTATAAGGTAAGGTAGGCACCTACAACTCCTATACATCCACTCAAGAAGCCTCTTCTCTTTTCTAGGGTTTGGTTCTTCTAATGGCATCCAAGGTACAACAAGCTCCAAAAGATCATGCATGACGAAACCACAACTATCTACTGAGGGTCGTCTAAAACAAGTCATATCATACCCAACTTCTCATGGTCCTTCTTGTCTCAGAGTCAAGGTCTCTAACCTTCTTCATTGAGTCTTACCCTCATTCTCTAGAGCAAACCCTACAACTGGTCCTACAACTTGAGGTTCTCTCTTAGAAGATGGGTCAAGATCTTAAGGATACATGCATACGCCTACATGGGTGAAACATATGATCCAAACCTATGTTTAATCAAGATTATCCAAAGCTCTACATGTTCACCTCCTAACCAGTCAGGCATAACCTTTCTGACCTAAGTCTCAACCTACTGCTAGCACTACTGACGTTCTCTCCTACATAGGTGCATGCTCTTCTATGCTCATATATGCCCATAAGGGTTTCCATATGATCATCACTAACCTCTTCAATGAAGGAGATATCCTTCACCCTAATAGTCACGACCCTTATAAGGTTAGGTCACCAAAAACACTAGGTCAACCAACCTCACATAGTTGATGCTTCTCAAGTGTACCCAAAATCAAAAAGCATGTCGGCCCACGTATATGGTTGACCATGATATCTAACTCATTATATCATCTCTCTCTAGGGTTAGGGTTAGCAACATCCTCAGAGGATGTGTCAGGTCTCTACCTCTTCTTGGAGACCTCTGCCTCCAGGGCTAACTCTTTACTCATCCTCCTGACTAGGTCTAACCTCAGGTCTCTCCTGAGGGTACGACAACACATGCCATGCCACCTAAGCATGTAACTGATCACTAGTTTACACGTAAACTATTAAACTTATGTCCATGGAATCTTGTTTACATGCTTTTCATTAATTTGGTGGAGGATTCCTTAAACTTATCATACATACCCTGATCTCAAAAGGGTGGGGAAGAGAGTGAAAAACCCTAAATCCTAGAATCCTTAATTGAATTAGGGTTGAGCAGGGATGAAATAGATGAGTGTGTCCTAAAGGTATCTTAATTTTGAGTCAAGACCTCAGACTTTGTCCAGGCAGTCACACCGCATCCGGGAGTCCTCGTGACTGACTAGCGAGGTGGAAAAAAATATTGCCAGCCCCCAGACTGTGATCCTTTACTAGACACCTCCGTCCTTGGAAAATCCTCTAATAACTCCCTTAGATTCTAAAGAGTTTGTAAAATTTAACAATTATTAGAGATTAAATGGAAAACCATCGCTCTGATACCAATTGTAATGACCCACACTTTTGACTGTCTAAAAGACATTATAGTCGCGAATCATCACTCATAAATTTTAGGATCAATGGTTTTACAAATAATAAAAACAATTAATAAATTCTACGAAAGACTAAAGTGGAAAGTTGGAATAAAAAATTAACTTTTGCATATCTTTTCAAAATAGGATCTAAGATTTCTATCCGCAGACGAAATCTATCTATCTAATCCTCCTTTGGATTACTTACTTTATCTTCATAGATTCCAATTTACTATTTGTCAATTTTAGATAATATCTAAAACACTGACAAACAAAACGTCGGTCGGCATAAATAAATATGCTGGTATGTGGGGACAAACAAAACAATGCACATAATTTCTAACAAAATAATCACATCAAATAGTTGTTAATAATGCAAGATTACATTTTCAGTATGACTCCTCAACTGCTTTTACCACCTCTGGGATACCCTCACTAGGGTTAAGTCCTTGCAAGTGACTTTAAGGATACCTTCTCCATCCTGAGCTTGGTACCTGGGGTCACCTCTCTAGGTGCCATGTGGTCTTTCCTTTGGGGCTTGACTCACTGTGACCTTCCCTCTAGGGCTTGGTCCATTATCTTACATCCATAGGGGTATGTAGGTTTGAGTGAGTCACACTTATACTTAAATTGATATACGCATAGTCACTTTAAAGATTGCATCAATGAAACATCCAAGCAGTTTAATTGTAGTGCAATTGATAAAGCCTCGAGAAATGCCAAGAAACTAAAGTGTGTACTCAAAAATAACCACATACTTGATTTGTAGATTAAACATGGTAACACAATTCCAAGCAAGCAAGTAATCCAAGAAGCATTTCAACAATCATAGAATTCCTAAAAAGCATATGTAACCTATTTACTACACTTTATCAAGAATATATGTATTTAATTGACTTGGATTCACTTTCTAGGGTTTCTAATCCAAATTAGGGTTTCATTAGGGTTCTTTTAGATCTGTTTACAACTTTCCTCATTTATATCCACAAAACCCTAAAATAGTAGTTCTAGGTGCAAAACCCTAATTATTCAACTTAAACATGTTAAAGCCCTTTTATCATCTATTAAGCTTGGGATTAACCTAACATCACTTTTATACAAAAGATTTCCAATTATATCCCATTAAATCCCACTAACACTTAGATTAGGGTTTCTAATCCCATTAAAGTACATTAACATATCCAATCCTAAATTAAGCTATTAAGCATATGTATCATCTCTTTAGACGTCAAAATGTATTTATTATTAACAATAGGTTGATATTATTATAAAAAATTCATATTAATCCCATCAATTCTTTAATCATCAAATTAGGATTGATCTTATTCATAAACACATTAAGGATGGCAACTTTATTTACTTTTCGAACTAGAATCAGATTCAGGCTTTAAATCTATTTTTATTGGATTCCTTGTATTTTTCTGATCAAAAATCATATATAATTTGTCTGAAACCAAGCTTCCTAGAAATTTCTACACTTTTGATCTGGAGTTAGAATGAGTATTTTTGTCATTTTTAATATGTTCCATTTGCAAGATAAGCATATACCGACCAATCATAGCTTTACACGTCATCTTATAGCATATACTTGTTTATTGGCGGGCCAACTAAGAAAAGATAACCAAATTACCTTTTTAACCTTATGACCCCCAGCTTCTGGCCCCACGCGAATTGGATAAAACTGTCTTTTAGCCTAATCGTCTTCCTCCCTATGCTCGGATCCCGCTCGTGAGTCAGGTTCCAGGACAGTTCAACTTGACAGTTGACCTTTGGTTCTAGAGCATCGAAGGCTAAGGCGAAGGTTCCATCACCATCGCCAGGCCCACGCAGACTCACCGGTGGCCTTCATCCTCTGTCCGAAAGTGTGGATTAGAGACAACCATGAAGCCACCATTGTTGGTAGGGGAGAAGGAACAACTCCCGCCACCCTTGTTCTGTTCAACGATCTGGCGCTAGGGAAAACTACCAAGGGCCCTATGGCACCTTGAGATCGACTTTGTGCCCTCGCAGTAGGGTATTATGCCCCCCTTTTATATCCTGGTAACCGGCTCATCTCAGAACTCCGTAGAGGATTGGGGAAACACATATTTGTGCTTCAAATCCATCTAAATTTGGGTTCTATCAGATTGGAGAGGAGTTCCAAATGCAATGGGAGAGTTCCATAGATGCTCATGCATCAAACAGCGAGAAAATCCATCTTAAAACTCATTTCCCGTATTCCTCCTTTCCTTGTTCCACTATAATAAATGAAGGTATAGCCACCATTGGATCCTAGATCCAACGGCGCTCATGCCGCATGCTCAAATAAAAGCCAAAAAATATTCTCAATTAATCGTGACATTTAAACCAAACCTCTTTACATTAGGAAATCTTCCAAAAATCATATCTCTTAAACCATGTATCCAATTGATCCCATATTTTAAGGGAAAGTCCATAATGACTTAATCCACGTGTATACCAAATTTAGGACTCAAAATCAAAAGGAAAAAGGCATTATCTTCATGTGAAAGTTATCTTTTAATAAAGCTCATTTTAAGCATATTTTCTCTCTCTTAATCTTTTATTTTCTTTATTTTGATTCGTTTTATCATTAGAAACCATGTGGAGTCGAAATCTCATTCATAATGATTCCATTATCCATATTTCCACATATTTCTTATATTTTCATCATTATCTCAACTTTCCTTCTTAATAATGCTTTATTTGATTTTATCTCTTTCTTATTGCATTATCTTTGCAACTTGGACTCCTTGGAACCCAAGGAACCCCAAGATATGAAATCCACCTTTGGAGGCTACTTCCTAGCCTTCTAGAGGCTTCTACCTCTTTCTTTTCTCCTTTTCTTAAATATTCATTTATTAATTGAATTTCTTTTTTCTTTTCCTTGTTATTGGGCCCAATAGCCAATAAGGTCCACAAAAAAGCAAGCCTATTACAAACGAAATTCATACATTCAAAACAAATCACACCATTATTTTTTCATATGTCCTTAAAAGGATAAATTGCATTTCCCACCAAAAGAACCCAAAAATTGGGGTTGTAACATCATTAATTTACATTTGGAAAGGAGGGGAGGGTCTTGGTTTGACGATAAGAAAGAAAATCAAACGACCATGCACACACATCCATAGGGTTTTGTCTATAACCATGCATACATCCACCATCGAAACTCTTTTAGGGGTACATGTATATATTTCATATATATATCATATCATATATAGATATATATATTGGGATCATATGTGGGATTTAATTAGATATGAACATAAATCATTTTATTTATTCGCATCATATGTACTAAAATAAATTTGATCATATCAATTTAGATCCCTGATATATTGTAAATTGGCATGGCTCTGATACCACATTTGGTGAATAGGGATGATAGAGAAGGCAGCATAAACAAAAATTGTGTCTCTATTCCAAGATAGAAGATGTCGTCACCAATTATGTATCCAGGAAATAAGGTAGTAAGAGATATACCTAGTCCTAGAGTAAGTCAAGGGACTAATCTTGCATGGTGTTGTGCACTCTTTGTAAGACAAACACAAACAATTCGTGATGACAATCTCCTAGTGTAGTGCCATGGACAGTGGTGGTTGTCATCCTCCTAGTATGACAACAACAACCTCCACACCTATATGTAGTCCACATGAACCACTAGGAACTCCATGTTGTGCTGCCAAAGCAACGGGAAGGAGTTGTCTGTTCAAACGTCAACGTGCTAGTGTTGACTTGCTCTCCTTTGTTGTCTCTCCCTTGTTGTCTCTCCCTTTTATGGGTTAGACTTGCTCGGCCTCTCTAGATACCACAACTAAAATAGGACAACAATTATTAGAGCTTATTATTGTGTATCTTGAAATTATTAACTACCCCTCTATTTATAGGACGGCCAAGGTCATAGTTTCTAGATCAACTGGGAGTCAAAGAGATGGATTTTCATAAATTTTTGGTTGTTGTGAATCACGAACTAGTTAGTTTACTTCTAAACCAGTCATTCACATCATGGATAGGGTGATTCACTTTTGAACCAATTGATTCATATGTGAAAGGATTAATTCAACACTTGAATTGTTGATTCACTATATTTCCTAATCGCAAACATATTGTCTTTCAATGTGACAATTAATGCATAACATGATGTAAGCATCAATCCTTGATATAGTCATACAGATCATTGAATTGGGCAATTCACAATCTAAACTGGTTGTTTCACACTTTGAATCGGTCGGTTCACTTATGAACCGGGCAATTCATTTTCTGAATCAGGTGGTTCACTTCTAAACCAGGTGGTTCAAATTCTAGTTCAGCCAATGTACAACCAATGTTGGTTAAGTTGAATACCTAGACACTTTAGTAATCAACTTAAACCATATTCATGAGTAAACTCTTTGTCGAGGTGCATCATATGTGTGTGACCCTATAGGTCCCAAGATACGCTGGCAGTGTTGGTATGTATGCCCAGAGAGCCAATCATGTGATGATTGTAACAACTTATTTTGTAAATGAGTAGATTATTAAATAAAGTCAATCTTCCAATTTATTTTTTTAATTTGGTTATGAGATAATGATGTAACATTATAAATGTCAAAAGAATAATATTACTCAATGACATATGTCTTCAAATATGTAACTTGGAAAAAATGAGATCATACAAATGTTAAGAGTACATATATAAATTCTCATTATGTCCCTGATCAGTTGTTATTGTGAAAGGTTGTTAGACAACAATAACACATAAGATCAGATTGTGAGTTGGTTAATGACAGAATCTCATTAGTCATGATATGACAATATCAAATCAATCACATAGATACATGTTAGAGAACAGTGTATCAGACAGACCCACCATGAGACTGACACATGGAAACCACTACCATGGTAGTCATAGTCAGATCTCATAGCGACGACGGTGGTTGTGGTTGTTAGACCCAAAATCATTTCACTCATCACGTGTTGTTCGATAAGCTTTGACATCATCAAATGTAGTCCTAAAATATGGGTTGTTATAACAGTGATGATTGGGTGGCTATGACACACAGAGATCGACTATGAGTGATAGAGATGGGATTTGTCCCTTCTATAGGAGTATGATATCCTAGGCCTCTTGATAAGTGAGACTAAGAAATGCATGGCCATGCACATGTGAGTCAATATGTGATATTGAGCTTACATATATCTCAAGCAGTCTGCTCTTGGTTCAAGAAATAAGATTGAAAGATAAATTGGGTGACTACTCCATGCCTCGAGTTCAATCAGGATATCAGTGACAAAGGAACTACACAAGCATTGTAACACTATACACATATTGTAGGTTGAAGTTGTTCCCCAACTTTTTATTACTTGGGTACCATTGATGTTTGACTTGGAACCACTCATTGCTTGTATTGTCATAAGTTGTTATGGACATTCACTGCCAACATAATGTGGGACTTATAGGGTCACACACATTGGTCTAGACCTAGATTAGGAGTTTAATATTGTTTGATAATTGAATTGCTTAATAAAGTGTTTATGTATTTGATTCACACAACATATCAGTTGGCTACACTTCCAGACACCCATCTCACAGGTGAGACGGCTGTCTAGAGTGCCAAATGGTCATCTCAAGGGTTGACATTGACGTTTGGAGAAACGGGCTCATTTCAATTGAAATTGGCTATGAATTGAACCGACTGGCTCAACTCGGTTCGGCTCTCCTCACCATAAAATGTCTAGGTGATCAAGACGGCCATCTTGCATGGGTGATACTACCCGGTTCGGCCAGAGGAAGGTTCTAGATACTTTCCTACATATTTTTGGATTGCACATTACTTGTTGTGCAAGGAATTGATGCTTGGAATTAATGGGAAATGAATTGCCAATTTCATATGTGATAGGGAAATAGTGAAACGGTCGTCTCGTAGTGTGAGACAACTGTCTGGTGTGCCAGATGGTCATTTGGATGGTCACATGTTGTGAACATTCAAGATCTTTTGGTCCCTTCCACTCCTGCATCAACTAGTAACCTTCAAGGTCTTCCGGTCATTTCCACTCCCACATCGACTAGGAACCCTGACCCTAACCCCACCTATAAATACAGGGGTACTAGTGGCTTCCTAGAGCACAACAAAGACAATTGAGAATTAGTTTCCCTAAAAATTATTGTCCTCTTTGGTTGTGGTAACTGAGATATCCCAAGTAAGTCCTACCCAACTAGGGAGAGAAAATTTTAGATCATTGTTGTAGGAGAGAAAGTTGGTGACTAGTACGCCTACGAAAGGGACAACTCCTTACTGTCCGTTCTAGTAGGATGAAAAGATTTTTAGGTAGTCCTTGTGGAGTTCTCTAGAGGTGGGAGGCGTTCTTTACCGCTTAGGAGGACATCATCAACCACCAATCCATGATGAGATGAGTTCTTGTAGAAGATGATGTTTGAGTCTGTTGTCCATGGAGGAGTAGTCAAACGAGTCCCAGTGCAACCAAGAGTCAAAGTTGCACAACTAGAATGATGAGGATTATCACTGGACTTGCACTAGGACTAGGTATATCCTCAAAACCATCCTTTCCATCTTATAGTAATTGATGCAATCCGTTGGTCATGGGAAATATCGTAGATAAATGTTTGTTTCTACTGCCTATTATGTAGACATATTTCCCAATAGTGGTATTAGAGCCAACGTCAATTTACTATATTATGGGATAATTGATATCATTGGATTTTGGTTTTTATATTTCATTATTCAATGTATTGTGAATAATATATTCCAATCAAATACCACATTAATCCCAAACTAATTTATACATGATATATATGCAATTTATACGTGTCGCCCTAAAAGCAATTTTTATGGTGGATGTGTAGCATAGTTATTACCAACAACTCCTATTATATGTGTACAGTTGTGTGGTTGGTTGATCCTTATATCTCAGTCTGTGTATTGAGCCTCTATCTTATCCTCCCCATGTAAAGTTAATTCTTTCCTACCCTTGCTCCCCTCAAATGTAACTTGAGGTTTCTATATAATCATTTAAAAGTAGGATAGTTTATTTTACCATTATAATGAAGAAGATGACATCCCAATGATGAGTCAACAAGATGGAAGACCAGATGGATGAGCCAAGTCGATTGACCAGTGGACCTGACTGATCATCTAGGGGAGCCAGCAGATGGTGGACTGATGAAACTAGACAATCAGTGAGATGACCTAACAACCGCCTGGGAGGCGATTTGATCAGTTTAAGGGTTGAATCGATCAATCTGGATTGCCAAGCACAGATCTTCATCAACGACAAGTTTTTGTATGTGATGTAAACCTAGATGTGGTAATTCCTTATGGCTCCAAAGAATTCCATTAGGATGGTCATAGCGATCGCTTTCGTTTATTGCATGTTTTTGTTGTGGAATATAGCATGTATATGATACGTACTATATATGTGGTGATTGAATAAAGCACATGTATTTATACAAACTCCCTCAACTAAAATATTAAGTCTTAGATGCCTTCCATTAGTAGCACACAAGAAAATCTTGATCGACCAAGCATATATTTGCATAAAGCATAGTGTGTCGTCTATCTCGTGCAAGTGTGATGGTAGATATATAGATTTTCACAAAGCATAGTGCATATATATCATGTTGGCTATTGGATTAGGCTTAACTGGTGACTTGGAGAGCCCTAGCCCAAAGGCATGTAGATGATCATGGAAAAGAATTGTGCATATCATCTATCTATGAGTTGCATCTGATGCAATTGGCATGATGGACTACCTAAATAATCGAGTTGTGGGCGATCGGTAAAAGTCAACTCATGACTTGATGAAATATGGATCTTGGCCCACTAGAATATTGTAGGTTGTAGTATTCCAAATTTATATGTGAGGGATATCAATTTGAATAAAATAATGGTAGTTGTAATAATTAAAGAACTAATAAATATCGTCAAATTTTTCAAATCAAATCAAAAGATTTTTTGACAAATGCAAATTTTCTCTTGTAGAATCAAATGGCGAACAAATCAGAATTGCAAATGGTCCTTAAGAAGTACAAACATGATAGGATAAAATTACTCAATTGGTTTTGGACTTTGAGAAGGGTTCTCAATGAATAGTGCAAGCTCTACGTCCTTGACAAACCACTACCAGAAATATCTACTCCTGATGCACCTAGGGCACAAGTGGATGCTTACTGGAAGCATGCCAATGATTTCTTAGAGATAAAGTACCTTACGCCTAGATGCATGAACTATGTGTTGCATGAGCAATGTGCGGAGATGAGTGTTCTTGATATGGTAACACATCTTAAGAAAGTGGCACTTGGTCTTACAAAGCAACAAAGAGATGATATCATGAAGGTGCTACTTGAGTCTAAGCTGACAGAGGGAACCTCAGTAAAAGAGCATGTGTTTAGTATGATTGGACATGTGTATCATCTTGAAGAATTGGGATTCACCTTGACCCATGAGTTGGACACTGATATGATTATAAAGACTGTTCCAAAATCATATAGTCGCTTTATTACATGTTATCATGTGAATAATATGGCTGAAGACATGTCAGACTTGCTTGCCATGTTGATTCATATTGAAGCAAAATTGAAGAAGGACAAGCCCGTGATGGTGATCAGCAGATCTGAATCCAATGATCAAAGAAAAACTAAGAAGAGTTATGACGTCAAGCATAACTCTAAATCTTCAACACTCAAGATAAGGACAATGAGAGGAACTCATCCTTTGTACTTGAAGGATTTCAGGAGGCAGGATATGGGGATGGTGATCTCCACTTTAGGTATATATGTTATTGAGATAAATCTATCTACTTCATCATCATGGGTACTAGATACTGGATGTGCATCTCACATATGTTCTCATATGCAAAATCTTAAAGGAAGTAGTCATTTGGCAAAAGGTGAGGTGGAGCTGTGAGTTGCTAATGGGGCAAGAGTTGCGGCCAGCGCAGCTGGAACCTATAGTTTATCTCTGCCCATAGGGCTTGTAATAGAGTTAAAGAATTTCTATTATCTACCTACTATAAATAGAAACTTCATTTTTGTATCTTGTATGGACAAAATGCATTTGAATTCCATATTAAAAATGGTCGATGTTCTATTTCAAAAAAATGGATCTTTTATGGCAGTGCCCTTATGTCTTATGGTCTTTACTTGTTAGATCTAAAGACAAATGTTTACAATGTTAATACCAAAAGACTAAAACTAAACAACTCAAACAAAACATACCTTTGGTATTGTCATTTAAGGCACATAAATGAGAATTGCATATCTAGACTCCATAAATATGGTTATCTGGACTCTTTTGATTTTGAATCAATAGAGACATGTGAATTTTGTTTGTTGGGAAAGATGTCTAAGACCCCTTTCACCGGTAAAAATGAGAGGGATAGCAATCTATTAGA
Source organism: Alisma plantago-aquatica (assembly GCA_963693085.1). Classification (NCBI taxonomy): domain Eukaryota; kingdom Viridiplantae; phylum Streptophyta; class Magnoliopsida; order Alismatales; family Alismataceae; genus Alisma; species Alisma plantago-aquatica. Next base: position 32,826,430 of record OY856414.1, read on the forward strand.
CTCATAAATGCTAATGTGTGTGGATATTTTAAAACAATTGCTAGAGGTGGGTATCAATACTTCATTACCTTCACTGATGACTTCAATAGGTATGGCTATGTTTATTTAATGAAACACAAGTCAAAGATTTGAATATCTTGTAACTCAGGATGGTAGTGAATTGGTCATACATGATGATCCAATATCCTATCAAAATGTTGTTGAGGGACCAAAATTTGAGAAATGGCTTGAGGCCATGAGATCTGAGATGGAATCCCCGTATACCAACAAAGTTTGGACTTTGGTGGATCCACCTGAAGTGGTAAATTCCATAGGGTGCAAATGGGTTTTTAAGAAGAAGACCTACATGGATGTAAAAGTTCAAACATATAAGGGTATATTGGTTGCAAAGGGTTTCAAACAAGTTCAAGGTGTTGATTGTGATAAAAACTTTTCTCTAGTGGCCATGGTTAAGTCCATTAGGATCATGCTTGCTATTGTATCTTATCATGAATACTGCATTTGGAAAATGGATGTTAAAATAGCATTCCTTAAATGGGAATCTTGTTGAGGATGTGTACATGACACAACCTAAGGGTTTTATAGATCTAAAGTTTGCAAATAGAGTATGTAAGCTACAAAGGTCAATCTATGGATTGAAGCAAGCATCTGGGAGCTGGAATCCTCATTTTGTTGAGATATTCAAAGGGTTTGGCTTTATTCAAAATGAAGATGAACCTTGTGTGTATAAGAAGGTTAGTGGGAGCGTAGAGACATTCCTCATATTACATGTAGATGACATATTATTGATGGGAATTGACATTTCTACTTTATAAAAGGTAATTACATGGTTGGGAAATACATTTTCTATGAAAGACTTGGGAGAAGCATCCTACATCTTACGGATAAAAATCTACAGAAATAGATCAAGAAGGCTTCTTGGACTAACTTAGAGTATATACATTGACAAAGTGTTGAAGTGATTCAGCATGGAGAACTCAAAGAGAGGAAACTTGCTTGTGTGTCATGGTGTCCCCATCATTAGAGCTCAATGTCCCAGTTCTTGTGAAGAAAGGGAACGCATGATTTTGATTCCATATGCCTCAGCAATTGGATCAATCATGTATGCCATGCTGTGTACTTGTCCAGATGTCACGTATGCCTTGAGCTTGATGAGAAGATATCAGTCAGATCCACGTGATGATCATTGGATAGCCATGAAGAACATCCTCAAGTACTTGAAAGGACTAAGGATAAGTTCTTGGTCTACGGAGGAGAGGAAGAGTTGGTGGTAAAGGGTTACACCAATGCAAGCTTCCGTACTAATTAAGATGATTATGAATCACAATCAGGATACATGTTTTTCCTAAATATCAAAGCTCTAAGATGGAAGAGTTCCAAGCAAGAGATATTTGATGATTCTACAACAGAGGACGGGTATATTTTTGCATCAAATGTAGAAAAGGAGGTTGTCTAGATCAAGAAGTTCATTACAGAACTTGAGGTCATTCCAAGAATCAGTGATACAATCGAGCTATATCGTGACAACAATTGAGCTATTGCACAAGCTAAGGAATCCAGATCGCATCAACACTCAAAGCTTATACAAATGTGGTTCTGTCTCATACAAGAGATCATACAATGAGGAGATGTAAAGATTTGCAAAGTACCAACTGATAACAATGTTCTAACCCCTTGACAAAGGCACATTCATAGCAAAAGCATGGACATGTTAGATCACTTGGAATATAATTTGTAGCTAATTCACTCTACGTGCAAGTGGGAGTCGGTTGGTATGTATTCCTAGAGAGCTAGTCATGTGATGATTGTTATGGCATATTTTGTAAATGATTTGATTAATAAATAAAGCCAAGCTTCCCATTTATTCTATTCAATTCAATTATGAGATAATGATGTAATATTATAAATATCTAGAGAATAATATTACTCAATGATGTATGTCTTCAAGTACGTGACTTGGAACAAATGAGATCATGTAATGTTATGAGTACATATATATATTCTCATTATGTGCTTGATCAGTTGTTATTGTGGAAGGTTGATAGACAACAATAACACATAAGATCATAGTGTGAGTTGGTTAATGACATAATCTCATTAGTTATGATATAACAAAACCAAACCAATCATAGATACATATTAGAGAATAGTGTATCGGACATACCCACTGTGAGACTGACACATGGAAACCACTACCATGGTAGTCATAGTCAGATCTCACAGTGATGGTGGTGGTTGTGGTTCATAGACCTAAAATCACTACACTCATCACATGTCATTTGGTACGCTTTGACATCATAAAACACAGTCCTCAAACATGGGTTGTTATAACAGTGATGATTGGGTGATTGTGACACATGGGGATAGGCTGTGAGTGATAGAGATGGGATTTGTCCCTCCTATAGGAGTATGATATCCTAGGCCTCTTAATAAGTGAGACTCATAAATGAATGACCATGTATATGTGAGTCAATATGTGATATTGAGCTAACATATATCTCAGACACTCTGCTCTTGGTTCAAAAAACAAGATTGAATGATAAAGAGGTTGACTACTCCATGCCTAAGTTCAATCTGGATATCAGTGACAAAGGGACTACACAATCACTATAACGCCATACACAGATTGTAGGTTGAAGTTTCTCCCCAACTTTCCATTTACTTGGGTAGCATTGATGTGAAACTAGGCACCACTCATTACTTGTAATGTCATAAGTTGTTATGGACATTCATTGCCAACGTAATATGGGACCTATAGGGTCACACACATAGGTCTCGACCTAGAAGAGGATTTTAATCTTAAATGATGATTGAATTGATTACTAAAGTATTTAGGTATTCTATTCACACAACATATTAGCTGGCTACACTTCCATACACACATCTCACAGGTGAGATGGCTGTTTGGAGTGTCAAATGGTCATCTCAAGGGTTGAGATGGGTGTTTGGAGAACTAGGCTTATTTGAGTCAAAATTAGCTATGGGTTGAATCGACCAGCTTTGCTCGGCTCACCATATGACCATTGGGTGAGCGATACGGCCGTCCACATGGGCAAGACTACCCAGTTCAGACAAAGGAAGCTTCTAGATACTTTCCCATATTCGTTTGGATTGCACATTACTTGTTGTGCAAGGAATTGATGCTTAGCATTAATGGGAAATGAATTGCCAATTTCGTATGTGATTGGGAAACTGTGATATGGATGTCTCACAATGTGAGACAATTGTATCTCATGCCAAACAACCATCTAGTGTGCCAGACACCTATTTGGATGGTTGCATGTTGTGAAAATTCAAGATCTTCAAGTCCCTTCCACTCCCGCATCAACTGGAAACCATGATCCTAACCCCACCTATAAATAGAGGGGTATTGGGGGTTTCCCAGAGCACAAAAAATCCAATTGAGAATTAGTTTCTCTGATAATTGTTTTCCTCTTTGGTTTTGGTAACTGAGAGAGCCCAAGTAAGTCCTACCCGACTAGGGAGGGATACAAAGGGAGAGAACAATGGAGATCATTCTTGTGGGATAGCAAGTTGGTGACTAGTACACCAACCGAATGGAAGACTCCTTCTTGTCCGTTCTAGTAAGACGACAAGAGTTTTAGGAGGTTTGTGTGGAATTCTCTAGATGTGGGAGGTCATTGTCTACCTCTTAGGAGTACATTATCAACCAGTAGTCTGTGATGATAGGAACTACTACGGAAGATGATGTTTGAGTCAGTTGTCCTTGGAGGAGCAGTCAGACGAGTCCCAGTGTGACTAGGAGTCATATTTGTGTAACTACAATGATGAGGTCAGTTACTGGACTTTCTCTAGGACCAGTTATATCCTCTAAATCTTCCTTTCCATCTTATTATATAAATTGACACGATCGGTTGGTCATAGGGAATATGGTAGATAAAATTTTATTTTCATTGCCTATTTTGTAGCCATATTTCCCAACAGGCAGTGAATGTCCATAACTAGTTAATGACAACATAAGAAATGAGTGGTATCTAGAAACACATCATTTCTTCCCAAGTAATTGGAAAGTCAGAGAACAAATTCAACCAACAATTTGTGATATGTGTTACAGTGATTGTATAGTTCCTTTGTCTCGGATATCCGGATTGAACTTGAGGCATGGAATCGTCATCCTCTTCAATCTTCAATTCATGTTCCTAGAACTAGATTAGACTTTATGAGATGCATGTGAGGTCACATATCACATATTGAGTCACATGAGTGTGGCCATACATTTCTCAGTCTCACTTATCACGTGGTCAGGATATCAATCTCTCTTAGGAGGGACAAATCCCATCTACATCACTCACACTCAATCCCCATGTGTCACGATGCACCCGAGCATCACCTTTATGGCAACCCTTATTCAAGGTCACATTGGATGATGTCAAAATACATCAAATGACATGTAATGGGTGTAATTACTTCAGGTTTAAGAACCACAATCACCACTATCACTATGAGAGCTAATTCTGACTTCCATTCCATGGTTTCCATGTATCACTCTCAAGATACATTGTTCTCTAACACGTACCTATGCATTTGAATTGATATCCCATATCATGACTAATGAGACATTTTCATCAGTCAAGACACACTCTAGTCCTATGTATTATTGTTGTCTATTCTACTTCCATAGTATTATTCGACTAGGGACATAATTAGAATGTATGTACTCATATCATACATATGATATCATTGTTTAGTTCCTCAGCCTAAAGACATATGTCATTGAGTAACATTATTCTTTATACATCTACTATGTTGCTATCATCATCTCATGGTTGAGACAAACATATTAGACAGAATTACCTTTATCATTATCAAATCAGGTATTTGATGCCCCATGACAATCATTGTGTTATTGGCTCTCTGGGAATACATACCAACAGTTATATATTTTGAATATAATAGGGTCATTTGATTCAACGACTCTCAATCTAACTACATATTGAAACTTATGAAGCAAAAATAAATAATATCCATAAGTTGACTCTAAAGAATTCCATAAACATAAACATTTATTGAATGTAGTAGTATTGCAAAGAAAAACAATGATTTAAAACTAATTATGGCTTTATTGAGAGGTAATTTGGTGGATGTAACTTGGTCCTAGTACACTTGTATATATATGTTTGTGAGATAATTTTTTGCAACTAAGAATCAGTTATTTTGATAAATAAGCCGTCCAAATAAGATTAATTTTTCTTATCCTTCTTCATGGAATACATCGACAAATCTTATTGATGAAATTTAGAAGTTTCTAATGCAACCAGCTCACTTGAGAAGTTAGTCATTGTGATAAAAAAAATACAAACTGTATGTAGACCTAATATAGACAGAATATGTGATTTGTCATTGTGAACACACAAAATTCACCAAAGAACAATTATCTCTAGATTTTAACCTTAATGGATACCCATCCACTTGAAAACAAGTAAATTGATGTAGTACATTAGGTATCGATCCTCAGAGATGGCATGTTGAGAATTTTATCGAACCAAATTGCAATGAACAATATTTAAACAAAGATTGTGGAGAGTGACTAATCTAAAATAAGAAAGGAAATTGCTAAATTAAAATCAATTAATTGAAATGAAAAGTTGAAAGGAACAAAAGTAAAGTGCAAGAAGTGAAGGTTTTAATTGAAAAGAAAAAAACTAAAACTAAGTTAGCAACAAGAATGAAGGGTGCAAAGTTAGAAGGAACCAATCGATTAGGATTTATTTAGATATTATGAATTGTCAGAAGTTCGGGTTTCACCAACACAAACTCCATAGTTAAATTAGACACTTTAAATTCCCCTTTTAAATATTATCATATTAGGACCGTGGATATATGTCCTCTTTGGAATCAGATCCCATAGATTAAAGTTTCCACGGTCATGTTCTGTAGGTCCTTGTTCAATCATTCAATGTATTCTATGAATGGGTCTCTTAGAGGAACACATGAGTTTGATCTGATGTTCTGGTCCGCAAGTCTGAGGTTATATCATCATGGATGATAACTATCTTGGAGCATGACTAATCACATTACATTCCATGTCATTTAATAGATAAAACAAATCTTTTATGTCTTTAAAGGGGGGTTTACAATTTTCTAAGATCAGAAATGGAGATCATGGGGCTACTCCCCATGTCCCGACAAAGAGGGAACTACTCAAACGTAATGAAAGTGAAACCAGGCTAGAGTATGAAATTTTAGATCTTTTTTTATTTAAATTCTTCCTTCCATTTATAGGGAGAAAGTATGGGGAAAACCTAGAAATAAGGATTGGTGGTGGTTGTGGTTTCCCATCTCGAGATCTGAGTTTATCAACTTAGGGACTTGAGTCACTCGACCGGCATTACTTTTTTGCATCAGGTCAAGTCTCTAGGTCAAACTTTGACCACATTGATCAACTTTCTCAATTTGAAATTTGGTTATGTTTTGGGAAGTGGGTTGAGTGATCACAGGAAATGAGTTGCTCGACTGGAGTGCTCTGAGCTAATTGTTTTGTCTGTAATGACTGGCTTTCTCAATCCAAACTCTGACTGATCAATGTTTACAGGTCAATTGATTGGTGAATATGATTCTCTCAACAAGAGTTTCAGGAAACTAAGATTTTTAGTGGTCGGGTTGATCAACTAACATGATTCAGTTGCTCAACTAAGAGGTCAAAGATGGACTGGAAGGTTTTGAGCTTGGGCCTTGTTGGGATGAAATTAGAACTCTTATTCTTCAGGTTTCCAAAGGGGCAGAAGTAATTTTGAACTTGAGTTCAAGGGGTGACAAAGTGCATGAAAACCTATAAAATAAGATAAAAATAATGAGAATTCTAATAAATGATGAAATTTAAGGAATGTGCAATTAAATTCTAAAAATGAAGGAAAGGGAATAGAAAAACCAAAATAAATGACCTAGATAATGCGATAAATGGTGATGAATGTGCATTCATCAATATGCACACAAATATTTCATTTCCCTAGGTGCATAACCAAAGAAGAAAGAATCACATGATCTAGCAATAGAAAGAATGCCCTGGAATAGAAGGCCCACAAAACTTTTTCTACCCAATTCTCTCTTTTTAGCATTGATGAAGGACTTGAGAGTAGGATTCAAAAGATATACTTTGAAATTTTAGTTTAGAAGCTTCCTAAATTCTATTATGCAACTTCCAATTGAAACTCATAGTCTAAAATATTTTTTTATCTCAACATACTAATTACAATAGGCATCTCTTATAGTTTGTCATATGGTTGAATTATCTCCTTGGATCATCATAGCATTGGTGTTAACTTAAACATATAGCAGTAGGTGTCATCCATTTATGTAGCTCTTCAGGCATTGTGAGATTTTTTAAAGTGTTTGAGATAGGTTTAAAATTCTATTGTCACTAAAAAGGATGCCCGGACTTTAAGAAATGTTGTGAGAAGACTGGTAATCACCAAAAAAAACATGAAAATTCATGATACTACATACTTCCAACAATGTGATCACCTGTTTGTAAAAATCCATTGGTGAAAATGTGTCAAAAATATTTTAGAAGTTCATATTCAAAGATTTTCTCCATGTTGATTTGTGTTCATTGGCATCCTACTCTCCTTATAAATCCCCTATGTCAAGGGGAGCTTAAAAACATATGATTAATGGATTCAAGTAAAATTTACAATGAGGAATGTTTGATTATCATGATAGTGTCTCTCAAATGGCTTGCATTTCATCACCAAAATTCTATTAGCCCCACTAATGAGGGGTTCCAGACAAGCCTCTAGATAGAAAATTTTGTGTCTAGATATTCCTTGGAAATCCATCATCCCCTAGTCTGCCAAACTAATAAGCCAACCTCATAGTGAATATGTCATGTGATGTTCTCAACACAAAACCATGTTATAGGGGAGTTTGTTTTGTATTTTGATCTTCATAATCAACCCGACCACCACCCAATTGAACATGTTATAGACAACTTATATGTCCCATCCACCTTGTTCTATGTCTATTAACTCATTGACCTAGGCTGGTACAATAAAGTATGGTTTGATGACTTCTAGCATTGCATCTTTATCTAGAATCAACTTATCCTACCATATATTAATCTATTATCCATTTTCCATCCTCTATTGAATTCCGTATATGAGTAAAGGTTCGAAATCCCAAAGGCTTCAGCAAGTAAATCTTGGATCAATTCCTCTTGTGTCTTCCAAGATCATGGAATTTGCAAAATATCTCATTTTCTAAAAGATGGTATCATGAGTTTCAGTTCTCATCAATAGGCGACGGTTTCTTTTCTGGTAGAGACTAGCTAAAAAATTTCATGTTTGTAAAGGCCATGCCACATGTATTCTTTGATTTCTAAATCTTTCACAGCATTGCCATGAGACTTTCCTTCTAGTTCCCTGAGTTTCCCATTAGAAACATTCTATAGCACTACTAATCTCTTCAAGTAGCCCGACAGATAGCTAAAAATGTAGATGACATATGTCATCCAGTTGATCAGATCTTCTTTTACATTCTTTGAAAGTATTCCCTCCTACCATCCTTGTCTTTTATTCCACATTTGTTCTTCTCATAGATAAACACATTCATTTTTATGTCCCAATAGTTGTGGAAAATTCTAGATCCTTCACATGTATGTGAACTGCCTTCACTTGAGTAGAATCTTCATACCCTCTCTATTTTTCTAAAAAATCCTTTCCTAAATGACACATATATTTTGTATATATTGATTTTTTATTCATGTTGCTTGTCAATTTTATTGATTATATTAGCTAACTTTAAATGTTTATTTTGGGATACTCTAGCAAAGAGGATATTTTCATTTGCAAATAAATGATGTAAAATATGTAGACCACTCCATATCACTTTCATACCATAAACAAGATATTGTTAGTTGAAAGGTTAGGTAAGGTGGAGAAAGTCTCAACGCATAGAATGAGAATATAGGTGAGAGTGGTCTCTCACCAAAGTTTTTGTGTTTTTCTAATAGGTTTCGGATATGTTCCCATTTATTGTAAAAGAGTTGGAGATACTATAGATACAAACTTAGATTTTCATTTTCCACTTTTCTCCAAACACAAGATGATTAACAACAAAATGCAATGAATTTCATTAAACTCTTCATAGGATTTAGAATGTTACATATCATGGAAAAGTATCCTTTTTGTGTGAAATAGCTCATAAGAAATCATTTTATTGTCGGTAATCATTTTTCAATGAATTAGGCACTTTGATTTTTGAATACAATCTCATCTATGAGAGGCTTTAATTAATTAGCCACTAATTTTAAAGAAATCTCGCATAACATGTTTTGTAATTTGATAGACCAATTTCCTGTAACTTCTTCAAGCTTCCAGGTTTCAGGTATCATGATGACCAGAGCATGGTTCACTTATTATAATATCATCTTTCCACAAACACATAATGTAATTTTCCACATCCTTAATCATTATGTGCTAGTAATTTTTGAAATAAAAGAAACTCCATATAGGATGGTCTAGGTGCTTTATTCCAATGTTGTATCAATCAAAATTTGAGGCCTCAAATAGAATGATCCTAAAAGGAATGATTGTACTATCCATATCACCAAGGTATGCTTCCTTTTCAGGAAGGCCATTAATAGGTGATTTGTAGATAAGTGTGCTCATCCAAGAGTAGTACCAGTATCGGTGACCTAGAGGAAAGTTGACCCCAAGTTGTATGTTACTGGGGACAAAAGGTGTATTTTAGGCCATTGGTGGTATTTGGGACCATTTTGTGTACTTAGTTCACACTAGGTGAGGCACACTCTTAATACAAATGATCTGCAAATGTAGGGGCTCAATATATAGCATAGAAACAACAAGTACAGGCCATATTCCACGGAGAGAGTGGGGGAACTATAGCTAAGTTTGTTGTACTGTGTTATTATGTGGTCTGTATGGTTTTATTGAATTAATTAGGGTATGTGTTAGACTAAACGATGCTTGTAAATTTTCATATCAAGAATTAAACCTGAAGTAACCCTACACAAATAAAATTGACTATCAAAATTTAATCTATAATTACACTAAAGCAATAAAGCTATGACAAGCAATAAGAACTATACTAACAAGAGCAATCCTAACTAGTAATTAAGAACATAAATTAACTAATCAAGGCAAGCTAACATTTCACTAAGAAATAAAATTCCCCAATCAAACACAATCAATTACGAACAAGAACTAACTAACCCTAACAAAGAAATTTGATATGAACAAGGCAATTGAACTAATGCAATGGAAAGGAATAGAGATTAACTAACACTATCTAGTAGGATTGCAATTTGGGTTGCAATCAAGAAATTAGGGATGGTGGGTCATTTGGGGGTTATGTATTCATTAACAATGTTTAAGGGTCATATCAGTGTAATCACATCCAACAAGAGTGATATCAAACCAAACAACTAGGGGAAATGATGATAGAGGGCCCTATTCTAATATATGGTCATGAATGGAATAGTGTGTGCATAGCAGAACTAGTCCCTATCACCTCCTATCCAACCTTGTGATGCTCAATTGATCGGGAAATAAATAAAATACAATCAAGACTATTCTATTTCGGTTATGTAGGAGCTATTCTCCAAGTACACTTAGTGATAAGGGGTGATATGGGATGCATGATAAGGGTGTTTCGCCTCCTATTACCTCCCATACAACCTTTAACATGCTCCTTGCTAGGTGCATATGGAGAAGAATACTTAGCTACTTAGATCTCATGCTTAGGGTCAATGAAGTAGAAGGATATGTGGGAAAAGAGGGAAACTAGCTAAGGATTCACTAACTACAATCAGGTGTTTTTCCTCTTCTATCCTCCAATATCCCCTTATCTCTATACCTTAGGTTCTTTCATACATCAATAACCATAGAAAGAGATAGGAAACAATAGTAAGTAAAAACAAAGCACACTACAACAAAAACAAAGTAATTTGCATTAAAAATTCCTCAATATGGTATCAAAATCACATATTTCCCCCCAAATAGCCCACCAAAGTGGCTTAGTTACTCATAGTATAAGATTGAAAAAAGAGATAGAGATGGTCAAGGAGCTTGAAGTATAGGTCTTCTTATTCTCCAATAGTAGCAAGGTTGATCTCCAAGGTGGAATGACATGTAAATGTGGAAAGGAATGGACAAAACCATAAAAACCCTAGATTTTGGGTGGAAGGAAATGGAAGAAAGGTGGTGATAGTAGGTGGCACCATCGAATGCTGGGGGGTAACTCTTGGTCCCTATCCACCACTAATGTATAATAGTGATCTAAGAAACCCAGAGTTAAGTGGGGGTATAATGCTAGAAGTTGTATTGGGAAGCTCTAGGGTTAGGTGGGTAGCATGGTCATTGTGTGTAGGTTAGGAAGGGTCGTGGTAGTTATGAATGGTAGTGATGGAGGTCTAAAACATCCAAGGGTAAGTGAATAAATGAGGTAGTTATCCGTTCATTGTTGATAGACTAGGAGTGGTTGTTGTAGTTGAAACTGGTCATGGTAGTTGAAAATGGTCATGTTGGAGGTGTAAAATGTTAGTAGGATGCAGAAATGGGGTAGGTAGCAAGTTCGTGGTGGGTATCATGGAGGAACGACCATGGTGGGTACCATGCCCATGGGAAGTGAAAAAGGAGCAGGTTGTACGAAGGAGCACAATCGTGTTGAGGAGCTACTACCACATCCATGGTAATGACCACGGCCATTCTAGTCCTGGTAGCTAAGCTGCTTCACTTTCCTCAAAATGTGAAATTACACTATGATTTTAAACTTAGATGGACGATCTTGGATGAATAGCAAAATAGTTTCTAGGGTTTACTTGGGCACTTGAGTGTTGACCTTGTCAATCCATTGTATTTTTAGCTCAAATTTGATCCTTGGTCACTCAGAGTAGGTTGAGAGCACTATTAGTCTTGCTTTGGTCTCCTCCATGAGTGAGGAATCACTAAGATCAATATCTTTCTCTCCATTCCAAAAATTAATGATCAAAGTACCTAAAACATATAAAAAGAATCCATAAGTGCATTTGATACTAAAACTATTTATTGGGAAATAATCATACATTCTAGAACACTCTAATGTGAATATAAGGAAAAAGGAAATAAGATGGAGATGCAATTAAGGGCTCCAATCCCACCCCAAGATTAAGACATAATTGTCCTCAAGCATGCTCCAACTAAATCTCTTTATCAATTCAAACAATCATGAAATGAAAAATGCACTCAAGAATATGATTATTATCTTAATGAACTCAAATATGAATCAAAACATATTATTCACCTATATCATTCCTCTAACACAATTCAAATGCACACATGAGATAATAGAGACTTAAAACTCATGTAAGATGTATAGCATTTCCATATCTCTAGGTATAAATATTTCATTTGAAGATAATCCAACAGAATTTGTAATGTTGTATTTCTTGTATGCATTCAAATTTATGAGACAATCCACGCTAAGTGGCTCGCTTCGCTATGTATGGGGGCATAAATTGCTAGGTTTGATGAATACCTAGCCCAATTGGTATGCAAAAATAGATTGTGGAAGGATATTGGATTGATATTAGATAGGGCCACTCTTCTTTTCTTTTCTATATTGAGTTTTTAATACATAGGAGCACCTTCTGTTTTCTTTTTTTGCATTTTTTTATTTCTTTTCCCTTTTGTAGCTAGGGCCAGAGGGTGGTAGGAGTGAAGCCCATATGGAGTAATGGTTGGCCACCCCAAGCTTTTAGAGGGTGATCAAGGCTTATTCTTTTTTCACCATTCAGCATATTTTCATGAGGCAAAGAGATCTAAAGTGATGGAAGAAAAAGGATGAAGAGAGGAGTCACCAATGAGGATCTTGACATAAGAGATCTTTTATATAAGCAAATCTAATCAATCTTCACAGGAATTTTTTTTTATGGAAGTCAGGGGTAATTTTATTTAACTCACCCCTCTCATGCAAGCTGAGTCAATCAGGGAACTACAATTAGGATTATTCAGAATAGAACTAAAATTGGTAGTATTACTACCATTACATATATCCATGTTGATAACATCAACCAGGTTGATTGGTGGACTTCTATAGAAATAAAAGCCACTCTAGTTTTTGTTATGAAATTTGTCCATCTAATCTACTACCTTATTTCCTTCTCTTTTCATAAACTCACAGGACCATCCTGGTGCCCATTTCCACTTCACGGCTTCCACCCATCTGGTCATCTTTGGGTAATCTGACAAGTCCCCTTCCACAGCTTGTGTTGCATTCTTAGAGTCCATCTCTATGCAGATCGTATCGCTATTAAGCTACTTCCCAATATCCGCATCCAAGACTATTACCCTCACTTCTACTTCCAAAACACTTTCAACGCTAATAATTTTCCCCCATCCTCCTTGCCACTTTCCCTTACAACCATGGCCTATAACCACAATAGTTGAACGACGTCTACGCGCATCGAAGGTGGCATCTGTGTTCAACTTAATGCATCCTTTCTGGGGTTTGTACCATGTTGTAGAAGTTGTGTCTCTGTGAGGGTTTGTGTCACTGGCTGACCACACTTTCAAGCTAAGCAATACATCCTTATTAATTAGGGCTTGTATATGAGCTTTAGTCTTCTTCTTGTTCTCAAACACCTACAGGTTTCTATGTTTCCAGATCTACCAATAGCCCACCGCGAACTATAGATTGTGGAGTTCAGGGGCAGAAAGATTCTTATTTATCCAGTTCCACATATTTGTTTCTCAAAGAACGAGCTCCATGTACCGCGATGCATAACACCCTTCCATACTTGTGTTGTCTGAATGAAATCTCTCAACGCATGTAAGCTTGACTCTTCATCTAAGCTACATACTGGATAGACTTTATCATTGGTCATGTTCTGGGCAAATCTTCTGCAATTTGTAAGAAGAGCATTGTGACCAATGAGCCACAGGAAATATTTAATCTTCATAGCCACTTTCAACTTCCAAACCTTCATCCATTTACCCTCCATTCTAATATCCTTTCCCATACTGAGAACATCATATGCACTTCTCATAGTAAACTTTCCTGAATCAGTGTGGTTCCATGCCCTTATATCATCTGTATCGGTGTTTAAGAGGACAGCTATAGTCGCAATCTTTTTTACAATTTCAGGTGGAAACCACTCCCTTAGAAACTCGAGATCCCAGTTGTTTTCAAGTTTAACTAGACTAGAAACCTTCAGATCCAAAAGTTCAATTGGTATATTTTTAATAGCCAGATCCTTCAAGAACGTATTGCTATCCCACCATTTGTCAGACCAGACATTGGTCATTCTTCCGTTCACATGGATTATTCTGGAGTTAACTCATATAAAGGACTTTTGTTGCAGAGCTGCTCATCCTAGCCAGGAAATATTGGGCATGCATGTACCTACATAACCCTCGTACTTAGATTGGAGACTCGCGCACCATAGCGACCTCCTAGAGGAAATCAAATCGCAATCATGTTTAATTAATAGAGCTTCATTCAACTCCCTCATCATCTTCATGTTGAGACCCCCATGAAATTTGTCACTTGTGACCTTGTTCCAAGCTAGCAGGTAAAGGGGATGCTGCTTACGATTCCTGTCCCAAATAAAGCAACAGAAGTTGTTGTCTATCCGGTCACATATCTTCACATGTACAACTGCAGTCTGCATAATGTATGACGGGATAGTTGTTAAAGTTGATATCACTAAGTAAACCCGCCCACCAAGGCTAAGAGTTCTGGCCGACCATGAATTGATGGTAGTCGCAACTTTATCTAGAATGTTGTTGTAGGTGTCTGCCACCACCCTCCCATGTATCAGGTAAACACCTAGATACTTTCCCATGTTGTCTGTTTGGGTGAAGCCACTTAATCTACAGATCCATCTTCAACTTCTCAATGCCATACTCTTGGTGAAATGGATGCATGACTTGTTAATAGATATAACATGTCTTGAGACATTTCCAAAAGCATTGAAGAATTTGATTATAGTCTTCATCTTCGCGGTATCTACCTTTGCAAAAAGTAGTAGATCATCAGTAAATCAGAGGTGAGATATTTTGGGCCCTTTGTTGTATAATTTAATCGGCGTCCATTTCTTCTCCTGTACCAGTTTGTCAATGGATTGGCATAATCGTTCTAGGCAAAGGACGAATAGGTAGGGTGATAATGGGTCCCCCTGGTGGAGTCCCCTTATAGCTTTGAATGATCTTGTGTCTTATCCCCTCCAAACAATAGCAGCCTCTCCACCCGAGATTGAGTTCAAAATATTGTTCCTTATAGCTTTAGGTATGCCAATTTTGAGCAGTGTATCAGCTATAAATGGCCAAGTCATTTTGTCATAGGCTTTCGACAGGTCTAAATTGATAGATATCACTTTAGGCCATGTCTTCCTCCTCATAATGTGAATGATTTCCTATGCTACTGTGATGTTATCGGCTATTCTACGACCTGGTACGAAGGCACTTTGGGTAGGTGAGATCCATCTAGAGAGGTATCCCTTCAGCCTTTCCACAATCACCTTAGAGGTTAGCTTGAGGACATTATTGTTCAAAGAAATAGGTTTAAACTGTTTGCACTTTTCAGGCTTGGGGATTTTAGGAATGAGAACTATGCTCAAGTTCTCGCCCGATAAATCTTTACAAACTGTAGAGTGAAGAGAATGTTTTATCACATGCCAGCTTTTAAGAAGAAAGGAAACATCAATGTTGTTGGATCCAGGGGATTTATGAGGGTTGCATTTGGAAAGTATATTGTGTAGTTCATGAAGCGTAGGCAGATATCCTATCATCTGACAATCCTCAATGGACAGAGGCTTAAATGTACCACAGTAGTTACTTACCTCCTCTAGGTTAAGGTGAACGGGCTCTATGAAAATGTTCTTAAAATGTTTCCCTAACATGTTCATTATCATATCATCATTCGATACCCAAACCCCTGTACTATCTTTCAACATGGTGACAGTGTTATGATGACGTCTTTGTTTAATGTAGGTGTTTTAGAACTTTGAGTTGTTGTCTCCATCTATGAGATAATTAATATGGCTCTTTTATTTCAGGTCATCCTCTTCTTTCCTTCGAATATCAATATACTTTGTCTCCATCTCACCAATAAGGTTGACAGTAGTACTATCATACTTGTCCGACAAAATGGATTGAAGAGTTTCCAGGTTCTTGGTAACTCTTTTATTCTTTTTTTCCATACGTTGTCTTGTGTTAGACACCCAATTTAACATGTCCTTCTTGGAGAGATTGAGGGCTTCATGGAAATATAATTTTGGCTTCCAGCTATTGCGAACTACATTCTAGAAATTAGGGTTTTTGGACCAAGATTCCTTGATTACATATCTCAGTGGAGACATCATCCTCACAGTGGAACATAGTAACAGGTGCAATGGTCTGACATAGACCTTGGAAGATGTTCCATTATAAAATGCGGAAATTTTTTAATGAACTCTACATTAGCCACTGCGCGATCAAGGTGTTCCCTCAGTTGTCTGTGGATGTATGTGTATTTAGAGCCATTATATCCAATATCATAAAGACTGGCTTCAATAAGGGTATTGTTAAATAGATTACCCTTTTTGAAGTTATAAACTGAACTACCCATCTTCTCCTCAAGTAGCAAGGTACTATTAACATCACCTATGGCCACCCAAGGAAAATAGACATTCTTACTTAGGTCGATCAAATGGTCCCACGACAACTTGTGAATAGCAAATTGAGGACTGGCATAGACAAAAGTGATCAGTGTAGATTTTTTAATGCTACAAGTTATGAATTGTCTATGATAATTAACAATTCACATCTCACAATCCTCCTCCTTCCAACAAATCCATATTCCTCCAGCAAAGCCCCAAGCTTCACAATGGAAGGATTTGTTAAAGCCCATCTTTCTGATATAGTTGGTTGCTACATCTCCACTAATCCATAGTTCTAGGATAGCAATCAACTTCAGTTTATGCGTGAAGATGAGGTCTTTTAGAACTCTAATAGTGTCTTCATTTCCTATACCTATCACATTCCAGCATAATATATTAAACATAATATCAAAAACTTGACTGACAAGGTAGAGATAGGTAACGTCAATTAAGTGTGTACTACCTCTTGGTTGCTTTCTTTACGAGATTCATCTGCAGACACTTCAGAGCCAACATTGTCAGTACCCACAGAACTTGGTGCATTCAGTTTGAGGCTTCATCTGTGTAATATATGTGGGTCTGGTGGTTTTCTTTTACCTTTCCTTTTTGTGCAAAGGTTATTGCTTGAGCATGTTCTTCGGGGAAGAAGGGTCTTGTCTTTATTTCTTAACACCTTCCTTGTTTTATCATTTTTTAGTCTAGTAGAGATGTTAGTTTTTTCTGCCTCTCATGCCTTCTTGATGTCCTCCATTAATGCCTCATTACATATGACCTCATCATCCTCTTCAATAGTAACGAATTGGTTCACTTTAGGATTGACAACCATGTGCTTCTCCTTGTCCTGACATTTTCCAGTCATGGTCGTCTCTTTCATGGTCGGGATAGTATTAGTAATATCTCCCAAGATAGTTCTGGTGCTTGCTTGCCCGGCTTCCTTCTCATGTACCTTCTTTTTCCTCCAAATCATAGCTGGCATGCTTTGTTCAACTTTGTCATCTGTTGTTTTGGTTAACTTGTCAGAGCTATTTCCTTGGTAGTCGTCTCCAGTGTCTTCCTCGAGGCCTACAAACCTATTTACAGAGTCTTCTTTAGAGCTACTTTGTGTTGTCTTCCGCCTCCTCAAATTCCCCTTCCTTGTCTGGACTTGCCATCCCCCTTGATTACCTCCGTTTAGGGTTTAGTGGTTCCTAGATTCTACATCTCTATTCATAGCATTGTCTACTTCCTCTTCGCAAGGGACCACTTTGCAGGACTTGGAGACATGCCCCTCCATACCACACTTGGAGCAGGCCCAAGGTAAACCCTCATAATAAACCCCTTACTCCTCCCTGTTAATTGACGACATCAACTCCTTAGACATGTTAATTAATGTCTAAGCATGCAAAGCGACTTCCAGATCTATTAACAGTGTATCCATCCACCTTCACAAGTCAGCTTAATGCCATCCCAATACATAGGAACATAGTGTTCACATAAAGGTGCAGTGGTAGGTTTATAATTATTACCCAAGGGACAATATAGTCTGGTAGGGCCTCAGAAGGTTTAAAATTCAGGTACCACTCCCAAACTACCAAAGAACAGCCAAAGATCTTCCGTGGGCCGCCCATCAGCCCAGTTTCAAAATCGTTCTGGCATGAAAGTTGAATGATGAAATGCATATGCTCCATCTTGAACATATTATTTCTCCCCTTGATTTTCCATAAGACTTTGATTTTATCCCTGAGAGTCATATAGCCTATTTCAGTCCCAATCAGCCAGACCACCACTGCATACTTTCAAGGTCCGACTAGCTCTTCCTCTACCTCTAGTTTGATTGACAAGAAGGGCACTCTGTCCATCTCACTCAGAGAAACCGCTCCATATGGAAGGTCTTCTTCGAAGAGTTTGTCTAGAAAGAAAATGTTGTTATCTTTTCCATGGTGTTCCGACGTGTTTCCTGTGGTAGCCTTTGCGTAAGAGGTTTGTACATTCATCTCAGGCAATCCTTGTCAATTCTCCAGCATTCCTCCATTCACCAAACCCTCTGATGAGGGATCAGCCTGATGCTCATTGCCCAAGTCCATGTTGTTGTCATTGGATTGTCCACGCATACCAGCCACCTTAAAGGTCATGCCTATTTCTGGAACTGAATATGTGGTCACGCCCTTCCTACGAACTCTACCTCTCCTTGCCTAGGGGTGCTTTTTTGTCTTTACTTTCATTAATTTACTATTAGAAACTACGAGTTCCTTCTCCACTTCGACCTCGGGATCGAAGATCCTGTCTCTATCTTCATCGCCTGACTTTCTCTCTTGATCGTCCCCCAATCCCCTGTTGGGTTTTAGGGGAGGCAGAAAAGGCAGCGGAAACAAAAAATTTCTCCTCCCCAAACCCAGAACAAGGAAACGCGTCAACGTCTATACAATAGGAAAGGATGGTATGTGGAATCATACCTTGTCTCGAGGCTTACTCGGTGACAATACCTCACGGCTTGCGCGGTCTTCACCTCCGGTCTTGGACGGTGTCTGTGCAGCTCCTGGTCGCACCGGGACTGACGACTCCTGGTCTCACCGGGACTGTCGGGATTGAAAGTTGTCCTCTGAGCGGCAGAAATCTCCCGCCTCTGAAGTAGTCCACACGGACCACCTGGAACTCCAATCTCCTTGTACCACAAGTAATTGGAAGGAGTTGCACCCTTCTGTCAGCGTACTAGTCACTGACACACTCTCCTGCCACCAATCGCTTTCTACAGTTGTCTTTCCCTTGTTGTTCCTCCCTTATCGGGTAGCACTTGCTCGGGCTCTCTCGGTTACCAAAACTAGAGAGAACGACAACTTCACAGAGCAACTAGTTGCACTGAGTTGTTCTTTGAGAATCCCCCAATACCCCTATATATAGGAGGGTCATGGGACAGGGTTCTCTATCCCGGGCAATGTGGGACTAAAGCAGGAGTAGAAGGGTTCGAGATTTTCCACAAAAACCACCAACTTCGCAACCTGAACCGATCGTTTCATTTCTAAAATGGTCAGTTGGGGACCTGAGTCGGTCGGTTGACACCTCAACCAATCGGTTGGGACCCATGAAATAGTCAGTTTACTTCCGAACCGGTCGGTTCATGGTCCTGGTCAGTTCCGGATTGACTTTCCATCTTTTGTTTCTAATTGGTACCAAATACCAATCCTTGTTCCAATCAAATTGGGCAAGTGAAACGAAAAGAAATTTCTCACCAACATGACTTTCCCAACTTGCTCGTTTGGACCAGTGAGCCGATCGTTTCAACATTTGAAGCAATCGTTTCACCCTGTCCATGAGCCGATCGACTCACCATCTGAACCGATCGGTTCACCAAGCTCAGCTGATCGGTTCATCACATGAGCCGATCAGTTGGGAGTGCAGATTGTGCAAAATCAGTCAATTGTAGTTTCAATCAATCCAATACTCTAATCAATCAGTCCAACACCTTGAACATTATGACACTAAGCTATCAATTGATTGAGTGTTTAATTGAACTACTATACTCCTTTAGTAATCAATCTAAACATTGTTTGTGGACAAAACTCCTCTTCCAGGTTAAATCCTATGTGTGTGACCCTGCAGGTCCTTTTCATGTTGGCAGTGAAAGTCCATAACACTTATGACTTCACAAGCAAAGAGCGGTGCCTAGTCACACATCAGTGCTACCCAAGTGAACTAGAAAATTGGAGAACAACTTTCAATCCTACAATCCATGAATGGTGTTACAGTGAATGTATAATTTCTTTATCATTGACATCCTGAAGGAACAATCATCCTGTCAACGTTCATTCACTTTCTTGATCTCAGAGTAGATTGGAAGAGATATGTATGACATCAATATCACATATTGATTCACACATGCGTGCATGCCTTTCTCAATCCTACTCATCAAGTGGCCATGGATATCAAACTCCCTCAGGAGGGACAAATCCCATATCTATCACTCACCCCTCAAAATCCCATGTGTCAAAGCCACCCAATCATCACCTTTATAACAACCCATGTTTCAGGACTGCGTTTGATGATGTCAAAGTGTGCCCAACGACATGTGTTGAGTGTAGTGATTTTAGGTCAAAGAATCACAATCACCACCATCACTGTGAGTACTGACTGTTACTACCATGTCATGGTTCCATATGTCAAACTCACGGTGGGTCTTTCCGATACACTTGTTTTCTAACAAGTACTTATGTGTTTGGTTTGATATCTCTATATCATGACAAGTGAGATTTTGTCATCAACCAACACCACAATCTAGTCTTGTGTGTCATTGTTGTCTATCTACCTTCTACAATTACATCCGACTAGGGACATAAGGAGAATGCACAAACTCTTAACATCCGTATGATCTCATCGTTCAGGTCCTCAACCTGAAAGCATACGTCATTGAGTATTTTCATTCTCTAGACATTCAATATGTTCTATCACTATCTCATATGACTGAACCAGAAAGAATTGGAAGCTTGCCTTTGATGTTCATCAAATCAATCTTAATGTATCCCACCAATCATCCCATGATTGGCTCTCAGGGCATACATACCAACAGACTCCCACTTGCACTGCGAGCCAATCACCCTTGAATCATATTCATAGTGATCTTCAAACATGTCCCACATGTTACTCTGCTCTAGTGCGATCATAGTGAGTAATTGCAACACCTTGCCAAAGTCAGTATAAATTGCATGTCTCACATCTCTTTGTTGTACGTCACACGTATGAGATGGAGTTTCCTTAAAATGTGATCCAGTATTCCTTTGCTAACCTTTAGCAACATTGCATGATCATGGATTCCATACTTGTCATCAATGAGCGGAATATCTATAAGTTCATCTCATGAACTTCCAGATCCATATAGTATTCACTGTTGTTCTCTAACACACGGATACTCGGCATTTCCTTTTAAATGGTTTTATTGGAACACTTCCAATTTCAGTTTTATATATCCTATATATATTTTGCGATTAATTTTCTGTCCTTTCGGAAGTTCGCATCAATGTAACTCTTTACATTGAACTCTTCCTTATCTCCATAGAACTAGTACTTCTCAAGTACTTATCAAGTTCTCATGGTATTCCAGTAACCATTACTGGAAGTAGACAGACATCCACTCGTCATGTCTCACATACGAGTTATCAGGATGAGCACATCATATTGCCATGTCATACATACAAGATGATGAATGCATTTTGTTCTTGCCATGTAAGATAATGGGATGATTACATACATGATAGATCCATATCTATTCTTAGTGTTCCCATTCTTCATAAGAATTGGACACTTGGCCTTGGGATACTAACTCCATATAACATGGACAAGTTTTTCTCCCACTAAATCTGTGCATACTGAACCCTTTAGTACTGATTGCCAATGTATGCTTTCTCTTTTTAGGTCAAGAGGTTTTCGAGAACTGTCTCTATAGATCTCTATTCCTATCACATAGGAAACATCTCTATCTTCCTTAAAGATAATTTCCACTTTTGGATTTCCATTCTAGAACATTTCCATTTCACATCAACATGTGGAATGTGAATACGCTCCCACTAAATCGCAGATCCTTCTTTATCTTTGACATATCAGTCAAACCCTTTGACTATATCATCAAAGTAAAGATCCAATTATGTGTTGCTTATACTCTATCAATCACATTGATTAGTCCATTGTAACTTATAGACTTCATTTGCATTAGTGGATTCATAAACCTTATAGGTTGTGTCACGTACACATCCTTGTTTTATTCCTTATAGGAATGTGGTTTTAGTATCCATATGCCAAATGTCTTAGTCATTAAGTTGCAATCAACAAGCATCATCCTTCTCAAAATGTTATCCATGTGTCTTAACACTTAAGATTCATTTGCACTTATGGATTTCATCCAATGGGTGCTACCATCAAGGTCATACCTTATGGTTCACATGGATGTCATTTAGCATGTAATGGTCATAAACCATAACTCAAAATTCAGTTCGTCATATTCATCTAGATAGTTGACTCATCACATGAACAACTCATCACATAGATAAATGAGGTGTCAAGGATATAATAATTTACAACTCCTTGTGATTCTTAATGTCCTTTATTAGTGTGGGGTATTCTTTTATTAAGAAGAATTCAGTTATTTGATAATCATTCTCTAACTCCTTAGAGTATGATTCCTTCTTGCTTTAGACATCATCATTCCTTAATCATGAGTTTGCTATGATATACTATCATAATCACTCATAAGGATATCAAACATTTGGTCCAAGTATTTCATTCATTGATCTCATCAAGAATTAACACTTTACCAAATTTGCACTTCATCTATGATAATCTTGAACACTTCAAGATATTCATATTGGTATTTCTCTAAACACCATTTGAAGTATTAGCATTGGTTCCAATAGGTATGTAAATACATCACATGTATCATACCTAATAGGATACTCATTGTCCCACTACCTTTAGTGAAGATTGATTAATCATGTCCAAGATATTCATGTCTCTTACTGGTTCTCTAACCAAAAGAGTCTAGATTTATCCATCACACAGAAACTAGAAATGAATTTCTCATGATTGATGCTAATTTGATTGTTTGAGTTATCTATAACTCTTAGGTATCATTTTATCTTATGCATATCAAATACTACAAGATAAATAAGGCATTGCCACAAAGATCATATCTTTATAAATTGAAACATCTCTTTATTGATTGCCATCATTGTCATACAATATGCAAAAATAAAGTGTTTCTATCTATTGTCAAATATGAAATAGCAGTTCATAACTGTATTACATGCCTTTTAGGCTAAAATAAACTAAAGTACTCCTATCTATGGCGGCAACACTTGCCCCATTTATTGAGTGCTTTACACTTTACATCTTGGTATCATATACCTCAAAAGTGTTACAAGTTTACTTTCATGACACCTTTAAGTAGAGACGTCTGTCGCCTCCTTCTTTTGTTCTTCCAGATATAGAGGGAAATCCCTCATACACCCTTTCCCCATGTGCCTTGAGGTTGAAGACGGCTTGGATTGCTGGCTAGCATCAGAACACTTCTTTGCTTTGCCCTTGTCCTTGCCCTTAAGAATTACCTTTTCTTTGATCATATCAAAGATTATGGTTTGTCTTTCTTCATCTTTGCCTCTACTATCCTCAACATGTCCAACAACTCTGTCAACACTTGTCAAAGTTGTTCATCATAAATTGTATGATTCTCGCAACATTTGCAGTATCATACCAATAGCCAACTCTTGGCTTAGAGGGAATCCTTCTTAGTCAGGTTTTCCACATACCCAATCACATTGAGTGTGTGAATACCTTACTGGATCTCCTTCTGTCATGACATACTAGGACAGTGTCTTGGAGACATCATATGTCTCATGTTGTCTCTACAACTCATAGTTCAGAGAACACAACATCAAGCACTCCTCATCAATGTCATCCTTGGTATGCTTCCATAAGCATACTTTCAGCCATTGATGTTGTGGGATCAAGTTCATCTGGTTCTGGTATAACTAGGAGTTAAAGCTTTCGCTCTTTGATTGAGAATGCTTCTCAACATCCTAACCAATCATGGAAATTATTCCCATTTAACTTGTCTTTTTTCGAGGACGGATCGTAAAGAAAAGTGATTATTGTTTGTTGCCATTTGTAGTTCAAAAGGAAAATATGCAATTTTAGTCCAAAACTCATTTTTGACTTATTTGATTGATTTGAAAAGTTGATGATATAATTAGGCCTTTAATTAATTATCACTCCCACTATTTTACTTCAAATTGATAGCCCTCACCATCAATTCGGAAGATTGCAGCGTACAACCTTCTAGTGGGCAAGATCCTGAAATCCTCAAAGTCATGGACCAGCTAGGGTTGTCACCCACAACTTAGGTCTCTCAGGTAGGAAACTTTTGCCAATTGCATCATATGCAACTCTTGATAAGGTGTCATATGCAACTCCTTGCCATGATCACCTCCATGCCTCAAGGTACTAGATCCCATCTAGATCACCTTGTTAAGTCTGACCCAAAGCAAACATGATGAATATGCACCCTGCTAGGGCAGACCCACATATCCATCCTTCACGCTTCCATGAGATAGACAGTGCACCACGCTAGGGCGTACCCACACTTGGTTGATCAAGCTTTTCATGTGTGTCACATTTGGAAGGCATCTAAAACTTAATATTTAATGAGGGATTTGGTTTTATATACATATACATATCCAATCACCACAATATATAGTATGTATCATATACATGCTATATCCCACAGAAAACATGTGAAACGATAAAAGTGATGATTATGGCCATCCTAATGTGATTCCTCGAGCAAAGAGGAATCACGGTCATCTAGGTCTACATCACATGCAACCTGTACAAGATGAACTATGTGCTTTGCCTTTCTGGGTTTGATCAACTCATCACATGACTGATCGGCTCGCCATTAGGCCGGTCGACTGGGTGCCACCATCCGATCGGTTGGCTCCTCCAACCGATCGGTTCGCCTGGTCATTGTGCATCTCATCATGGCCGCCACCCGCTCATCTCACTCCTCAAACCGGTCATCAACTGATCAACTCACTCCTTGAACTGATCGTCTCGAACGTCAACCGATCGGTTCACGCCTTGAACCGATCGTCTCAGCTGTCGTCAGGATGTCCTCCGTTCTTTGACACTATAGGAAATAAAATTCTATCCTATTTTACATTGTAAAAAGAGAACCTCGATTTACATTCGAGGGGAGCAAAGGTAGGAAAGAAATCTCGAATTATTTTGAGTTACATCAGGAATAGGAGAAGGAAGATCGGTGCACAGACCGAGATGCAAGCAACCACATGCAACCATACACAGATAGGGTTTATTGGCGATAACCACGCTATACATCCACCACAAAACTCATTTAAGGGCGACGTGTATCGAGTGCATTCATAATACATATCATGTATGTAAATTGAGATTTGTGGATTTAGGATTGGACATGCATAAAGCCAATTTTATTCGCATCGTATGCAATAAATAAAGGCGACAAACCAAAATCAATCATATCAATAATCCTAAAGTATAGAGCAGTTGATGTGGCTCTGATACCACAGTTGGGTTTTAGGGGAGGCAGAGAAGGCAGCGGAAACAAAAATTTTCTCCTCCCCAAACCCAGAACAAGGAAACGCGTCAACGTCTATACAATAGGAAAGGATGGTTTGTGGAATCATACCTTGTCCCGAGGCTTGCTCGGCGACAATACCTCGCGGCTTGTGCGGTCTTCACTTCCGGTCTTGGACGGTTTCTGTGCAGCTCCGGTCGCACCGGGACTGATGACTCCTGGTCTCACTGGGACTGTCGGGATTGATAGTTTTCCTCTGAGCGGCAGAAATCTCCCGCCTCTGAAGTAGTCCACACAAACCACCTGGAACTCCAATCTCCTTGTCCCACAAGGAATTGGAAGGAGTCGCACCCTTCTGTAAGTGTACTAGTCACTGACACACTCTCCTGCCACCAATCTCTTTCTGCATTTGTCTTTCCCTTGTTGTGCCACCCTTATCGGGTAGCACTTGCTCGGGCTCTCTCGGTTACCAAAACCAGAGAGAACGAAAACTTCACAGAGCAACTGGTTGCACTGAGTTGTTCTTTGAGAAGCCCCCAATACCCCTATATATATAGGAGGGTCATGGGATAGGGTTCTCTATCTTGGGAAATGTGGGACTAAAGCAGGAGTAGAAGGGTTCGAGATTTTCCACAAAAACAACCAACTTCGCAACCTGAACCGATCGTTTCATTTCTGAAACGGTTGGTTGGGGACCTGAGCCGATCGGTTGACACCTCAACAGATCGGTTAGGACCCATGAAACGGTCGGTTCACTTCTGAATCGGTCGGTTCATGGTCCTGGTCAGTTCCCGATTGACTTTCCATCTTTTGTTTCTAATTGGTACCAAATACCAATCCTTGTTCCAATCAAATTGTGCAAGTGAAACGAAAAGAAATTTCTCACCTACCTGACTTTCCCAACTTGCTCGGTTGGACCAGTGAGTCGATCGTTTCAACATTTGAAGTAACTGTTTCACCCTGTCCATGAGTCGATCGACTCACCATCTAAACCGATCGGTTCACCAAGCTCATCCGATCGGTTCATCACATGAGTCGATCAGTTGGGAGTGCAGATTGTGCAGAATCAGTCAATTGCAGTTTCAATCTATCCAATACTCTAATCAATCAGTCCAACACCTTGAACATTATGACACTGAGATATCAATTGATTGAGTGTTTAATTGAACTACTAAACTCCTTTAGTAATCAATCTAAACATTGTTTGTGGACAAAACTCCTCTTCTAGGTTAAATCCTATGTGTGTGACCCTATAGGTCCTTTTCACGTTGGCAGTGAAAGTCCATAACACTTATGACTTCACAAGCAAAGAGTGGTGCCTAGTCACACATCAGTGCTACCCAAGTGAAATAGAAAATTGGAGAACAATTTTCAATCCTACAATCTGTGAATGGTGTTACACTGAATGTATAATTCCTTTTTCACTGATATCCTGAATGAACTCGAGGTATGGAACAGTCATCCTGTCAACGTTCATTCACTTTCTTGATCTCAGAGTAGATTGGAAGAGATATGTATGACATAAATATTACTTATTGATTCACACATGCACGTATGCCTTTCTCAATCCTACTCATCAAGTGGCCATGGATATCAAACTCCCTCAGGAGGGACAAATCCCATATATATCACTCACCCCTCAAAAGCCCCATGTGTCAAAGCCACCCAATCATCACCTTTATAACAACCCATGTTTCAGGACTGTGTTTGATGATGTCAAAGTGTGCCCAACGACATGTGTTGAGTGTAGTGATTTCAGGTCAAAGAATCACACTCACCACCATCACTGTGAGTGCTGACTGTGACTACCATGTCATGGTTCCATGTGTCAAACTCACGGTGGGTCTGTCCGGTACACTTGTTCTCTTACAAGTACCTATGTGTTTGGTTTTATATCTCTATATCATGACTAATGAGATTCTGTCATCAACCAACACCACAATCTAGTCTTGTGTGTCATTGCTATCTATCTACCTTCCACAATGACATCCGACTAGGGACATAATGAGAATGCACAATGTAACATACTGAATCTCAGGGTCTTCCCTGCAATTTACCCATTCTTGAGCTTTTCTTTGCCTTTTAGTCCATTTGGACCTTTTCCACAAATTTCACATCCTTTTGGATCATTCTTGTACACCTTGTGCAATTTGAGCACAATCTGAGGTTGAAATCACTATTTACCCTCTTTTATGATAATTGAGGGGTGTTTGCACAAATAACCCACATTAGGAGATAAGTTAGGGTTAATGTTGTAATTTGGTCCTTAATGAGATTATATAGTAGATTATATTTATTTGGAGCTTTTTGGATAAATATATTATTAATAATGTGTATTTGAGTTCATATATGTGTGTATTAACCTTTATTGTTTCTCTCTCCTCAAAATATGATTTTAGTTCACATTAATATGTTATTTTGTGGAGTAATGAGTATTTATACCCTAATATGTTTTATATGTCGAATTTGCTCACATGTTTCTTATTAATAGCCTTTTCATATAATTCCTTGATTTTAATATATTATTATGCTCCTTTATGAGCTATATATGTATTAATGGCCATGTTATGCATTAAACGAGATTTTAATTATATAGCATCGTTATATATGTTATTTTGAGCAGGTGGTCCAAATTTGGTGTCATTTGGACTTCATTTGACCCTTCAAATCCTTTTTATTAGCTTTCAATATGGTATGACTATAATGCTTTAATCGCATGTCATTTATTCACAATGTAACGCTATGTTCCGTTATTTTTAACCTGTCACGCGCATCGGGTCCATAGTGGACTCACATCTGACGACCCGGACTTGTTGGACCTTCGATCCAACGGAGGAGGGATCATCCCCTTCCTCCAACCGTTTCACGCGTCTGCGAGCAGAGCCGGCCGTCGTATCCCTCGACCTGATCTCCCTCTCTGCTTGACTGTTTTGCGTGATTCCTTTTCCGTTGAATCCGTCTCGCGCCGACGTTTCGAATGAGCCCTAGCTCATTATCCTCCGTGACCTGTTGGCGAAACGCCCAATCGGGGCTACCTCCTCCTCTCCACCGTGGAACCGCAGAGCCAGCTTCACCCACCCTCACGCCTATATAAGGTGGTAGAAACAACCACCGGGCTTCGAGATTTCTCCCTCTACCCTCAATTTCTTCCCTTCCTCCCCGGAGCTCTCCGACCTGTTCGGTTTACATCTCCGGCGGCGATGACCAAGGGGCCGTTCTCCTGACCTTCCCCGTTCAATTACTTCCCGGGTGAGCATCCTAGACCACCCCTCTTCCTGTTTCTACCCTTGTGGTTGCTCGTAGTGCCTCCATGTGCCAGGTCCTATAGACCACGGCTCTGACCTCCATCGGCGCTAACCTTTTAGGGTCTCAGTGCGCATCCACACTCGTTGACGATTGCGATCGACTCGCCTAGACTCCTCGGTTGTTTTGGTGGCTTTACCCGCGGAATTCCTCCCCTCGTTCAGCGGTTTTGACCTCAGTTGGTGATCCCCTGTTCTCGACCCTCGTTGGCTTGTTTTCTTGGGTTCTGGGGTCTTCACGCTTTGGCGATGGAAGCTCCACCTTCGCCGGACCTCACGGGTCCTTTTTTCTTATTCCTTGTGTGAGGATTGGCCCTGTGAGGCAAGCTGGGTGAGGAGCCTGAGCTCCTGGGTGCCTGCTCGCGCCATGACCGTGGCTAGAAGAAGCCAGGTCATGGAATGACCAAGAGGGTCACGCACGAGCAATGTAATAATTTCCTTGGATGGGGCATTATCGTCTTTCCACCCTTTGTTCTCCTTCTCTCGCGCAATCCATCGAAAGTGTTGCAATTGACTATACTACCCTCGCAGGGTCAGTTGATAGTATCACCCGAGTATGGGTATTTTGGTAATTTCCTCCTATTTGTTTTCTCCTGCTGCGAAGTCCTTGGTTGTCCCTGAATGACCAATTTGCCCTCGTATTTTTATTTTGTTTTGTTTTAACGAGCAAGGGCAGTTTGGTCTTTTCCTCTAATATTTACATCGAGTTTCATTTTGATTTAATTACTGTCACGCTATAGTTTTCTTAATTTCTGATTGGTCAGATTTACTTAATCCATAGTAAATCGATCCTTTGTCAGAAAAATATGAATAAATAGTCGATGGAAAGGATTTTTAATGTAGAATCTGTTTTTGTGGTTTTTGAGACCTGATTCTCAATGGTTTTATGAAGTTTGCTTTTATTAGCATTTTTAATATGTAATTGTTTTAAAATACATAATTAATTCATTTTAACTCTGTTTTATATAATAAGATATGTTTTATTAATCAGGAGATTATGAGTAATCGTTTGGACTTGGTTTTGAGCTCTAAATCATAGTTTTGTAAAATTAGGGTTTTTCCTATGTTTATGCCTTTATATATATTAATGCATGTGTTATATTTATAACTAGGATATATGGATGGTTTGCTATCTGTTTGGTGGTTATGATGGTAATGTTTATATCTAAGGTATGTGTCCCTATTTCGTATGTGATTCCTATGTATGTGAAAACCTATTTTGTATGTGCAACCTATTTGAATATATGAAGCCTATTGTATGTATGTGGATCCTATAGTAATTGTGCAAACTACCTATTCCTCAGTTGGGAACTTTTCCAACCCCACACTCATGATTGTGCTAGCCTGATTATCCCTCTAATTGTATCTATTGACTCTTTACTTATTTTATGCTTATATTGCCATTGTGGTTCATTCAGTTGAATTATGTGAATCTTATTGTTGCCTATGTTGGCTCATCTTTTGAAATACTTGGAAATCTTATATATATTGTGTTTGATCTTGTGGCTCATTTGAGTGTAATTCCTTAATCTTGTTATTTGACTATGTGGATCATCCTTTTGAGATATTTGGAAACATTGAATAATGTTGTTCCTTGTTGACTCCTTTACTTGTTGGAATTCTTGTATAATGATGTTGCCTATGATGGCTTGTTGATTGAGATTATTTATTTGGGTTTTATTCCCAATGCTTGTTGCATCTTGTTATACTTTTCACTATGCTGCCAAGTGAATATTTATGCATGATATAGTTATTGGCCAATTGACAATGTAGTGTACATGAGTACAAACCACCCACAGGGCACTGAGGTTTTAGTCCTCCTGCCGGGCACTGGGGTTTTAGTCCCCCTGCCATTTTATATATTAGGCACTGGGGTTTTATTCCCCCTGCCACCTTTTAGGCACTGGGGTTTTAGTCCCCCTGCCATTGGTGAGGTCCGGTAGGTGCCTCACCCTACATTGATAGGACGTTGAGTCATAATTTATATTCATGCAAAAGTGATAATTGTTGATATTTAAATGTGGAAGTTTCTCTCTCTCATATTCATATATTGGTCTCATTTCTTTGGAAATCTCTTCTTGTGGAGAATCTTTGATATTGCAAAGCTTTTTATTATTAATTGTCCTATTCCTTTTGATTAACACATACCTTGTTATCTCTCTCTTGCTGGATGACCCCAACCATCCAGGTTAGGATCAGAGTGCGCATGGAAGCTTGGTGAACCCAAAGCTAAGGATAGGAAAAGAAGAAAGGAATGTATAGCTTGAGTGATCATGCTTGCTTTTATGTTATATAGTTGTTTAGTTTGGAGACAATGTTGTATTAGTTAAGTCTTCCTCTACCTAGATCCTCGTAGTTGCTTGTATAAAGTTGTACTCCCATTTGGGGAAATTTTATATTGTACTCTTTATACATTTTTGAATAATGTCAAGATTTAATTCTTCCGCTGCTATCCAATTGATGATTTGTTTATCATGTTTTTAGTAGAGACTTTTGTTTGGGTCTTTACAACATGGTATCAGAGCATCAAGGTAGTCGGATTCTTGACTAGTTCAAAATTGTCTCCTAGATAGAACCCTTATCTTATATAGTTTCCCTTTATCTAGTTTTTCACCTTAGAGTTGACCTAGCATGAAAGTTAGATTTAGTATCCTAATAATAATTAATTAAAAATAAAATTTGTCAACTTTTTGGTGAAATGCCTATTGAGTAACTATTAGAGCAAGAAGTTGAAAGTGATGGTGTCTAGAAAGGGTCAGAGCTTGGGGGCTGGCAATATTTTCCTCCGCCCCACTAGCTTGGTCACGAGGACTCCTGAGCTCATATGACCTGGCCTGGCCTGATCTGAAACGGACAGCTCGAAATAGTCTACCTTTAGACATATTACCTTATTGTTGAATAACCTTAGAATCCTTTATATGATGATTTGATTTCTTTTCTCAAACAAAAATCATCTTGTAATCCCTAAGAATCTTTTATGAGCCTTAGATTTCCATGTTAGGGTTTAGTGTGCCCTATGCTATACCTTGAGTTTAGAAGATAGAGTTTAGTAAGGCTTTTTATGTTGGGCTTTATACCCTTAGAATAGTTTGACTTAGTCAACCCTTTGAGTGAAAAGGTAGTGTTAGTACCTTGTTAGGTTTTGGAGTTGTTGATTTCGAGGACGAAATCCTCTTTAGGGGGTTGGAGTCCCTCAATGCCTTGAAATCAAGTAACCTTAACTCCTTAGACATGGGAATAGAGAGCTTATGTGTTTAGAGTTTAATAAACCTAATATGTTTGTAATTCATCTTGTTTTATAACTAATGGATAAGTCATGTAATCCTTATGCTTGAACCCTAATATACTCTTGTTGCACCTAATCATTAATTGTTCATATGTGGATACACATAGCTTGGGTTTGGTCACCCTAATGATAAAATATGTAATGGTAAAGTACACCCTAAGGATGCCTTGACATGTTAGGGTCATGTTGACCTAAACCCTAAGATGTAATCACCTAGCCTTGACAATACATATATACCCTTAATGCCTTTCATGATACATTAGTGACATTAGGTGTCATCATCACATTATATATCTTGATACATATAAATGGATTATAATCCCTTAATCATAGTTGTGACCTAATTATCAGCACATGTTAGGCATAGCACCTTGTTGACTAAAATACATCTCATTGATCATCTTATTGGTTATGAACCAAATCAGTAATAAGATGATGAGTAATTAGATTCATATAATGTGAGGTTAATTCATAGTAATTAGTATTGTGAGAAAATATGATTAGTGATGGCATGGATATGAGTATGTTAGATGTTGTGACCATATGTTCCTTGGGGATAAGCCATATACCCTTAGACCTGTTATTAGGGTAATAATTGGTTGGATGATATTATATGGCATAATCCCACATGATGTAGTGGTTGGGTAATAATGTTGAATTATTTAGGTTTTGACCTAATGCATTAATTGTTGTTAGGAATGGTTTTAGTATAAATGGCCTTGTAAACCCTAATTGTTCTTAAAACCCTTAATGAGGGAGATACCCATAATACACATATTCAGATGTTAAGATGTAATAAAATGTGGCACAAGTGTTAGTATTATAGATATGCTGCCTTTTCATGATAGAGTTTATGTAACAAGATGTTATGTTGGGTTTGTTAAAGGCTATAGGTTTTGTGGAAACCATAGTAACACCTCACCTATGTAGGTTTTATGTAGTACCCTAGATTAAGGGTTATAACCTAGTTGTTTATGGTTGGGATGTTACACACTCACACTCTCTTTCCTCTTGTTGTGATTTCGGGGACGAAATCCTCTTTAAGGGGTGGTGTGCTGTAACATACTGAATCTCAGGGTCTTCCCTGCAATTTACCCATTCTTGAGCTTTTCTTTGCCTTTTAGTCCATTTGGACCTTTTCCACAAATTTCACATCCTTTTGGATCATTCTTGTACACCTTGTGCAATTTTGAGCACAATCTGAGGTTGAAATCACTATTTACCCTCTTTTATGATAATTGAGGGGTGTTTGCACAAATAACCCACATTAGGAGATAAGTTAGGGTTAATGTTGTAATTTGGTCCTTAATGAGATTATATAGTAGATTATATTTATTTGGAGCTTTTTGGATAAATATATTATTAATAATGTGTATTTGAGTTCATATATGTGTGTATTAACCTTTATTGTTTCTCTCTCCTCAAAATATGATTTTAGTTCACATTAATATGTTATTTTGTGGAGTAATGAGTATTTATACCCTAATATGTTTTATATGTCGAATTTGCTCACATGTTTCTTATTAATAGCCTTTTCATATAATTCCTTGATTTTAATATATTATTATGCTCCTTTATGAGCTATATATGTATTAATGGCCATGTTATGCATTAAACGAGATTTTAATTATATAGCATCGTTATATATGTTATTTTGAGCAGGTGGTCCAAATTTGGTGTCATTTGGACTTCATTTGACCCTTCAAATCCTTTTTATTAGCTTTCAATATGGTATGACTATAATGCTTTAATCGCATGTCATTTATTCACAATGTAACGCTATGTTCCGTTATTTTTAACCTGTCACGCGCATCGGGTCCATAGTGGACTCACATCTGACGACCCGGACTTGTTGGACCTTCGATCCAACGGAGGAGGGATCATCCCCTTCCTCCAACCGTTTCACGCGTCTGCGAGCAGAGCCGGCCGTCGTATCCCTCGACCTGATCTCCCTCTCTGCTTGACTGTTTTGCGTGATTCCTTTTCCGTTGAATCCGTCTCGCGCCGACGTTTCGAATGAGCCCTAGCTCATTATCCTCCGTGACCTGTTGGCGAAACGCCCAATCGGGGCTACCTCCTCCTCTCCACCGTGGAACCGCAGAGCCAGCTTCACCCACCCTCACGCCTATATAAGGTGGTAGAAACAACCACCGGGCTTCGAGATTTCTCCCTCTACCCTCAATTTCTTCCCTTCCTCCCCGGAGCTCTCCGACCTGTTCGGTTTACATCTCCGGCGGCGATGACCAAGGGGTCGTTCTCCTGACCTTCCCCGTTCAATTACTTCCCGGGTGAGCATCCTAGACCACCCCTCTTCCTGTTTCTACCCTTGTGGTTGCTCGTAGTGCCTCCATGTGCCAGGTCCTATAGACCACGGCTCTGACCTCCATCGGCGCTAACCTTTTAGGGTCTCAGTGCGCATCCACACTCGTTGACGATTGCGATCGACTCGCCTAGACTCCTCGGTTGTTTTGGTGGCTTTACCCGCGGAATTCCTCCCCTCGTTCAGCGGTTTTGACCTCAGTTGGTGATCCCCTGTTCTCGACCCTCGTTGGCTTGTTTTCTTGGGTTCTGGGGTCTTCACGCTTTGGCGATGGAAGCTCCACCTTCGCCGGACCTCACGGGTCCTTTTTTCTTATTCCTTGTGTGAGGATTGGCCCTGTGAGGCAAGCTGGGCGAGGAGCCTGAGCTCCTGGGTGCCTGCTCGCGCCATGACCGTGGCTAGAAGAAGCCAGGTCATGGAATGACCAAGAGGGTCACGCACGAGCAATGTAATAATTTCCTTGGATGGGGCATTATCGTCTTTCCACCCTTTGTTCTCCTTCTCTCGCGCAATCCATCGAAAGTGTTGCAATTGACTATACTACCCTCGCAGGGTCAGTTGATAGTATCACCCGAGTATGGGTATTTTGGTAATTTCCTCCTATTTGTTTTCTCCTGCTGCGAAGTCCTTGGTTGTCCCTGAATGACCAATTTGCCCTCGTATTTTTATTTTGTTTTGTTTTAACGAGCAAGGGCAGTTTGGTCTTTTCCTCTAATATTTACATCGAGTTTCATTTTGATTTAATTACTGTCACGCTATAGTTTTCTTAATTTCTGATTGGTCAGATTTACTTAATCCATAGTAAATCGATCCTTTGTCAGAAAAATATGAATAAATAGTCGATGGAAAGGATTTTTAATGTAGAATCTGTTTTTGTGGTTTTTGAGACCTGATTCTCAATGGTTTTATGAAGTTTGCTTTTATTAGCATTTTTAATATGTAATTGTTTTAAAATACATAATTAATTCATTTTAACTCTGTTTTATATAATAAGATATGTTTTATTAATCAGGAGATTATGAGTAATCGTTTGGACTTGGTTTTGAGCTCTAAATCATAGTTTTGTAAAATTAGGGTTTTTCCTATGTTTATGCCTTTATATATATTAATGCATGTGTTATATTTATAACTAGGATATATGGATGGTTTGCTATCTGTTTGGTGGTTATGATGGTAATGTTTATATCTAAGGTATGTGTCCCTATTTCGTATGTGATTCCTATGTATGTGAAAACCTATTTTGTATGTGCAACCTATTTGAATATATGAAGCCTATTGTATGTATGTGGATCCTATAGTAATTGTGCAAACTACCTATTCCTCAGTTGGGAACTTTTCCAACCCCACACTCATGATTGTGCTAGCCTGATTATCCCTCTAATTGTATCTATTGACTCTTTACTTATTTTATGCTTATATTGCCATTGTGGTTCATTCAGTTGAATTATGTGAATCTTATTGTTGCCTATGTTGGCTCATCTTTTGAAATACTTGGAAATCTTATATATATTGTGTTTGATCTTGTGGCTCATTTGAGTGTAATTCCTTAATCTTGTTATTTGACTATGTGGATCATCCTTTTGAGATATTTGGAAACATTGAATAATGTTGTTCCTTGTTGACTCCTTTACTTGTTGGAATTCTTGTATAATGATGTTGCCTATGATGGCTTGTTGATTGAGATTATTTATTTGGGTTTTATTCCCAATGCTTGTTGCATCTTGTTATACTTTTCACTATGCTGCCAAGTGAATATTTATGCATGATATAGTTATTGGCCAATTGACAATGTAGTGTACATGAGTACAAACCACCCACAGGGCACTGAGGTTTTAGTCCTCCTGCCGGGCACTGGGGTTTTAGTCCCCCTGCCATTTTATATATTAGGCACTGGGGTTTTATTCCCCCTGCCACCTTTTAGGCACTGGGGTTTTAGTCCCCCTGCCATTGGTGAGGTCTGGTAGGTGCCTCACCCTACATTGATAGGACGTTGAGTCATAATTTATATTCATGCAAAAGTGATAATTGTTGATATTTAAATGTGGCAGTTTCTCTCTCTCATATTCATATATTGGTCTCATTTCTTTGGAAATCTCTTCTTGTGGAGAATCTTTGATATTGCAAAGCTTTTTATTATTAATTGTCCTATTCCTTTTGATTAACACATACCTTGTTATCTCTCTCTTGCTGGATGACCCCAACCATCCAGGTTAGGATCAGAGTGCGCATGGAAGCTTGGTGAACCCAAAGCTAAGGATAGGAAAAGAAGAAAGGAATGTATAGCTTGAGTGATCATGCTTGCTTTTATGTTATATAGTTGTTTAGTTTGGAGACAATGTTGTATTAGTTAAGTCTTCCTCTACCTAGATCCTCGTAGTTGCTTGTATAAAGTTGTACTCCCATTTGGGGAAATTTTATATTGTACTCTTTATACATTTTTGAATAATGTCAAGATTTAATTCTTCCGCTGCTATCCAATTGATGATTTGTTTATCATGTTTTTAGTAGAGACTTTTGTTTGGGTCTTTACACACAAACTCTTAACATCTGTATGATCTCATCGTCCAGGTCCTCAACCTGAAAGCATACGTCATTGAGTACTGTCATTCTCTAGACATTCAATCTGTTCCATCACTATCTCATATGACAGAACCAGAAAGAATTGGAAGCTTGCCTTTGATGTTCATCAAATCAATCTTAATGTATCCCACCAATCATCCCATGATTGGCTCTCAAGGCATGCATACCAACATCCCCCTCCAACCCTAGCGCCACCATCTTCTAAAAATGATGTATCAAGTTGCATTCTTTTCACAATAAATGAATAGCTATAAACAGCAATGGCTTGTTAAAGTTGCATTTCAACCAAACATTTAGCATTTAATATGAAAGGTGGAAAAATTGTATAGATTCATGACATGGTTCATTTAGAAATAATCAAGTTGTAACGTGGGTGCACGTATGACAGGTCATTCATTTTGGTTCCAATTCAAAATGATAGAGTTCAATCTAGAACATTCTTTTGGGGAAAAAATTCAAGTTTGGCCCAATTTGGAAAAAAGTTCAAAATTACCCCTATCCATATCAAGTTCTAACTACTAAGCATAAAATTACATGAAGGGAAATTATAAGTAAGCACATGAAATAGAATTAACAAAATTTACATACAATGCAATGTGGGAGGATGGTCACAACAAAAGTGCACAATTCTGAGATATTCTGACCAATCAGAGGCGATGGAAAATCATTTAAGACATTTCTAGGAAAATCCGGAAATCAAGGTTCGAAAGACGATTTTGCCCTCACATTATAAATCTGAGATAGGAGGCATGACAGGTCTTATTGATCAAATGCTCATCAATATGAATATGTGATTGATATCAAGATAACCATAATTAACCATGGTAGTGTGACACTGATATTGAAATCATGAGGGTCCACAAGTAATTCCAGTGCCTGGTTTCTTATTCATTTATCCATGGTGCGCGAAGAACCTCGGTGGAGTTCCAAACTCCAATTAGAACTTGGAAGACTCAATGTCTGGGAAGAAAAGGAGTATTGAGGATCATTCATTGAATTGAGGCTAACCCATTAAGCCTTGGGTGAGGTGTTGACTTGTTCATCTGCTCGATCTCCATGCCAGAAATATGGCACAAGAGGTACAGGAGAGACCGAGGCCATTATCTACAACAATAATGAGAGTTCTATATCTGGAAAAGGAAACAAGTGGGTTGGCCGAAGTCTATACAAAGAAAACTAAAACCAAACGGGGACAGGTTCCCCCACTGTCACTGCCGCCATGGCCAGAATAGGGGACCCAACTCAGAAATGGGTTCCGATCAAACAATGAGAAATCAGAGCAAATGAGGGTGAGAAATGATTCTTATTGATATTCTGAAGTTAGAGGAGGGGTTTCTGTGTCTTAGGCATGGTCGTGAAGGTTGGTCAGTGGCCAGGTTTTGCGGGCGTAGAGCTGCCCTTGTGGGTACAACACTGGGGCAAGTTGCACTAGCAAAGAATATAAGGAAAAGCTTGACAAGAAGGTGAAGAAGCTTACTGGAGGTTTGATTGAATGGAGAAGGCCGGAGCTTCGTTCTCAAGCTCGCCTGCTGTGAGGAAGAAGATCCACTCTGCGGCAGATCCTCGTGTGGCTTCAACCTAAATTGGAAGTGGAGTAGTGCTTTGAGGATCCTCATGATGCTCTAGGTATCAACCGGAGGTGGTCTGCTGTGAAGTGGCAGAGTACATGTGGCCTCTGTGCAAACTGGGGAACGGGGGTCTTTTGGGCGTTTCTATTTTAGGCGCTTATAGGGGTTGATCTAGAGCTCACTAGGATCGTGGAGATCTCCTGGTGTTTTTGTCGTCGAGATAACAAGGAACTATTGAGGAGATATAGGGATATTGTGGGCCAAGGATCGGGGTTTTGTTCCCCCCTCTCACGCGGGTACTGTGGGAGGTGGGGGATGAAAGCCCTGACCTCATATCCCCATCCAACGGCTCACAAAGAGCACGGTTCACTTAAGTTGCATGTGACGCACAATTATCCCTAATTTTGGAACAAAATTAGGATTATCATTTGTGGATTATTGTACGATTAATCATAAATCATCATTATCTCCTACTTTCTTCTTAATATATTTTAGAGCATCTATGATTATCCAAATCCAACCAAACTTTATAGGTAGGCTAAAACAACCATGAGGAATTCAAATATCAAATTAGATTTCATATTTGAGTTAGGTAAACGTGTGTTCTACATCATTAGCTACTTAGGGTAATTGGCACATTAATAATCATTGAAAAGGAAATTTTATTAACAAAATCTGAGGGAAACTCTATTATCCTATTATCTTACTCATATACCAACAGTGAGATACATTATACATGTATGTGGTCCAAGCTATCATTCAACCCTAACGAGTCACTGTTGCATAATTAGGATTAGGTTTTTGTGCATTAAATGATATTGATGTGAATAAGTGTTGATGCATTGTGTATATGATTCATTCAACGTTCACATGATATCTTTGCATTGTATTAACTCATTTGGCATACTAATTAAGCATGGTATCAACTTAAGTCATCATATGAAAAATGACCTCTAACAACAATTAATTTCATTTTTATTAAACTTAAGAAATTTTGGGACTGGATTTTGAGGGTTGTTACAACCTACCCACCTTATAGAAATTTCATCCCAGAAGTTTTCATGTCGTAATGAGTACTACCCACCTTAAGTTTTCACTTAGTAAGTGCATTTAAAATCTCTAATATTATCTTAGAGTCTCATTAACATACTTAAGACATGACTTACTCATAATTAACATAATTTCATGAGAACTTGATTAACTTGACATAATTTCATAATATGATGATATTTTACTTGAGTTGATATAGTCACTCTCCTGATTGCACCCACAATGCTCATAAGTCTGGTTAAGGCTTGTATAAGGCCGATTAAGGCTCACATAAGGCCAATTAAGGCTCACATAAGACCAATTAAGGCTCACATAAGGTCGGTTAAGGCTCACATAATGCCGATTAAGGCTCACATAAGGCCAGTTAAGGCTCACATAATGCTCCCACATAGCTCATAAGGCCGATTAAGGCTCACATAAAGCCGATTAAGGCTCACATAACATGATGGAGAGGAAAATTATCAACATAACATGATTTATTATAAGTAGACATGATTTTTCATAATTTCCTAGAAATAACACATGATGTTCAATCCAAACACATAATCATAAAATGGAAGAGAACATTGTTTGGTAGCATGTGCATCATTTTTCTTTCATATCTCTATCAAAGTATCTACCCCTTGTATGCATATTTGGTCTTATTATGTAATTAATTATGTTTAGATGGTTATATGTCTCAAACTTTATTGTCAACTCTTGTCTCAGCACCTCCCTCATGAACATGTCCCACACCACATGCACTTGAGAGGATGAGACAAGTATAATTTTTCACATAACATTCTCTCTACAATACCCCATGAGCCTGTGTCCCATACCACAAACACGTGGGAAGAAGAGAGAGCATGATATGTACAAATTCAAAGTTAACACAAAATCTAAAACATCTAGGCACATAACCCTAACCCTTATCTAACTTGTGTCTTCTGACTAGACCCTACTTTGGTTTCCCATATCTTGAACTTAATATTCTATACATATGACTTAGAACATGTGGATGTGATTTCTACATGGTGGCCATCTACTTATTTGCTCTGATACCATTTTGTAACACCCCCTTTAAGCGTACAGGTAGCAATGGAAGAAACACCCACATTGTCTATAATATGGGGTACACTCGCTCAAAAGGGATGTCACAATCATAATAATCATGACAAGTAAAGTAAACAAACACCATGCATTGATATTGAAATTGATTTATACATTGTTCACAATTGGTTTCTTGAATTGAATCTAACTAGGATATACATGAGTAAACATAATTAATACATGAAGTTATCTATAACATCAGGATCTTCTATCGTAGATGGCACCCCACCATATGTATCTTGAGGAAACTTTGATCTATTCCTTAAGTTGACCTTCATATAGCCCTTTCTTGGAAGTTTCTTTGTACCTATGGGCATCACACCCCCAGTCATGCATGAAAATGAAAACCCACATTACAGTAAGCGGCATTGAGTATTATTATAACAACTTAGTAACTTGGCAATAAGGAAAAGCATGAAACTAATTGAACAGTAGATATGCATTTGTATAACTTAATATTGGTGGTTGATCAAAGTATCCTCGATACTTATGCACCAATGGTGCTCATAAGGCCAGTAGGATCAACATTAACATGGTGAGGATAAAATAATTCAACCCACCTACATGATTCATCAATATCTTGGAAATAATTAACTTTACTTGGATTTCATATGAACATGACATGAATTCTTGAAATAGCATTGAGGCATATCATGAAAGCAATAACTTTGGAGGAACTTTGATGTTGTTAAGGTTTAATTTGAAACACATAACTATGCATATCATTCATATTGATCATCCTAATAATTATAAGATGATGAAAGCTAATACTAAATACTCAAAGTGCATGGATCTGCTTACATGATCCTAAGGAGGTATACTAACAGTAGATGAAGTTCATATCAGTCCTGGTGTCCTGTGAATAACATAATTTATGAGTTAGTTTCATTTTCTTAAGATAGGTGTATGATTATTTAATTAAATTTGGCAATTGAATTAGGAGTCTAGGTCTGAAACTAGGACCATGCAATAGATCTCGAAAAACTAATCAAAAATCATATATGGATCATCCCTATATGAGCTCTAGATTATTTTCTATGATTTTGTAAAGCTCAGAGATATTCTGACAAATCAGAGGCAAGGGAAAATCATTTAAGACATTTCTGGGAAAATCCAGAAATCAAGGTTCGAAAGACGACTTTGCCCTTGCATTATAAATATGAGATAGGAGGCATGACAGGTCTTATTGGTCAAATGCCCATCAATATGAATATGTGATTGATAATAACCATAATTAACCATGGTAGCATGACACTGATATTGAAATCATGAGGGTCCACAAGTAATTCCAGTGTCTGGTTTCTTGTTCGCTTGTCCATGGTGTGCAATGAACCTCGGTGGAGTTCCAAACTCCAATTAGAACTTAGAAGGCTCGATGTCTGGGAAGAAAAGGAGTATTGAGGATCATTCCTTGAACTGAGATGAACCCATTGAGCCTTGCATGAGGCGTTGAGTTGTTCATCTGCTCCATCTCCATGCCACAGATATGGAACGAGAGGTACAGGAGAGACTGAGGCCATTATCTACAACAATCATGAGTGTTCTATATCTAGAAAAGGAAACAAGTGGGATGGACGAATTCTATACAAAGAAAACCAAAACCAAACGGGGACAGGTTCCCCCACTGTCACTGCCACCATGGCCAGAATAGGGGACCCAACTTAGAAATGGGTTTCGATCAAACAATGAGAAATCAGAGAAAATGAGGGCGAGAAACAATTCTTACTGATATTATGAAGTTAGAGGAGGGGTTTCTATGGCTTAGGCATAGTCGTGAAGGTTGGTCGGTGGCCATGTTTTTCAGGCGTAAAGCTACCCTTGTGGGTACAACACTGGGGCAAGTCGCACTAGCAAAGAATATAAGGAAAAGCTTGACAAGAAGGTGAAGAAGCTTACTGGAGGTTTGATTGAACAGAGAAGTCTAGAGCTCCATTCTAGAGCTCGCCTGCTGCGAGGAAGAAGATTCACTCTACGGCAGATCTTCGAGTGGCTTCGACCTAAATTGGAAGTGGAGTTGTGCTTTGAGGATCCTCACGATGCTCTAGGTATCAACCGGAGGTGGTCCGCTGTGAAGTGGCAGAGTAAATGTGGCCTCAGTGCAAACTGGAGAAGGGGGGTCTTTTGGGAGTTTCTACTGCGGGCGCTTATAGGGGTTGATCTAGAGCTCGCTAGGATCATGGAGATCTCCCGATGTTGTTGGCATCGAGATAACAAGGAACTATTAAGGAGAGAGAGGGATATTATGGGCCAAGGATTGGGGTTCCGTTCCCCCCTCTCGCACGGGTACTGCAGGAGGTAGGGGATGAAGGCCCTGACCTCAGATCCCCATCCAACGGCTCACAAAGAGCCTGGTTCACTTAATCTGCGTGTGACGCACAATTATCCCAGATTTTGGAACAAAATTAGGATTATCATCTGTGGATTATTATACGATTAATCATAAATCATCATTATCTCCTACTTTCTTCTTAATATATTTTGGAGCATCTATGATTATCCAAATCCAACCAAACTTTATAAGTAGGCTAAAACAACTATGAGGAATTCAATTGTCAAATTATATTTTGTATTTGAGTTAGGTAAACATGTGTTCTACATCATTAGCTACTTAGGGTAATTGGCACATTAATAATCATTCAAAAGGAAATTTTATTACCAAAATCTGAGGGAAACTCTATTATCCTATTATCTTACTCATATACCAACAGTGAGATACATTATACATATATGTGGTCCAAACTATCATTCAACCCTAACGAGTCACCATTGCATAATTAGAATTAGGTTTTTGTGCATTAAATGATATTGATGTGAATAAGTGATGATGCATTGTGTATATGATTCATTCAAGGTTCACATGATATATTTGCATTGTATTAACTCATTTGGCATACTTATTAAGCATGGTCTCAACTTAAGTCATCATATGAAAATGACCTCTTTCAATAATTAATTTCATTTTTATTAAACCTAAGAAATTTTGGGACTGGATTTTGAGGGTTGTTACATTATCTTTCTTTCATATGACATTTTTTTACATTTAATGGATATTTCATTCCTTGTCATAATCATATCTCTCCTTGAGTATTATAAACACTTACTTCAAAGATATTAGTAATACATCATTTATCAAGATCTGATTCACATCCCCTTTCTCATCCTTTTAAAATTTTGATTGTGTATCTCATGGATAAGATTATGACTCATTCATGTATTATCATCCGCATTCATCAATTTCCTTTATGAAGAAAATCATCTAGTGTGCATCTTAGTTCATAGGTTTTTCTCACAATTTCAGATTGCATACTCAAATTCAAACTCATTAGAGATTGTCTTCATAATCCATTAAGCTTTCATCTTTCTTATATGAAATTTTATATTTTACATAGGTTCCATATTGAATTATAAAATCCTTTTCTCTTTCACCATTTTATCACCATCCTTTTTTTATGCATCTTATTATACTACCAAACTATGTTCATATGGATACTTGGTCAGTGCATCCATAACAAGTACAGTCGGAAGCTCCATACTAGCTTAGCTCAATACCCAAATACTTGACCAGAGTATCTAGATATTGAATTCAGTCAGTCTGCACATCATTCAGGTTATTCAACATCCACATTATCATTTAGTCCTAGATCATATTATTCCTACAGACTCATCTAACCTAGGCTCTGATACCACATTTGTTGGGACCCACTCTTTTGAACAACATAAATACCAACCATTAGATATAATCTTAAAACCTAAACCCAGATTATGAAATAAAACAATGAATTCTCGACAAAGGTGATTAAACAATATACGAAAAACACTGATAATTTTTTTCCTTTTTCTTTCTTCACAAATTCATAAATCAATGTCACATCAAGGACATCACATTTAAATATCACAAATCTTATTCATCTCTATTAAAACCAGAATCAAATCTTGTTCTCATATGTGGTTCAATTTACATCGGATACATTTACATTGATGAACAAACTTAATCTACACCCATCCCGAGAAAGAGAGAGTATAGGGACATTCTAATTTACCTAGATTATACTATTTATATCTTCCTTGTCA
Source organism: Alisma plantago-aquatica (assembly GCA_963693085.1). NCBI lineage: Eukaryota > Viridiplantae > Streptophyta > Magnoliopsida > Alismatales > Alismataceae > Alisma > Alisma plantago-aquatica. The sequence continues at coordinate 32,871,363 of OY856414.1, forward strand.
TGACCTTTCTGTTGGATAGAATTATACCTAAAAACATTTGAAACAACCTCATGAGACTCATATACAGCCCTAGTGAGTGGATACCTCCCACTCAAGATAGGTACATGCATCAGCATCCGATTAAGTATAATAAACTTAATAGAAACATGCAGATATTGAAAAGTCTAGTAGATAGTTATATCATGAGTCAAATCTAGCTTACAATGGTAATCTAATCCAACAGATACATAATCACTTAAATCCAATTTTAACTTTGAAATAACTTTTAGAGCATGTCTATGAACAAATCAACATATACGTCTTAGTTCAAATTAAGAACCCTACTGCATGTGAAATAAGACAAGTTCTAAGCATTTTGAATCAATAGATAACAATAACATTATATTTGTGACACTCCACCAGTCAGACCAGGAACACATCCTACAGTCCTAAAGCTGAAGTACACATAATACATATCTACCAAACAATACTATCAAATAGCAAGCAATCCAACTCATATTCAGAATGGATATAAATTCCATCATTTATAACTTGTCAACATGACTTATCATAATATGAAATAGAAAATGTTCATAGCAACATGATCACTTTCCACAACAAGAAGCATAATCAAAAAATTACAAATCATCAAGTAGCAGTACAAGGAATGTAACAACCAGTCAAATCATGTTCTATATGGATTATCATCTTTTATTCATTTGCCCTGAAGCTACTTGGCATGTACCTCACTAAGTAGAAGTTGCCACGCCTGATTCTTGTGTCAATGACTCACCGTCACTATCTTAGGGTTTAGCCGACCACCCTAAGATATCAACAACAGACCATGTCCACCTCAAGGTTGCATAAAGAGGATCACATCCCCATCTCGGGTACACGAGATAGGAACCAGCAAAATAGTATATCACATATCATAGTATTTCACATATTTTTCATTTCACATTTCACATATTTCATTTCAACAGAGTCTATTCCATCTGGCATAGACTTTCACATCAAGGATTTAGGGCCAAAGCCACTCTAGATAACTCACTCTTAAATCATAGTGGTCTAACCTTTAAGGTCTTAATCCACACTTCGGAAATCCTTCTTATAATTCATCGATTACTACAAGGAGATCCATTTTGTTTCCCCAGTGTGGTCCTCGGGGGAAACTCACAATGTTCAGGGCACCTAACTAGATTTTCTATTATTTCACTTGTTATTAATTTCTTTTACTCATCTTTTAAGAATTCAAAACATCATATATCATATCTGTGTATTCTTGCATAACTAGAATAACATGAAACAGATTAAGTTTATCAATAAGGACAATGATCAAAGTAAGAATCATAATGAATCTGTAGATTGCAACACATATGATTATTTCTATCTTCTACATCATCTCATAGCAACCATCAATAGTAGGCCTTCAGCCCAAGACATAATCTTATTGTCCATTATTTACCCCATCAGGGTTTTATCATCATCAGTGGGCTTTCATCCCTAGACATAATCTCATTATGAAACATTTACCCTTATCAAGGTTTCTCAAAATGTAAGGAGTGCATATTAAATTCAATTTCAATATATTCCTTATCAGTTCATTGTATATCATAGTTCTTAACAAATATTAGCAGAGGCACTAGAACTAGCAACAGTAAAAGTATATAGACATCATGCATCATTCATCATATTCAGAATAGATTTATCATACAACATATGCTTGTTCCATCCAATCTCAATGGATGCAAATAAATTTCATGCATATACATGCATAACAGACTTAGTTCTCTTCTTCTTTTATTTCACATTCTTCATACGGGGTTACTAATCAACACATTTTTATTATCATTTGAATTCCGTCAAAACAATTTATTCACATAGTACAAGTATTCTATCAAACAATCACAATACAAGAACACATTCTTGTAAATCAATTCAAATGATTGAAGCTCATCTTTTAATTGAATTAAACTACAATTATGTACATTCCTTAATCCCTCATTTGATATTGTTATTCATTAGCACCATCTAGCTCAACATTTTAGGGTTAGAGTTTGTTTCTTAAATTCATCTACTAATTCTCATCTTTTTCCATCAATTCATATTCATTAATATCAACTTCTCTCATGTCATGTTCATTAAATTACTGGAACAAATCATTTTTAACTCACTTGATATACAATACCTCTCTGTTCATTGATATCCATCAAAGTCTAGTTTTCGTATGTTTCATGCAATTTGGCTTAAGTCACATGTAATTAAAACAAAGGATTTAAGACTTCATCATAATAACTTCGTTAGTTTCATCTTTAACTTTCCATCACTATCAATACATTTTTTTCTTCAAATCATTCCATATATTTAGATAAGTGTACCGTGTCATTGAATTCTAATGTCATTCCCATAATCAAAAATGATCATTCTTTATTATACTAATAGAAATTCATTAGACTTAGATGATATTAGTAAGACTCGTCATATTCAATTGAAGTATTAATACTTTCAACTTCAACATTTGATCACATTTACAACATCATATACAAGCTCTAGCTTTATCACTCATAATTGTCTTAGTAATAAACTTTTAGGGTTTTCAAGAAGTCATTCCTTAGTTCAAGATATCATAAGAATCATATCATTTAGTAATCCAATCATGAATCAAGGGTTCATTAGGGTTATTCACAAATATGGAAACCCTAGTTTCCATTTTCAAACATTTCATTCATCAATCATAAGTATACATTGATTAATTGACTTATTTGATTCACTTCCTAAACACAAATTCTAATCAGGTTATGTGGTCATTCAATTCCATTAACATTCAACAATACACTTGTATAATACAATCTAGTACAATTCAAATATGATTTTATACATGTCAATTCAATTCTAAGAATATCGGCCATTAGACTAATTTTTAGGCAAATTCACATGAAGTAGCATAGTCATCTACCCATAAGATTATCTATGGATCCTCAATCAATATATTAGGAACTAATCAAGTTCCAAACAATGAGAAATAATCAAAATCAGTAGAATTGGATCCCCCAATATCTTTCCCAAATCAAATCCAATCACATACATATGCAAACAAGGTTTCTGATTGTTTTAGCTAGATAGAATTAGGCTTTCAACATTAATACAAAGCTTAGGAGGGAGAAAAACACTCACCTCAGGTTCCAAGCACCTTAAATTCGTAGGTCAAACTTAGAATTTTTGGAAACCCAATCAAACTCTCACAAATGAATCCAATTCTTTCTCCTCTCAACTCAGAAAACCTAGAAATGGGGATTAGAAGAGAAAAAGTGAGAAAAGGGGGAGATTTGATGTGATTTCAAATCAAATTAGAGGAGGGATAGAATCTTGACATGTGAGAGAAGATTCACCATGAAATTTTATGCAAAGAAGCTAAACTTACTTGATTTCATCATATCTTGGATAGAGAAACCCTAGGTTAACATCTCCACCACTTTCTCTTCTAAAAACCCTAGCCCTCCTCTCTCTCAAAAATTTCATTTCTTTGACAGGAATGACGAGTTATGAGAGCTCCTTGTGTGTTAGGTTAGTCATATAGATGAATTGAGGTAATTAAAACAATTGCAAATAAGCCCTTCATTATATTTTTATTTTGCTTAGACTGGTTGGTACGCTGAGTTATAAACTCGACTGACACGACACTTTTAAGAACTCACAAATCATCCAAAAATTATTAAACTTTAACCCAATGTCTTAAATTGTGTTTATAATCAACCATAAAAAAATATATATCATTTCAAATTACCAATAAAAAATTAAAAATCAAATACTACACTGCTATATTGTAGTCTGTAGCATGGTCAGTCGAGTTTGTCCTTCACAAAATTTGACCGACACCCATCTCTATAGAGATCAAACATCATCCAAAAATTATGAAAATTTAATATTATGTATATAATGGATTATAACAACTACAATTAATATTTTATATCAATTGAATATACCAATAAAAATATATAATTCAATTACTACACCTCTATATCAATCTGTAAATATGGTCGGTCGTGTTTGAAACTCGACTGATAAATAGGTCAGAACATTCTTCCAAAATTTTGATATTTTTCAATAGTGTTCAAATTTTAGATATACAAATTATATACAAATTTTAATTAAATCATATTTACACATAAAATACTAAGCATTATTTAGTGATACACTAACTTATCAAATTGTGTATTCATATGTCATCAAAACCCTAATTTGGGTCAATTAGGGTTTCCAAATCTTGACCCCAATTATGTGAATCAAAGTATGATTAAACCTTCTTGTTGTATTTAAAACATCAAAACTTAACTACCATCATTAATCAAGGTTTAAACAATGATCAACTTAATTAAGCTTACAATCATCCAAATAAACCCTAATTAAATGACTAATTTGAAATCGGGTCATTACAACCACTGCCATTTTTGTGTCAAGAATTACCAGTACATCATTGACCCTATCCCTTAGAATTTTAGTGATCCAAATTTATAATACAATTTTCCATCTTCTTACCCAAGACCAATTTAAGATAAATGCTAAGTGCATAACATTCACACTAAGACCAAGTCAATCAAGGAATTTTCAAAGATATGGCCACCAACATGGCATGAATGAGAGGGGATCTAGGGTCATTTTTCTATATTGGGAGGGCATGTTGCAAAATAGAGTGTACTTGCTTCATGTGCTTCACTTTCTTTGGCATTCTTCTCATTGTCTTTCTCTTGAAGTTGCACATATCCTTGAGAAATTTAGCATATGTTGGAATATGCTTGATTGCATCAAGCTAGGAAATATTTACCCCTACTTGTATAAAAACATAAAGAATATCATAATTATGCCTTCCTCTTGAGTTATGAGTTCTCATTCAAGGTATTGGGGATTAATGGTGCATTTTCACTTTTAGAAGCCACATGAGGGGTCTCATTTTTCAAGTTTGGGACATTCAGAATCATAATCGGGATAGAAGGGACCGAATCACTCCCATATGGAGAAGATGTGGAACATTTGGTATTGAAAAATCAATGGAAGACATCACAGTAGAACTTCCTTGTATTGTGGATTCATTTCATTTGTCCCAATCATAGTATCATCAATAGTCTTCTCCTACATTGCCTTATCAATGCATCCTTGGTTCAAATGATCATAATCCCTTTTACTTGTGGGTTTTTTAAGAACTTTACTAATCCTAAACATGATTATCACATGAACTTTCTCATGAGGAGGAATGGGAGCTTGTTGTGATTGGGGTGGTGGTGATTGTCTTTTACCTTCTTGATGGTAAGGTGGAGGTTGAAGAATGTATGGTTGTTGTGGTGGTTGTTATGAAGGTGGACGTTGAAAGATGTATGGTTGTTGTGGTGGTTGTTGAACATCCCTAAAATTTTAGTCCAGAATAAGCATGATCAATAATGCCAGACTAAAACCTTAATTTTTTTATAATGAGGTTAAACCCTTAGATAAGTCTGACACTTGATAATTTAAGCATTTATCACATTTTACGTCTGATAATTTAAGCATTTATTACATTTTAATTTAATAATATACAAAACCTAGCCATTTTCTTTTTGCAATTAGGATTAACTAAGATCTAAGTAGAAATCACCCTACTAATGTGAATAAAATGATATCTCTATTTTCATATGAGTATATAACATGATATTAAGGCTTCCTTCAAATTTTGGTGATATAATCTCTCTCTGGTCATTATTAGTGCATATAATACCCTTAGTGTCTAACATTATAAATCATATAATTACTTAGCTCAAACCTCAAATAGCAGTGAGTATTTGGGTTCCTCATACCCAAATTATTCAACCCACTTAATTTTTCCAAATTTTAATGACCCTAATATTGTGATTTAGTAATAGGAAGAAATGGTTAAGAAATATATACATATGAACTTAAGTTTCTAATTGATACATATAGATAACCACAATGAATCCATGGGGCATCCAAGTTACCTAAGTTCTAAGGTGTCATGTGTCTCCTTTGATTACTACTATGATGCCACCTCTATTAGTCGGTGGATCGGGATCTGATGGCAGGGACTTCCACCCCTACCTCGCACAATATCCGTGTTGAAGAGAAATTAAGCCTACCACTTTTGTCAGCCTCCACCTCCCTCTTGTCTCCACATATCCCCAAGATCTCACCATGAATAGATTTTAGAGTTCGTTCCACATCAAATGAGACCCCATTTTAACCCTATACCCTTCCATAACAAAAATGTCCAAACCCAGTATCTTCCTCTCTATCGCCATCCCACACAGGAAGACCCCCACGTGAAAAAATTATAGCGCATTGAGTCCAAGCGACCTAGAAAGTATCTTCAATCATTGGTCACCAGCAGTTCCAATTTGGGTCAAGACCAGTGAAGAACTACTATTGGATCAATCTACCCTTCTAGTAACAGAAAGCTCAAAGAAGCGCCTTAGGCCACCTTTTTCCAATCAAACTTCCTGTAAGTTTCCTTGCTCCTTCATCTACCATTCCCTTCTACTTTGATCCATTAGTTGTCAGCATAGATTCACACCCAACTCTGAGCTCTATAACCTTTGATGGAAGGGTTGACTAGGCACTTTCAGCCATAGTTTTCTTACATAAAGCATATGAAATCAATGTGTAATGCTATATAGATCTCTTTCTCAGTTCTCAATTCACTCCCTTTCAAGCCATAACCTTGAATTCTAGTTTTGGGTCCAATGCCCTATTTCCTAGTTATTGTAGTGTGTTAGAGGAATTTAAGGGTCATCGACCATCATTACTTACATTGCTAGCTTTAATTACCCTTGCAAACTCAGTGTGTGGCTTTGTGTGGGCTACTGAATGGATTTAGACTCTTAGACCTTTGCCTGCCCCTCCAACTCTATTGGCCATGGTGGTCAGTGATTTTGGCAGTTCTGGCCATCTCTATACCCATGTCAGGGGTTCACGAGCCTACCAGACTACAAGGAGTTCACTGGTTAGGGTCTTCCATCCTATTATATCATAGATCATGAGTTTGTGATTCTAAATTTGAGTGACTACCATGATCTCTTGATCGTGCAGTAGATGAACAATATTTTTGGTGTTTCCCAATTTTACCCTCACATTGATTTCATCTTGTAATGCTTCACATGAGTATTTTTGTAATCATCCCCACTGTTCTGGTTTTTATACACATTTTGAGTTTGTGGCCATCCCAAGCCATGTGGCTAGTAACAACTAGGCCACCACAGTAGGGCTTTTCCAACTGTCATTGGGTCTGATTTACACACATGGATTTAACTAGCTTTATGATTGGTCAAGTATTCCAATGAGCTTTATCATTGGTCAGTTGTGCGTGTAGGATAGGAACAGTTGTGTCAGTTGAAAATAGACATGATTGAGGTGCAAAAATGTTAGGGGAAAATGGAGAAATGGGGTAGGTATCATGATCATGGTGAGTACCAAAACCATTATGGCATGAGGGTGGTGCAATCATGTTGGGTACTACATCTGTGGGAAATTAATGAGGATGAGGAGGAGGAGGTTGTATTGAGGAGAATGGTCACATTGTGTATCTGCTACCACAAACATGGTGATGTACATGGTCATTTTGGTCCTAGATTGCCACAATTAGTTTGCATGCATGGTCGTGGTATCTGAGTTGCTTCAATTCTATAAAAATTTGAAGCTCTCCTATGAGTTTTACTTGAGAAGCAGAGTTGTGTCTTAATACCATGGTTGCTAAAAGGATTTTCTAGGCAGTTGAGTGTTGAACTTATCTAACCATGGTGTTTTTTCTCAAATTTGATCCTTTGTCACTTGGGGTGTGATGGGAGTATTATAGGCCTCACTCTGTACTCCTCCTTTCTAGAGAAGCTCTAAGATCAAAAAGTATATTAAAAAATTCCAAAGTATCCATGGGTACTTGACACCAAAACCCTTTATTGGAAAATAAGCATGCATTACATAACATATTGATGTGAATAGAAGGCAAAATGATACAAGATGGAGATCCAATTAAGGTATCCATCACTAGTCATCATTTTGGAAACTATAATAGAGCCTAGGACTACAGGATAAGGAGTTACAAATGGTATTTGACCTAGTTTCCTAATAGAAGGTGGGGCCCACATGCACATATGTTATTGTAATCTTGAGTATCGTGTGGTTCAAGAATGTAGAAAGGGTTAATCATACATGTGAGATGGAGCCACCCTTGGGTTGGTATCCATGAATGGGATTTAAAGAACACATGGGTCATTCTTGATCTACAATAACATGGTGAAGTGATTATATGGTCATATAATTGATCCTTGGTGAGGATATCAAGAGTCTAAGTGGGGAAGATTTTAACATCAAAAAAGAGATCAGCCAAATTGTGTTGAAAGGATTTATTGGACTACCCATATTATCAAACTGAACCTCCTTTTCAGGTAGCCCATCAATAGGTACTCTACGGCCAACTGCAATCATCCTAGAGTAGTACTAGGATGGGTTACATTCATCCTAGTTTTAGTTGAATTTTAACTTAGTTTTGCATTCATTTACCTCATTTTACCTTAGAATTAGCTTGCAATAGGTTTTCTTAATTTTGTAATAATTTGCAGGCTTTAGACTCTAATCCTTGGTTTTCATGGTAGTTTTGAGTTGCATATCCCAACCACTAGTGTACAAGATGGAAGTCCCACTAACTGACTAGAGGTTATAAGAAATTTTTGATACATGGAACATATTTACATTGATCTATCCCTTCCTCAGTTCATGATTCCATCAATTGATGTTTCATAGATGAAAGTCTTATCACACATGCCAATAGACTCCCCCCTCGGGTGTGTTTGTTTCTTCCTAAAAGGGGGGTGTGTTTGTTTCTTCCTAAAATCTCATCATTTCACGAACTCTTCCATTCATTCAGTTGATAAGTGATGGAATCCCAGCATTCATCACCCAACAAAAAGCCCATGTGTTGTCTACTAACAAAAACTTAGTGCTCGCCTATTGATGGTTATCTTCTAATGGAAATCTAGTGCTCATGTATATTGATGGGATTTGTGTGCTTGCCTACCAATAGCTGCCTTCTGACAAAAATCCTACACATGCCAACTAAAGAAACTCTGATGCACATCTATTGATTGGATTCAGATTCCATCAACCGATGTAATTTCTATCTCTGCCTTTCGATGGGAGCTCTGACTCACCAATTGAGAAAACTCCAACACACATGTCTTCCAATGGGAGTCATACATGCCTCAGCCGATGAAAGTTTTGCTCTTTATCTACCAATGGAAAGGTTGGCTCCATCTTCTAGTGGGACTCATGCCCACACCTTCTGATAGAACTTCTAGATTCCTAACTAGAAAAGACTTCACTTGTCTACCAGTGGTTGTCCTACCCCTTCATCTATTGACAAAAATATTGAATATCAAGAGACTCATCATTTCCCTCACACATATGCTCCTTCACATACTTGGCGTTCAACCATTTAATAGTAGGTAGTTGGGGATAGTTCTAAAACATATTGCTCCATCTATAAATCCCAGACTGTGACCTCCAGTTAAAGGATCCACCTCTAACCCTACCAAGATGCCAATATCAGTTCTGAGCAGTCCACTTCCAATTTCCATCAGCCACTTCTGTTGGTTGCTTTCATTGGTTTCACAACCATGAGATCTCAACCTTTTCTAGGATTCCAAGGCCCTAACTTCTAATGAGTCTAGAGCAAGGACTTCCCTCACCATCAATTTATCATCCTTCTCCCACTACTTTGCTTCCATAGTAATAGATCCTAACATAAGTAAAGGGGATTGACAAGTTCTACTTCACTTTTGAGGAATGTCAAGGAATTGTTCTTAATGATTGATCGACGCCTATGCCTCCAAGTTTGAAGACACGCTTCCACAACCACGATTGTGATTTCATATTCAACTATGAAAATGGCCTTCTCACTCTTTTTGCTTATCATTCTTTGTAGGCTCCTATGTTCAAGTAGCCCTCTTATTAGGGTACGGGGAGTAGCCTACTACTAGATTTTATTCTCTATTGTCATATGGGCCATTATATGTTTAGAATCCTTTTACACTTTTTATTATTTTAAATCATCAAGTTTACATGTTTAATAGATCTTGAGTGTAGAGAACTTTGAACCCAAGATCTAGAATGTGGCATGATTCTTGTTAAAACCCTTGACGAGAATTGCGGATAGGTATGTTCTTAGGCAATATATGTATGATCTCTAGATAACACAATGTCAAGCTTGAAGTGATATCAATGTGGGTTTTAATACTAACTCCAATAAGGGGATTTACATGGTCTCGACATATGTATGTTCATATTTATCATAATGTGGTGAGAGTGTGAATGATAGGTAGTGGTGGTCAAATAAATTCTACCTTAGTGTCTCCATCATCTCATAGTCTAGACTTTAATCCAACAATTTATTTATTGCAATATTAGTATAATTAATCAATCCAACTTTTGTGTTAAGCACCAGTTCTTGTTAGGTACTTAAATAGGATTATTCATAATTGTGGTGTCTTTGGGTTTAATCCTAAATTATACTATGATAAGATCCATCCTTTTTTTATTGGTAACTATTGTGCATAGTGTAGGTAAAAACCTAGGATATATCCCTAGGTGAATTTGCCTATACAATAAACAACAAATCAATGACTTGTTGGGAAGTCAAACTTAGACTGTGTGTGAGTTAGGACAAACTGTGTAGTTGAGGCAAGTGTTGTCTGTGGGTCCAGTCATCATTCTTTAAACTATACTAGAGTCTCTGGTTTATGGGTTCAGGCATTACAAATGGAATGAGAATTAATTGTCCTCCAGTAGGTGGGGCCTACATGGATATGTGGCACTATAGTATTGAGTCATACAATCCAGATATGAGGAAATTATCTGCATAGGAAAAACGGAACCACCCTCGTGCTTGTATTTCTGAATGATAGGAAGTTGAGTTTACATGGGTCATTCTAAGTTTGCTCTTAAATATGGACGTAATACCTCAAACTTGAAAATGTATTTAATTAAATGACAATTCTATTTATGAAATAGTCATCAGTTAAGACTGAGACATACATACCCACACATAAGTTCTTTCACCTCAACTTGAGCCCATTTGAGTGTTAGAGGAATAGTAGGGGTGAATATGCAATTTTACCACCTCATTTTGTTATTATGATTCTAATTAAATATAGGATTGACTGATATGTAGAGAATAAGGTTTCATACAATCTTAATGATATTTTAATGTAAAATAAATGATACAAGGAAGATAAGTTTTCATATAATTTGACCAATTTTGAAGGTTAACAATATTCAAAAATAAAGCTGGAAATTTTCTAGTGTGCATTTTTACAAGATAAGATATTAGGTTGAGTTTTAAGAAATTTAGCATTGAATTGACCATTTTATTTGAGGATTTATGTTTTGGTTCAATATAATTTCATTCAACTTTGAGAATATTGTTAATTTGATGAAAGAGAATTTGTTTTTGTTTGGGTAATTTATGTATGTAAACAATAGAAAGATGAATTTGTGGACAAAAGTCGGGATAAATTAGGTGGGAAATGTGGCTAATGGAGATTTAAGTCAAAGGTAAGCTAAATGGACAAGTGGGTTCTATTTGACTTAAACCTCATACGGAAGCATCATGCTTTGTAGTGAATAGAATGAAAAAAAAACACATCATAGTGTTTTTGTCAGTGTGTTTGTCTCCTTATTTGTGAGGTAGGGGAGCTGAAGGTTTCTACCTTCTCTATTTAGAAACCTTAACCTCATGGACTTCATTTCTTCTTAAGATATATTCAAAAATCATATGTTGGTATTTTATATTGGAATTTTTCACCTCCAAGTTCCATACAAACTAGGATCATATGCTCAACTCGTATTGAGGACATCCCAGTGCGACAAGGAATTGTATTATTTTTTGTTTCTATGTGAGATTGGGAATTAGACCCCCAAGATATTTCTCCTTGCATATATGTAGATGAGAGGTTGGAGGAGTTCCTCACATAGAAAAGGCTCAAAATTAAGTTTAGGGAGACAGATATGATAGATAGTGATGGATATTTGTGCCTCTATGAACCATGCTCCAATGTGGTGCCTCATTGAAATCATAGTGTCATTGTGGAGCATGGAAAATAGGAGTCAAATTGGTTATGTAATGGTACATATCAGGTATAATTTCTTGGATGAACCTCGTGAGACAAATTTCCATTGAGGTATCCATGTATTTGTTAGACATAGAGGAAGGTTTTTAGTTGAGTTTGATGAGCTAGAGGAGCAGAGTAGATTTGTTAGAGTTAGTCAGGGCAAGCAATGATGCCACCTCAGGGACTATGCGTTTTGGTCTTCTACAAGAGAGATGAGTGGTAGACTCCTCTCTCGCATATTGAAGGTGTAAGGATTCTTAGAGAAACCAAATCCAAGACATGAGTAGTAAATTGGGTTATCAGACCTATTAAACGCAATAGCGCTCAAGGAGAATATAGTGTGCAGGTGCAAATAGAGAAGATAGAATGAGAAGGGAAAGGCTGACCTATAACTGTATCTTGGTTGAGAACTAGGTGAATCCTATGTGTATTCCACAAGTGAAAGAAAAATAAAGGAGAATGAAAGGAGGAAGATCTCATGATTAGACCTAGAACAATGAATGGCCATAATTATCTCAACCAGATGATTCTTATGATATTAATATCTTTTAATCTAGGAGTCTAAAAAAAGAAAAAAAGTTTCGTTTGATAGGTTTTTAATGGGATTATTGTAAGAGAATATGAAATTTGTGGTTTTTAGAGATTAGTAGATTAAATATTTAGTGGAAAAAATGTAGAAATGACATTGATATTTATGCAACAGCTTGCGATAGGAATACAAGAATCAATAAGATAAGTTATTCAAATATAATTTTGAGGTCTATAGTATAAATTCAAAGTATGATCTTATTGAGTTTGCATATATAATTTATTAAGTTGATTTTGTGTATTAGGAATATTTTATGAATCTGAGGTCTCAAACAATGAAATTTGTTTAGAAAAATTATATAATCTTCTATTTCAAGGTATGAATCTCTGGAAGCATATTAGATCTCAATTTAGAAGATTTTGGATATAGTTTAAATATATTACATAGGTCAAGTCATGATGTGAATTAAGGATATCAATGAATCGAGGATTATGATAATGATATAAATCTATGTGGTGTAGTATGTTTAGACGATTCATGTTTATATCAGGGTTAGTAAGAGGACAGGATCATGATCATGACACATAATGAAACCCTAAGTAACATACCAAGTTTTCGTTGTCCTGACTCTAAAAACCCTAATTACAAGAATAGGAGATTAGTATGCTTGGTTGTTTAGATTTGAGCAAACAAGATTAGAAATATGCCCTATATAGTTGTTTGTAAGCTTAATGAATATAGTTAGTGCACTTAACATGAATGAATCAAAAGTAACCCTAAAATGGATAAGCTTGAAAACATATATAAATACATTAAGTGACTTTACATTCAATAGTCACATCATATATCATGATACCTAATTTTTACCTACTCACCTAACCCTAACATAATATGTGAATAAGTTTATAAAGTATTTGTCACATTTCTCACTAATACACATATAATGACCCAAATGTGATCAATAAGGATTGGATGAGTATAAACATGCATAAATGGTTGGGATGGTATCTAATGTGATTAATGTGTCTAATAGGATAAGAAATAAAATTTTCATGTAAATAGAAATTATTAAGGTTACATTATCTAAGTTCATGAGACATTGATAGACTTAAAGAGAAATTTAGGAAAGTAATGTGCGTCATGCAATATAATCTAATATAACCCTGATGGTAATAATATGACAGCATTTGAACTCTAAATCCTAAATGTTGAAGATAATGTTAGTATGTACTACTAAATAATGAGAAGATAATGTTAAACCCTAATTGTATTAGTATTTATATAAGGAATTCCTAAAAGTTGAATCTAAATTTAAAATTAGATTCTTGGGGTCCTAATTAGTCTAAGTGCCAAGTTTCATCCTCTTTGGATAATCCTAACTAACCCAGTTCAGTTTCAATAGATAATAACTAGGTCTTTGATCCTGATTTTAGTCAAAAAATGTATTTGATTTCATATGTACCACAACTCGATTTCTTAAAATTACCGAGGTCTAATGCATCATGTGGACAATTTCTTCTAGATCCAGATCAGATTCTTGTCTGTGTCCATATCTCTATGATGTGTCATCCTCCTCACCCGATTCTCTCGTATACCTACACTCTTCATCTTTGTGTTCATATCCTCCTCCTCACCCAATTCTCTAGTATACCTACACTCTACAATCTTCTTGTTCATATCCTCCTCCTCACACAGTCTCTCTATCTCTCTTATCACCTTATTTCCTTTGTATCTCTGGCTCTTCACATCCTCACACGAAGGCGATTCCTTTGATGCCTGACTCAACTAGGCTTTCTCTCCCCAACTGCCCAATCAAGGAAGGGGTGCTCTTATCCCCTAATTTTTATCCGCACTGGGACTCTTGATAGCTCCAGACATGCCAACCTATAAATAAGCCATCAATATCCTCCATGTGAGTCGGTCTCTTAATATATTTAGACATCTTAACCTATAATCAAACAATCAGTGTCCTCCACAAAACTCACGTGAATCATTTCTAGGCTTTAACAGATCATCTATCACATTGCACCTTTCTCCCCCACCTCCATATTCTTTGCAGTACAATCGACAGTTTGGCATCCCTCTCAAGGATTATTCTCACTGCTAACTCCTTGAGAAGATCTTGGAGGCTTATGCTGGTTTAATTTGTGGTATAATGTGTTTCCCATCTCTTCCTTTGTTCAGGTGGTTTCTGAATATGAAGTTCAATACCATTGATTCTGATTGGGTTTTGTTGTTGTTTCTCTTAGTTTTGCTCCATCGTGGTCTTGTTGAGTTTTCTATATCATCTTATTTCACCTTGTTGCTTCATGTGCTAGCTATTGGTAAGCTCCTTCCTTCTTGCTCTGGCATGCAATGTTGAAGAGGTTGAATTGGAGGTCTATGGATCTCGGGCTAGATTATATGGGGTCTCGAAGATGGCCTAATCATTATGAAGGTGAGGGTGCTTCTTTTAGCATCTTCTAGTAATCGAAAATGGTACTTCAATTTAATTGAAATCTAGCCTAGTGAGCAGTATCGCATTGCATCATCACACGGATGATCCCAGTGAGGATTATGATCGTCGACCATTTTACAATGGTCCTTGTGTCAATTTCAATAAATATCACAATGTAATGTATATTTCCATCCTTTTACCTTTAATATGATATAACATCATGTTTAATTTAAGTTTGATATCATACAATTTTGCCCTATCATGCATCCATATATAGATGTGTGATGTGAGGGGATTTTGGTATTTGTGGTTTGATTTTTTATATAAATACCAGTAAATCACTTTCTACAATATAATTCGTAATTAAATATTTAGTCATTAAAAAATGTAAAGATATGTCCTAAAATAAAAAATAAACTTTATCTAATGGTAAAGGTTTAATAATCTAAATCCAATGTAATAACAAGTTGATATTTTGGGATCTATAATATGTACCTTATTTAAAGAATTATATACCTGATGTGTTATTAGGTGAAAGTTCATAATATAGATCTAGGGTTTGGACCCATACCTCTTACAAGCATCTTTGAGGTATGTTACATATCCATAATTATATTGAGAATTGGATCTAATTTTCCTCTCTCTTTTGACCTAATCGGGGGATATATGTGAAGTCTCTCTCTCTCTTGAGATTTATTTGAATTCTTTTAAGTCTTTGATAATGAAAGTAGTTATATATGGACACTTCTCAGTTGATATTTCACTTGGGCATTTAAATTTCAATTCTTTTTCATGATATATCCAGTTGAACCCTATTTGGTGAATCTTATATATATTGTGTTATTTGTACATTGAACCCCTATTTGCTCATGATGGATTTTTATGGTCTTATGTTTGACTACTTGTTGAAGAATCTTATTTAATCAATATAATGACTAAATTTTACTTTCCTATACATCTGAATGTTTTTTGATTCAATAGTACTAGGGTTTTATAATATGCTTTCATTTTTGGGTTGTCTACACTTTATGTTTTTGGGATGAAGGTCATGTGCCCCATACAGGATTTTGTTCCCACCTTTATATATTTAGAATTTTGGCCATGTTCCATGATCTACTAGGTTTAGGGTTATGTGCTCTAACTACCAATTTTTAGTTATATTTCATCAGTACTAGCTTATCTCACCTACATGCTAACTATTCATTAATGTTGATGGGACATGTGCCCTAATTTCTTTGTGTATTCTCTTTAAGTATACTTTATCTTAACTCGTCAATACATCTACAGATATCTTCATCTTATTGAAAATTTAATCTTTTGATACCCACTTAGAAGGTACATTCCTCTTTGGTTGGGAAGACTTGCTATATTTGTTGTCCTTTCCCCATATAATTGCAATCTCTATTCATATGCACATATTGACTTTATGCTGACAACATTTACTTTGTCTTCTCTTTTGAGGTATGCTTCCAACCCCTTTGGTAGAGTGCCAGGAGAAGTGAACCAAAGTTGACCAGCACTTATCCCAGTGTAGCTAATATTTCTTGGGAGGTAGCTTGAAGTGGTCAGTTTATTCTCTATGGCATATTTCCTATAGATTACTTTTATGTAAAACATGCATGGTAAAGAACAATGTTAGATATAAATATTGTAATAGTTAGATATTTTATTTTCCATTGCTACATTTTTTGATATTTGATAAAGTAGATACTTGAATTTTAGTTCATCATCCATTGCAAAAATTGATTCTCACATTTGGCATTGCATGGTTTTATGTTATTCCATCAAAGAGAGTGGTTCCCCTATCAGGTCCCACTCCTTACACCCTACCATGTATAGGAAGACATGTAGAGTCAATTAGGGTAACATGTTGTTTCTGGATATGTTGTTGATATATGTATCATATTCATTTTTTAGGAAATATAAGTTTCAATAAGACTTGAAGATATAGTAGAGTGTCACCAACCCCATGATAGTTATTAAGAGTTGCTCTAGTATCTGTAAGTGGATCATGCACGTTGAGTATCAAGTAGTGGAAGAGGTTTCATTCACTTATATTTGAGAATCAGTTATATGATATCAAGTATATAATTCTAATGAATGCTTGCATGAAATTTTAATATGAATCTAATTATAGTTTTAGCATACTTTCTCATGTGATTATTATCATGACATGTATACCTTAATTAAGTAATATTCAATGTTCTAGATTAGCAAGCTTCAGACTAATGTAAAGTAAAAAAAATAGTTGATTAATGTTGTTCCTTTCAAGTTATTCTCCTTTTGGCACATATTCAAAGTCTTAATAGCAATGTTATTTGTCAAGATCTTGAGATCAATAAGTAGTTGGGTGCATAACATATGTGTGAGAAATGAGCTTTTGGGACCGTTTAGCCTTCATGGAACATGATCACTTGGGAACACCTAGGGATGAAGGACAACATAGTCAATCCAAGACAATAATGATAAAGATAAATACAATAGATGATGGAGATAAATGATACAAAAAATATATAATTGTTACAATGTTAGTTCATTTTTTTCCAAAAAATATAATTTTTATTTTAGTTCATGTAAATTTAATAATGTTCCACTTAATCTAACATGTTTTACAATTTGCCTTGCATGGTTGGGGATGCCATGTCAATAGGTAAGGACCAACAACAATACTAGGGTTGATTAATAGCCAACTTATGGATATAGAGGACTTTAGCATGGTGGGGTGACATCTACATGATCCAAGAGTCTGAGTTAGAATTTTAGGATGTTATATCATGTATCTTTTGTAAAGTTCTATCCAATGGATTTTTTTCTAAGAACTTGTGATAATATACTTCAACACTAGTCTGTGATGGTTTCTTTTTAGTATTATTGGGATGTGTATCATGTTTGTGACATCTCAAATAAAAAGGAAAAGAAAAAAATGGCTGATAATGTTTCTGCTTCAGAAATTGGGGTGTTATAGTGTGGTATCAGAGAAATAATGTAGATGACCAACAAGTGAATTCTCATATCATCAGTTTATATTACCCCATTAGAATCCTAGTAATACTAATATATAAATTTAGAAACACACTTAATATCCCATGTTACAAGAGGAAATAGTGAAACAAGGTGAGGACCAAGATAGAGGTCTAGTCATAAGTAGAAGTTGAGATATGAATTACATTATGTACCTTGATGCTTTGGACTTTACATGTTAAATCTAGATTTTCCCATAGCATAACATCTCTTTCCCACATATTTGTGTCATGCGATGCAATATTATGGGGTTTTATATAGGAGAAGTAGTGAGCATGAGATAAGAGATAAACCCTCAAATTATGTTGTTGATACATGTGCCCTCGGATCCCCCGTGCACCCCCGTTTCCACCTCACCTTTTCTCATGCATGCGGTATGGAAAATTTTCAATAGTAAAGTGTTAGGTAAGTATGATAAGACAATGCCACCTTCAGTATATGACCAGTTGGTATATACTAAGAGGTGGCAAAATTTGGAATTGACAAAAAAAATCCAAGGTAGGTGGTCATGTAAACCTAATTGCATACTTATTAGAACCATATATGTACATAAAGCATATATATAACCCGCCATAGATGAATGAATCAAATATCAAGGTGGATCAAGAACCCTAAGATGGGTAGTCATTTTATAGTTTTGTTGAAATTTGAGGAAAAAAATTCAAATAATATGGGTAGTATTGTCACACCCCAATATTTAAAGATAGTAAAGAAAATGATAGTTGTATTTATTCATAGGTTGATATTGTGGCATGCATGACCATGTATAATGCCTTTTGCCTTAATCTAATCATATTTGAGTGTTAGTCGAACCATAGGGGTGAATATGTAATTTTACCACCTTGTGATGTTATTATGATTCTACTTTAAATAAAGTATTGATTGATGCAATGAGAATAAGGTTTCATACAATCATAGAGATATCCATATGTAATAGAATTAGTTATATACCTGATGTGTTATTAGATGAAAGTGCATAATCTAGATCTAGGGTTTGGACCCAGACCTCTTACAAGCATCTTTGAGGTATGTTGCATATCCATAATTATATTGAGAACTTGATCTACTTTTCCTCTCTCTTTTGTCCTAATCGGGGGATATATGTGAAATCTCTATCTCTTGAGATTTATTTGAATTATTTTGAGTCTCTGATAATGAAATTAGTTATATATCAACACTTCTCAGTTGATGTTTCACTTTGGGATCTAAATTTGAATTCTTTTTCATAATATATCCACTTGTACCCTATTTGGAGGATCTTATCCATATTGTGTTATTTGTACAATGAACCCCTATTTGCTGATGATGGATTTTTATGGTCTGATGTTTGACTTCTAGTTGAAGAATCTTCTTTAATCAATATAATGACTAAACTTTACTTTTCTCTACATCTGAATGCTTATTGATTTATTAGTACTAGGGTTTTATAATATGCTTTCATTTTTGGGTTATCTGCACTTTATGTTTTGGGGATGAAGGTCATGTGCCCCATATAGGATTTTGTTCCCACCTTTATATATTTGTGAGTTTGATCATGTTTCATGATCTACCAAGTTTAGGGTTAAGTGGTCTAACTGCCATTTTTTTATTATATTTCATTAGTACTATGCTTATCTCACCTACATGCTAACTATTCATTGATGTTGATGGGACATGTGCCCTAATTTCTTTGTGTATTCTCTTGAAGTATACTTTATCTTAACTCATGTCAAGTACATCTACAAATATCTTCATCTTATTGAAATTTTTTCTTTTAATATCCACTTGGAAGGTTCATTCCTCTTTGTTTGGGAAGCCTTGTTATATTTGTTGTCCTTTCCCCATATAATTGCTCAATCTCTATTCATATGCACATACTGACTTTTATGCTAACAACATCCACTTTGTCTTCTCTTTTGGGGTATGCTTCCAACCCCTTAGGTAGAGAGCCAGGAGGAGTGAACCAAAGTTGACTAGCACTTATCCCAGTGCAGCTGATCTTTCTTGGGAGGTAGATTGAAGTGGTCAGTTTATTCTCTATGGCATATTTCCTACAATTTCCTTTTATGTACAACATGTGTGGTAAAGAACAATGTTAGATATAAATATTGTAATAGTTAGATCTTTTATTTTTCATTGCTACATTTTTTTATATTTGATAAAATAGATACTCAAATTTTAGTTCATCATCCATTGCAAAAAATGATTCTCACATTTGGCATTGGATGGTTTAATCCATCAAAGCAAGTGAGTGGTTCCCTATTAGGTCGCACTCCTTACACCCTACCATGTATAGGAAAACATGTAGAGTCAATTAGGGTATCCTACTATTTTTGGATATGTTGTTGATATATGTATCATATTCACTTTATAGGAAATATAAGGCTCGATAAGACTTGAAGATATAGTAGAGTGTCACCAACCCCAAGATAGTTATTAAGAGTTGCTCTAGTATCTGTAAGTGGATCACGCACGTTGAGTATCAAGTAGGGGAAGAGGTTTTATTCACTTATATTTCACAATCAGTTATTATGATATCAAGTATATAATTCTAATGAATGCTTGCATGAACTTTTAGTATGAATCTGAATATAGTTTCAGCATAATTTCTCATTTGTGATTATTATTATGACATGTATACCTTAATTAAATAATATTCAATGTTCTAGATTAGCAAGCTTCAGACTAATTAAAGTAAAAAAAATAGTTGATTTATGTTGTTCCTTCCAAGTTATTCTCCTTTTAGCACATATTCAAACTCTTGAGAGAAATGTTATTTATCAAGATCTATGACAGCAATATGTAGTTGGGTGCATAACTTATGTGTGAGCAATGAGCTTTTGGGACCATTTAGCCTTCATGGAACATGACCACTTGGGGGCACCTAGGGATGAAGGACAACATCGTCAATCCAAGACAATAATGATAAGGATAAAGACAATAGATGATGGAGATAAATGATACAAAAAGTATACAAATTTAAAATGTTTATTTCGTTTTTTCCAAAAATATAATTTGTATTTTAGTTCATATATATTTAATAATGTGCCACTTGATCTAGTGTGTTTTCCAATTTGCCTTGCATGGTTTGGGATGCCATGTCAATAGGTAAGGACCAACATCAAGACTAGGATTGATTAACAGCCAACTTAGGGATATAGAGGACTTTAGCATGGTGGGGTTCCATCTACATGATCCAAGAGTCTGAGTTAGAATTTTAGGATGTTATATCATGTATCTTTTGTAAATTTCTATCCAGTAATTTTTTTCTAAGAACTAGGGACAATATACTTCAACACTAGTCTGTGATGGTTTCTTTTTAGTATTATTATGATGTGTATCATTATTGTGGCATCTCAAATAAAAAAGAAAAGAAAAAAATGGTTGTTTATGCTTCTGCTACTGAAATTGGGGTGTTATAGTGTGGTATCAGAGCAATAATGTAGATGACCAACAAGTGAATTCTCATATTGTTAGTTTAGATTACCCCAATAGAATCCTAGTAATACTAATATATAGATTTAGAGACACACTTAATATCCCATGTTACATAAGGAAATAGTGAAATAAGGTGAGGACCAAGATAGACGTCTAGTCATAAGTAGAAGTTGAGATATGAATTACATTATGTGCCTAGATGCTTTGGACTTTACATGTTAACTCTAGATTTTCCCATAGCATAACCTATCTTACCCACATATTTGTGGCATGTGATGCAATCTTATGGGGTTTTATATAGGAGAAGTAGTGAGCATTGAGATAATAGTGAAACCCTCGAATTGTGTTGTTGAGACATGTGCTCTCAGATCCCCCGTGCACCCCCGTTTCCACCTCACCTTTTCTTGTGCATGTGGTATGGAAAATGTTCAATAGTGAAATGTTAGGTAAGTATGATACGACAATGCCACCTTCAGTATATGACCAGTTGGCATATACCATGAGGTGACAAAAAAATGGAGTTGACAAAAAAATCCAAGGTAGGTGGTCATGTAAACCTAACGGCATACTTATTAGAACCATATATGTACATAAAGCATATATATAACCTACCATAGATGAATGAATCAAATATCAAGGTGGAGCTTGAACCCTAAGATGGGTAGCCATTCTATAGTTTTGTTGAATATAGAGGATGAAATTTCAAATAATATGGGTAGTATTGTTAACCCCAATATTCAAAAGATAGTAAAGAAAATGATAGTTGTATTGATGAAATTTGCATAGGTTGATATTGTTACATGCATGCCCACGTATAATGCCTTTTGCCTTAATCTAATCCTATTTGAGTGTTAGTCGAACCATAGGGGTGAATATGTAATTTTACCACCTTGTGATGTTATTTTGATTCTAATTTAAATATATTATCTATTGGTGAAATGAGAATAAGGTTTCATACAATCGTAGAGATATCCGTATGTAATAGGTCTAATTTTTACATATGAGAATATTGTGTATAATTGCCAGAGAAGATATTAGGTCTGGTTTTTATAAAAAAATCATTGAATTAAGCATTATATTTGAGGATTTTTTGGGCCAATATAATTTCATTTCAGTTTGAGAGGTAAAGATGATGGAAGATAGTTAGTTTTAATGGGGGAATTTATATAGTTTAAGAATAGAAAGATTAATACTTGGGAAAATTTAGGGATCAATTTGGTGTCGAATTTGGCCTATTGAGATTTAAGAAAAAATCAGTCAAATGGACAGTAGGGATCTCAAAGAGATGAAATTCATAAGGAAGTGTCCTATTCTATTATGAATAGAATAAAGAAAACAAGATATAATGTTCCTGACTCTTGTTTGTGAGGCTAGGGGCGATGAAGTTGTCTTCCTTCTTTGTTTAGAAACCATAACCTCATGGACTTCATGCTCATTCAAGAGATAGTGAGAAATAATATGTTGGTCTTTCTATTGAAACATGTGACCTTCAAGTTCCATATAAACTACAGCATTCACTTAGATTATATTGAGGACATCTCGGTGCGTAAAGCAATGGTATTTTTTTTGTTTCTGAATGAGATTGGGAATCATACCCCTAGTCATTGCTCCATGATTATATGTAGATAAAAGGATGGAGGAGTTTTATCACAAAGGAAAGGTTCCAAAATAATTTTATGGAAACTGAGATGACATATAGTGATGGACACGCCTTCCTTTACAAACCACCCTCCAAGGCAGTGCCTCATTGCAAGTACATCATCATTTTGCACTGGGAAAAAAGGTGTCAAATCATTATTGTCATGGGGCATCCAAGGTTTAAGTTATTAGATGACGCTCAAGTGAAATATTGTTGTGGAGGTATCCCTATATATATGGAAGGAGGAGGGAAGTTTACGATCAAATTTGAAGGACTGGAGGTGTAGAGAGGATTTGTCAGAGTTAGTCTTGATAGAGACTGGCTTTTTTAGTCATGGTTTCCACAAGAGAGAGGAGTGGTGAAGTTCACATATGCATATTGAAGGTGTAAGGATTCTTGGAGAGGACAAATCTAGGTCCTAAGTAGTGAGTTGGGTCATCAGACGTATTAAATGTGACGGTGCTCAAGGAGAATAGATCATGTATGTGCAAATAGAGAAGACGAAACGAGAAGGGAAAGAAGGACATGGAAGTGGATATGCGTTGAGAACCAGCCAGATCATGGGTGTGATCCATGAGTGGAAGAAAAATAAAAGGCAAAGGAAAGAAGGGAGATCCTGCAATCAAAGCTACAAAAACGAACGTCCAGAATCATCTCAACCAGGTAATTCTTATGAAATTTGTATCTTTTTATTTAGGAGTCTAAAAAGAAAAATAAGGTGTCTTACAAAGGTGCTTGTTAGCTTTTTTTAATAAAAATACATAATAGAGGGTTTTTGGAGGTTTAATAGATTAACGATTCTGTTGAAGAATAAAGACATGGAAATTATGCTTGTGCAATGTTTTGTCATAGAATATTGAAATTCAATGGAAATAAGTTGTTCTAGTCTTATTTTGTGGTCTATATTTTCAATTCAAGGTTTGTTCTTATTGAGTTTATGTATATGATTTATTAAGTTGATGCTACCTATTGGTGGTATTTAGAAATTTGAAGTATCAAAAGATGAAATAATATTAAGGAAAACTATCTAAATATATATTTCAAGGTATAAATCTCTACAAGCCTGTTGGATTTCAGTTTAGATGATGCTTAATATTTCAAGGATCTTATGTTAGAGAAGTCAGGTCTTGATGTGAATTATGGAGATTAATGAATCCAGGATTATGATAATGATATAAATCTCTATGGAGATAGAATGTTTTGAGGATCCATAACAATATCAATTTGTTAGGGGATGGGATCATGTCCATGACACATAATGAAACCCTAACATGTATGGGAAGACCTATAGAGTAATTTAGGGTAACCTTGTACTTCTAAACATGTTTATGATATATGTATCATATTCACTTTTAGGTAATATAAGGCTCAACTAAAATTTGAATCTATAGTAGGGTTTTTGTTGGTATGTATGCCCAGAGAGCCAATTATATAATTACTGTGATGGCATATTGCATAAAGGATTTTATCAATAATAATAAAGGCAAGCCTCCAATTCATTCTATTTCACTCAGTTATGAGATCATGAGGAAACATAATGAATGTCTAGAGAATGACAATTACTCAATGAGTATGTCTTCAAGTACGTGACTTGAACAATGAGATCATATGTATGTTAAGAGTATGTACATTCTTATTATGTCTCAAGTCAGTTGTTACTGTGGAAGGAAAATAGACAGTAGTAATACTAAAGACTAGAATGTGTGTTGTTTGATGATAGAATCTGATCAGTCATGATATATGATATCAAACCAAGCACATAGATACTTGTTAGAGAATAGTGTATCGGGTAGACCCACCTTGAGAGTGACACATGGAAACCATAAATGGTGGTCATAGTCATCTCTCATAGTGAAGGTGATGAATGTGGTTCTTAGACCTGAAGTCACTACTCGCATCACATGTCATTCGGTATACATTAATATCATCCAATGTACCCTAAATAAGGTTTGCCATAATAGTGATGATTGGGTAGATGCGACACATGAGGATTGACTATGAGTGATGTAGATGGGATTTTTCCATCCTACTGGAGTTCGATATCCCAGCCTCTTCATAAGAAAGATTAATAAATCATGTGTATGCACATGTGAATCAATATATGATATTGAGGTCACATATCTCAGACAGTCTACTCTAGGTTCAAGGAACATGGATTGAACATTAAGAGGATGATGATTCCATGCCTCGAGTTCATTCCAAATATCAGAGACAAAGGAATTATACAATCACTATAACACCTTGAATAGATTATAGGTTGAAGTTGTTCTCCATCTTTCCATTCACTTGGGTATTACTAATGTGTATATAAGGCACCACTTTTTGCTTGTGATGCCATAAACTAGTTATGGACATTCACTGCCAATGTGATATGGGACCTATAGGGTCACACACAAAGGAATTCATCTAAAAGAGGAGCTTAATCATGAATGATAATTGAATTTATTACTAAAGTGTTTAGTTATTCAATTTGAGCAACAAATTAATAGAAATGACTCCCAACTGATCAGTTCATGTGATGAACCGATCGGTTGGAGAGTCAGGTTAATTGGAAATTGAATTGGCTGAGTTCTTCCTAAACTGGAGAGAAAACTGACCGGCTTGGGTCGTGAGACAACTGGCTCACGAGACAAAATGACCAACTTGTGACAGTAAGATGACTGGTTCATGGAGAAATTCCAATGCATCAAGAATTAGTATTGACGTCATGTTGTGCATTAATTGGATTTGAATTGCCAATTCATATGTGATTGGGAAACATTATGAAATGATCAGCTATCTCATCAAAACAATTGGTTTGCTTAGTGAACCGATCGGTTCTCATGTCAAACAAATGGTTGTTTAGCAAACCAATCAGTTTTCTGTTCGCAGGCTGTGAAAATTCAAGATTTATGTCCCTTCCACTCCCACACAGACTGGGAACCCTGACCCTAACCCCTCCTATAAATAGAAGGGTATTAGGGGTTTCTCAAACACAACTCAATTTCCTCTGACAATTGTTGTCCTCTCTGGTTGTGGTAACTAATAGACTGCTCGAGCAAGTCTTACCCAATAAAGGAAGGGATAGCAAGGGGGAACAAAGAAGAGAAAGTTGGTGACTAGTACAGCTACGGGAGGAACAACTCCATCATGTCCGTTCTATTAGAACGATAGGAGTTCTAGGTGGTCCTTGTGGACTACTATAGAGGCGAGGAGGTTTTTGTCTACTAGTAGGAGGACAATGTCAGGATACAGTCTGTGGTGAAGACCAGGAGTTGCTCAGACCTCGTCCAAGTGCAACTAGGAGTATTGCACTACTGCAATGAGTTATAGTTGTTGGACTTGCTCTAGGACCAGGTATGAACTCCTTAAGCCATCATTTCCATTACATAATTGTTGACGTGATCTTACTATTCTTGGGAATATGGATATGTATTTTTTTCCTACTTCCTACTTTGTGCTTATATTTCCCTACAATGGTATTTGACCGTGTTAATTTATTATGTTTTGGGATAGTTGATATGATCAGATTTTTTTATTGTCATTCCTTATTTATTTCATACGACGCAAATACTTAAATTGTTTCATGTGCATATCTGATCAAAGACCACATAAATCCAAAAATTATATATATATAGAGAGAGAGAGAGAGAGAGATAGGCTAGAATACACTCGAGTGTATTCGGAGCAGAATACACTCAAGTAGTTTTTCATGATGCAATATATTTTTCAAAAATCTAATCCATTGACCTTATTAAACATCTTGTGAAGAGCTTATATGCAAAATTTGAGCACATTTGGACATTTATAGGTCATGTTATAAATACCACAAAAATAATACATTTCAAATTAGTTTCTCACATCGATTTTGTTGTCCTTGGATGAGTGACTTATACTCATCAAAATGGGCTCAAATTTTGTATATAGTATGACAGTGAAGATCAATGGTTTACATTTTGCAAAAAATAGTCTTGATATGCAAACACACTTGAGTGTATTCGTGCGATCTGTACACTCGAGTGTATTCCATCCTGACTATATATATATATACTATGTATATATATGATATCATATATATGCAAATACACTTGAGTGTATTTGTGTGAACTGTACACTCAAGTGTATTCCAGCTTGACTATATATATATATATATATATATATATATATATATATATATATATATATATATATATATATATATATATATATATATATATATATATATATATGGAGATTTAATTAATACTCGCGCGGGTAGCTACATGCACACCATTCTTGATATTTTTTTAAATCACAATTGTAGATGAGCATTTGATCTAGCTCCTCAAAACAATTCATCCAAAAAAAATATCATTTGCCCCCCCCAAATCAAAAAACACGTCCATATATTTACTGACTGTATATTTTCTACGTAGTTACTTTTTTGGTCTTAGAGTTACTCTTGTGTACCACATAGTTACTCTGTTGATCTATGAGTTACTCTTGTGTACCATATAGTTACACTTTTGGATGGGTGGGTAACAAAAAATCAGGCTACACTTTTGGATGGGTGCATATATATATATATATATATATATATATATATATATATATATATATATATGCAAATTACACATGTCGCCCTAAAATCAATTTTTGATGGTGGATTTGTAGCATGGTTATGGCCAATAACCCTAATTATCTATACATGGTGGTTGTATGTTTATTTCTTGTTTTATCTCAGTTTACATACCGAACCACTATCTCCTTCTTCCCAGTGTAAAAGTATTATTCTTTCCTACCTTTGTTCCCCTCAAATGTAACTCGAGGTTTCTATTTACCATGTAATAAGTTTAACAGCAGTAGGATAGTTTCTTTTTTTTTGCAATGATGAATATGGCGTTCAGTGTCAGGCAAGTCAGCCGTTTCATGTGACAAGCCAACCAATCGAAGGACTAAGGAGGGTAGATCGCAGGAGGAGAAAACTGACCGGCTAGTGGTCCCAACTGACTATTTCAAGGTGTCTAAACATCAGTTGGGCAAGAGTCCATACAATCATTTCAGACGACCAACCGACTAGCCAAGAGGCAAGAAGATCAGTTCAAGAGTAGTACTAATAAACTGAGATTGGTAAGCACAGATCTACACCAACAACAAGTTTTGACATGAGATGTGGACCCTAGGTTGTAGTAATTCCTTGTGGATCCAAGGAAATACATTAGAATGGCCATAACCATCTCCTTTTGTTTTATATTACATGTTTACATTGTGAGATATAGCATGTATATGATATGTACTATATATATGTGGTGATTGGATAAAGTATATATATTTTATATCTATACAAACTCCCTCAAGTAAAATATTAAGTCTTAGATGTTGACCTAAGTGTTACACATTGTCCATATTTTGATAACAACTTAACCATTCCATTCATATGTATCTAATATGTCCATGTGAGATTGATTTTAGGCATTAGGTATATGAAAACAATCAAATTCATCAAGCCCTAGCCTGATCAAGTTCAAGTCAAAAGCAATGCACTTTTTTGGAAAACACCCTAAAACTATTAGGTTGATTTTTTTAATCATTCATATTCATGTAATGACTTGTAACTAAGATGGAAAAAATCAGCAGCCCTAAAATTGAACATTTAATCACTTTTATGACATTTACCAAAACTCATCACAGGGACTTTTTCGGTCAAATTTTACACCCATAGAACTCGACCGATCCACTTACTAGATTTTGAGAAAATTCAGGTTCGGTTGAGTTGCACAGACACAGAACTTGACTGAATCTCTACACTGAGCAAAATTAATTTATTGTTTGATCGAGTTTCATCCAGGATAAACATGACTGATGGTTCAAATTGGCTTTGGCGCATAGTGCAATTATTCAAGTTAACTTTATTAAAACTCAACCGAATGCACTATAGGAATGTGCAGAAAAAGTGATTCTAGTCTTTAGAGTGTTGCAAAACTCAAATTATATCTGTCACAACCCTCAAAATGGTGAGAAATTGTTCCTTAGCACTCCTAACCTCTAGTGGACGTCCCCAACTATAAATAGGACCAGTTTGAGTTCATTCCAAGGTTGCTCCTTTATGCTATTCAAGATCCTATCTATAGTTGAATTCATCTAGTCCACTTGATCCCCTTTCTCTCTCTTGATTGAAAATCACAATGTTCATACGA
Organism: Alisma plantago-aquatica; assembly: GCA_963693085.1. NCBI lineage: Eukaryota > Viridiplantae > Streptophyta > Magnoliopsida > Alismatales > Alismataceae > Alisma > Alisma plantago-aquatica. The sequence goes on from OY856414.1 coordinate 32,900,683, forward strand.
GTGAGATAGGATCTGTGTGAGAGAGATACTTCATTTTTTACTGGTAAAGCTCTCAAGCTTCCCTTTCCCCAACCCCTTTCTTCAAGATCACGTTGGTGAAAGCTTCTCCAAGTGAAGGAGAAGGTGCAAGCGTCTTAAGCTATAGAAGAAGGTGTAAAAAGCTTCTCTGACTAAATGAGGAGGAAAAGGCTAAAGATTCGGGAGTAGAGTGGGTAAATCCTTAAGGCAAAAGACTTGTTGCAAGAAGTGGATCTCCTTGGCGAAGGTGTCCAGTTTCTTACAATAGTGGGTAAGACCTTGTAGAGGTAGAAGACTCTAGCTCATCCGAAAAGGTAAGTCCTTGGTTGTAAGGTTATTGGCTCCCTTGACCTCAAAGGGAAGTTGGGTATCCTTATCCTGGAAAAGGAAGGTCAATTGTATGCCTTATAATGGAGTATAAGTATACATAGATTGTAAAATCCTAGATCTTGACCTATCCATGTAGTGAACTGACTCTCTCCAAGTTTGGAGAGTGGATCCACTCTAAATAGCTTGTTCAAGTGATTGTTTCAATCTCTCTCATCCTTTCTATGCATGTTTAGATTGCCATCAAACTTACTATTTACAATTGTGCCTACTTGAAGTAACTTGAAGGTCTAATGATTTTTGTGCAAGTGCTTTTTGGATCTATTGATCCCCCTCTAGAGCCCTTTGATCAACCAAGTGGTATCAGATTTGTGTTCTTCTTTGAAACATCTCCCACGAGATGAAAAGATGGGCAACAACCTACTTGGGTCCCTCAACCAAGAGGGAGGCTTTTCCATGAGACCCCCAGTCTTCGACAGCACCAATTTCCTTTATTGGAAATAATGGATGCAATTATGCCTTCAAGGAAAGAACTAAGACATGTGGAAGGTGGTGATTCTCCCATACAATGATCTGACATGGGAGATATCCACTTGGGATGAAGCTACGGTCAAGAAGGCACAGCTGAATGCAAAGGCAATAAGCATCATCTATTCAGCCCTCACCCCCTATGGGACACAACCCATGAGATTTGGGAATGTTTGTACATCACCTGTGAAGGCAAAAATCAGGTCAAGGAGTTTAAGATCTACATGCTTAAGGGTCTCCTTCAAAACATCAATATGGGAAAGAAGGAGAGAGTGGCAGAGATGTACATAAGGCTCAACACCATCATCAATGGTCTTGCTCAATTGGGCCACACCATGGATAGAGGGACAATCAACTCCAAGATCTTAAGGTCTCTCCCTAAGAGATGGGAATCCAAGGTGACCTCCAGTGAAGAAATTAGAATCCTTGGTGACATAGCTACTTAAGAACTCATCGACAACCTTCAAGCTGGTGAGCCAAGACTAGACAAGCAAGAAGAAGATGACAAGCAAGAGGAGAAGGAATCAAAGAAGATCAAAGATAGTTCTTTCAAACCTCAAATGGAGGCAATGATTCTTCAATAACAACTTGCTTGCCGGTCTTCTCCTCCCTCCTCAAGTGAAGATGAAACCCTTAGTGACCATGAAGCAAACTACTCTAAGGGCAAACACTTCAAGGGAAAGTCATCATCTTCCTCCACACTAAGGTACTATGAATGTGGGAAAAAGATGCACTACAAGAATGAATGCCCCAAGACTAAGAAGTCCTACCACAAGAGAAGCTCCAAGAATAGGGAGGACTATAAGAAGGATGGAAAGTACAAGAAGAAGGATAAGAAGGAAAGAAGAGGCAAGGATGCATCCCATGCCACATGGGAAGAGTCTTCTTCAAGTGATACAAGCTCCAATGAGGGATAATTCCATCTTGCTCTCATGGCCTCTACAAGTGAAGACATTGGTGAGGTAAGTAAGGTAAGCTTACATGAGTTATCTAAGGAAACCCTCATTGATATGCTTAATGTTACCCGCTCTTCTTACTCCAAATACAAGTCTAAAAAGAAGAGGTTAGGAAAGATCATAGATGATTTATATGCTAAAATTGATATTCTTGATCACAATGAGAAGTTGCATCTTGATAGCATTGATTCCTTGCAAGGGCGGTTTCTTGATCTTGAGCTCCAATACAATGGAGTTGAAGTAGATAATGGCATCTACCTTAAGAACATCAATAGTCTTAAGGAAGAAAACCAAACCTGAGTAGATGAGCTTGTTTTACTTAGAACTAAAAATGATGATCTTAAAATTTCTCGTGATGCTATTAAGGATGAGAATAGAATTTATCTTGGTCAGATTGTTATCCTTAGAACTGAAAATGCTAGATTGCTTTCTCAAATCAATCATATTTCTTCTACACCTTTATTGCCAAGTCATTAAGTTGCTAGTCTTACTTTTAAAAAAAATCTTATATTACTAGAGCCCTCTGTTTGGAGGCCAACTTACTTCATGTACCAGATGATTTTGCTAGATAATCTTCTATTGTCATTACTCTTAGTGATGATAATCACAAACTAAGAGCTTCCTTGTAGTAATTCCTTAAAGGGAAAAGGCCCTTAATGAAGTTCTAGATCACTCTACCAAACAAGTTGGTACTAGTGGTTTGGGATATGTAGGGGGGCTCCAATGAGCAAGATCAAGGGCAAGGGTAATAAAAAGACCAAGTAACCTCCTATTTTACATGGAGAGTCATTCGGCTCTAAGAACCCTATGGTTATGTACATTACAAGAGTGATGATTGTTACCCCACTTAGTATCCTTATAGAGAGAAGGGGACCAACCCATAGATGAAATGGGTCCCCAAGCTAACACCAGATCCCAAGGTATGAATTGGGCACCAAAATATTCCTTTATTGTAGGTAAAAGGAAAATGGATTGTTGATAGTGGTTTCTCAAAGCATGTGACATGTGAAATTAGCCAGTTCAACCAATTCACAAAGAACAAAGGAGGATCGGTGACATTTGGTGACAACAACAAAGGAAAAGAGGATTTAGTTGATGAAGAAGAGAAAGAAGAAGAAAGGAAGGATCCAACTCCCCATTTTGCAAATCACCATTCAAAAGAACTCATCATAGGTAATCCTTTCAAAAGGGTGAGGGCGCAGGCTGCATTCAATAAAGAATAAGTTGACAACACCTTCATCTCTCAGCTTGAGCTAAAAGATGTCAAAGGATCTCTCAAGGATGATGAATTGATCCTAGCCATGCAAGAAGAGTTGGAACAGTTTGAAAAGAACAAAATTTGGACCTTAGTGCCAAGAACAAGTGATAGAAAGATCATTAGCACCAAATGGGTCTACCACAACAAGATAGATGAAAGAGGGAAAGTGGTAAGGAACAAAGCAAGTTTAGTAGCTCAAGGTTACAATTAACAGGAAGGTAATGATTTTGATGAAACTTATGCACTTATTGATAGACTTGAATCTATTATATGCTACTTGCTTTTGCTAGTTATAACATTTTTTACTTTATCAAATTGATGTTAAAAGTGCATTTTTGAATCGTACAATTGAGGAGGAAGTATATGTTGATCAACCTCCGGGCTTTTAACATGATAAATTTCCTAACCATTTGTAACAAAAAGATTTCTATGGACTCAAACAAGCCCCTAGAGCTTGGTATGAGAAACTAAAGAACTTTTTCCTAGACAATGGTTATATCATGGGCAATGTTGATTCCACCTTATTTCTAAAACACACTTCTAGAAATTTATTGATTATTCAAAATTATGTGGATGGTATCATCTTTGGTGGGACTAATCTTGATCTTTTATGAAGAGTGAGTTCAAGATGAGCATGATGGGGAGCTTACATTCTTCCTTGGCTTTCAAATCAAACAAACAAAAGATGGTAACTTCATCAACCAAGGCAAGTACAACAATGAACTACTTAAGTGCCTTGGGATGGAGGACACCAAGTCAATGGACACCCCTATGTCCAACACCTCCAAGCTTGACAGTGATGAGAAAGGAGAAAAGGTAGATGAGAAGCTCTATAGAGGAATGATTGGAATTTTACTTTATTTAACTTCCTTTAGACCTGATATCATGTTTAGTATTGGCTTGTGTGCTCGCTTTCAATCAAGTCCAAGAAAATCACATCACATGGAGGTTAAGAGAATTTTGAGGTATCTAGCAAAACTTAAAATTTTGGATTATGGCATCCCAACTCAAGGGAATTTACTCTTACTGCCTATAGTGATGTTGATTATAAAAGTTGTTTTATTGATAAAAAGTGCACAAGTGGCACTTGCTTCTTCCTAGTACCATGCCTAGTTTCTTGGTTCTCTAAGAAACAAATAATAATATCTCTTTCAACTACTGAGGCTGAATACATTGTAGTTGGGAGTTCTTGTACCCAAGTCTTATGGATGAAGCAAATGCTTAAAGACTATAACATTCATTTTGATGCTTCTCCTATCTATTGTGACAATACTAGTATAATTAATCTAGTTTATAGTCTTATATTTCATAGTAGAACTAAACATATAGAGGTATGTCATCAGTTTCTTCATGACCACATTGCCAAGAAGGATATTCATATCATGCATGTGGACACATAGAATCAGCTCGCGGACATTTTCACTAAACCTCTAGCTAGAGAGAAATTTACATTCACTAGATCAAAACTTCTTATAACTACTCTTGATTATTTTGACATGAAATCTAGCTAGATTTCATCATTCCTATATGTTTTTCTCATTTCCTGCTCATCTTGTGCTTGAAAGTGTTATATTTGATATGCTTTCATGCCTTGTTTCGGCTGCTTTCAGCTATTTTTCTCAAATGAATGTTTTCTCTCAAAATAGTAGCCAATGATGAGTGAAATCTGCCTCAGTATGTTTAAAACAGACGAAAGGGTAGAAAAAAAATTAGATAGCACTCTAGAGGCTTAGAATTGAATATTTTATGTTTTGGGATAGACTATTAAGCGGTCGAGTTTCTCCTGATACAACTCAACCTATCCCTGGTCGAGGACAAAGCTGATAAACCCAATTAATCGAGTTTCCATAACACAGAACTCGACTGATAGTGGCGTTGGACTAAAATTATAGGGTAATCGACCAACTTTTCTCCCTCTCAACTAGAGAAAAGTCAAATGAAAGCCCTTCTCCAGTACTTGTCCACAAACCCTAGGCTAGCACATCCACTCCTATCCCCTCCTAGCCCTAGAACTGGTCTCCCTTGTCCCTTCCCTAGTGACCTAGGTGGTTTTCCCAACCTTCCTAGTGTGTTTCTTCTTCATTTTCTACCTATCTCCTCCATCTCCATCTGAGATGTCTTCAAACTAAAGAAAGAGGTCCACCCCAGCTGGAGCTACCTCCTCCCCAGCTGCCGCAAGGCATGTGTCCTTCGATGGTACCTCCTTCATCTGCATGCAAGCTTTGAATATGTATAAGGAGCTCTTGTCTAGAACTCCATTTCTATTTAGAGCTTTGTTTGAACCTCAATTTGCTACAACAAAGGTGATTGAGAAGGTAGTTGGGGTGTTTAAAGAACATCACTTAAGTGCTTTATGTGTAGAGTGTGCACTCTTTGCTAATGCCATGTCAAGCTCAAAGGTTGTTCATGAATCATATGCTAGTTTGACATGGAACTACACCTACTAGGTCCCACCACCGAATACCTAAGTCATTTTGACCTCGATGATCGATGAAACCAAGATTACAATCTCCAAGGATTCTCTAAATACCTACTTCTCTGGTTCTGGCATTGTTGATTCTTGGGTGGCTTCTTATCTGCAGTACCATGAGATTTTGGACCCTGAAGGTTTCTACAATAGCTTTGAACCCAAGCTTACCCTTCCTGGAATCCATAGGTTCCTGAAGAAACCTCACGTACCCTATAAGAAGAAGTCAACCCTAACCTCATCAACCCTAGAAATAAAGACAAGACTTATCACTTTAGTGGTTAACTATAATATTCATCCCAAGAGGAATCAAATTGAAATTTTAGAGAACACTACAGTGATCATGTATTGTCTGATGAATGATATCAGAGTTAAGTGGGCTCGTTACATTATCCATCATATGACCTATTTTGACTTTAGGAAGAACACTTCAGGCACCCATCTCCCATTTCCAAGCCTGATTTGTGGTGTGTTTGCTCACCATAATGAAAAATCCCTCATCCATGACCTTGGATACAAGACAAGTCGTAGAGGGGTTTGCATTAGTGAGACAACCATCAAGAAGACCTTTATACCTATCTCTTCTTCCACCACACCAGGTGCCTCTACCTCCACCCAGGCCCCTCCACCACCACCACCACCCCGCCCTATTCGCGCCTTATTTTCTATGTCAAATGAATCCCTCATGGGATACATGATGCTTCAATAGGTGTAAAACCTTAGTGTTCAGGATCTTCTTCACCAAGACCTCTGCTAGATCATGTCTCACTTGAATCTATCCTGCAGCTAGCCCTACCCACCATACCAGGCGTACCCCAACATTGATTATGACTATTATGCATATAGTCAGTTCTATCTCGACTCCCCACCTCCTACTACTTTTAGTGCACCCCCTACTGCTACTAATGGTGGACCAATTTCTATCCTTGGTGATCTTCCTCTTCTGGCTCTACATGTTGGCCCTGTTGTAAGGAGTAGGATACCAGAGGGGTTCCACTCCCTACTAAAATAAAAAACGCAACATCCCAAACCAAACACCAACATAAAAAAATTCTCAAAAAGGGATTAACCAATTTGTTCAACATGAATTTATCATAAAACCAAAGTATCAGCATAATATAAAGATGTATCTAACCATTACAAAGCTTGTTATCATTACTATCCTTTCACCACATAGGGTGATATAATGGAAAAACTAACTACACATAGGACTATTTGAGGATCACCTAACAACTTCAATAATGTCTCCCACAAAGATCCAATTAGACTTGTCATGGTCCTTATCCAACCTGGTTGTCTCCTCCTTGACCTATACCTGGGGTTGGAAGTGTACCCCACAAAAGGAGAAAAGAAGATGACATCAGCAAAAAGTTGGTATGTGCATGATAAATGGAAATTGAGCAATATAATGAGATAAAGTATGTAAAATAAAAGTCTTCCCATAGAAAAAGAAAAAGATTACCCAATCAGGCACAAAATAAATAAGAGTGCAATAAAATAAGAGCAAAATATAAGAATAAGGCATCCATGTGTTTCACATGTGACAATACTAGACAATATAAACATGTAGGTAGGATATAACTCATCTACCAAAAATGTGAGGCAAGTAGGGTCTTGTATACATCTTCTCTAAAATATGGGGTGGCAGGTAGGGGTGAGCAAATAATGATCCAGACCACAAAATCGGAACGCATTGCTCAATTCGGTCTGGTCCATTATGAGTTCGGTCTGATCCGCGGTCCAGGAATTTTGGTGAGTTTGGTCTTCGGTCCGGTCCGCATCAAAACCGGTCCATTCATAGACCGGACTGCAGACCGACTTTTATATAAAATTTATGTATATTTTTAGGTATATTAGGTAATAAGTACAAATAAAGTACATATATAAGCACTAGTAGTGTAAATGTTTGCTACTAGTGTTGTATAATTGCTAGAAATCACTAAGATTATCAACTTGATACAATTAAATTAGTTGTAAATCATGTAAAAAAGGTTTATTACGGTCCAAATGGTATGGCCCGGTCCTACCACAAAACGGTCTGGTCCTCCTCGAAACGGTCTGGTCTACGGTCCATAAATTCTTACAAAATCGGTCCTTGGTTCGGTCTGGTCCTGTCTTGTCTGGCCCAGTTCGAGACCAATGCTCAGGGATAAAAATAGGTTATTTCTCAATGTAGAATAATAGAAGGTGAAAATATACCTTATTTCAAATTTAGGACTCAAAACCTATACCAATCAACTTATTAGGTTTTTCTGATAAAGAAAACATATTTATTTATTAAATTTGGAGTTCAATTTAATGTGTTAACAATTTTAGAGCTTTTATGTTAATTAATTAGATCCTCAAAAACCACTCTTCAAAATCATGGAAAACATACTCTAAAAGTATTTTTTAGAAATATTACATTTTTTGTTTCCAAAACATATTTTACTTTAATTTTTGGACAAGCAAATAATTAGTTATGATTTTTTTAAGGCTGACCAATCAGAAAATTAGATAAATACATGTAGAATAGAAAAGCCATGAAAATAAAATAAAAGTAGGCCGGCCCCACAAGACTTGGCCCAATCATGGGTAGCCAAGTCACGGGTCAAAGACCGCGTGGCTTCGGTCAGACGAGAAACAAAATAGAGCAAAAGACGATAATGCCCACATGTAAGAAAACAAGGAAAGAAGGTGAGGAAAGGGGTAAAATAGGCAAAGAACTTGGGGGATTCTTCCCCTACCTCGTGTCAGCCATGGTGCTGAGCTGATTTGAGCAGATTTGGGCATATCCATGGATCAATTTGGAAAATAGAATTAAAGGCAGAGAAAGAAAGCCAAGTTGAAGTATAACTCACCGAACCAGAGAATTGGTATGTTAGTATCACCCTACTCATAGGGTTTGCATCACAAGGTCTACACAGAAAGAGGCTCAAGGGTGGATGTAGAAAAGATCTCTGAACAAATTGAAATGAGAGTTCGAAAGCACGAGTGAAGGTGGAGAAGGGTGTACCACTATTTATAGGAGAGGTGGTGGTCTTAGGGTTCTAGATGGTTGTGCTATGAGACTTCGAGAAATTGATTTGGCTGTTTCTTAAATCCTCAACAAACTCACAAGTTTTATGGACCAACAGACGTGCAATCTAAAAAGGAAAGCATTGGAGCAAAAATCTCGAGAAAAGATGTAGTATCGATCGAGAAATTTGAATTAGAAGAAACTTGTGTGGACAGCTCTATTCCTCGACCCCGCGCGAAGAGAAGGGTGAACGTGGGCCATCAGAGCCTTCATCCTATGGTTCTCATTGCACTCAAAAAAATCAAATAGGAAAAATAACTGTGTGACAAAAAATGAATTTCTACTCTAATTCGAATAAAGTGATGATGTAATTATGTAATTATTTCTCTTTCTTCATTTAAGGGTGCAAACGAATTCCAATTTAAATGAAATTTGGAACCCAAAGTATTTGGACATGAGGAATCCAAATATGGCCTTATTTGTTGCTTTTGAAGACTTTAGATGTTTTATTTAATTATTTTAATGTAAATCATATTTTCTCTTTCTTTATACATTGGAGACTTCTAGAAAACACCAATTAATGTTAAACTTCACTCTTAAGAAAACCAATACATGTAGAGCATGAATTTGTCATTTGTTTTATCTTTTAGAATTATGTTTTTCATTATTTAATATTTTACACTTTCACTCTCCTAATCTACACATGAACGTGAAAGATAATCCCAATTACATGAAAATTTACCCAAAGGCTATTTCTAAGATTATTTTCCACTTTTTGAGTCAAAAAATTATTTATCTCATATTTTGAAGGAGAATCACCATTTCTTTTCTAAATTAAATAGATGTTATTATTATTATCCTGAATTAGTGAAACTTGGCCTCCTAGCCAAACATATACAAAGAAAATGAATCTAAAGTTATTTTTAATCAATTTGTATTCCTTGTATGAGTTTTACATAATTGAATTTGTGGCCCATTATTTTAGTTAATATATTACTTCATTATTATCACCATCACATTACCACCAAAAGAATATATGTCATTTTTGTGCATGAAATATTATATATTTATATTTTACCTCATTTAGTTTATCAATTCTATATTTCTTTGAATATTGTAACATTATTCTCTCAATGATGAACACATAGCTCTCTTTAGCTTATTATCTTTCTTTAATCATCATTATCTCATGTGACATATTCTATGTATCCTTTATTGGTCAAAAAACCAATATGAGGGTATTATGTCATCTTTGTTTATTGTCTACATGTTAGGGTGATTTATTCATCCATTAACATGAATAGGGTTTCAATTAGCTACTAATGTGTATATTTTTTATCCTTGTTTGTCTAAGCCCAAACAACCAAGTTGACTGGCCTCCAAGACATAAGATCATGGTCAAAAGGCTAGGTTTTGGTTTGTTATTACTGCTACCACTCTGCTTGTTGGTTTTGATGGGACTTCTGCTCCCTCTTTTGAGCAAGAAAATGCATTACATGCATGTGGCATGTCATGGGCTGTGTAGCATGACAGGTAGCCTAGTCATGCTTTTGAACCTCCTGCTCATGCAGAGATGCCAGACTAGGACACTTAGGATGTGGTTGGTGATGTTGAGCATGTTGAGGATGATGGTTCTGATGACGGATTTGTTGGGTCTTATGATGATGATGGTGAGGCTATCGTTGCTACCTCTGTTGCACCATCTGATGATGATGAGGACAACCAACCTAAGGATGAGGAAGATGAGGATATAATTGGTTTAGTAGATGTCATAGATGCTTAGTTCTATAGTATTTTAGAGTGCTGATATATATTTATATATATATATATATATATATATATATATATATTGTAGACTATCATGTATTAGACATTTGGTCATTTTGTATCTGAGGCATATTATTTTATCATCTCATCATTTTTTGTTGGTTTGTAGTTCTCATTTTTAGAGGACATGGTTCGTGTTGTAATCTTAATCTCGTGTGCAGTAACTCTTTGGTTGACTATATCTTATGAGTTCTTGGTATGTTATCCCATATTTTGATTATGACACTGGTTGTTTATTTCCCTCTATTTTGTCTCTATTTGGTGTGTGCTATATGTGGTTGCATATGTAGTTTCTACTTGTGGAGAAGACATGTACTTTATGGCTCTTCTACCCCCTACCTTTTTGATATGTCAAAGGGGGAGAAATGACCTCATACACATCGTTTAATTGCTTATATGATCCTTTTCTTATCAATTATATGCATATCATGTAACTTTCTAGAGGACCATATAGTATGTATATGTGTGCCATGGTTATTTTTGGAAAGACTAACCATGCATGAATGGGTAAGCATGAATTGAGGGGGAGCAATTGACATTGGTCATCCATGTATCCCCTTGCAATTCACAAGTAAAGGTTTAACTTTCACATCCTATCTCAAAAGTAAAGGTTAAAATTTTATATCCTTTTTAGTGTGTTGAGGAATGGTTTGTCATTGTCAAAAGGGGGAGAATGTTGACCTAAGTGTTACACATTTTCCATATTTTGATAATCACTTAACCATTCCAATCATATGTATCTAATATGTCTACTTGAGATTAATTTTAGGCATTAGGTACATGAAAAGGATCAAATACATCAAGCCCTAGCTTTATCTAGTTCAAGTCAAAAGCAATGCAAATGCACTTTTTGGGAAAACACCCTAAAACCCTTAGGATGATTTTTTAATCATTTGTATAGATGTAATGACTTGTAACTAAGATGAGAAAAAATCAGGATCCCTAAATTTGAACATTTAAGCACTTTTATGACATCTTCCAAAACTCATTACATGGACTTTTTTGGTCGAGTTTTGCACCCACAGAACTCGACTGGTCCCCTTACTGGATTTTGAGAAAATTCAAGATCAGTTGATTTTCACACACACACAAAACTCGATTGACTCTTGCACTGAGCAAAATTGATTTAATCATTAAGTCGAGTTTCATCTAGGATAAACTCGACCGATGGTTCAAATTGGCTTTAGTGCATAGTGTAATCAGTCGAGTTAACTTTATTAAAACTTGACCAAATCCATTATATGGAATGTGAAAAAAAGGTGATTATAGTCGTTAGAGTGTTGCAAAAATCAAACTATATATCTTGCAACCCTCAAAATGGTTAGAAATTGTTCCTTGGTGCTCCTAACCTCTAGTGGACGCCCCCAACTGTAAATAGGACCTCTTGGAGTTCATTCCAAGGTTGCTCCTTCATTCTATTCAAGATCATATCTATAGTTGAGTGCATCCAATCCACTTTAGCCCCTTTCTCTCTCTTAATTGCAAATCAAAATGTTCATATGAGTGAGGTAGGATTTGTGTGACAGAGCTACTTCATTGTTTACTTGTAAAGCTCTCAAAGCTTCCCTTTCCCCAACCCCTTTCTTTAAGATCAAGTTGGTGAAAGTTTCTCTAAGTGAAGGAGAAGGTGCAAGCTTCTTCAAGTTGTAGAAGAATGTGAAAAAGCTTCTTTGAGTGAAGGAGGAGGACAAGGCTGAACATCCAGGAGTAGAGTGGATAAATCCTTCAAGGCAAAAGACTTGTTGCAAGAAGTGGATCTCCTTGGTGAAGGTGTCCAGTTTCTTGTAAGAGTGGGTAAGACCTTGTAGAGGTAGAAGACTCTAGATCATCTGGATAGGTAAGTCCTTGGTTGTAAGATTATTGGCTCCCTTAACCTCAAAGGGAAGTTGGTTATCATTGTCCTGGAAAAGGAAGATCAATTGTATGTCTTATAATAGAGTATAAGTATACATTGGTTGCAAATCCTAGAGCTTGACCTCTATAGGTAGTGGATTGACTCTCTCCTAGTTTGGATGTGGAACCACTCTAAATAGCTTGTTCAAGGGCTTGTTTCACTTTCTCTCATCCTTGCTATGCGTGTTTAGATTTCCACCAAACTCACTATTTACAATTGATCCAGGTTGAAGTAACTTGAAGGTCGAATTAATTTTGTGGAAGTGCTTTTTTGCTCTATTCACCCCCTCCCCGTAGAGCCCTTTGATCCAACATTAGATGATTTCCATTAGCAGCACACATGAAAAGTTTGGTCTATCAAGCACGGGTACCCCAAGGGTGGTATGCCATCTATCTCGTGGAAGTGTGATGGTAATAATGTGGGCATGTCAAGTGGGGTGCATTATTAGCATGTTGGATTTTGGTCGGGCTTAACTGGTCAATCTTAATGGGATTAGGCTCCAGAATCATAGAGGTGATTATGGCAAAGAGTTTTGCATATCATATATCCAAGAATTGCATAATATGCAATTGGAAAAAGTTTCCTACCTTAATAGTTGACTATGGACGTTGGCATTGGCTGGGTAATAGTTGGGTTATTTTGGATATTGGCTCACTAGAAGATTGTTTGTTGTAGTATTCTGAATTGATATGTGAGGGATATCAATCTGAGTAAAATAGTGAGAGTGATAGTTAATTAAAGAGCTAATTAACATCATCATATTTTAATCAAATCAAATCAAAATTGAGTTTTGACAAAATTGTAAATTCTTTTGTAGAATCAAATGGCAACACACAACAACAACTTTTTACTACAATCGGTCCTCGAGAAGGACAAGTTAAATGGGAATAATTTCCACAACTGGTTCAGGACACTGAGAATCATTCTCACACAAGAGTGCAAGCTCTATGTCCTAGAAACTCCAGAGCCATATGAACCCCTTCCCAATGCACCTAAGGCTGACAGGGATGCTTACAAAAAGCTTATTGAAGATTTCATTGATGTCAAGTGTTTGATGTTGTGATCCATGAAATATGAGTTGTAAAGGCAGTATGAGAACATGAATTTATTGAGATGGTCACACATCTTAAGAACATGTTCTAAGATCTGGAAAGACAGGAGAGATTTGATGTCTCTAAGGCATTGTTCAAATGTAACATGACAGAAGGAGATCTAGTAGGTCCTCATGCACTCAAGGTCATTGGGTATGTAGATAACTTTGCTAGAATGGGATTCTCCTTGGGTAAAGAGTTGGTTACTGTTGTAATTTTGTAGTCTCTATCAAAATCATACAGTCAGTTTGTCATGAACTACAACATGAATGACTTTGAGAAGTTGTTGGCAGAGTTATTAGGCATGTTGGGAACAGTTGAGGCACAAATGAAGAAATACAAGCCCAAGTCTATGACGATGATCAACGAGACAAAGGGAGATTCTAAAGGCAAAGGAGAAGCTAAGAAGAGTTCTAAATCTCGCCAGAAGCCTAAGTCTTCATATCTCAAGGAAAAGGGAGGAGTAAGGAAGGGAGGCAAATGCCACCACTTTCACCAAGTTGGACACTGGAATAGGAATTGCCCCTTCTAGTTGGAGGAACTAATGAAGAAGGAGGAGATAGAGATCTCCACTTCAGGTATATACGTTATAAGATAAATTTGATTACTTTTTCATCTTGGTATGTGATACCAGATGTAGATCTGACATATGTTGATGTGCATGATTTGATAATAAGTAAAGCCCTTATGAAAGAGTTACTGCAAATTTAGTCTACATTTAGAATTTATCTTATTCCATTAGGCATGTAATAAAGTTAGATGAATTGCTATTTAATTATGCCAAAATAGAAACATTTGATTTTATGCATCTTATATGACAAGGATGATAAATCAATAAAGAGTTGTTAATGCTTATGTTTCAAAGATGTGATCTTGTATGGAAATGCCCCAAACATGTAGTGATCTTTATTTGAAAGGATCTAAATATGAATGTTGATAATGTAAATACCAAAATGATTATAATTGATAACTCAAACAAACTATAGCATTGTCATCTAGATCACATATATGAGAAAAGCATTACTAGAATCCATACTGATGTTTATCTAGACTCTTTTAGTTATTGAACCAACAAGAGATATGAAAGTCTTAATTATGAGCTACATGACAAACCACTTCTCATCAGGCTTAGTTGAGAAGGCAAGTATTCTTTTAGTGTTTATACATATTTATGTATGAAGATCTTTTAGAATTAATGCTACAACTAGTTGTTTGTACATAATTATATTCACTGATGATCTCAGTTGATATAGGGTTTGTATTTGGAGAAATACAAATATGAATCTTTTCAAGTGTTCAATGAGATTATAAATGAAGTGTAACTTTGATAAAGGTATTAAAAAACCTTGATATGATGAAATCTTAAAATACTTTACATCAATAGTTTGAGGACCTTCTAGAAGGACTGTGATAGTGTATCACAAGTCAAATCCACCTGAAACATGATGATGTATTGGAATGAAGGAATTACATCTTGATGGATCATGATGTGATTATCATTTAATCTAATCTTCTAATATCCTCCTAGATATATGTTTTACACTAAAACAATGTACTGTCTAAAATGGTTTAAAAGACATCATATGAGATATGATATGCAAAGGTCCCGATATGACTTAAGGATTGAAACTTTTATAAAGAAAGCAGTTTCTTGAAAAGTTTTATTCACAAACCATAATTTTTGAATACTACCTTTAACCATAATATGACAACAAATGTTTGTTTCTAGGATAATTGAGTTCCAAAAGAATTAGTGGGAATAAAAGTAGAATTTGAAAGATTTGAGTTCAACAAGGATGTACAATGGAATAAAAGAGAATCATAAGTTGTGGAATCTCAAGTTCCTCATGTAACACAGAACCTCATAAGTTCTAGTAGAACACATCTGAGATTGAAAGATTGTGAATCCAACAACTTAGATAGGTTGGTTATAAGAAGATGAGCCAACAAATAAACTAGAAGTTACTGAGAACTGAAATCTAAGAAATGGCTTAAAGCCATTATGGGGTCCATGTTCACTAATAAGCTATGACCTTGGTAGTACCACCTAAAGGGTTAAAACCCAAAGGGTGAAGTTGGGTTTTCATTGCAAAGACCAACATGGAAAACCTAAAAGGACATATTGGATGTGATGGTTTTCAAATCATTTCAAATTGTTGAACATGAAGAAATTCCTACATCAAATGTCATGCTTGTTGCAGCTAGTATAGACTATGAGATTTGGCATATGAATCTTGAAACTACATTCCTTGAAAGCAATATATAAAAGGATGTTTACATGACACAACCTAAGGTTTTTTTTTACAACTTCATGAATGCAAATAAAGTCTATAAGCTACAAAGTTCAATCTAGAGATTGGAACAAGCATCTCAGAGAAGGGATCTTTTGACTTGACAAGATAGTCAAAGAGTTTGACTTGAGCCAAGATAAAAGATGAAATCTATGATTGCAAAAGATTTAGTGGGAGCATATATAAATATTCCACATATTGATGGGGAATAACATCTCAATAATGTAAACATTGAGACCTGGAATGGAAAACACCTTCAACAATGAAGGATTAGGTGAAACATCCTATGTGATAGGAATTGAGATCTATAGAGATAGTCCTTGAAAGTTTCATGTCCTAAAAGGAGAACATACAATAGCAATATGTTGAAAGATTTCAGCATGAAGGATTCTTGAGAGAGAATATGTCCATTTTATATGGGATTAGTCTCTCATGAACCCTATGTTCTTATTCTTATGAAGAATAGAAATACATGAGGAAGATGCCATATGCACTAGCAATTGGATCTATCATGTATGCTAATGTATTCATCCCATAGTCTTGTATGTATTGGACATGACAAGATGATATTAGTTTCTAATGAGGGTCATTGTAATGTCATTAATGATATCCATTAGAGCTTGAGACGGATTTGTTTCTAGTTCATGGCAATGAGGAAGAGTGGGTGTAAAGGGTTACACTATTGCAAGCTTCCAAGATGATAGAGAAAGATCGCAATATGAAATGTGTTAGATTTTAAGAAATGAGTTGGAAGTTGAAAGGGTTATGAACTACATATCATTTATTCAAATCTACAATAGAAGTCAAGTATCCTTGTGTTGTGAACACTGGAGTAAATACTATATGGATCTAGAAGTTCACATGGATGAACTTAAATATGTTCCAACCATTGATGACATAGTAGACATATTGTGACAATAAGGGAACTAATGGTTAGGAAAGGAATATAATATAGCATATCATGGAAATTCCATCTCATATGAGATATTGAACAATGAAGAGTTGAGAAAAATGTAATATGCATACTAAAAGCAAAGTGTTGCTAACCCATTGGATTTACACTTATGCAGTATAAACATGATGGACATGTTTAGATCACTAAGAATATGATTTGTGGGTGATTGGATCTAAGTACAAGTGGGAGTATGTTGGTATGTATGTCCAAAGAGCCAATCATATGATGATTCTAATGGCATGTTACATAAAGGATTTGATTAAAAATAATAAAGCCAAGCTTCCAATTCATTCTATTTCACTCAGTTAATGATATAATAAGGAAACATAATGAATGTCTAGAGAATGACAAGTGACATATGTCTTCAAGTAGTGACTTGAACAATCAGATCATACAGATATTAAGAGTATGTACATCCTTATTATGTCCCTGGTCAGTTGTTACTATGGAAGGTAGATAGATAGCAGTAACATTAATGACTGGAATGTGTGTTGGTTGATGATAGAATATCATCATTCATGATATATGATATCAAACCGAGCACATAGATACTTGTTACAGAACAGTGCATCTGATAGACCCACCTTGAGAGTGACACATGGAAACCATGAATGGTAGTCATAGTCATCTCTTATAGTCATGGTGGTGATTGTGATCCTTATACATGAAGTCACTACACTCATCACATGTTGTTCGGTATACTTTGACATCATCCAACATAACCCTAAATAAGGATTGCCATAACGGTGATGATTGGGTAGTTGTGACACATGGGGATTGTCCCTTCTACTGGAGTTTGATATCCTAGACACTTGATAAGTGAGACTGAGAAAATCATCTCATGTACATGTGAATCAATACATGATATTGAGGTCACATATATCTCAGATAGTCTGCTCTAGGCTAAAGGAACATGGATTGAACATTAAGAGGATGACAATTCCATGCCTCGAGTTCATTTTGGATATCAAAGATCAACAAATCATACAATCACTATAACACTTCGCATAGATTGTAGGTTGAAGTTGTTCTCTGTCTTTCCATTCACTTGGGTAGCATTGATGTGTGACTAGGCACCACTCTTAGCTTGTGATGTCATAAACTAGTTATGCACATTTGACTGCTAGCGTGATATGGGACATATAGGATCACAAACATAGAAATTCACCTAGAAGAGGATTTTAATCATGAATGGTAATTAAATTTATTACTAAAGTCTTTACATATTCAATTTGATCAACAAATCAACTGATTGGACTCGCAACCAATCAGCTCATGTGATGATAGAACGGTTGGAGTGTTAGGTTGATTAGTAATTGAATCGGTTGAGTTCTTCCTAAATTGGGGAGCAAACCAACCAGTTCACTTAGTAAACCAATCGGCTCAAGTTGTGAGATTATCAAATCACAAGAGCAAGATGTCTGGTTTGTGGAGAAATTCAAATGAATCAAGGATTAGTGCTGACATCATTTTGTGCATTGATTTGAATTGCCAATTCATATGTGATTGAGAAACATGGATAAATGAATAGTTTTCTCAATGAAGTGATCACCTTGCATGTCAACCAACATGTTCTCTTGTCTAACTAATCGGTTTACCATTCACAGGTTGCAAAATTTTGATATTCATTTCCCTTCCACTCCCACACAGATTGGGAACTCTGACCCTAACCCATCCTATAAATAGAGGGGTATTGGGGGCTTCTCTGACACAGCTCAATTTTCTTTGACAATTGTTGTCCTCTCTAGTTGTGGTAACCAATAAATATCTCAATAAAGTCCTACCCAATAAAGGGAGGGATAGTAAGGGAGAACAAATGTGGGAGAGAAAGTTGGTGACTAGTACACCAACAGGAGGTACAACTCTTTCTTGTTTGTTCTAGTAGAATGACAAGAGTTCTAGGTGGTCCGTGTGGACTACTATAGAGGTGAGGAGGTTTTTTTCTATCTCTAGGAGGACAACGTCAGTCTACATTTTGTGATGAAGATCAGGAGCTACTCAGACATCATCTAAGTGCAACTAGGAGTGATGCACTACTGCAATGAGTTATAGTCAGTGGACTTGCTCCAGGACCAGGTGTGAACTTGTTAAACCATCCATTCCATTACATAGTTGTTGATGTAGTCTTACTATTCTAGGGAATACGGATAGATAAAATTTTGTTTCCGCTGCCTACTACGTGCCCATATTATCCTACAGTTTCATCAACCCTTGGATACTTCTTAAACATTTCTCTAGTAAAGGTAAGTGGAACATGCACACTAAGTATCAAGTATGGGGAAAGGTTTTATTCACTAATTCTTATGAGAATCATCTATAATGATATCAAGTATATAGTTCTTATGTATGCTTGCAAGAAATTATAGAATTAATCATATTGTTTTAATGTACTTTCTCATCTATGAAAATTATCATGACATGCACATCTTTCTTAATTAAGATTCAATATTCCAAGTTATTATGCTCCAGACAAATGTCAAGTATCATATAGTTGATTTATGTTGTTCCTTCCAAGTTATTTTCCTTTTGGCACATGTTCAAGCTCTTGAAAGCAATGTTATTTATCAACCTCTATGAGAGCAATGAGAACTTGGGTGTATAAGCTCTATGTGAGCAATGAGCTTGTAGGAGCATTTAGCCTTCATGCATCGTTAACTATTGGGAGCACCAAGGGATAAATGACAAAATAATCAATCCAAGATAAATAATGATAAATAGATATAAATATGAACAAAAACTATATAAAAATTATATACTTTTTACATTGTTTAATTCATGGTTTTTTTTATTATAATTTGTATTTTAGTTCATATGAAGTTACTCAGTGCCACTTACTCTAATGTGTTTCCTCTTTTTCCTTACATGGTTGGGGATGTAATGTCTATAGGTAAGAATTAATAGCAAGACTAGAGACAACTAACAACCAAGTCATGGATTCAAGAAAACTTGGGGAGCCAACTACATGTTCCAAGAGTCTAAGTCATAAATTTAGGATGTTATAGCATGTATCTATTGTAAATTTTTATCCTATGAACATCCTTTCTAAGAATTAATGAAAATATATTTACACACTAATCTCTGAAGGTTACATTCAACTATATTGTGATGATTATCATGTTTATTACATCCCAAATGGAAAAGAGAATCTAATGGTTATCTATACTTTCTCTATAGAAATTGGATTGTTACAGGGCAAGTGATTATAAGCCCATATCATTGAGCATTGACAAGGATATCAAGAGTCTAATTAGGAGATATTTGAACATCCTTGATTTCCGGCCTTAGATACTCCACAAGTAGGATTCATCTATCAATTGTCTCTCAATTGAAAGACCTCATACCAAGGATAGGTAATGGCAATGAAACTCAGGCCTTGCTATTTACTATTCAGAGAACTTTCCTTTGAATTCTACTGCATAGGAATCATCCATCGGTGAATATTGGGGCTCAAATGACCCTAAGACGGGGTCCAAAGACCTTAATGGTCTTAAAAGGAATGATTGGACTATCCATATCACTGAGGTGCACATTCTTTTTCAATAGTTCATTAATAGGACATGCTTAGCCCAGAGTAGAACTAGGATGGGTGATCAGTTAGGAATTTGAACTCAACTTTCATGTGAGTGAGAACAAAGTGTGCATACAAGGCTAGTGGTGGTCTATGGGGCCAGTTCTCATTCTTAACACTCTACTAGAGACTTGGATTGTGGACTCTGGTGTTACATCCAAAATGTCCTCCACATCATGGTTGTTTCTTCTAGGATCCATGCCCCTAAATGATTGGGTCATCGACATGATATCTTTAAATTTTATCATCACTTGCATTCTTTATAAGGAAATACCCTATAGTGGATGTGTCAATAGTGGACGTGGAAAAACGAGATAAACCACCAAAAAATGTGCTCAGTTTGTTCCCACTCAGCCACATTGTTGTGCAAACATCTGAAAAATATATTTGTTTGCCTCTCCCAAGTGTCATCTAGTTCTCCCCAACTTCTTTCTCAAAATTGAAGATTTCTTTAAGATCTTGATGTTTTTCTTGAAGGAAAGAACTTTGACAAGAAGGTTTTTAGTAATACATTCTAGGTTTGAATTGACTCATTTTTTATGGTTTGGATCCATTTCTTGGCTCAACCTTGTATATCAAATGAGGAAAGATAGAAATGTAGACCATCATCCATCACCCCATTGATCTTATGGTGTTACATAACCCAAATAAGTTCCAGACATGGAGATTTGGAATTCATTTTCCAAACATAAAACTAGTTTATTGCTTTATGTCCATTAGACTTGGGTCTAATCTCAAGTAAGAGGCATCTATAGTGGGGCAGACAATTTTCAAACTAGACACCTCATAAGGATGAGTGGAGGTGTAGTCAAGCAATGCTTTCATCTGCAATTGTTGAAGTTGAAGTAGCAATAGCTTTCTCTTTATTTATTTTTGTTCTTATTGCACATGGTTGCCTTTGGTTTAGCACAACCTCAGGGTTTCCAAAGATCTAGATAAAAGAGTTACAACTACACTGAGTGTGAACCATGCATGGTGTCACAGAATTGTTTGTTACTAAAATCCTAACTCCACATGACTATAAAATCGATAGATATGGGACCTGGGTGTCCATCCCTATCATGGTATTATCAAAGTGCAAATGTGGAAGTGGAAATCTTGGCATACATGAACAAATAACAAGATAAAAGCACCAATCATAATCTCAACATTCAACAAGTATTATTAAGAAACATCCTTTTATTACAAGATTTCAATTACAATTTGAGAGTCAAATATACATAAGTCTTCTCATGTACACTAGGGATCTTACATAAATTACACCTGACATCACTCACCAAGTCCATCAACTTCTAGCCATGAGTACAGGGATAAAAGATACACATACATAAACTTTGCATAATTTTAAAATAATTGCAGAAGAAACAAACAAGAATAAACAAGTTAATTATTTAGCAAAACAAGAGCCCATATTTTATGTCATTTCACTCCAATTATACCAACAATATCGTGTATCATAAGGCCTTTGACCAACTTCCCATTGGAAGGGTCTGTAAGAGTGCTCAAGATTAGCTAAACCTTTTATACGTGGGGGGCCTCAAGGACATTTCCAAGAGCTAACCATGTTTCTATGTGAGGGACTTCAATAACCAAATTCATTGAGAAAAACCCTATTTCAACAATTCTATAATGGTGTTTTATATTATGTTTGCAGGTTATAAAATAGTGATAACGAGACAGACATCGAGTACAATACTAGAATATTACATGGTAATATTTGAGCAAATAAACAAGCATACATACATATCAGTTTGCAAGAAAGAAAGCCATAGTCATATAACTAATTAAAGCTCATACCTGATTCATAGGTTCATAACCTAACTTACCCCTTGATCATCTATCCACAAGACACACTTGACTAAGAACAAGATTACATACATGCATTAGACTTTCATCATTAACCCTAACTAGTTACATCTTAGGGTTTTTGGCCAAGTTAGGTTCCAAGTTTCTTATTAGTACATTAGATGATCTTTTAATGATTTAGAGGTCAAAATGAAGGTTGAGTTCAAGTTTCATGTTGTTTCGAGGTTCCATTCATCTTATATGAATATTTTAATATTGGAGTTACTTACTTGCATAACTAGGTCATAAGACTCATAATAGGGAGATAAGGACCATAGGTCATCAATTCAAAAGGTCCAAGCATAAATAATGATTTAGATAAACAAGGTAAAGACAATATTAGCATATTTCGAAGATGGTGGATGGTCACCTAAGTCTAGCCTCATATGATTCATCATTATGTTCAACATTCCAACATACACAATCTATAGATTCAACATGTGTCTTAGCTGAACCATCCACACCAAAAGCATAATAATTATTAGGGAAATCCATGATTTTTAATAGGGGGTCAAGGAAAAAGGGATTCACATAAGCATTAACACACAAGAACCACAAACAAGTCATATATGGGCATTTAGATCAAAAAGGGGGGTACCTACATCATTACATTATGAATACGGTTGGCCTTGGCAAATTGGGTCACAAAACATCATGAATTTTCTACTTGAAAAGTCTCATATAGATTGATGCATCAAATAGATCCAAGTGCCCACATGACTAGGGTATAACCATTCATTGCCATGCATAGGTCACATTCAAGCAATAAGTGTCATGTGAAATAAACATTGCACAAGGGGATTAGGGAAAAGTTGTTTGGTACATGGATAGTATGAGTTACTGATTTTCAAGACATATGTGTATTCAGATGTCATTAGGAATCAAGATTAGTCATTAAGAGAGAAAAATACATCATTGAGGTCCAAACAAGTCAAAAATGTGCAACAGAGTCATCATGAGCAATAGGAGTAATTAGAACCCTCAATTAGTTCACATGCATTGAAAGTAGTCAACATGGTCAAAGATTGCATATTTAGCAAAACAGCTGAATAGGAAAGGGATCTGAGGTCTCAAAATATGCCCATTGGATAGGTCCCGTTGAGTTCATTGGTTTCATATATTGGAGCCTCGAATTTGGTTAAGGAATAAGGGAGTTATGCATTTTTGACATTTTCAATTAGGAACTATACAGGGAGATTCATTGAGAACATAGGAACATTACCCTTTATCAATAGGCCCATTAGGGGTGTTGGATGGAGATTGCGGGGTCGTGACTTGTGCACCATCTCCCTGTTGGGCCCCAAATGGTATAAGTGCCCTGGTTGAGGTGGTGTCATGCTATAGGCCCGAGATGGACCCATCCTCTATCCTCCCTTCAGCGACAGGCTGCTAACCACTATCACTTGACGATGTGCCAACCTTTCGGACATTGGGCACCACTCGCAGATGCCATGCACTGCTCATGGGTGTTGCAACTTCCTACTCATGAGCCGCACAGCACACAGTTGTGCCACCAAAAAATTCACTGGAACTCCAACTATTGGGCACAACACATCGAGGTAGGAAGTTAGAGGTGGCCACCCACACTCTTCCCACCACTGCAAGTTCAATGGGTGTGTTGGCCTCCGTTAGGGATGACTAGAGCAGGGGCCCAATGTAGGGGTGGCAGTGGCCAAACTTCTATCAAACGATTAAGAAGAAAGGAGCGAGAGGGCATGTTTGATGGCAAAAAAGTAGGGAAGAGAAATAAGAAGTGGGGGTGGATTCAAAATAAGTTTCAATTGCTCAAAAGGGGTCAAGAAATGGACGTGATTGGTCATCACCAAAACAAGGTAGGTGGCGGCAGTGCCATTGACGCTGGATCTAGTATGGAGGAAGGAGGTGACTTCTTTCCCATTGATTTGGGGGGAGAATTTGTGGCTCATACATCATATGGAACCGATTGGTACACTCGAGGAAGGGTGGATTGTGGCCAAAAGGGAAGGGGTGAGTGGGACGTATGCACAGATTCGGCCCAATTAGAATCTAAAATCCAATTAAATCAAACATCAAATGTAGATATTCAAATTGTCATATCTTATTATTTATAGCTCTTGTTGAGGTGATTTTTGTGTCGTTAGATTCACAATTGAGAGATCTACAACATGAGATATATCATAAAGTAAGGATATCTCATTGATGAGGATCATTTTTTTCTTTTGCAAGATAGGGTTGTATTAAGGATGATACATATTTCAAAATTGCAAATTCATGTCATACACTATAAAATTGAACATTCATGTGAGTAAATTGGATTCCCACAACCATCAAACCATAGAATTGAAATGTATTTGAGTAAGAGGCCAATTGATGAGAAAGAAAGGGTATAAAATAGGAAAGAGAAAAGTCAGGAAGCCACATCCTTCCCTCCTTCAAAGAAATTTCATCCTCAAAATTCATCCTATATCATAGTTGAAAGCCACAGTTCATATTTTCATCATGTTTAACTCACCACCCATAGGTGTCAAGGCATCTACCATCATAGGTTGCGCTCATAGCTTGTCATCATCAAGGGTGTACTCATCATCAATTCTACTTTTCCCTTAGTGTTTTATCATATCACGATATTGTTTTAATATTAGGGTTCTATAACCCTTATCCTTAAAACATTAGGGTTTTATTCATGTGATCATATAAGCTCAAGGTGTGTTATCATAAGTTGTGTTGTTGATTTCTCAACTTTACTTGTTCATCATCAAAAAATTTAGTTAAGCCTATCACCATACTCATCTTCATCAGTTGCAATTTACATGCATGGATTAGCTCCCCCCCCCCTGCAAGATTCTATTAATTATCCCTACTTAGGTTCATTACTTTCAATATTGGGACTCAGAATTAAGAAATTGTATTCATGATTATTCAAGCTAAGATCTCAATGCATCTTCATATCAAGTTTTTGATTTAATATCTACATCTTTTATGCAAGGTATGTGTGACAATGTAAGTTTTCCTCTTTTATATTAATTAATTTATATTTTCACCCTTTATAATGATCATTCATAATCTCTTTTGACCCTTTGATCAATATGGATACCTAGAATCAAATTCTTTTGTTTTCGATGATTTTCATGCACTCTTGAGCACCTTAATTAGCTTAATAC
Organism: Alisma plantago-aquatica; assembly: GCA_963693085.1. Taxonomy (NCBI): domain Eukaryota; kingdom Viridiplantae; phylum Streptophyta; class Magnoliopsida; order Alismatales; family Alismataceae; genus Alisma; species Alisma plantago-aquatica. The sequence goes on from OY856414.1 coordinate 32,925,846, forward strand.
ACCTCCTTGTTCAAATACTTTAGTTTGACTAGTTAACTTTATCTTTTTCTCTCCAAACTTTTAAACTTTATTCTAAACTTCATGTTTAATATATGGTCCAAATTTGAGATCATTTGTACCTTCCCATGATTTTATACGATTTTTCTAAGTTTCTAACTTGTTCCTAGCTTTTTAGCCTTTTCCCTAGTTTTTTTTTAGCCTTTTTCCACCTTTTCCTCCTTTTCCCTTGTTGGGCCCGGCCCATCAAAGGAGTGTGAGTCTAGTTTTCAAGAGATAAAGACAAAGCTGACAACTACACCTGTCTTGACTCTTCCCTCGGGAAATGATGGGTTCGTCATCTTCACCGACGCATCAAGGTTCGATCTGGGTTGTGTTCTCATGCAAGAGAGAAAAGTAGTTGCTTATGCCTCTCGACAATTCAAGCCAAATGAGGTCAACTATCCAACCCATGACGTCGAGCTTTCCGCCATCATATATGCTTTGAAAACATGGCGACACTACTTGTATGGTGCAACTTTCATCATCCTCACCGACCACAAGAGTCTGAAATACATCTTGACATAAAAGGATCTCAATATCAGACAGAGGCGTTGGCTCGAGTACCTTAAAGACTATGACTTCACCATTGCCTACCACCCCGGTAAGGCAAATGTGGTGGCTGATGCACTCAGCAGGAAGTAGGTTAAATGTGTTGTTGTCTTTACTACGGAATGGAAGAACATGGAAGTCATGTCACTTTGGGCCCCAAGGCGTATGGGAAATGTTCTTAGATTGTCTAGTGTCCATGTAAAACTGAGCCTCCTATCCGAAATCATGTCGGCTCAAAAGAATAGCAAGAGCCTCGATGATATGACTAAGCTATTAGAGAAGCCCCAAACTCATCTGACAGTCGGTATGGATGGTGGAATCTGATACAAACAGCACATATGGGTCCCAGAAGATTCTGTCATGATAGAAATGGTGTTACGAGAAGCTCACGGGTCAAAATATATTGTGCATCCTAGAATGACAAAAATGTACAAGGATCTGCAAAGGCACTGCTGGTGGAGGAATATGAAGACTAACATTGCTACTTTCATCTCCAAGTGTCTGACCTGCCAACAGATCAAGGTTGAACACCAACGTCCAGGAGGTCTTCTACAACCCCTACCTATCCCCGAGTGGAAATGGGAAAACATTACCATGGATTTCGTGGTGGGACTACCCAGGACCAGGAAAGGGAGTGATGCCATTTGGGTTGTAGTTGATTGGCTGACTAAATCGGCCCATTTTATTCCAATCAAGACAACAACCAAGGTTCCTGAGTTAGCAGAACTTTACGTTCGAGAGATAGTCAGGCCGCATGGAATTCCTGTATCTATATTATCAGATCGTGATGCAAAGTTCACTTCTCACTTGTGACGACAAGTATAGGAAGAACTGGGAACTCAACTGATTTTCAACACTGCTTATCACCCCCAAACTGACAAACAATCTGAGAGGACAATCCAAGTTCTAGAATACTTGCTGAGATCATGTGTCCTCGATTGGGGTGGTTCATGGGACCACTACCTTCCTCTCGTTGAGTTTGCCTACAACAATAGCTACCAATCCAGTATTGGCATGCCTCCCTATGAAGCTTTGTATGGAAGACCGTGTAGATCTCCACTTTACTGGGATGAAGTAGGCGAAAGACGAATTCTAAAATCTGAGGAACTACAACTCTATTCTGATAATGTCAGCCTAATCAAGCAAAGGTTAAAAAGGGCACAAGATCGTCAAAAGTCTTATGCTGATGCACACAGGACTGACACTCAGTTCTTAGTAGGTGATCATGTTTTCCTGAAGATTTGACCAATTTGAGCCATTGCAAAGAACAAAGGAAAACTCAGTCCTAGATATGTGGGTCCTTTTGAAATTCTGGATCGTATTGGGGAATGTTCTTACAGGTTGGCTATACCTCCACAATATAGCATGATGAACAACGTCTTTCATGTGTCGAACCTAAAGCGGTATGTCAAAGACCCTAGCCATGTCCTCAATCATGAACCACTTGAATTAAAAGACACCCTTGTGTACCAAGAAACTCCGGTCAAGATACTTGATACTCGCACCAAGGAACTCAAAAATAAGAAAATCGATATGGTTAAGGTGTTATGGAAGCACCATGGGAGTGATGATGGTAATTGGGAGTTGAAGTCATACATGGAGGAACGATTTCCGGACCTCTTCAAGGATGTTTGAATTTTGGGGTAAAAATTCCTTATAAGGAGCGGAGGATGTGACAATGTGAGTTTTCCTCTTTTCTATTAATTAATTTATATTTTCACCTTTATAATGATCATTCATAATCTCTTTTTACCCCTTGATCAATATGGATACCTAGAGTCAAATGCTTTTGTTTTCGATGATTTTCATGCACTCTTGAGCACCTTAATTAGCTTAATACACCTCCTTGTTCAAATACTTGAGTTTGACTAGTTAACTTTATCTTTTGGTCTCCAAACTTGTACACTTTATTCTACACTTCATGTTGAAGATATGGTCCAAATTTGAGATCATTTGGACCTTCCCATGATTTTATATGATTTTTCTAAGTTTCTATCTTGTTCCTAGCTTTTTAGCCTTTTCCCTAGTTTTTTTTAGCCTTTTTCCACCTTTTCCTCCTTTTCCCTTGTTGGGCCTGGCCCATCCTATGCTTGCTGGGCAAGGCGGATTGACCCAGCAGCCTTGGATCTCAATCCAATGGTGTTGGGGTCATCCCCTACCTTGCGCCTGATATGGCAAGGTCCACGGTGGACAGCCACCATGGCATCCCAACCCCGATCGAGCAACCCTCATCTGTTGCGCCTGATGACTCAACCAACGAGTCTGCACCCCTTTCTCAAAGCTTCCGCGTGTCTTGGTAGGGTGGAATCGTTTCTCAGAGGCCAAGCGATCAAGCCATTCCCATAGGTGTGCCGCCCCCTGGTAACCCAAACCCTAGCTCCCTTAGGCTATAAAAGTTGGGCCATCACCCTCAGCGAGGCCTCTAGACCCCATCTGGCACCTCGCCCCTCCTTATCTCTCCCTCACCTACGCTTCCCTCCTTTCTCCGATCTATGTGCCGCTGTGGAGCAAAGCTTGCTCATGGGTGAGTTCTGGTGTTAGGGCGAGCAGCAGCAACCGCTAGATCGGAGCCCACGGTGATCCCAGTCAACGATCAACGGTCACAGATCCCTGCGCAAGCCCCTCTCTTGCTCCTTTTCCACGGGCATGTTCCTGGAAGCACGGATCCTCCCTGCTATGATCATCTTCATGAGACCACGGTGGACCAACGATCAACGGCCCCGTAATTTTGGTAATTCTGCCCCCTCTGCCCAAAATTCCAGAAATTAGCCTAATCTTGCAAAAATGATATCTTGAGATTCCTAACTCCAAATATATCGAATGTATAGTCCTTTTTTATCAGAAAATTTATCTCAATTTAATAAAAATTGTTTCAGAACCTGTTTCATATCTCTATTCCCTATTTTTATGCAAATACCTTTGAATAACTCTCTTGATCATAAAATGAACAACTTTCTTGAATCTATGATCTTAATCTAGTTCATGATCAAACATGCAAGCATACTCTGATGTTTAGTCTCAAACCTATTATTATGATCTAGAAACTTGATTAATGACTTGGATGTTGATGATGTAATTAGGGTTAGCTAATATGATTCCTAAAAAGCACCCAAGTGGATCATTCATTCTGGATACATGCTTGATACTTGATTAAATGTTGAAATATTAATATAATGGATTATCTACCCTAGGGTTGTAATAGGAATTCAAAACCCTAATCTTGCATACATGGTTCTTGCATATTATGATCTTGACCCTCAAATATACATCTTGTTTAATCTAGGATCTACTTGAGACTTTGACCTTTCACTCTTGGACCTTTACTCGATTTAGCATCCAAAAAGGTACGCTATTATACTACTCCTCCTTGGTTGTATGATGATACTTTTAGGTATCTCTTGAAATATGCTTGACTAGGTATTCTAATGAAATATTGTTCCCTATGAATAGTCTTCCGTTTTTCTTCTATATTATATTTTGAGAAACATGAAACCCTAAATCACAATACCCATTATGACTGCCCGTATATTGATGTTGATAATGATGTTGGAAAAGTTGATAATGTTGATATTGAATATAAGCAAAACTCCCTTATTGGAAGGTGGGATTTTGCACTTTGATCTCATATCTCCTATGGTGAGAAGGAGCTTGGTGACCTCCCCATCGCGTTGGGGTAGTAGAGTCACTTAAACTAATATAAGCATGCTTCTTGAATTACAGCATAATGGGAAATTCATAATAAAATTTGTGTTGAATAATATTTTGGTTTTTGGAAAATCGTTCGATAATGTTTTGAAACATAAGTCCTGCCAAGCATACTAGTTTTCTTATAAACTGCTTTACTTGTTTTTATTTAGCGTACTGTGCAATTGCATTGACATTGTGTCTTGATTTTCTCGATTTTAGGTAATGCAAGGAACTAGATTCATCTACTCAATTATCCACTGCAATAAAGACGGATACGTCACTTATGGACTCTACATGGGAGCTAATTGTAAAAGGGATGTAGTTGTAGGCTAGTTCTTATCTTTTTCTCTTTCCTGTTGCCTACGGGCCTTATGTACTAAACATTTTGGTTCATTTTAATAAAGAAGGATGTTATTTCATTTTTGCATATTATCTGTGTGTGATTTTCGGGCCACTCAGGGATAGGCGCTCTCATCCCTCTAACACTGCCCTTTTGGACAGTGGGATTGGGATTAGGGTAAGAACGGATCCATGACAGTATGGTTTCATATTAGGCCTTTCTTATGTGAGTGACCTCGTATGTATATCAAATTTTTAGCTTAAGTGAGATTATCATCACCTATCGTGCAATATTTAAGGAGCAATATATCATCAACATTGATGTTTTTAAATTATCTCACTTGTATCACACAGGATCTCCCCAAGCTCGAGCCACTCAAGCTAAGACCTATCTACATCCAACAAGACATGCTACCCACAACTATCTACCCATAAAAAATTTCCACCCAACCATTAAAATCAAGGGCCACCACTAGATTCCTTTGCATACAACCACTAACCTGAGTATGAGGCTCATTATGGAAATCATGCATCATGTACATCATCTTAGGGTCTTGGGACATCTCCCTCACCTATATAACAAACATCATATATTCAATTGCCTCTTTCTTTGGGATTAGGTATTTGTAACGACCTTGTCTCCTAGTAACCCCCAATTAAGGGAGACCTGATAGTCAGAGCCGTTATTCAATTAACAGGATCAAAGGTTCAACAAATAATCAATCATAATTATGAAATTCTACTAACTAACTAGAATTTGGTATAAAATTAAAACTATACTTACCTTTGAAAACTTTGGAAATCTATCTATCTAGAGCTTGAATTATTCTATCAAATCCTCCTTGCACTTTATTTCTTATTTCAACAATGCGTCACTTTACTATTTGTTCTTTCAATTGTTGTTCCTAAAACACCGAAAAACAAAACGTCAGTCAGTATATCGAAATATACTGGTATGTGGGGACAACCAAAATCTTTCAAATATGGCTAACAATTTAATAATCACAATCAAATTATTTAACAAGCCACTTTACATTTTCAATGTGTCATTCTCCACCGCTTTTTCCCTAACCCTGGCATACCCCTCTAGGGTTTCTCTCTTGCCATTGACTTAAGGCCACCTTCTCAATCCTGAGCTTGGTGCCTGGGAGTCACCTCTCATGGTGCTCCATAGTCATGCATCATAGACCACCTTCTCATTCCCGAGCTTGGTGTCTGGGGTCACCTCTCATGGTGCCCATTGGTCTACCCTCCTGGGCCTAACCTTTATGGCATCTTCCATCAGGGTGGCATGTAGGTGTGAGGATTCACATGTATATATAATGGTGATAGCCATAGTGACTTTATAATTGCAGTATGAACATCCAAACTGTTTAGATTGCATTCAATGTGAGGAAACATTTGGAAACCCTTAGGAAACTAATGTGATTAATCATAATTAACCACATACCTGATCCAGAGCGACTTGATGTCCAAGAAATAATGATAAAGAACAAGTAACAAGCAATCAACAATATCCTGAAATTAATGCATGACATCCAATAATTATAGTTTATACAAAACATTCTGAAGCTAGACTTGGATTCCACCTAAAGATTTCTAGGCCACTTTATGGTTTTATTAGGGTTTTAGCCTCCATAATGCTTTTATCACATTTAATGCCCTCTTATTTCACAAATCCTAATTTCAAAATCATAAGCACAGTTAAAGTCCATCATTTCTCTTTTATACTAAAACTACCATCTTTATCTCTTTTAAGTTACTTCAAGATCATTAGACTCAATTACCACCTTTAGTTTCCTTCGAATTGACAACTCATACTTTATCAGGATTTAATTCATAATTGTATTCCATTTACTATTAATTCCTCATTTATCCATTAGAAAACTCTAATCACCAACTTGAGGGTATTATATCATGAAAACACAGTTCTATAATTATATTTTCAGATTTAACCCATGAAAACCCATATCTTCTCAAATTAGGGTTTCTAAACATAATTATGTGCATAAACCCTAAAACAAGCATGAAACTACCTTTTTCAAAATTAACTCTCCCTTTTATTCTTAATAGGTTAGTATTTCTTAGAATTAGGGTTCCAAACCAAATTAACCTCAAAGAGTCATTAAAATTGAGTTCCATATCAAATTAGGGTTTTATCGTAATTTACTACATCAAAGGTGATAATTTGGGGGTTTTTTTCAGTTGCAAGCAATATCAGGTCCCAATTATATTTTTATTGGTTTTCTCACGTTTTTCTGATGAAATTTCATGTATAACTTATTTTCATCAGGGCTACCAATCTTTAGTTGTGATTTATGCAAGATAAATATGTTTAAGCCAATAAGAAAGTGACACATCGGCAAGCGGGACTTACTTTATTTTCCACACAAATTGGTCGATTACTCTTATACCCTTGATCTCTTCTCACAGCTTCTGGGGAAGGGGATTCTTTTCTCCCTTGCTCATCTTCCTCCCTTGCTTGCTCGACGCAGAGCAATGGAAGGTCAACTTTGGTGTTGACTTCCATCGGAAGGGCTACTTCCTCGCTCAATGTTGGTCCTCCACCTCCGCCCGACCCAACCAAACTCATCGGTGGTCCAAATTTCTCCAGCCATGGCCAAAGTCACCGAGACGAAACAAAGGTTCTCCCGGCGGCAAGCCAAGGAGGTCCAAGATGTAGGAGGGGCTCGAGAAAGGAAATTGGTGGGAGATACTTGTCCTGAAAGTCCCACAGAATCTCGCAGAGTTGTTCATCATCTCACGGAGGAAAACCACCCCCTTAAATAGCCTGTGGCTATGGAGCACAGTCGGCGGGGTCTGTAGGTTTTAGGGGATTCTTCTAGAGACCCCCAAGCTCGGTGAAACCTAGGATTAAACTGTCCGCAAGAAACTCACGAATAAATCTAGCATATTTCTGAGTTTGCACACTCATTGATTGACAAGGAATTCAATCAAGGAAACTCAGAGTTCTGTCCTTACTTTCCTAACTAGACGTGAGCTGGAAGACAAGCTCATTATCATCGAATCTAGATCTGATGGCCCTAAATGCACGCGACAGATCAAGGGAATTGTATTCAGAATTGTGACATTTATTATAAACCCAAAACTTTACGGAATCTTGTAAAAGCTATAACTCCCAAACCAAATATCCAATTAATCTCAAATTTAGAGGGAAAGTCCATAATGACTCTATACTAAAATTGGGCTCATTATCTTAAGGAAAATGGGACTTTTATTTAGGTGCAAGATATCACTTAATTATATATATATATATATATCACCTATTTTCTCTTTCCTTTGCTATTAAATTATTAGTTTGAGTTCCTTGAACCTCAAGGAACCTTAATGGCTCGAAATTCCCTCTTGGGAATATTTCTTTAGCCTATTTACTTATCTTTCATCCTTTTTCTTATTATCTTACTTTTCTTATTAAAATATCTCTTTTTGAGAATCTCTCTTTTATTTCTCTTTTGTTTTCCTCATTGGTATTCCTTTTATCATTAGGAATCCTTGGGATATGAAATTCCACCAAGGATAACTCAATTATACCTCTTTTCACTTATTTTCCACCTTTTATCATTATTTTCAATTTCTTTTCTTAATAAAGAAATATCTAATTGATATTTTCTTTTCTTATTGCTTTATCTTTGCAATTTTTGACTCGTTGGGACCCAAGGAACCCATGTGGAAGGAAATCCACCTTTGGATTAAGTTCTTTTGCCTTCTAGAGGTTTCCACACCTTTCTTTTCTTAAAAACTCAATTATTCATTTACTAATTGAATTTCCTTGTTATTGGGCCCAATAGCCAATAAAGCCCACAAAACAATCATCAAGGCTATTGTAAATGAAATCCATTGATTCAAAATATATTATATCATTATTCATTCCAATATCTTTAATATGAGAAATTACATTTCTCACCAAATGAACCCCAAAATTGGGGTTGTAACATCCTTCCCCTCTTACAAGAATTTTGTCCTCAAAATTCCATCAAGTGAACAAACATTTCAGGATAAACCTTTCATACGTCCATCGGGGCTCCCATGTGGCTTTACCCTTTCCATGGTGCTTCCCAAGAACCTTCATCATCTCATATTCTTCCATCTGAGTTCTTTCTTACCTTGGTATATTGTACCCTCATAGGTGACTCAGGACATTTCAGCCTCTCAAAAGTTGAATGGGTTCAAGGCTCAGCACATGGCTTGGGTACCTCACATAGTGCTCTAGATCAGACTCATGGAACACATTACACATCATGTTATCCTGAGGGGCAAGGCTAAACACAACCATCTCCACCAATCCATCTCAATTGGACCCATATATCGGGGACTCAGCTTTCTCAACTGTAGCTTAGAGGGGTCGAATTTTCACATCACATATTCTCCCACAGTGAACTGCATGTCAGTCTGCTTTGCATCATCTTGTGACTCATGTCACTATTGGGCTCTCACTCAACCATTGCACGATCAAAGCGACTTCATCTGCACACACTGTGGTTCTTTTCTGACCTCCGTGAGGCCTCCTTTACCAACATCATCTTAATGAAGTGGTGACCGACACAACCTCCCTATAGAACTTCTTGCATCTCGATAAAGGCTATGGTGGTTAACATCACATCTTAAGAACTGTCTCTTTGTATCACCCTGAACAAGCACACTTTCTCTCATCAGACCCTCTAGTCTGGATCATACTAACCATTAGTTAGGGGTGATAAGCGGTACTAACATCGAGTTCTTCATGTATCTTCTTCCACCTCATGGAAGTGAACCTTTAGGTCACATCAAGAACTTTTGAACTCACATCATGGTGTAGTTGAACCATCTCTCTCTCTTAAGTAGTTCAACAGAATCTATCCCTTGATAGTACCCCTTTCTTTCTCATGTCATCTAGGTAAGGAGATCTACCATAACCCATATTGTATCTTGACCTTCCTTGGTCCAGGGGAGACTTACCACAACTTCCATAATGGTGAACTCCCACTCCCTTTAGGGAACTCTTTATCCTCTATGTCAAAGCATTAGGTTACTAGTGTTCGTCCTTCACCTACTATCATGCATGGCCACAAGCCACATGCATCTTTATCATAAGCATCCAAAGTGCTTCTATCTCTTACCATCTATGTAGTATCATGGTGTATGGTGACCTTAAAACCATGATATCTTGTATGTCATAATTCATCAAGCTGGATACCTCGGAAACCCTACACCATTCTCATCATGGTTTCATCACTTTCCTTTCCAAAGAAGTGCATCTGAGGTTCTACAACCATCCTTTCATTACATCACGGACTAGGCTGGCTAACCAAATAATCATTTACTTGATTAATCGCTATTGATACATCTGGGTGTTAGCCAAACTTATCTCTTTTCCTCCTCTTAAGGTTAGCCTAACAACCTCAACTTCTTCTAGCTTCCAGCTAAACTAGGCAGCTATATCTCAATGAGAGCATTCATTACCACTTCTTATCCTTAGGTGTTAGGTAATGTTGAAGACATACACCTCCATGTATTCTACTTATCATCTCATCTCTAAGTTTGTCTTTATCAAGAAACTCTGAGCTCTTTTCATGGTGGTCAAACTCAACCTTGCATATCTTGCAAATTCCAGATAGCTCATGGTATCACATCCCCACAAGATGATCTCCTTAATACTCTTAGTGTTTGTAAACCATCCATGTATCATTCTCTCTACAAGGGTATGTTATCATCTCTATCCTCATACCTTGTAGCAACGTTCCAACTCACATCATCTTTATCCTTGGTGTATGGCATGCATATTGTCCTATCTCTCACTCCCATAACAAAAGGAAATAAGCATTTGGTTGCAGTCCAAATACAGAGTTCTTCTTGTTCCAAGAGTAGAGATGGTACATCCCACCTTGCCAGTACACCTTCAAATCTAAGTTGAAACGTGCAACATGTGACTCTACATCATGATTATCTTGATATAAAAGTTACTTCCATGGGAAGCTGGTCTCGAACCTACTTCGGTCACTACACAATCCTTTGTCATCTCCTCTAGGTCTATAGGGTGTCGGCACTTTTGGGGTCATCCCTCTTCCCTTATGCATCCAGAGAGTGCCCTACTCATCTGCCCTTTGGGTCTCCATGAGTTCATGAAGGTGATCAATCTCCTAACCCATGGCCCGCGAACAATGATAGCTATTTCCTCCCAACCCTATGGTCATGTGCAACTAGGGAATTAGGCAACTCCTACTTCCAACGGTCTTATCCCTGCCTAAACCTAGGACATACTTAGGATTTTATCATAGTACATGTCCTACTTAAAACCTTACCCAAGTCTCTATCATCTCCCTCTGCATTCACGACAGACTTTCATCCCTTCATAGGGGTCATGGCAACCTATCTACCTTGGTTAGGCCCCATACCGGTTACCTCCATAGTAACACATCCACATGCACTTAGAGATGATTATCTATGGGTCTATAGGTTCATTCTCATACCATGTACTTTTCACTTAGCTTCTCAAGATCCTATGAAACCTCTTTAGGTTACCTTAAAACAAACAAAACTGGTATACACCCTACCAAAGGGTCCCTCTCCCAGGATGGGAGGAAACTACAACTCTTGACAACAAGGTCACAGCTGTCCTTAGGGTTTACATTCATATGAGCATGCCTAACCCAGTAGCTACTAAGGCACAAGTAGACCACCTATTAAACCATGCTAGGTCATATTTGTTCTCTTTCCTCAACATTAGATCAACTTAGTTGTGAGGGGTTCATCAAACATACCCTGAACTTAAGGGGTTTCCTTTACCTCTACACATGAGGAGTACCATGCTCGAAACTATGGAGGCTTAAATCTCATTATGAGCATCGGGTACATTGCTTCCCCTCTTAGGCCTAGGAATCCTAGGTTCTCCTTTGGGTATCCAATTGCATGCTCAAACTCTTAACCATGAATCAAACATGTCCAAGGTATGTCATGTACTCCCATGATCCTTTTATATGAGTAACACCTCAGAGTTGAGTCCTCCTCAAGGACAACTAACTAGGTATACTGCCTTAAAACTGGTTACTTAAACCTCCTCAGGGTCTAAGACACTCTTTGTCTCATATCAGTAAGTAACCACTTATACCATAGGCACATAGGTACTAGAAGCATCACCCTCTCTCTAGGGTTTTGGTTCCTCTAAAGGCAACCAAGATATCATCAGCCTCCAGGGGTCAAGCATAAGGCAACCACTATCATCCACTTAGGCTGCATCATCCTCAACTCCCCATTATTCCTCATATCTCGGGGTTTTAGGTTTCCAACCTCCTTGCTGGGGTCATTCTTTCTCTCTCTAGGGCTAACTCTACATCCATTCGTACTACTAGAGGTCCTCTCTCCATGAAGGATCAAGCTCGTAGGCATACCTCCACGTGGGTGAATCCTATGCTCAACCTTATGTTTGCTCATGATTATCCATAGCCCCTTATGCTTATATCATAAGCCATCCATCATGTCCTTCTGGCCTCAGTTTTAACTTACCACTCGTACTACTGATGTTCTCAGGGTGCATTTTATCCCCTACTTGCATAAACCTATAAGGTTTCTATAGGTTCTTCACTAACCTCATCAATGAAGGAGCTATCCTTCACTCAAACATGCATGACCCTTCCTAGGGTTGGGTTGTCAAAGGTGCTAGGTCATCCAACCTCTCATGGCTCATATGGCATTCCAAAGGCATGTCCACCCAGTCAACCAAGACATCTAACTCATCATTTCATCTCTCTCTAACCTCCACTTAGGGTTAGGGTTAACATCATCCTCAGAGGAGGTGTCAGGTCTCTACTTTTAATGGAAGTCTCTACCTCCAAGACTAACTCTCTCTGCTCATCCTCCTGACAAGGAGGTCTATCCTCAGGTCTCTCCTGAGGGCCATGACAACTCATGTCATATGACCTAAGCATGTATCTATTCTTTAGTTTGTGCTTAATCTATTAAGCTTATGTCCATGACATCTTATTTACATGCTTTTCATTAATCTGGTGGAGGATTCCTTAGACCTTATTAACCTTACCCATACCTCCAGAGGGTGAGGAGAAGAGAGGAAACCCTAATCCTTAAGGTCCTTAACAGAATTTGAGTTGAGAAGGTATGAACAAGATGAGAGAGTCATAAAGGTATCTTATTTCAAGGCATATCCTAAGACACCGGCCAGGCAGTCACACAATCTGGGAGTCCTCGTATTCCGAATAGCGGTGCGGAGGAAAATATTGTCACTCCCTGAACATGATCCTTTTCTAGACACCTCAATCTTTTGGACAATCCTCTAATAACTCCCTTGTTTCTATGAAATTTGTAAATTTTAATAATTATTAAACATTAAGTGAGGAACCTTCTCTCATTGTAACGACCCTGTCTCCTGGTAACCCCCAATTAAGGGAGACCCGAAGGTCAGAGCCATTATTCAATTAACAGGATCAAAGGTTCAATAAATAATCTATAATAATTATGAAATTCTACTAACTAACTGGAATTTGGTATAAAATTAAAACTATACTTACCTTTGAAAACTTTGGAAATCTATCTATCCAGAGCTTGAATTATTCTATCTAATCCTCCTTGTACTTTATTTCTTATTTCCAAAATATGTCACTTTACTGTTTGTTCTTTCAATTGTTGTTCCTAAAACACCGACAAACAAAACTTCAGTCAGTATATCGAAATATACTGGTATGTGGGGACAACCAAAATCTTGCAAATATGGCTAATAATTTAATAATCACAATCAAATTATTTAACAAGCCACTTTACATTTTCAATGTGTCATTCTCCACCGCTTTTTCCCTAACCTTGGCATACCCCTCTAGGGTTTCTCTCTTGCCATTGACTTAAGGCCACCTTCTCAATACCGAGCTTGGTGCCTGGGAGTCACTCTCATGGTACTCCATAGTCATGCATCATAGACCACCTTATCATTCCCGATCTTGGTGTCTGGGGTCACCTCTCATGGTGCCCATTGGTCTACCCTCCTGGGCCTGACCTTTATGGCATCTTCCATCAGGGTGGCATGTAGGTGCGAGGATTCACATGTATATATAACTGTGCTAGCCATAGTGACTTTATAATATCAGTATGAACATCCAAACTATTTAGATGGCATTCAATGTGAGGAAACATTCGGAAAACCCTCGGGAAACTAATGTGATTAATCATAATTAACCACATACCTGATCCAGAGCGACTTGTTGTCCAAGCAATAATGATAAAGAACAAGTAGCAAGCAATCAACAATATCCTAAAATTAATGCATGACATCCAAGAATTATAGTTTATCCAAAACATTCTAAAGCTAGACGTGGATTCCACCTTAAGCTTTCTAGGCCACTTTATGGTTTTATTAGGGTGTTAGCCTCCATAATGCTTTTATCACATTTAATGCCCTCTTATTTCACAAATCCTAATTTCAACATCATAAGCACAGTTAAAGTCCATCATTTCTCTTTTATACTAAAACTACCATCTTTATCTCTTTTAAGTTACTTCAAGATCATTAGACTCAATTACCACCTTTAGTTTCCTTCGAATTGACAACTCATACTTTATCAGGATTTAATTCATAATTGTATTCCATTTACTATTAATTCATCATTTATCCATTGGAAAACTCTAATCACCAACTTGAGGGTATTATATCATGAAAACACAGTTCTATAATTATATTTTCAGATTTAACCCATTAAAACCCATATCTTCTCAAATTAGGGTTTCTAAACATAATTATGTGCATAAACCCTAAAACAAGCATGAAACTGCCTTTTTCAAAATTAACTCTCCCTTTTATTCTTAATAGGTTAGTATTTCTAAGAATTAGGGTTCCAAACCAAATTAACCTCAAAGAGTCATTAAAATCGAGTTCCATATCAAATTAGGGTTTTATCGTAATTTACTACATCAAAGGTGATAACTTGGGGTACTTTTTCAATTGCAAGCAATATCAGGTTCAATTATATTTTTATTGGCTTCCTCACATTTTTTTGATCAAATTTCATGTATAACATATTTTCATCAGGGCTACCAATCTTTAGTTGTGATTTATGCAAGATAAATACATTTAAGCCACAACTATGGTGTTGACTTCCATCGAAAGGGCTCCTTCCTCGCTCAATGTTGGTCCTCCACCTCCGCCCGACCCAACCGAACTCATCAGTGGTCCAAATTTCTCCATCCATGGCCGAAGTCGCCGAGATGAAATAGAGGTTCTCCTGGCGGCAAGCCAAGGAGGTCCAAGATGTAGGAGGGGCTCGAGAGAGGAAATTGGTAGGAGATACTTGTCCTAAAAGTCCCACAGAATCTCGCGGAGTTGTTCATCATCTCAAAGAGGAAAACCACCCCCTTAAATAGCTTGTGGCTATGGTGCACAGCCGGCGGGGTCTGTAGGTTTTAGGTGATTCTTCTAGAGACCCCCAAGCTCGGTGAAACCTAGGATTAAACTGTCCGCAAGAAACTCACGAATAAATCTAGCATATTTTCGAGTTTGCACACTCATTGATTGACAAGGAATTTAATCAAGGAAACTCGGAGTTATGTCCTTGATTTCCTAACCAGACGTAAGCCGGAAGACAATCTCATCATCGTCGGATCTAGATCTGATGGCCCTAAACACACACGCCAGATCAAGGGAATTGTATTCAGAATTGTGACATCTATTATAAACCCAACACTTTAGGGAATCTTGTAAAAGCTATAACTCCCAAACCAAATGTCCAATTAATCTCAAATTTGGAGGGAAAGTCCATAATGACTTAATATACTTTTCTACTAAAATTGGGATCATTATCTTAAGGAAAACGTGCCTTTTATTTAGGTGCAAATATCACTTAATTATATATATTTTTCACCTATTTTCTCTTTCCTTTGCTATAAAATTATTATTTTGAGTTCCTTGAACCTCAAGGAACCTTAATGGCTCGAAATACCCTCTTGGGAATATTTCTTTAGCCTCTTTCCTTATCTTTCATCCTTTTTCTTATTATCTTACTTTTCTTATTAAAATATCTCTTTTTGATAATTTCTCTTTTATTTCTCTTTTGTTTTCCTCATTGGTATTCCTTTTCATTAGGAATCCTTGGGATACGAAATTCCACCAAGGATAACTCAATTATACCTCTTTGCACTTATTTTCCACCTTTTATCATTGTTTTCAATTTCTTTTCTTAATAAAGAAATATCTAATTGATCTTTTCTTTTCTTATTGCTTTATCTTTACAATTTTGGACTCCTTGGGACCCAAGGAACCCATGTGGCACGAAATCCACCTTTGGATTAAGTTCTTTTGCCTTCTAGAGGTTTCCACACCTTTCTTTTCTCAAAAACTCAATTATTCATTTACTAATTGAATTTCCTTGTTATTGGGCCCAATAGCCAATAATGCCCACAAAACAATCATCAAGGCTATTGTAAATGAAATCCATTGATTCAAAATAGATTATAACATTATTTGTTCCAATATCTTTAATATGAGAAATTACATTTCTCACTAAATGAACCCAAAAATTTGGGTTGTAACAGTATTCATAGGAAATCTAGGGTTCAACATTATCAATGTAACCACACACTAGGTGACTCAACTCATATACTTAGAAGTATTCTAGTTAGGGACTCATCACCATGTATTTCATCATGCATGTTTTCCAACATTTCATATGGTTTAGAGGTTAGGTACTCTGACCTTCTCCTGTATCGGGTCAACTCATACCAAGAGTTCACCCTTATTGTATGTCCCGTGCTAGATGTCCTTTGTAAAGAGTTTGAGGCCTATTTTGATCCTAAACTATATCTCACACATCATATCTCATCATGTACAAGAGTAGGCACTAGCAAGCATGTTAACCCAGTAGCTATGTGTAGCGCATCAACCAAGTCATATCTATCATACAAGGTGCTAGGTTTGGCTAGGGATAGATGGTCAACTCATATCATATCATCAAAACATAATGGCCCTTCTGAAAAAAAATAGTTCACATAGAAGCAAGATCATGTAATCGATATCGACATCATTATCAACCATCATCTGTGACAACCTCAATTTTCTCTCTCTTTGTTTATACTCTTGCTCTTACTATCTGTGACTCAATTTCACTCAATTGAGTTAAATACCATAGTATTAATGTGGTGATGCCCTAATGTGGTGACATTAATGATCGATTGCACAATGTGTGACATCAATTTACACTTTTGAACTTAGTATCATGCTTTCATAAATCACCTTCTTGAATCTAATTTTGAACCTAATGATTATGAACTTTTTACTTTAGAATGTAAACCATGATGTTTATAATTCAATTTCGAATCTGACTGTACAAAAAACACCTCACTTGGATTGATGGATCAAACGTTATGCCTCTTAGAAAACTCCTAGTTGATCATGATTTATTTTGATCTTTTTCCCTTGACTTGGGCTGGCCTAAATAGGCCCAATTAGGTTAAATCACTACCGAACATCTTGCCCCCTTCTCCTTCCACTTTAGGGAAAATTTGTGAGGTTGGGAGGGTCATCTCCCACCCCCAATTACATCAGGTAATGAGCAAAGGACCAGATTATGGACAATAAACCCAAACCCTAAACCCCTTGATCCATTAATAGCCTCCCCTTTCATCTATTGTTCCTTTTCCTTCTTCATTCCTTCTTTTCTACCTTCCTCTAGGTCTAGCTGCCACACCCTTCTCTCCCTCCTCCTTCATTGCTTGAAAGTAGCTTGATTGCTGCCTTGCCCATGCTTACACACTACTTTTGGCATCATAGGTGGAGGATGACACCATTGTCACCCTCACGTGGTAGGAAGAGCCTTGTAGATACATCCATTTGATTTCTTTCCCTGCTCCTACCTCCCCACCTCTCTCCCTCGTTCAAGCTACATCTGCCCGAAGCCACCATGGAGAGGTTTCGACGGCCAGAGATGAGTCCTCGGCACGCCATGTTGGTAGCAAGCATTTGTGGAGCCTCGATCTCCCCCTCGACCTGCTCCTTTGTGGCCTGGCATGGGCACACTAACCACCATAGGGGTTGGGGCATTGTCCCCTGTATCTCCCTTGTTCCCTCTTGGGAAATTGAGGATATGCGACCTAGGAATCAGGGGAGGAGATGAGTCAAAGTAGTGGGTGAGCGGCCCAGCAACACGTCGACCCAAAAATAGAAGCCCAATTTGGTTTAGGAGACCGGCCACGGGATGGAGGGTGGACCACCAAGGTCCCACGATCCAACGGCCATGAGTTGTCAATAAACATGGGTATGTCCCCACTTATTGTATAATTCTTGATCAAAAGTTCTAAAATCCATAACTTCCATCTCCCTTGGCCAAACGTTATGATCCAATATACCAAATAGATCATCTCGATGAGATCTACAACTTGGGCATAGTTTCATCCCTTTAAACTCCTCAAGTTGTTCTTTTTTCTAACTATATAATCTTTGACTATGTTGACCACATTTAATGCATATTTATAATGAATTTTGAATATTGGATATATGTAGATTCCTAAACATCAATCAATGACTCGTATACACTTGTGACCCTAATGAGTATCCTAATCACCCCAATTGTTGTTGAATGTCCCTAATTGTTTAAGTGACATGCTTTTTCTCTTTAATGAGGTATCTTGCCCTTTTCATGCTAATAATGCTACCTAAGGATACCAAATGCTTAACCAATCATGAGATCACTAAATTTATGATGTTGGAGCCCTTGGGAAACCTTATGACCTCTCTTGCACTCTTGATGACCTATGATGCATGAATTTGACCCCTTTGTGGTGCTGTTTGAGGATACCTTAATTTAGATGTGGAACCTTGGCCCTTGATGATATCAACCCTCTTATATCCTTGAAATTAGTACCCCTATGATGTTTGAAGACACTTATGTGCAGGATATACCTAATTGGTGTTATAATGTTGCATGTGACTCTAAGTCCACTGGTGGTGACCTAGTGTGGCACATATGACTTGCTTACCTTGCTTACCCTCTAATCTTATGTGAATATGGTTTATATGCACTCCCTCTGATCTAATTTGAATCTATTAGTGTTGTTTCCTCTTGATGTGAGTTTCCTACCTAAGTCACATGTTGACCCCTAATGGCAAAGGATCTGTTTTGATGCTTGCATGTATGTTGATATGTTGATACCAATGTTGGACTTTGATGTCTTGACCTTTGGGGACATTGACATATATTTGATTATGCTCTTTATGGCCATACATTGCTGATCTAATCTCACATCTTATCCAAACCTCATGCCTTGATGATCCATGATGTTGGCTGCTACATCATGAGTCTTTTGATCCTAAAATGCAAGTATGTGACTTAAGGTCTTGTTTTAATCATAGAACATGAATGGAACCTCAAAATGACATGAAACTTGAACAACACCTTCATGATGACATCTATATCAGTAAAAGACCATCTAATGTACTAATAAGAAACTTGGAACCTAACTTGGCCAAAACCCTAAAATGATGCTATTTAGGGTTAATGATGAGAATCTAATACATGCATGCAATATTATTCTTAATCAGGTGTTGCTTGTATCTAGATGATCAAGGATAAATTAGGTTTGAAATCTCTAAAATTAGGTATGGGATTTAATAATTGTATGACTATGGCTTTCTTTTTAGAAATGATATACATATGTATTCATGTTTATTTGCTCACATATTAAATGTAGTATTCTAGTATGTACTCGATGTTTGTCTCGTATCATTGTTTTGTAACTTGCAAACATAATATGTAGAAACTCCATTATACAATGTTAAAATAGGGTTTTTCTCTATGACCTTAGTCATTGAGGTCCCTCATGAAGAAACATGATTAGCTCTTGGCAATGGCCTCGAGTTCCCTCACGTATAACAGAGTTAGCTAATCTTAAGCACCCTTACAGACCCTTCTAGTGGGAAGTTGGTCAAAGGCCTTATGAATACATGATATGATGATATAACTGGAGTGAAATGACATAAAACACAGGTTCTCTCTTTGCTAAATACTTAACTTTTTTATTCTTGTTTGTTATTTATACAAATCTTTTCAAATTATGCAAAGCTTATGTATATGTATCTTTCAGCCCTGTACTCGGTACCTCGTGTGCTTTACCCGTCTTGTTTCACGTATTTTATAGGTTCAGGGATGGCTAGAGGTTGATGGGCTTGGTGATCTATGTCAGGTGTACTTGTTGTAGATCCCTTGTATCCATGAGCAGACTGGTAAAATTGTACTCTTGAACATGTAATTGAAAGCTTGTAATAAATAGTGTTGCTTAATATGTCTTGTTGAATGTTGAGATTATGATTGGTGCTCTTATTTTATTATATGTTCATGTATGCTAAGAATTTTATGCTTCTGCATGTTGTGTTTGGTATTCGTTTGGTTCATGGGACTGGGATTTCAGTTTTGTTATAGATGGTATCAGAGCATGAACAATAACTACACCAACATTTCTCACATGAAACACAAACTAAACATAACCTTACATCTCAACCCTAGAAACTTAATGAGTTTTCCTTTGTGGACTTAGTTGACTTAGCCTCTAGGTTAGAACCTAGATGTTCTAGAACTAGGTGTAGACTTGTGTAATCCATGAATCCTTTCTTTTCTCCTCCCTCTGTCAAGTAGTATGGGTTGTAGGTTCAGGAGGGCAAGAAAAGGGAGTTCTTACTACCCCCCTAGACATATGTTTGCGGCATGTTCTTAAGGTAGCTACATAGGTGTGCACCATGTTATTTCTAGTTATCTAGGTGTCATGGTACTAGACTGCCTCATGAATGTGGTAACTCATTTTGGTTTTGGTTTTGATTGACTGGAGTATGATGGTTTTCATCGCCTATTTCTACGTTAGAGAAAACTTATTTCAAGTATCAGTATATGTGCATATGAAAATGTTACCACACATAGAAAGGCATTGAGTGTCCATGTGACCTAAGAGAAAGATATGTAACATCAAGTCTAGATGGGAGTGTTTAGATTCTAGTTGTATTCTATAGAGTTGTCTAGAGCTGTGATAAAGGTTAGTCTAGTAAGTAGCCTAGATGACGTATGTTGATGATGACAATGATGATGATGATGACGACGACGACGACGATGACGACGATGATGATGATGACGATGATAATGATGATGATGATGACGATGACGATGACGATGAACATGACGATGATGATGACAATGATGATGATGATGATGATGATGATGATGATGATGATGATGATGATGATGATGATGATGATGATGATGATGATGATGATGATGATGATGATGATGATGATGATGATGATGATGATGATGATGATGATGATGATGATGATGATGATGATGATGATGATGATGATGATGATGATGATGATGATGATGATGATGATGATGATGATGATGATGATGATGATGATGATGATGATGATGATGATGATGATGATGATGATGATGATGATGATGATGATGATGATGATGATGATGATGATGATGATGATGATGATGATGATGATGATGATGATGATGATGATGATGATGATGATGATGATGATGATGATGATGATGATGATGATGATGATGATGATGATGATGATGATGATGATGATGATGATGATGATGATGATGATGATGATGATGATGATGATGATGATGATGATGATGATGATGATGATGATGATGATGATGATGATGATGATGATGATGATGATGATGATGATGATGATGATGATGATGATGATGATGATGATGATGATGATGATGATGATGATGATGATGATGATGATGATGATGATGATGATGATGATGATGATGATGATGATGATGATGATGATGATGATGATGATGATGATGATGATGATGATGATGATGATGATGATGATGATGATGATGATGATGATGATGATGATGATGATGATGACGACGATGATGATGACGACGACGACAATGATGATGACAACGGAAATAACGATGATGATAGAAATAACGATGACGATGGAAACAATGATGACGATGACAATGACGATGATGATGACCGTGAGAACTCATTACACTAAACAAGATTACTCAAAACATAAAACACAATCAATCACTAATTAATCACATACTCAAAAATATGGATAAATTAAAATCGATTTCAACGTCAACACCTGCTCAGAAACATTTGCATAAGATCCCAAAATCTTTCTTATATCCATACTATGCCAAGAATTTGATACAAATTGATCTATCACCTTAGCCACAACATATATACACAGGAGAACAATTTTCGTATATGTCACACAAACAAGCATTAACATGCTAACAAAATCCTAATTCATTTGAAACACCATATACAAACTTTTCCTGCCCAGACCTGAGTGTATAGGGACGAATCTAGGACACACTAGACATCTAATAAACTTTATCAAAGATTCATTACTATATCTCCTCTTTGCTTTCACATGTTTGTTATCATCACTTCTGATTACCTAAAAAAATGTGGTGAACCACAAGGGTGAGACCCATGTCCTAGCAAGAAATATAACCTCCAACAATGTTTATTGATTACAACATTTTAAGTAATTAAATAGTTAAGCAGTTTAATCAAATATAATAAATAAGATCAGCAGTACTGATAATTATCAAATATATAAGGAGCAGATAATAACTATCATCATTAGCCAGACTATCATCCTTTATCTTGTTGACAATATAAGCAATTCAATAGCATATGCATATCTAGCATCATGAGCAAGTCTGGTAACATAGCATAGCTAACAACATGAGCATGTCTAATTGGTTGAACATATCAGCATCATATGAAGAGCTAAAAACATAAGCACAACTACCTGGATAAGCATGATTAGCAGTATATGCATCTCTAATTAAAAAGGCATGGCTAGCATGCTAAACATAACTAACAACATGAGATAGCTAGCATCATGATTATAATCAGTGGTAGCAATATAGTTATCAACACAAGCATAGCTATTGTATGCACACATCGACAATCTTAAGAATTATCCACAACCTAAGTGTATCTACTATCTCTTAATTACACTAAGCATCATCTTTATGTAAAGATGACAAACTAGGGTTATCATCCAATGTGAAACGTTGTGTATAACCCTAAACAAATATGATACATGGTTATATTACATCTTTTATTATGCCCTGGGGAATTTGAATCGTACCATTCAAAGTCAAACCGACCCCTGTGAAGGGCTATTCGGTTCCGTACAAGATCTAGGAGTGACGGTATCCTAAGATCTCTTCCCCTCGGTCAGTATGAGTAAAAAGGCAGTGACATA
This sequence comes from Alisma plantago-aquatica, assembly GCA_963693085.1. NCBI lineage: Eukaryota > Viridiplantae > Streptophyta > Magnoliopsida > Alismatales > Alismataceae > Alisma > Alisma plantago-aquatica. The sequence goes on from OY856414.1 coordinate 32,948,719, forward strand.
TCAGTCAAAGTTGCCACCACAGCGACATATAGTCAAGCTGATAACCACTAATCTGACCTTGGTACAGGTCACGGCACTAGAAACCAGGGTATTCAAACCCAATCACTGAGGTACAACTGCAGTTGTCCTCTAATCACATCATGTAATAATCATCGAGACATGACCGCATTCGTTCTCAATCACATCAGATGTATGAGGCATGACCATAGACAACCTCCACAATCTACATTGTGGATGACAAGGATATATCCTCAACTTTCCACCCCCACATACTCAACAGTTTGTGCTTCAGGTTTCCCTTAGGAATACTCATTTCACCATCCAGCAAATTTTGACACTAAAGATGGTTCTACGACACAGGGCACTACATGATTAGAGTTGCACTTGATTAGTTATGCCAATTGGGTGAATTAAGGCTGCATCAAACAAGTGGACATACAAACCCTAATTTACTTCTCATAAGCATATAAATATCAAAACTTGAAAAGATATAAAATGTATGAAACATAATTTCTCATCTCATCATCACATGGTACTATTCACTTGCCATTCATGAGACTAGAGTAGTCATCATATTATCACAAGATATAAATACTTTTCACAATATCACAGGGTATCAACCCTTATCAACATAATAGGATTACACCTCATTCAGGGCTCAACCGTGCCCAAAGGTCATTAAGACCATCATACTATTTCGTTCAAGATCATCATTATCTTTCCATGCCTTATACAAGGCTCAACAACATCACTTACATATAATACACCAGATGAGAACAATCTTGCATTAATGAGCTAGGAGATATTCATAAACAATCATAGCAGGGTTATATTAACATTAAGAACATTCCTTTATTACATCAGCATGCAAGCAATCTAGATATGATTAACACTCATCATTTTCACAATGCACATGTTCAGCATAAGTAAGTATCAACCATGTGGCTATGATAACCACCAATTAACACATTAAGGTTATAATCATGTTAACAAGGTTATTCCACCATAATTTCATCATATAAGAATTGTTACACATGAATAATCATCTTTATCTAATTGCATTAGAGTTAGGTTCAACATGATAAATTATATCAATGTTACTAATCAGCACTCATACCCAAACCCTAACTCACGGCATCCCCATTGGATCATGGATGCATAAGGTGAAGCATCACCATCACATTCCATACTATTCTCAAGTATGAACCCACACATAAATCAAGGTGTAACCATCAGGTTATAGCATACTAGGGTTTCAACAATAACAGAGTACTCCATGATTTTATTAGTCATTCAAGGACTATTCATACCCAATTATCATCATTTAGTTATATTAAAGCTAGGTATAACAAGATATACCTCATTAGGGTTACATATCAACACAAAATGATTGTCATCCCTTCTATTCATATGAGTGAATAGGTAAGACTAGTTTATTAATAGTAACCATCCATTTGTTCCAACATCATTCAACCCATATCGCCATACCACAATGTCACCCAGAACCATTGGATGTTTAAAAGGTAAGACTATTGGTTGTTTACATAAGTAAACACCTTGGATAAACCACCCATGAAGTCCTTGATTTGTGATCTATAAAGAGTCACCATATAACCCTAGACATCCCTTGATTAACAGCACAAAAAGTTCCATTGAAAGTAGGGTAAAACCCACAATTGATTGTTCAATTAAAATAAGCCATCCATTGTCAACAAGTAAGCTCCTTAAGTTGATCATATAAAGGAAACCATCTAAATCCCATTATTAGGACCAACATATTACATTAGCCATCATTACACCTTAATGTAGGAATAGATAGTAGATCTCGACCATTGGGTCAAGTTCACATGTTAAAACCATCAATTACAGTATAGGTCTGACCATTGCATCAAGTGATCCAAGAAATCATTGGTCTAAGGCTTAATTGATGCTAAAGATATATGATTAACTTACCATAGATTGTAGAGACCTGATACACCATCATTAGTGATCATTAAATCACTATAGGTTGTTAGATCAACACTATATTCATTAATCATCATCAAATATTAAGCTGATGTCATCACTGATTGATATCATCAGTAGGGTACTTAATGGTTGATCATTATACTTCTAATTGATCCAAAACCTGACCTAATGGGGTGACCATAGGTTTTCGCCATCATTTGACACACTTGATCACGACCATGATTTGTTATGAACACAACACCATAGGGTTGTTGCAATGGTACCATCATCGGGTCATGGTTTATAGAAGAAATCAGCTTTAAACCCTAAAATTGACCATTGTTTGATAAGTGCTTAGCACCATAGGTTGTCAAACCAACCTGATCCAAGTCAAATTATACCTTATTAATAATATACACATGATCACATGTTAATCTAGAACTGAAATCATAACAGGGAACATTATAAAAATTGAAATCTAAGTCAAGCATAGCTTTTTAGTGCATGAATCATCATTTTCAAGCAAGAACATGATCTAGAAAGCTTATGGTAAGCAATAAACGTGGAGCAAGTTATAAAAATTTCCTATAATCAGAAGATAAAATCCCACACAGAATAAATCTCGAGCAGGTAGGGAAGAAAATCCAAGAGTAAGCTATGAGTTCATCCATCTAGCACCTTTCTTTATCAATTGAGCAAACCCTAAGCATAAGGAGCAAGAAAGGTAGGGTTTTAGAGCTTTAGAGAAATTTATACCATGTAACAGCAAGGTTCCGACCTGGAGGAAGATAGGAGGAAGGATAACAAAGAAATAGACGGAGGAAAGAAGGGAATTCTTGCACTTTTAGGTCAAGATCACTAGAAGGAAGCATTTTCAACCCTAAAATGAAGTCAATTTCAACCTTAGAGCCTTTCTCCAAGAAGATCCCCACTTTATTCTTCCTTGGGCAGAAAAATTCCTGAATAGAGGTAGAACGAGGTTGGGATAAGGAGGGATGTGGTGGAGATAAAATGGCTCATTTTGGTGCTTGGGGATAAGTATATGACACTTTAAGATAAAGAAAAGGAAAAAGTTGAAGTTCTAGTATCTATCCAAGTGTCCATGGCCTTAATTCATTAATAATATACAAGCACACACACAAGAAGCTCCCCCACCATGTGTATAGACCTTCTTAGATTTCCTTTTTCGAATTTCCCAGCCAATCAAATAATTCATTAGTTGATAGCTACTAAAGGTAGCTCATCCGTGAAGGGGAAAACCCTAAAATACCCTTGGAGAAAACACCTTCAAACCAAGGTTTAAATAGGCACCCCATGGCTCAAAAAGCTCAAGAATGATGATAGAATATCCAAGGAACATAATTCTAGTGATAAATTGCAAATAAAACCTCTCAATTGGGTAAATTGCATACAAGTCCAAAATTTACATAAAATTGCATAACTTGCTCAAACAGTGTCCAAATTGGACCAAATTTGAAACTTAAGCTTGTCTTATGATTTCAAAGCATATATAAAGGTTATATTATGGTTCCAAGCATTCAATTATAATAATTAAGCTTATTAAACTCATTAAGCATGTTTAGGGGCCTTACAACTATAAACCCCTAACAGGGATTTCGCTCCCAAAATCCAATGTAAACAAAGATGGGTACTTCATTTGCACCTCATAACCTTCACATGGTTACTTGCATATCATGGTGATGTCACATCATTCATGCATATCTCATCTTGGGTTAGCACAAAAACCCCCACATAAGAAGACATTTGCAAATATGGAACATAGAAACTTGTTGTGCCACCTATACAAGGCTAATAGTAATGTTCAACTTTAAATTCTAGCTATCATCCTAAAATTATCTATATTTTATCAACACATTACTCAAATGTCATACTTGCTAGATTTTTACCAATCATGCCATGTGTCCCATACCATTCCTTGAAGCATAAAAAAGGCAATGTATCCATCCATTTTTTATACATTGATACTAGAACTCTTGTCAGTTCTTTTTCGGCATCAAAAGAAATGTTGATGCTGGAAGCTATCATTCCTAGTCAACCATGTTAGGGGTGAAACAACAACACTATCTTCACCTTACTAGGATTTACACAACCTACTTAGAAGACATATCATGATCCCATAAAGAAATTTAATCAACCCCACCTCACTCTTGTTCAACTTGTCTCATAGCTATTGTTGTTTCGGCAACCCTAAGGTTTTTGAAGAAATATTGATCATATTTTTACCATGTTTGAAATACTTTGATTTTCATTATTCAAAGTTTGATATAACTTGTATGACATGACTAGAACATTATGTTCCTCCTATTCATAAATTCTATTTGTACATTGGTTATCCTAAAGGACATAACTGTAAACTCATCATGGTCATGTGAATTATGTCATCCAATCTAACTCTTATGCATTGATATTTGATCATAGGTTTATCTTAAAGGAACATGGTATCACATATCTATTGATCAATAAACCTTCTATCCTTGATAGTGGTCTTGTCCAACTATCACTAAACCATACACAACATTATATAATCACTTTTGTTTTTCCTTCCTAACAACATTTAAAGGGTCATCATCAACTCTCTATCTCTCTCTCTCTTTCTCTCTCTATCTACAGAAGAGGAATACTTGATATGTTCATGTAGTAAACATCTCCAACCTTCACATACGTCCCATACTGTTGATACATCTTGGATACTGATGCGATGATTTTCAGTCGCATTTATAGACTTGTTTTACTTGTGTTTTATGCATTTATTGGTCATTTTGGTGGTTAATATTGCATAATTCATTTACTTCAGTCTATGATCTTTCTCAGTGTCAAATCTCCCTTATTCTATTGTTTTGAGCATAAAGGATTACAATAATATGTTTTATTTCGGCTTATGTGGTTTTGTGTTGCAATTTCAAGAAAAACGCATATTTGCTGTTGTCGATACCATCGATAGTGGTCGATACCATCGACACAACCACAGGTTGCCAGCTGCAAGGAGCAGCACAGAATCGATACCATCGACGGCGAATTCGATGGTAGCGACTTACCATCAGGTTGCTGCTGAGAAGACAGTCGATACTATCGACACTAAAGTCGACACTATCGACACATGGAGCTTCAGCGACGGAACAGGACAAAAGTGACGCCTAAGAGAGTCGATACCATCGACCCTCATCGATGGTATCGAGTTAGCATCAGTCGCGACAAAGAAAAGAAAAGAAGACCAGCTGATACCGTGCAGGGTCGATATCATCAACTCGCGTCGATAGTATCGACCCCGTCAGATACAAGTTTGTCTTAGATTGATCTAAATCCGACGGAGGTGGTATTTTTACGACCTAACTCGGGGAATATACCTAATGACGGCGGCCAAGAGTAATCTATCACGTCATTAGCCGCTGCACACATCCCGAGAAGGTGTGGAGAGAAGAACGGAGCCCAGAAGCACACCCCAGCCGTTTTGAAAGTCGAAGAAGACATTTTCCACCGCCGAAAGGTTGTAGATCGTGCATTCAACGCCGAGGAATGCTTGGATCTTCTTCGTTCTGGGGTTTCATTACTTGTCACGTTTTTCTTCATGTTTCCCCTTTTCTCTACCATGTTTTTCTCTGAGATGAACATGCGGGGCTAATCCCCTTCGTCTTTAGGACCGGGAGTAGCCCGGGGAAGCATTGTATGACATTTTTATCATAGTAATTCATCATTTATCTCTTAAATCTGTGGTATAATTTCATTTTCTCAATTATATTATTATGCTTGATCACCATAATGATAATCTAATGCCTTTAATTAATTTGAAAGAAGAATTAACGGTTGAAAAGAGACGAAATTCACATTAATTAACAAATCCCTTGAACAAGGCGATGTACGGTTAATGGTGGACACCCAGAGGTCGATTTTAATATACCTAGTTCAGGGTATAGGTTACTACGACGGTGGAACCGACCTAGACATAGGTAGTGAATTGTACCACGACAGTGGGCAATTCTGACTACAGGCCACTACCCGGATTGAGAGATGAACCTGAATTATTATATGGAAATTCATACAATGAAAACCCGCGGTGAAACTGCAATCCTAAAGATCTTCACTTGAATTGATTAAATTAAACCTTTAATCGATTGCTTTGTTTTATTTTATTTTATTTTATTTTTACAACAACCTTCAAACTATTTTAATCAGTCTAGCTGGTCGCAAACAGTTAGTAGTAGTCTACCAATAGTTTAGTGTCCCTGAGTTCGACTCGGGCCTCACAAGGCCTATACTACTCTGACGCGTGCACTTGTGTTTTACGCACGGTTAAATCGTGTCAAGTTTTTGGCGCCGTTGTTGGGGACACGGAAATTTTCGGCACTACGAGTGCTGCAAGCGGCCACTCTAGGCCACATTTTTATTTTATTATTTTATTATCACTTTTGAAATTCATAGCTTATATTTCACATTTTGTAGTCGTCTAGCACGGTACTGAACTCAAATTACCATTTTGCAGGTACCAGTGCATGGTGCAGACGCGTAGCACCGACTACACGCAACAGGCACCAGAGGTTCCACTACCGGGGCCTGACGACAAGGAAGATTATAATCAAGACCAACTGGAAGATATAGATTCCGACTCAGAACAAGAAGAAATGACATAGGAACAGACGATATGGGAGAAGATGAAGGCTTCTTCTTCATCTGCTTCAAAGGGGCCAATCAAGAAGCAGGCGATCAACATTCCAACCTACAAGATTGATCCTGCATTAATCAACTTGGTCAAGTCAAATGCATTCCATGGGCTAAAGAACGAAGACCCGGTGACTCATATAAGCCAAATCGTGGAAAATTGTGACATGATTAAAATTGACAGATTTCCACAGGAGACACTTTACCTGAAGTTGTTTCCGAGCTCTTTAGCAGGAAATGCACGAGAATGGTTGCACAATCTTGACGATGAATATGTGGAATCATGGAACCACATGGTGGAAGTATTCTTTGAAAGGTTCTTCCCGCCTGAGAAGATGAATGACATGATCAGGAAAATCCATAATTTCACCTAGAAGGCAGGAGAGACATACTCTGAGACATGGGAAAGGTTTCAGATCATGCTTAGGAGGTGCCCGCATCACAGGCTTGACAAGGAGACGCAGGTCAAAATCTTCTATTTTTCTCTCTCCGAGCATGATAGAAGTAACATGGATTCCGCAGGTTTGGGGTTCTTTTTGAACAACACGGACACAAGGTGTTGGGAAATTCTAAAAAACATGGCCAAGAAGCAATCCTGGGGCGACAGAGACACTGTAGAGCACGTTCGAGCTGTGGGGGAGTCAAAGGCCATCAAAGAGCTGAATGAGAAGATGGACCTTCTAGCAAAGAAATTGCTTGCAAAAGAAGATACCGAGTCAGAGGATGAAGCTCAAGTCAAATTCATGCGCCATCATCAGGGGTACAAAAACAATGATTACTCATGGAGGAAGGACAAGAAATTTTCCTGGAAAGATCCGAATAACTTCTTGCAGGACCCCGATGCAAAACCCCAGCCGACGGCAGAGGATAAGAGCACGGAGTTGCTTAACCAAGTGATAAAGCAGAACCAAGAACTAATGAACACTTTTGGCCAGCAGATCAAGCAACAGGGAGAATTCATGAATCACTTTGGGCAGACATTGCAGAGCCATGGGGCTCAAATGAGGACGATAGAGACGTCTATGGCACAAATGGTAGTTGAGATAGTCAATCTAAAAAAGCCAGCACAGCAAGGCTTTCTGGGTAACACAAATATTCCAGGAGGAAACCAACAGGCGAAGGCAATCTTTCTAAGGAGTGGCAAGAAGATTTTAAACCCCAGGGCCGATGAACCAAGCAAACCCCAGTCAGAAATCGAAGGTGAGGCCACTGAGGAAGTGCCAATTTCAGTCATAGAGCCAGTTGAGGATATAGCAGAGGATGTCACCGCAGACCCCATAGTTGTTGAGGAGGAGACACAGAAAAGGACACCATATGTGCCGCCGCATCAAAGGGCACAGGCTGTCCCAGTCCCATATCCTAATAGTGTGAAAGCAAAGAAAGTGGATGCCCAGTTCAAGAAGTTTCTGGATAGTTTCAGAAAGCTCTCTGTCAACATTCCATTATTAGAGGCAATAGAGAAAATTCCGTCCTATGGGAAGTTCTTGAAAGACATCATAACTAAGAAGAGTAAGATCCCTGATACTGAGGTTGTGGTTCTCAAGGAGTGTGAGTGCCTTCATCATGGGCACATTACCACCAAAAAGGTAGGATCTGGGCTGCTTCAATATTTCATGTTACATTGGTAAGGTGAAATTTGGTGAAGCACTGTGTGATTCAGGGGCAAGCATAAATATGATGCCTCTCTCTACGTTCAAGAAATTGGGATTAAAAGAATCAAGGCCGAGCAATATGACAATACAGTTGGTGGATAATTCAGTGATGAAGCCCTATGGTATTTGTGAAGATGTGTTGGTGAAAGTAGATCGGTTTGTATTTCCAGCAGACTTTGTTGTAATGGAAATTTAGGATGAACAGGGTAATGAGCTACTCCTGGGATGACCCTTTCAAGCTACCGCTGACATGATACTTGAGATGGGGAGAGGTCATTTGACCTTGGGAATCGTTGATGATCGGTTCGAGATGGTCATGCCTTCTAGCACCACGCAATCTAAAGTTAAGGAGCAATGCCGCATGGCCAAGCACTTTGATCAAAATATCTCTCTCTGTCTAGGGAAGCCATTTCTAGATATGGCTCATGTGATGACTAGAGTAGAAAAAGGGACATTGGTTGTAGACATCATGGAGCAGACCAAGGTTGTGTCCCTTAGCAAAGTTGTGGGTTTCCCTAATGATGAAGAAGAGTACATCCCGCCTTCTACTGAAGATGAGGCAATAGCAAGTTCTATTTTCGATGCCTATCCAGAATTACCACTTGAAGCCTGCCTGGTTAATATAACACATGACTGGATGAGACACAAGTCACTGCAATAGTGTGCCAAGATGCTTCAGGTGCTTCCATGCTTTTATTCTAGGTATTATGAAGACCTTAGAGAACTCCCACCACCACTTCAGTCATCCTTAATCAGCCCGCCAGATTTGGAATTGAAGCCATTACCACCGCACTTGAAATATGCATTTCTAGCTTAGGATGAGAAGCTGCCTGTGATTATTTCAGTATATCTGAGTGCCGAGGAGGAAGATCAGTTGCTGATTGTGTTGAAGAACCACTGAGGTGCATTCGGGTGGTCGGTTGCAGACATTAAGGGGATCTCCCCTACATTGTGCCAGCACAAGATCCGGCTCGAGGAGGGAGCCAAGTCAGTGATCCAGCCACAGCGTCGACTAAATCCTACCATGATGGAGGTCGTCAAGAAGGAGGTGATCAAGCTCCTTTCTGCAGGTATCATCTATGCTATATCCGACTCGACGTGGGTGAGTCCTACACAGATAGTCCCTAAAAAGGGGGGAATTACTGTTACACATAATTTGTTAAATGAACCTGTCACGACCCGCTTGGTAACCGGGTGGCGTGTATGTATAGACTACTGTAGATTGAATGTTGCTACTCTTAAGGATCATTTCCCTCTCCCATTCATTGATCAGATTTTGGAGCGATTAGCGGGTCGATCGCATTTTTGTTTTCTTGATGGTTATTCGGGGTACAATCAGATTTCCATTGATCCTAAGGACCAAGAGAAGTCCACCTTCACTTGTCCTTAAAGAACATTTGCATACCGTCGTATGCCATTTGGTCTGTGTAATACATCGGCAACCTTTCAGCGTTGCATGCTTGCCATTTTCTCTGATATGGTTGAACGTTGTTTGGAGGTTTTTATGGATGATTTCTCTGTCTATGGTGCATCCTTTGACGAATGTTTATACAACTTGGACAAAGTTTTGCAACGCTGTGAGGACATGCATTTGGTCCTCAATTGGGAGAAATTCCACATGATGGTTAGTGAAGGGATCGTGCTTGGACATAAAGTGTCTAGCAAAGGGTTGGAGGTAGACCCGGTGAAGATCGAAGTGATTTCCAAATTGCCCCCACCAAATTTGGTTAAAGGGGTACGGAGTTTTCTAGGTCACGTCGGTTTTTACCGCCGCTTTATAAAAGACTTCTCTAAAATCGCCAAACCATTATCTGAGTTGTTGGAAAAGGATGTTGTATTTGATTTTAAAGAAAAATGTTTACATGCTATTAATGTGCTTAAAGAGAAATTGATTTCAGCCCCGGTTGTGCAAACACCGGATTGGACAAAGCCATTCGAATTGATGTGTGATGCGTTAGATTTCGCAGTTGGGGCTGTTTTGGGACAACGGGTGGACAATAAACCCGTTGTGATTTTCAATGCATCCAAAACCTTAAATGAAGCACAACTAAATTACACGACAATTGAAAAAGAACTTCTCGCCGTTGTTTTTGCTTTTGAAAAATTCCGGCAATATCTTGTAGGATCTAAAGTCGTGGTATGGACGGACCAAGCCGCCATTAAGTATTTGATGGAGAAAAAGGATGCCAAACCTAGACTGATTAGGTGGATCATGCTGTTACAAGAATTTGATATTGAAATCAAAGATAAGGCGGGGATTGAAAATGTGGTTGCGGACCATCTTTCTAGGTTGGAAAGGGTAGATGAGAAGGACGTACATATACCCATTACTGAGACGTTTCCTGATGAGCAACTTTTATCTGTGAAATCTAAAGATCCTTGGTTTTCTTATATAGTTAATTATCTTGCTTGCAAAATTATCCCAGATGATTGGACATACCAGGAGAAAAAGAAATGTTTCCATTATTTGCGTTATTATTTCTGGGATGACCCTATTCTGTTGAAGCAGTGCAGGGATGGTGTATTACGCAGGTGCATACCGGAGGTGGAGTACGAAAGCGTCCTTCATCATTGCCATACTCTACCGACGGGTGGCCATCATGCAAGTTCTAGAACTGCGGCCAAGGTACTGGAGAGTGGTCTTTATTGGAATACTTTGTTTAGGGACGCTTATGAGTATGTGAGGCAATGTGATTCCTGCCAAAGGACAGGTAACATTTCAAAAAGACAGGAGATGCCCCTCAATGTATTTCAAGAGGTCGAGGTGTTCAATTTGTGGGGTATTGATTTTATGGGACCCTTTGTGTCCTCAAATTCTAACTTGTACATTCTATTAGCTGTTGACTATGTGTCAAAGTGGGTAGAGGCAATACCCACTAGGACTAATGGTGTCGTTGTAGTGTGCAGGTTTGTCAAAGAATACATTTTCTGTAGGTTTGGTGTACCAAGAATGATCATTAGTGATGGAGGTATGCATTTTCGGAATCATAAGTTCGTGGAACTATTGAGAAAGTATGGGGTAAAGCACAACATTGGTACCCCGTACCACCCGCAGACACAGGGGCAAGTGGAGGTCTCCAATCGGGAGATTAAGAAGATCTTGGAGCGCACTGTGGCTTCCACGAGAAAAAATTGGAGCACCTTGCTGCCGGACGCTTTGTGGGCGTACAGGACGGCGTTTAAGACACCTATAGGCACTATGCCTTTTAGGTTGGCTTACAGTCAGTCCTGCCATTTACGGGTGGAATTGGAGCATAAAGCGCATTGGGCGCTTAGGAAGCTGAATTTGAGCTATGATGAAGCGGGAAGGAAAAGGTTGCTTGAGTTGAATGAACTTGACGAGCTGAGGATGAGTGCATATGAAAGCTCGCGGATCTACAAGGAGCGAACAAAGTTGATTCATGATCGCCATATTCAGATGCGCGTCTTCAAGAAAGGAGATTGTGTACTCTTGTTCAACTCTAGGTTGAAGATGCATCCCGGGAAATTAAAATCCTGATGGAGTGGACCATTCACTATAGAGGAGGTCAGGCCGCATGGCGCAATCATGGTGCGTGATGGCGAGATGACATTCTTGCTTAATGGACAATGATTGAAATTGTATTTCGGTGAAGATTACACAAGGAAAGTGAATGAGGTCAAACTCATTGCACTTCCAGATGCATGAGGAGCTTCATGTCGTCTAGCCTAAGACGTTAAATAAGGGTGCTTGTTAAGAGGCAACCCAGCCATCGGTAGTTTCATTTAGTTTCTTTCACATTTGTAGGTTAGTTTGTTTTGATTTTGTTTTTAGTGTAAAAATGGTACTTTCATCATTTGTTGAATGTGCAGGACTGAGGCAGAGTCGATACCATCGACCCTTGTGTCGATGGTATCGAGATGGGTATAGGTTGACAGCTGCAAAAATTGATCTGCATCGATACTATCGATGGCCTCGTTGATGGTATCGACACACCAGTAGGTTGATCGCAAAAATGAGGTCAATAGTATTGACATGGGCGTCGATACTAGTGAGATCTCTGGAGATATTTAGACAAAATTGTCTCAGTGAAGTCGATACCATCGACGGGCCTGTCGATGGTATCAACCCAGTTACAGGAAGACAGTGGCGGCTGGGTCTCGTGAGGGTGTTTTCCCTAAGCAGAAGTCGATACTATCGACTTGCGTCGATAGTATCGATGCGACACGTCATCGATCCACGAGAGGAAATCAATGGTGATCACTGCCCCAAGAGAGTCGATCCATGGGATGGGTCGATACCATCGACACCTGTCATCGATCCGGGCCCCCAAATCAGGCTATCAACAACCATAGATACTAGCGGAAGACGGATTTTGCTACAGGAGTCGATACCATCGACTCACGTCGATGGTATCGACGGTCATACAACAGCGTCGGCCACAGTTATAAAAGGGATGGTTTGTTGTCATATGACATCACACCTTCAGAGCTTTCTTCCTCCACTTGTGTTGAGCGTCTTGTTTAACCATCGGAGCCCGGTTACGAGCATCCAAGGAGTGTGTTCTTCCCCGAGCCTTCACCGAGCGGAGATCGTCTTCACTGAGTTTTTATTGTTTTGTCTTTTGTTATTTATTTCTTGCAGGTTTTAGTTTGTTTGTAGGATCCACATTCTATCTAGTGTATTCGTGGATGTCTTACGTCATGTGTCATCTCGTTTGCTTGTACATGGGAATTAGGGAAATTTTAAAAAAAATTAGTGCTTTGCAAGCTTGTGTTGTTCAACTTTGAGAACATAACTTAAGAAAATGATTGGGTTTGTCAACTCTAAAATAGGAAATCACAATTGTGCATGCCTTTGATTCATGAAAAGTGGACGGAATTGGTTGTTTGAGCCTAAACTAACCAAATGATAATGAGACTTTAATTTGAAATATGAGAGAGAAACCTCTTAATTACCACACAAGTCAATAAGGAGGGACACATAATAATTTTCAAAGGTTCAGTCAATTAGTCTTGTGATCTATCCACCCCATTTCTTTCATAATCCACCTTAAGAATTGGAAGTACATTACGGTTTTAATTCCTTGATTGCATTCCATGTCAATAGGTCTTGCATTGCAACTACTTTAGTATAGTTTGCATGAAATGAAAAAAAAATTGATTAGTTATACATGCACATCATCTTTAAGTGCATGTCATTTAGTTGCATAATCGTCATTTTGTAGTTGCATTCACATTTTTGTGCATAGAGGACATCATGTGTCTTATATCTTCTGAACATTAAGGGTGATGAACTTGTTACATACCTTCTGAATGTTTCAAATGTATAATTTATGCAATAATAAGTGAGCCCGACAAACAATTCGTTGTCAGCTGTGAAAATAAGGGTTTAAAAAAAAGGAAGAAAAAAAAGTTTTTAAGAAAAAAAATTGAGAAATAAATAGGAATGAGAGGGAGAAAGGAACATGTTCTCACCTACATATTAAGAAGAATGGGTTCATGATGTAGTTCTCTTAGATACTCCATCTCACCTTGAGACGGAATGATAGTGCATGCATCATTCCACCCAAAAGTAGGCATTAGGGCATTTACACTTGCATATGCATCATTTAGGTCATTTTTGTTTTGTGCATGTTAGAACTGTATAATGCTTCCATTTCTTCCATGAGCCACCCATTTCATCCACCCGTTGCTCGAATTGGTAGGCCACCGTGATTTTCTCCTCACTTGTTAATATCAGGAGAGCTGCTTCCATGTAGATGGTAGTTAGAGTGAGCAACGTAGAATAGGAGATCACAAGATGCACTGAGCCTGAACTGGAGAATTTCATTATGTTAACTGCCTTATATGATAGTGTTCATCAATTTTGAGGTAGATATCTTTTATGGATGATTATTGTCGCCTTTAGGGTAATTATCGTTCCGTGGTTAGTGAGGGCCAGTTTGTGAATGTCTGGTGGGGATCATATGGTGATGTTTGTTGTGATGACATGTTCTTTAGTTGACCCTCGCAATTCTATTCGAAGGTTTTGTTGCTCGAGGGCGAGCAATGTTTAAGCTTAGGGGAGTTTGATGCAATGATTTTGAGTCGCATTTATAGACTTGTTTTACTTGTGTTTTATTCATTTATTGGTCATTTTGGTGGTTAATATTGCATAATTCATTTACTTCAATCTATGACCTTTCTCAGTGTCAAATCTCCCTTATTCTATTGTTTTGAGCATAAATGATTACAATAATATGTTTTATTTCGGCTTATGTGGTTTTGTGTTGCAATTTCAGGAAAAACGCATATTTGCTGCTGTCGATACCATCGACACAACCACAGGTTGCCAGCCGCAAGGAGTAGCACAGAGTTGATACCATCGACGGCAAAGTCGATGGTAGCGACTTACCATCAGGTTGCTACTGAGAAGACAGTCGATACTATCGACCCTAAAGTCGACACTATCGACACATGGAGCTTTAGCGACGGAACACGACAAAAGTGATGGCTAAGAGAGTTGATACCATCGACCCTCATTGATGGTATCGAGTTAGCATCAGTCGTGACAAAGAAAAGAAAAGAAGACCAGTCGATACCGCGTAGGGTCGATACCATCGACTCGCGTCGATGGTATCGACATCGTCAGATACAAGTTTGTTTCAGATTGATCTAAATCCGACGGCGGTGGTATTTTTACGACCTAACTCGGGGAATATACCTAATGACGGAGGCCAAGAGCAATCTATAACGTCATTAGCTGCTGCACACGTCCCGCGAAGGTGTGGAGAGAAGAACGGAGCTTAGAAGCACACCCCAGCCGTTCCGGAAGCCGAAGAAGACGTTTTCCACTGCCGAAAGGTTGTAGATCGTGCATTCAACGTCGAGGAATGCTTGGATCTTCTCCGTTCATGGGTTTCATTACTTGTCACATTTTTCTTCATGTTTCCCCTTTTCTCTACCATGTTTTTCTCTGAGATGAACATGCAAGACTAATCCCCTTCGTCTTTAGGACCGGGAGTAGCCCGGGGAAGCATTGTATGACATTTTTATCATAGTAATTCATCATTTATCTCTTAAATCTGTGGTATAATTTTGTTTTCTCAATTATATTATTATGTTTTATCACCATAATGATAATCTAATGCCTTTAATTACTTTGAAAGAAGAATTAACGGTTGAAAAGAGACAAAATTCACATTAATTAACAAATCCCTTGAACAAGGCGATGTATAGTTAATGGTGGACACCCAGAGGTCGATTTTAATGCACCTAGTTTAGGGTATAGGTTACTAGGACGGTGGAACTGACCTAGACATAGGTAGTGAATTGTACCATGAAAGTGGGCAATTCTGACTACAGGCCACTACCCGGATCGAGAGATGAACCTGAATTATTATATGGAAATTCATACAATGAAAACCCGCGGTGAAACTGCAATCCTAAAGATTTTCACTTGAATTGATAAAATCAAACCTTTAATCGATTGCTTTGTTTTATTTTATTTTCTTTTATTTTTACAACAACCTTCAAACTATTTTAATCGGTCTAGCTGATCGCAAATAGTTAGTAGTAGTCTACCGATAGTTCAGTGTCCCTGAGTTTGACTCGGGCCTCACAAGGCCTATACTACTCTGACGCGTGCACTTGTATTTTACGCACGGTTAAATCGTGTCAGATATTAGGATTCATTACCTTGGTATCCAACTCATGTGCTATAAGGAACTCATATCCTTATCTCATCTACATTTACCAACATAACAAATATCAAGACATATAAGAGGAGTCTTCCTAATCATTGGAAGGCTCAGAAGCAAAATCATCACAAACTTTATGATCTTGGAACCATAGTCCAAACAACCATACTCTATAATAAGATATCCATCCTCATGTTTACAACAAATCCACACATACCAAGTGGAAATGATCCACTTGAAAGTTGTGTCCTATAAAGGAAAGACACAAAGGGAAACATACTTCCCACATCATAGTAGCATTGTTCAGGGGTCACTAGCAAAAAGGTAACCAATTCTATTTTCATTATGTAGGTTACACCTTCTTATGTATCATTTTACCTTTTTCATTTCAGGTTCCTTGCCATTATCAAAGGAATCATCATGATTAACATATCTCATTACTCCTTCCTTGATGAATATTTATCACACTTGGGTATGTTCTCTTATTTTATTATATTTTTCTACCACTTATAAATAGGTAAATCATCATATTCTTCATTTTCTTTATTAAACATGGATCATCTATCTTAATTTCTTTCAAACACCATGATTATTTTACATTAACACTTTCTTACATAGGTTGGTCTGAGATTAACTCAGGTTCCACCTTATTCCTTTTCCATTGTTCCCATTCATCTTCTAATTTTGTACTTGTTATAGGAGTTCTCTCTATCTTATGTGGATTTCATACCTTGATTCACTTTATAAGCATAGACTTATCTGTCTTTTGCTTTATTATATTCATGAATCACATCTTCAAGAACTTCTCTTTTGCTTATTTGTATTTGGATTTAGATTTCTTGGTGTTGTATCTTTCTCTTATAGTTACCAAACATTCAAGTTTTGATAGATAATGATGCAATTCTTGTCTTCTTTAAGGTAGGATTGAGATATTCACACCATGATTTCTTATTCGTTATGCTCTTTAGATTGTCTCAAAATGACAACTTGATCAGAGTAATTAGAAAGATAACAATTTAAGAGTTTCATACTTACATTTCTTCAAAAATTGAATACCTGGCCAGGGCACCCAAATACTGAGATTAGGCGGTATGCACAATATTTTTGTGTCATATTCTTAACTTAGACGTCATCCTAGTCTTAAGTCCTAGTGTCCCTGTAGACTCAGTGAACCTAAAGCTCTAATACCAACCTATGAGAAGTTGTTACACTAGATGAGATTACTCAAAACATAAAACACAATCAATCACTAATTAAACACATACCCAAAAATATGGATAAATTAAAACCGATTTCAACGTCAACACCTGCTCAGAAACATTTTCTTAAGATCCCAAAATCTTTCTTATATCCATACTATGTCAAGAATTTGATACAAATTGATCTTTCACCTTATCCACAACATATATACACAAGAGAACAATATTTGTAGATGTGAAAACTCGTTACACTAAATGAGATTACTCAAAACATAAAACACAATCAATCACTAATTAATCACATACCCAAAAATATGGGTAAATTAAAATCGATTTCAACGTCAGCACCAGCTCAGAAACATTTGCATAAGATCCCAAAATATTTCTTATATCAATACTATGCCAAGAATTTGATACAAATAGATCTATCGCCTTAGCCACAATATATATACACAGGAGAACAATATTCATATATGTCACACAAACAAGCATTAACATGCTAACAAAATCCCAATTCTTTTGAAACACCATATACAAACTTTTCCTACCTGGACCTGAGAGTACAGGGATGACTCTAGGACACACTAGACATCTAATCAACTTTATCAAAGATTCATTACTATAGCTCCTCTTCCCTGTCACATGTTTGTTTTCGTCACTTCTGATTACCTAAAAAAAATGTGGCGAACCACAAGGGTGAGACTCATGTCCCAGCAAGAGATATAACCTCCAACAACGTTTATTGATTACAACATTTTAAGTAATTAAATAGTTAAGTAGTTTAATCAAATATAACAAATAAGATCAGCAGTATTGATGATTATCAAAATACATAAGGAGCAGATAATAACTATCATCATTAGACAGACTATCATCCTTTATCTTGTTGACAATATAAGAAACTCAATAGCATATGCATATCTAGCATCATGAGCAAGTCTAGTAACATAGCATAGCTAACAACATGAGCATTTCTAATTGGTTGAACATATCAGCATCATAAGAAGAGCTAAAAACATAAGCACAACTATCTGGATAAGCATGATTAGCAGTATATGCATCTCTAATTACAAAGGCATGGCTAGCATGCAAAACATAACTAACAACATGAGATAGCTAGCATCATGATTATAATCAGCAGTAGTAGTATAGTTATCAACACAAGCATAGCTACTATATGTATGCATCAAAAATCTTAAGATAATCCACAACCTAAGTGTATCTACTATCTCTTAATTGTACTAAGCATCATCTTTATGTAAGGATAACAAACAAGGGTTATCATCAAATGTGAAATGTTGTGTATAACCCTAAACAAATAAGACACACGGCTGTATTACATCTTTTATTACACCCTGGGGAATTTGAATCATACCATTCAAAGTCCAACCGACCCCTGTGAAGGGCTATTTGGTTCCGTACAAGATCTAGGAGTGTCGATATCCTAATATCTCTTCCCCTCAGTCAGTATGAGTAAAAAGGAAGTGACATATCAGTCAAAGTTGCCACCACAACGACATATAGTCAAGCTGATAACTACTAGTCCGACCTTGGTACAGATCACGGCACTAGAAACCAGGGTATTCAAACCCAATCACTGAGGTACAACCGCAGTTGTCCTCTAATCACATCATGTTATAATCACCAAGACACGACCGTAGTCATTCTCAATCACATCAGATGTATGAGTCATGACCATAGCCAACCTCCATAGTCTGCATTGTGGATGACAAGGATATATCCTCTACCTACCACCCCCACATACTCAACAGTATGCGCTCTGAGTTTCCCTTAGGAATACTCGTTTCACCATCGAGTAAGTTCTTACACTGAAGTTGGTTCTACGGCACAGGGCACCACATGATTAGAGTTGCACTTGATTAGTAAGGCCAATTGGGTGAATTAAGGCTGCATCAAACAAGTGGACATACAAACCCAAATTCACTTCTAGAAAGCACATAAATATCAAAACTTGAAAAGATATAAAACATATGAAACATAATTTCTCATCTCATCATCACATGGTACTATTCACTTGCCATTCATGAGACTACACTAGTCATCATATTATCACAAGATATAAATCATTTTCATAATATCACAGTGTATCAACCCTTATCAACTTAAGAGGATTACACCTCATTTAGGGCTCAACCATGCCCAAAGGTCATTAAGACCATCATACTATTCCATGCAAGATCATCATTATCTTTCCATGCCTTACAACAAGGCTCAACAACATCACTTACATATAATACACCAGATCAGCACAATCTTGCATTAATGAGCTAGGAGATATTCATAAACAATCATAGCAGGGTTATATTAACATTAAGAACATTCCTTTATTACATCAACATGCAAGGAATCTAGATATGATTAACACTCATCATTTTCACAATGCACATGTTCAGCATAAGAAAGTATCAACCATCTGGCTATGATAACCACCAATTAACACATTAAGGTTATGATCATTTTAAGGAGGTTATTCCACCATCATTCCATAATATAATAATGTTAAACATGAATACTCATCTTTATCTAATTGCATTAGAGTTGGGTTCAATATGATAAATTATATTAATGTTACTAATCAGCACTCATTCCCAAACCCTAACTCACGGCATCCCCATTGGATCATGGATGCATAAGGTGAAGCATCACCATCACATTCCATACTATTCTCAAGTATGAACCCACACATAAATCAAGGTGTAACCATCATGTTATAGCATACTAGGGTTTCAACAATAATAGAGTACTCCATGATTGTATTAGTCATTCAAGGACTGTTCATACCCAATTATCATCATTTAGTTATATTAAAGCTAGGTATAACAAGCTGTACCTCATTAGGGTTACATATCAACACAACATGATTATCATCCCTTCTATTCATATGATTGAATAGGTAAGACTAATTTACTAAGGGTAACCCTCCATTTGTTCCATCATCATTCAACCTATATCCCTATACCACAATGTCACCCAGAACCATTGGATGTTTAAAAGGTAAGACTATTGGTTGTTTACATAAGTAAACACCTTGGATAAACCATCTATGAAGTCATTGATTTGTGCTCTAGAAAAAGTCACCATCTAAACCTAGACATCCCTTGATTAACAACACAAAAAGTTCATTGAGAGTAGGGTTAAACCCACAATCGACTGTTCAGTTAAAACAAGCCATCCATTGTCAACAAGTAAGCTCCTTAAGTTGATCGTATAAAGGAAACCATCTAAATCCCATTATTAGGACCAACATATTACATTACCCATAATTCCACCTTAATGTAGGAATAAATAGTAGATCTCAACCATTGGGTCAAGTTCACATGTTAAAACCATCAATTACAGCATAGGTCTGACCATTGCATCAAGTGACCCAAGAAATCATTGGTCTAAGGCTTAATTGATGCTAAAACTATATGATTAACTCACCATAGATTGTAGAGACCTGATCCACCATCATTAGTGATCATTAAATCACTATAGGTTGTTAGATCAACACTATATTCATTAAATATCATCAAATATTAAGTTGATGTCATCATTGATTGATATCATCAGTAGGGTACTTAATGGTTGATCATTATACTTCTAATTGATCCAAAACCTGACCTAAGGGGGTGAACATAGGTTGTCACCATCATTTTGGCACCCTTTATCACTACCATGAGTTGTTATGAAGACAACACCATAGGGTTGTTGCAATGGTACAATCATCGGGTCGTGGTTTATAGAAGAAATCAGCTTTAAACCCTAAAATTGACCATTGTTTGATAGGTGTTTAACACCATAGGTTGTCAAACCAACCTGATCCAAGTCAAATTATACCTTATTAATAATGTACACATGATCACAGGCTCATCTAGAACTAAAATAAGAACAGGGAACATTATAAAAATCAAAATCCAAGTCAAGCATAGCTTTTTAATGCACGAATCATCATTTTCAAGCAAGAACATGATCTAGAAAGCTTATGGTAAGCAGTAAACGTGGAGCAAGTTATAAAACTTGCCTCTAATGAGAATATAAAACCCCACACAGCATAAATCTCAATTAGGTAGGGTAGAAAATCCAAGAGTAAGCTATGAATTCATCCATCTAGCACCTTTCTTCATCAAATAAGCAAACCCTAAGCATAAGGAGCAAGAAAGGTAGGGTTTTAGAGCATTAGAGAAATTTCTACCATGGAACAGTAAGGTTCCGGCCTGGAGAAAGCTAGGAGTAAGGATAAAAAAGAAATAGACGGAGTAAAGAAGGGAATTCTTACACTTTTAGGTCAAGATCACTAGAAGGAAGCTTTTCCAACCCTAAAATGAAGTCAATTTCAACCTTAGAGCCTTTCTCCAAGAAGATCACCACTTTCTTCTTCCTTGGGCAGAAAAATTCACAGATGAAAATAGGGATAACGAGGTTAGGAGAAGGAGGGAGGTCGTGGAGAGAAAATGGCTCGTTTTCGTTCTTGGGGATAAGTATATGACACTTTAAGATAAAGAAAAGGAAAAAGTTGAAGTTCTAGTATCTATCCAAGTGTCCATGACCTTAATTTATTAAGAATATACAAGCACACACACAAGAAGATCCCCCACCATGTGTATAGACCTGCTTATCTTTCCTTTGTCGAATTTTCCATCCAATCAAATAATTCATTAGTTGATAGCTACTAAAGGTAGCTCATCCGTTAAGGGGAAAATCCTAAAATACCCTTGGAGAAAACACCTTCAAACCAAGGTTTGAATAGGCTCCCAATTGCTCAAAAAGCTCAAGAATGATGATATAATATCCAAGGAACATAATTCAAGTGATAAATTGCAAAGAAAACCTCTCAATTGGGCATATTGTAGAAAAGTCCAAAATGTGCATAAAATTGCATAACTTGCTCAAACAGTGTCCAAATTGGACCAAATTTGAAACTTAAGCTTGTCTTATGATTTCAAAGCATATAAAAAGGTTATATTATGGTTCTAAGCATTCAATTATGATAATAATCTTATTCAACTCATTAATCATGTTTAGGGGCCTTACAATGACGATGATGATAATTATGATGATGATGATGACGATGACGACGATGACGATGACGATGACGATGACGATGAAGATGACGATAACGATGATGATGACGATGATGATGATGATGACGATGACAATGACGACAATGATGATGACGTCACGATGATGATGATGATGATGATGATGATGATGATGATGATGATGATGATGATGATGATGATGATGATGATGATGATGATGATGATGATGATGATGATGATGATGATGATGATGATGATGATGATGATGATGATGATGATGATGATGATGATGATGATGATGATGATGATGATGATGATGATGATGATGATGATGATGATGATGATGATGATGATGATGATGATGATGATGATGATGATGATGATGATGATGATGATGATGATGATGATGATGATGATGATGATGATGATGATGATGATGATGATGATGATGATGATGATGATGATGATGATGATGATGATGATGATGATGATGATGATGATGATGATGATGATGATGATGATGATGATGATGATGATGATGATGATGATGATGATGATGATGATGATGATGATGATGATGATGATGATGATGATGATGATGATGATGATGATGATGATGATGATGATGATGATGATGATGATGATGATGATGATGATGATGATGATGATGATGATGATGATGATGATGATGATGATGATGATGATGATGATGATGATGATGATGATGATGATGATGATGATGATGATGATGATGATGATGATGATGATGATGATGATGATGATGATGATGATGATGATGATGATGATGATGATGATGATGATGATGATGATGATGATGATGATGATGATGATGATGATGATGATGATGATGATGATTTCGATATGACCCAAGTTTTTCTTTGAGAGGGTCAGGTATGTTTAACGATATGAGATGAGTTGGACCATGAAACCCTATCTAAACCTAGCACCTTGTATGACACATGTGACTTGGATGATATGCTAAACATAGCTAGTAGGTTGGCATGCTTTCTTATTCCTAGTCTTTTATAGTTTGAGATATGATATGTGACATATGGTTCGAGACCAACCTAGGCCGCAATCTCTTTACAAAGAAGGACCTCTAGCATGGGACATACGAATAGGGTGACCTCTTGATATGATTCGACCTGCCACGGGAGAAGGTCAGAGTACCTAAACTCCAAAATATGTGAAAATTTGAAAAAAAAAATGCATGATGATGAGTCCATGTCTATAATACTTCTAAGTATATGAGTTGAGCCACCTAGTTTGGGGTCCCTTAAAAATGTTAAACCCTAGACTTTTTATAAAATGATCTAACCGTAGAGAATGAGGCAATTTAATATATTATGTTTACTATATAGGTGAGGGAGATGTCCTTAGACCCTGAGATGATGTACATGATGTGTGATATCCATGATGAGCCTTGTACTCTATTTGTATGTAAGGGATTCTAGTGGTTTCCCTTATTTTTGATGGTTGGGTAATATGGGTAGATGTGGTTAGCATGTCTCGTTGGACATTGTTAGGCCTTAGCTTGAGTGGCTTGAGCTTGTAGAGATCTTTCTAGATACAAGTGAGGTAATTATAAAACCTTGATGTTAATGATGACATTATTCCTCAAATGATGCTTGATACATGAAATGTCTCACTGACTTATGAAATTTGATATATGCACGATAAGTCACTCTCGCAAGCTAGACCTAATATGAAATAATGCCTTGCAAATAAGATGTAAGTTTGAAACCATGAACTATATGTGACAATGCCCTGAGATATTAGCTTGAATAATCTCGAATATAATGCTGAATTTTAGACCCAAGATGAAAAAAAGGAACATAATTGAATACATTTGGTAGAATTTTGGGGGAAAACTAAAACACACATGAAATCTAGTATAATGATGAAATACATGTTTAATAATATCATTTGGAAGTCATGATTGTGAACATTGTTTGCTTGAGAATTGATAACATATATCTTGATAATATACCTTGGTCTCATATGACGATATGAACAAAAACCCTAATTTAGGGATACTAAGGGATGGGAAAAACCCAAATGCCATGATGATGTATAATATGATGGAACACTAAGTAAAATGTATATAATCGAGAGTATTACACCCTTGATGATGAGAACCTAAGTGTGCATCCCATTGTGTGGGAATTCCTTGGCAACCATGGTTGAATACCTAGACCCTATGAATATAGACATTGACTCTTAACTATGATCTAGATGAATTTTGAGGATGAAATTTCTTATAAGGAGGGAAGGATATGACAACCTCGATTTCCTCTCTCTTTGTTTATACCCTTGATCTTACTTTCTGTGACTCAAATTCACTAAATTGAGTTAAATACCATAGTATTAATGTGGTGATTCTCTAATGTGGTGACATTAATGTTCGATTGCAAAATGTGTGACATCAATTTTCACTTTTGAACTTAGTATCATGCTTTAATAAATCACCTTCTTGAATCTAATTTTGAACCTTGTGATTATAAACTTTTTACTCTAGAATGTATACGATGATGTAAAGAATTCAATTCTGAATCTGACAGTATGAAAAGCACCTCACTTGTATCAACAGATCAAAAGTTATGCCTCTTAGAAAATTCCTAGTTGATCATGCTTTATTTTTGTCTTTTTCCCTTGAATTGGGCCGGCCTAAATAGGCCCAATTAGGTTAAATCGCTGCCCAACATCTTTCCCCCTTCCCCTTCTGCTTTGGGGGAAAATTGTGAGGTTGGTAGGGTCGTCTCCCACCCCCAACTACATCAGGTAATGAACAATGAACCAGATGATGGACAATACACCCAAACCCTAAACCCCTTGATCCATTTATATCCTCCCCTTTCATTCGTTGCTCCTTTTCCTTCTTCATTCCTTCATCCATTTATAGACATAGTGTGGCACATATGACTTGCTTGCCTTGCTCACACTCTAATCTTATGTTAATATAGTTTTATGCACTCCCTCTACTCTGATTTGAATCTATTAGTGTTGTTTCCTCTAGATATGGGTTTCCTACCTAAGTCACATGTTGACCCCTAATGGAATAGGATCTTTGTTGATGCTTGCATGTATGTTGATATGTTGATACCAATGTTGGACTTTGATGTCTTGACCTTTGGGGACATCCACCTATATTTGATTATGCTCTTTATGCCCATACATTGCTGATCTAATCTCACATCTTGTCCAAACCTCATGTCTTGATGATCCATGATGTTGGCTGCTACATCATGAGACTTTTGATCCTAAAATGCAAGTAGGTGACTTAAGGTATTGTATTAATCATAGAACATGAATGGAACCTCAAAATGACATGAAACTTGAACAATAACTTCATGATGACATCTATATCAGTAAAGACAATCTAATGTACTAATAAGAAACTTGGAACCTAATTTTACAAAACCCTAAAATGATGCTATTTAGGGTTAATGATGAGAATCTAATACATGCATGCAATCTTATGCTTAATCAGGTGTTGCTTGTGGATAGATGATCAAGGATAAGTTAGGTTTGACATCTCTGAAATTAGGTATGGGCTTTAATAATTATATGACTATGGAGTTCTCATTTGAAATGAGATACATATGTATGTTTATTTATTTGCTCACATATTGCATGTAGTATTCTAGTATGTACTGGATGTTTTTCTTGTATCATTGTTTTGTAACTTGCAAACATAATATGTATAAAATCCAATATACAATGTTGAAACATAGTTTTTCTCTATGACCTTAGTCATTGAGGTCCCTCATGAAGAAATAGGGTTAGCTCTTGGAAATGGCCTCGAGGTCCCTCACGTATAAATGGGTTAGCTAATCTTGAGCACCCTTATAGACCCTTCTAGTGGGAAGTTGGTCAAAGGCCTTATGAATACATGATATGATGGTATAATTGGAGTGAAATGACCTAAAACACAAGGTCTCTCTTTGCTAAATACTTAACTTATTTATTCTTGTTTTTTATTTCTACAAATCTTTTCAAATTATGAAAAGCTTATGTATATGTATCTTTCAGCCCTATACTCAGCACCTTGTGTGCTTGACCCATCTTGTTTCACATATTTATAGGTTTAGAGATGGCTAGAGGTTGATGGGCTTAGTGAGATATGTAAGGTCTACTTGTTGTAGATCCCTAGTATTCATAAGAAGACTGGTAAAACTGTACTCTTGAACATGTAATTGAAAGCTTGTAATAAACAATGTTTCTTAATATATCTTGTTGAATGTTGAGATTATGATTGGTGTTCTTATCTTGTTATATGTTCATGTATGCAAAGAATTTCGTGCTTCTGCATGTTGTCTTTGGTATTTGTTTGGTTCATGGGACTAGGATTTCGGTTCTGTGACATCATCATCGTCATCATTATCACCATCGTCGTCGTCATCATCTTAGGTCATTTAAGCTACAACTAGTGTAACCTTTATCATGGATCTAGACAACTTTAGATACTACAACTATCATCTAAACTCTCTCATCTAGACTTGTTGTTACATCTCTTTATCTTAGGTTACATGGACACTCACTGCCTTTCTGTGTGTGGTAACATTTTTCATATGTACATATAGTAATACTTGAAATAAGTTTTCTCCAACGTTGAAACGGGCAATCGCAACAGCCATACACCATTCGAATAAAACCAAAACAAAAATGAGTTACCACACTCATTGGGAAGTATAGTACATGACACTTAGAGAACTAGAAAGAACATGGTGTACACTCGTGTAGCTACCCTAAGCACATTCCTGGAACATATGTCTAGGGGTGTAATAAGATCTCCCTTTTCTCATCCTCCTGGACCTACAGCCCATACTATAGGACAGAAGGAGGAGAAAAGAAAGGCTCTAGGGGTTACACAAGTCTACACCTAGTTTTAGAACATCTAGGTTCTAATCTAGAGGGCTAAGCCAACTTAGTTTGTAAAGGATATCTTATTAGGTTTCTAGGGTTGAGATGTAAGGTTGTGTTTAGTTTGTGTTTCATGTGAGCAATGTTTGGTGTAGTTATTGTTCATTCTCTGGTACCATCTGTCACATAACCGTTTGTTACCCAAATCTGAACTCCAAATGACTATAAAGTCAATGGCAATAGGACCTAGGTGTCCGTCCCTAGCATGGTATTATCAAAGCATGAATGTGTAAATGGAAAGCTTAGCATACATGAACATATAAAAAGATAAAAGCACTAATCATAATCTCTTTTTTTTGTCAGAAAAATGCCATTTGCTTTTTTGTATTTTTTAAAAGGTTCTATACAATGCGTACAGATTAAGTAATGAAGTACATAACCAGTAACTATACAAAGGAGAGTATGAAAGAACAAAGAATAGTGTAATGCCCTCCATCAACAAGCAAGTCATCTGTAGAAATCTTGCATCCCAAAACATAGAAGGTAGGTAGAGCAAAGAATCAAGAACTCTAGAGAAGCCAGAAATAGAACATACTCACTCAGAGAGGCTCTCCAAGAAACTAAGCAGATTCACGAGACATGCAAAACTCATACATTGCTTCAAAAATCCAAGTAGAGACCAGAAGGCAGACCATATCATCAACAAAAAGGGAGAATCACATATAGATCCAACTAGTGCATCAACCCAACAGAATACCTAGAGCTATCCAGAAGATAGGCCAATGTAGATCATCAGTCTCAAAACAACACAGATTCCATGGATCACATAACCAGAGAACCACTTTAGGATCAGAGATAGGATAAGCTCGAAGGTCGGATAAGCTCGAAAGCCCTTAGATAGATTTCCAAACCATCTCAGGAGCAGGCAACATAACAGAAGAGACACTACATCTAAAAGGATCAACAAGAAACTGATTTAAGCAAAATACAGAGGCTCAGCCAAGACAAGGAAATCATCCCCTTGCAAACTAGATACGCATACATGAAAGAAGTCCAAGAGCATCCAAAACCACAAGAACACCATATATCAGAAACCAACACTGGTGAGGCAACAGAGGTCAGCAACATCTATTAGCAGATGTGACGACCCGACATCAAATCTAGACAAATTGCCACCAGTAATAATTGCGGAATAACCATAAGCAGTGGATTAACAAAAATCCCTAACATTTAAAATCATTTTGCAAAGATATCCATTACCAAGAAACTCTTAAGGAAAGGACCAAAACTTTATACATATCATGTTTCACATTGTACATACATAGTATCATCTCATCTCGAGGATAACATATAACAGTTTCTTTGCCAAAACCTTTACATAAGCAATGTAAAACCTCAAGGCATACAAGCCAAAATGTTACGACCCCATCTCTCGATAACCCCCAATTAAGGGAGACCGAGAGGTCGAAGCCGCACCCATGACTTCCGGATCAAAGGTTCGACAATTAACTAAGAATAATTATCAAATTTTAACATACTATACTGAAAGCTGTAAGAAAATAAATTTTTGCATACCTTTTTGAAAACTTGGATCTCTAAACTTCTATCCACACAAATACTAATCTATATAATCCTCCTTTGCACTTTAATTCTCTTTTAATACCACATGTGCCACTTTACTATTTGTTCTTTTCATTGTACCTAAAACGCCGACAAACAAAACGTCGGTCAGCCAAAGCTGGTATGTGGGGGAAACAAATAATGTTCAACTAGGTTAACAATATAATCACTCAATTAATCATTTAACAATCAAGATTACGTTTTAAGCCAAACTACTCAATCCATACCTATCCACAACTCTGTGTTGTCCCAATAAGGACTTATATGGTACCTTTATAAAGGTGACTTGATGGACCTACCCTCTAGGCGGCCAAAGTCATTCATGACCTGATGGACCTACCCTCTAGGTAGCCATGTACTAGGTCAGCCATTACGACACAGAGGGGACCGGGATCTGAGCTAGTAGGCACATATCTTATGTGATATCGTAGTCACTTTATAGTTGCAAGAAATAAATAAACATCCAACAGTTTAGTTGCATTCAATGCGGTTAAACATCCGAGAATCCATCGGGAAACTATAGCGGTTATTCATAATCGTAACCACATACCTGTCTTGGAGATATCAAGCAACAATATATCCAAATCCAACTAGATGTCCAATCAAGCAAGCCAATCAATCAATCAAGCAAACATTGATCCTGAAAACATGTATAATGTCTAATTGTCACAAGCATATCCCAAACAACTCCTTATTGACTTGGGACACCTTTCTAAGGTTTCTAAGTCTCATTAGGATGCATTAGGGTTTCTTAGATCAATCTCTCAAACTTTATCCATTTTAGGTCAACAAATCCTAAAATATCCTTTTCCATATTTATGAACCTTAATTGCTCAACTATCCATTTTAATAGTCTTTTATTGACTTATGATCATCACATCCCTAATTATTCATGGATTTGAACATTTAAACAATTAAAAGATATATTCTCCTAAATTAGGGTTTTAAAGCTCATTAATGCATAATCATGCATGAAACCCTAAATTAAGCCAACTATATAAAAAGATCATCTTTTTAGATCATATTTTCACTTTTATTTAACAACAGGTTAATATCAGCTTGAATAATATCATTAAGTCCATATATCATCAAATCTAAGGGTTTTTCCTTAATTAAATCATTAAATATGATAACTTTATGTACTTTTCCCATTTCAAGCATATTTATGCATATAAACTCTGAATTAGACTAATCACGTGCAAAGTTATTCCTTTTTTAACATAATGTACCTTTTTACATTTAACAGGTTAACATCGACCCTAAAGATCCATTAAACCCTATTAAACACATTAATCATATCAAAATAGGGTTTCTTAATCTTTAATTCAGTAAAGATGATAATTTACACTACATATCGAACTATGATCAGATTCAGGCTATAAAACTATTTTTAGTGGATTCCTTGTGTTCTTCTGATCAAAAATCATGTATAAACTTTTATCATCCGAGCTACTATTAGAGAGTTATGATTTTTGCAAGGTTTACCTTTTTGGACCAATCACTAGGCGCCACATCACTCCATCCATGCAACGAGCTTGCTTATTGGAAACATAACGCAATGTATGAATTGCCCTTGGTTAAGTTCTCAGCTTTTCTATGCCCGGAGGGGCATAACTGTCCAAACTCTATTTCGGTTGTCTTCCTCAACGCGTAACCTAGCTGCCGCTGCAGCAAGGTCGAGATGCGGCTCGGCCGCCCTCCTTCCAGCCTCCGTCGACCTCCACGCCGCCTCCCTTGCTTCTTCTGTACCCCGCACAAGTGAGGGTGTCCTCGCTAAGCCACCAAGACGGCCAGGACCCGACCCATCCAGTATGCGGCCATGACCTACCCGCAACACACCTGTAGCCAACCTGCAGGCGTCATGCGATGGTCGAGAGTAGGGAAAAAAGGGCTGAATCTTTCGTGGGTTCTCGGGAGGACAATAGACCTTTATCAGGGTGGATCCGCCGCCCCTCATCGCGTCCACCCCTGCTCCCACCCTCAGCCCGATTGGCCGAGTGCAAGGTTACAGGACATGCGCTCCACGGCCGTGTTGCAAATCCTTCTGCAGTGCCGCGCGATGGTGGAAGCAAGGAGGCAATGGAAGCTCCCTCTGTGGTCTATGTGGGGTCGTCTTGCTTCCCTCAAGACAGCTTAAAGATTCCTCATTGCTCTGTGGTCAGGTTAACCTTTCCGTTAGGGTTTGTATTCCAAGAACAAGAAGAAGAAGAGGAAGAAAGGGGTATATGTGGGATATCTCCCTCCTAGACTCGGCCAGAGCTCTTTCTCTCCTTTTATAGAGGGTGTAGCGAAGTCTAAAGATGGCTATTCTCGAGTTGCCAAGTCCCTTTCCTATTAGGAAGTTACATTCCTTCATGAAAAAGCAACCCTTCTCTCTCTTCATTATTCTTTGGATATCCCCTATAATATGGATATTAGCAAATTCGAAATTTCCTCTTCATTTTCTTTATACTTGCTTTTTCTAACTCATTGGCCACGGATTCTATTTCTTTTAGTAGAAACTATTTCCTTTTTAACAATACCGCATAATTCATTACTTATGTATTCCCATTATTTCTCTATTTTGCAATTTTGGTATTTTCTCTTTCTTTCCTCTTTATTGGGACTCCTTGGATCCCAAGAATCTCAAAGATTTCGAAATTCCTTTTTCAAGGATACTTATTATCCTTCTAGATACATCTATATGCATTATTTCACATTATCTTGTTTATTTCTCATTAAAATATTCCTTTTTGCGGATTTCTCTTTATTTCTCTTTTATTTTCCTCATTGGTATTCCTTTTATCATTAGGAATCCTTGGAACACGAAATTCCACAAAGGATCTCCTAATTACACCTTTTCCCACTTATTTCCAACATTTTAACATTATTTTCAATCTCTTTCTTATTAAAGAAATACTTAATTAAACTTTTCTTCTCTTATTGCCTTTTCTTTGCAACTTTGGACTCCTTGGTACCCAAGGAACCCAAGAGGCACGAAATCCTCTTTGGATTTTCCTTCTAGAGGTTTCCACATTATTCTTTTCTCAAATATTCAATTATTCATTACTAATTGAATTTTCTTTGTTATTTGGGCCCAATATCCAATAAAGCCCAAACACCATCATCAAGGCTATTGTAAACAAAATCCATGTATTCAAAACAAATTATACCATTCTTTGTTCAATTATCTTTAATATGAGGAATTGCATTTCTCACCAATTGAGCCCAAAATTGGGGTTGTAACATCCTTCCCCTCTTATAGGAATTTTGTCCTCAAAATTCAAACAAGCAAACAAACAATCAATTCAGGATAAGTCTTTCCATGTCCATCATTGGCCCCTATGTGGCGTTTCCGTACTCATGGCGTTTCCACAGAACCTTTATCATCACATATTCTTTTCTCTGAGTCCTTTCATCCTGACGTCTATAAACTACACAGGTGACTCAGGTCATTTCAGCCTCCCTTGGGGCTCACTAGGTTCATTGCTCAGCACATGGTCGGGGTACCTCACATAGTGCTCTAAATTGGACACATGGAAAACATTTCCCATTACTCTATCATGAGGGGTAGGGTAAAACCTAACCTTCTCCACCCATCCATCTCTAATGGACCCATGTATCGGGGACTTAGCTCTCTTAGTTATAATTTAGAGGGGTTGGATTTTCATGTCACATATTCTCCCACAGTAACTTGTATGTTTGTCTACTTTGCATCTTCTCATGACTCTCATCGTCTCTAGGCTCCTTTCAGCCCTTGCACAATCAAAGTGACTTCATCTACACGCACTGTGGTCCCTTTTCTAACCATCATGTGGTACTTTTCTAACCATCATGTGGTCCTTTCACCAACATCACCTTACTGAAGTGGTGACCGACACAACCTCTCTTACAGAGCTTCATATAGAACCTGATACTGGCTATGGTGGTCATTGTCACATCTTTCATAGGACAATAACTGTCTCTAGATATCACCCTGAACGATCACACATGCCCTCATCAGACCCTTTAGTCTGGATCATATTAACCATAGTTAGGGGTGATAAACTATACTAACGTTGAGTTCTTCATGTACCTACTTCCACTTTATGGAAGTGAACCTTTAGGTCAAACTCAAGAACCTTTGAACTCGCTTCATGGTGTAGTTGAACCATCTCTCTCATGGGTAGTTCAACTAGATCTGTCCCTTGACAGAACTCTTTCTTTCTTATGTCATCTAGGTAAGGCGATCTACCATAACCCATATTGCATCTCGACCTTCCTCGATCCAGGGAAGACCTATCACAACATCCATAGTGTTGAGCTCTCATTCCCTCTCAGGGATTCTTTTGTCCTCTATATCGATACACTGGGTTACTGGGGTTCATCCTTTACCTCCTGGCTTGCATGGTCATAAACCACATGTAACTTCATCTTAAGCATCCAAAGTGCTATTTCCATTTTCCATGGTGTATGGTAATCTTCCATTCATGATTTCCTGTATGTCATGATTCTTTCAAGATCAAATTCTCTGAAACCCTAAACCACTCTAGTCGGGGTTTCATCACCTTCTCTTCCAAAGAAGTACATCTGAGGTTTTACCACCATCCTTTCATTGCATCCAGGACAAAACTGGCTAACCAAACAACCATAACTTTTCAATGTATCTTGTTACATCTGAATGTTATCCAAACACCTCTCCTTTTCGAACTTAAGGTTAGCCAATCAACCCCTTCTAGCTTCTAGTCCAACAAGTCAGATGTATCTCAACCAGTGCATCCATTGCCACTTCACATCCTTAGGTATTAGGTAACATTGAAGACATACACTTCCATGTATTTCACTTATCATCTCACCTCAAACTATATGTCTATCTTCATTAAGAACACTCTCTGATTTCATCATCATGGTGATCAAACTCAACCTGGTATAACTTGTAAGTTCTTTATAGCTCATGATAAAAACATCCTCATAAGGTGACTACCTCATTCCTCTTAGTGTTTGCAAGCCATACATGTATCATTCACTTTACCAGGGTAGGTTATCTTCTCTATCCCCATTTCTCGTGGCAACATTCCAACCTACATCATCTCTTATCCTTGGTGTATGGCATGTGTAATGTCCTATCTCTCACTCCCATAACAAGAGGAAATAAGCATTTGGCTACAGTCCAAATACAGAGTTCTTCATGTTCCAAGAGTAGAGATGGTACATCCCACCTTGCCAATACACCTTTACATCTAAGTTGCAATGTGCCACATATGTCTCTACATCACAAACATCATGATATCAAGGTTACCTCCATGGAAAACCTAGTCTTGATCCTACTGAGGTTTATATCCTTGGTCATCTCCTCTAGGTCTATAGGGTACCGACTCTTTTGGGGTCATCCCTCTTCCCTTATGCATCAAGAGAGTTCCCTACTCATCTGCCCTTTGGGTCCCATGAGTTCATGAAGGTGATCAATCTCCTAACCCATGGCCCTCAGACAATGATAGTTGTTACCTCCCGACCCTATGGTCATGTGCAACTTGGGAATTTAGACAACTCCTACTTTCATCGATCTTATCCCTACCTGTCCCTAGGATAGACTTAGGATTCTCCATTACAGTACATGTTCACTTAGAACCTTACCCAAGTCTTCATCATCTCTCTTTCTGCATTCATGGGCTGACTCTCATTCGTTCATAGGCATCATGGCAACCTGCCTACCTTGGTCAAGCCCCATACTGGTTATCTCCATGGTAACACATTCACATGCAATAGAGATGGATATCTATGGGTCTGTAGATTCAATCTCATACTATGTACCTTTCACTTAGCTTCTCAAGATCCTATGAGACCTCTTTAGGTTACTTTGAACCAACAAAACTGATATACACCCTTCCAAAGGGGTCCCTCTCCTAGGATGGAAGGAAAACTATCTCTAAGGTCACAAAAGCTCTTAGGTCTAGGGTTTACATCCACACCAGCCTACTTAACCCTAGCAAGCCATTAAGGCACAAGCAGATCACTTACCGAACCATGCTAGGTCATACGTGTCCTCTTTTCTCGACGTTAGATCAAGATCATACCTTTCTTTATCATCATCCTAGTTGTGAGGGGTTCATCAAACATACCTTAAACTTAAAGGGCTCCCCTTTTCCTCTATACATGAGGAGTACCATGCTCCTTTCTATAGGAACTCAATTCTCATCATGAGCATCAGGTATACCACTTCCCCTCTTAGGCCTAGGAACCCTAGGTTCACTTGTAGGTGTCCAACTGAATGCTCTATCTCTTAACTACGAACCAAGCATGCAAAAGACATGCCATGCACTTCTTGTCATCCTTCAACTCAAGCAACACTTAGGGTTGGGTCCTCCTTAAGGACAACCATCAAGGTACAAGGCCTCATAACCTTCTACAAAACCTTTCTAAGTCTAAGGAACTCTTCTTCCTACCTCAGAAGGTAAACACCTATACCGTAGGCACATAGGCACCAGATGCTTCATCTTCACTGTCTAGGGTTTGGTCCCTCTAAAGGAAACTAAGATATCATCAAATTATGAGGCAACCACGGTCATCCCTTATTTTAGGCTTCCAGCCTTCTTGCTGGGTTTCCTTCTCTCTCTAGAGCTAACCCTACATCCAACCTCACCATTAGAGGTCCTCTCTTCATGAAGGATCAACCTCAAAAGCATGCTCTACATGGGTGAAGCCTAGGTTCGAACTTATGGTTGCTCAAGATCATCCATAACCCTTTATGCTTCATCATAATTCCTTATTCAGGGTTTCATCCTACTGCCAGCATTATGACGTGCCCTAGGTTCCATCTATGCCCTACTTGTACAAGTCCATAGGGTTTCAATGGTCCTTCACTAACATCATCATCTAAGGAGCTATCCTTTACCCTAACATGCACGACCCTTCCCAGGGTTGGGTTGCCAAAGGTGCTAGGTCACCCATGGATCGTATGGCATCCCAAAGGCACGTCCTTTCAAACACCTGGTCCAACTCAACTCTCTCTAACCTTCACTTAGGGTTAGGGTTAGCATCATCCTCAGAGGATGTGTCAGGTCTCTATTTGCAATGGAGATCTCTATCTCCGAGACTAACTTATCCTCCTGACAAGAAGGTCTAGCCTCAGGTCTCTTCTGAGGACATGACATCTTATGTCATACGTCTTAAGCATGTATCTATTATTTATTTTGTGCTTAATCTATTAAGCTTATGTCCATGACATCTTATT
Source organism: Alisma plantago-aquatica (assembly GCA_963693085.1). Classification (NCBI taxonomy): domain Eukaryota; kingdom Viridiplantae; phylum Streptophyta; class Magnoliopsida; order Alismatales; family Alismataceae; genus Alisma; species Alisma plantago-aquatica. The sequence continues at coordinate 32,984,566 of OY856414.1, forward strand.
CACATGCCTTTCATTAATTTAGTGGAGGATTCCTTAAACCTTATTAAGCTTACCCATACCTCAAGAGGGTGAGGAGAAGAAAGAAAACCCTAATCCTTTAGGTCCTTATCAGAATTTTGTGATGAGAAGGGATGAATAAGATGAGAAGTTCTAAAGGTATCTTATTTCGATTCATACCCTAAGACTTTGGCCAGGCAGTCACACGGGTTCGGGAGTCCTCGTATTCTGACTAGCGGTGCGGAGGAAAATCTTGCCAGCCCCCGGTCGTGATCCCTTTCTAGACACCTCCGTCTTTCGGATACTCCTCTAATAACTCCCTTGGGTTCTATGGAGTTTGTAAAATTTAATGATTATTAATGGTTAACTGAGGAACCTAAGCTCTAATACCAAATGTTACGACCCCATCTCCCGATAACCCCCAATTAAGGGAGACTGAGAGGTCGAAGCCGCACCCATGACTTCTGGATCAAAGGTTCGACAGTTAACCAAGAATAATTATCAAATTTTAACATACTATACTGAAAGCTGTAAGAAAATAAATTTTTGCATACCTTTTTGAAAACTTGGATCTCGAAACTTCTATCCACACAAATACTAATCTATATAATCCTCCTTTGCACTTTAATTCTCTTTTAATACCACATGTGCCACTTTACTGTTTGTTCTTTTCATTGTACCTAAAACGCCGACAAACAAAACGTCGGTCAGCCAAAGCTGGTATGTGGGGGAAACAAATAATGTTCAACTAGGTTAACAATATAATCACTCAATTAATCATTTAACAATCAAGATTACATTTTGAGCCAAACTACTCAATCCATACCTATCCACAACTTTGTGTTGTCCCTGTAAGGACTTATATGGTACCTCTATAAAGGTGACTTGATGGACCTACCCTCTAGGCAGCCAAAGTCATTCATGACCTGATGGACCTACCCTCTAGGTAGCCATGTACTAGGTCAGCCATTACGACACAGAGGGGACCGGGATCTGAGCTAGTAGGCACATATCTTATGTGATAATCGTAGTCACTTTATAGTTGCAAGAAATAAATAAACATCCAACAGTTTAGTTGCATTCAATGTGGTTGAACATCTGAGAATCCATCCGGAAACTAAAGCAGTTATTCATAATCGAAACCACATACCTGTCTTGGAGATCTCAAGCAACAATATATCCAAATCCAACTAGATGTCCAATCAAGCAAGCCAATCAATCAATCAAGCAAACATTGATCATGAAAACATGTATAATGTCTAATTGTCACAAGCATATCCCAAACAACTCCTTATTGACTTGGGACACATTTCTAAGGTTTCTAAGTCTCATTAGGATGCATTAGGGTTTCTTAGATCAATCTCTCAAACTTTATCCATTTTAGGTCAACAAACCCTAAAATATCCTTTTCCATATTTATGAACCTTAATTGCTCAACTATCCATTTTAATAGTCTTTTATTGACTTATGATCATCACATCCCTAATTATTCATGGATTTGAACATTTAAACAATTAAAAGATATATTCTCCTAAATTAGGGTTTTAAAGCTCGTTAATGCATAATCATGCACGAAACCCTAAATTAAGCCAACTATATAAATTGATCATCTTTTTAGATCCTATTTTCACTTTTATTTAACAACAGGTTAATATCAGCTTGAATAACATAATTAAGTCCATATATCATCAAATCTAAGGGTTTTTCCTTAATTAAATCATTAAATATGATAACTTTATGTACTTTTCCCATTTCAAGCATATTTATGCATATAAACTCTGAATTAGACTAATCACATGCAAAGTTATTCCTTTTTTAACATAATGTACCTTTTTACATTTAACAGGTTAACATCGACCCTAAAGATCCATTAAACCCTATTAAACACATTAATCATATCAAAATAGGGTTTCTTAATCTTTAATTCAGTAAAGATGATAATTTACACTACATATCGAATTATGATCAGATTCAGGCTATAAAACTATTTTTAGTGGATTCCTTGTGTTCTTCTGATCAAAAATCATGTATAAACTTTTATCATCCGAGCTACTATTAGAGAGTTATGATTTTTGCAAGGTTTACCTTTTTGGACCAATCACTAGGCACCACATCACCCCATCCATGCAACGAGCTTGCTTATTGGAAACATAACGCAATGTCTGAATTGCCCTTGGTTAAGTTCCCGGCTTTTCTACGCCTAGAGGGGCATAACCGTCCAAACTCTATTTCGGTTGTCTTCCTCAACGCGTAACCTAGCTGCCGCTGCAGCAAGGTCAAGATGCGGCCCGGTCGCCCTCCTTCCAGCCTCCGTCGACCTCCACGCCACCTCCCTTGCTTCTTCTGTACCCCGCGCAGGTGAGGGTGTCCTCGTTAAGCCACCAAGATGGCCAGGACCCGACCCATCCAGTCTGCGGCCATGACCCACCCGCAGCACACCTGCAGCCAACCTGCAGGCGTCATGCGATGGTCGAGAGCAGGGAAAAAAGGGCTGAATCTTTCGTGGGTTGTCGGGAGGACAACAGACCTTTATCAGGGTGGATCTGCCACCCCTCATCGCATCCGCCCCTTCTCCCACCCTCGGCCCGATTGGCCGAGTGCAAGGTTACAGGACATACACTCCACGGCCGTGCTGCAGATCCTTCTGTAGTGTCGCGCGATGGTGGAAGCAAGGAGGCAATGGAAGCTCCCTCCGCAGTCGATGTGGGGTTGTCTTTCTTCCCTCAAGACAGCTTAAAGATTCCTCATTGCTTCGTGGTCAGGTTAACCTTTCCGTTAGGTTTTGTATGCCAAGAACAAGAAGAAGAAGAGGAAGAAAGGGGTATACGTGGGATATCTCCCTCCTAGACTCGGCCAGAGCTCTTTCTCTCCTTTTATAGAGGGTGTAGCGAAGTCTAAAGATGGCTATTCTTGAGTTGCCAAGTCCCTTTCCTATTAGGAAGTTACATTCCTTCATGAAAAATCAACCCTTCTCTCTCTTCATTATTCTTTGGATATCCCCTATAATATGTATATTAGCAAATTCAAAATTTCCTCTTCATTTTCTTTATACTTGCTCTTTCTAACTCATTGGCCACGGATTCTATTTCTTTTAGTAGAAACTATTTCCTTTTTAACAATACCACATAATTCATTACTTATGTATTCCCATTATTTCTCTATTTTGCAATTTTGGTATTTTCTCTTTCTTTCCTCTTTATTGGGACTCCTTGGATCCCAAGAATCTCAAAGATTTCGAAATTCCTTTTTCAAGGATACTTATTATCCTTCTAGATACATCTATATGCATTATTTCACATTATCTTGTTTATTTCTCATTAAAATATTCCTTTTTGCGGATTTCTCTTTATTTCTCTTTTATTTTCCTCATTGGTATTCCTTTTATCATTAGGAATCCTTGGAACACGAAATTCCACAAAGGATCTCCTAATTACACCTTTTCCCACTTATTTCCAACATTTTAACATTATTTTCAATCTCTTTCTTATTAAAGAAATACTTAATTAAACTTTTCTTCTCTTATTGCCTTTTCTTTGCAACTTTGGACTCCTTGGTACCCAAGGAATCCAAGAGGCACGAAATCCTCTTTGGATTTGCCTTCTAGAGTTTTCCACATTATTCTTTTCTCAAATATTCAATTATTCATTACTAATTGAATTTTCTTTGTTATTTGGGCCCAATAGCCAATAAAGCCCAAACACCATCATCAAGGCTATTGTAAACAAAATCCATGTATTCAAAACAAATTATACCATTCTTTGTTCAATTATCTTTAATATGAGGAATTGCATTTCTCACCAATTGAGCCCAAAATTGGGGTTGTAACACAAAATCTCAGATCATTCATAAAGCCATTACGTACTGACTCCAAGGACCTGAGAGTACAGAGACGACACATAGGACTTCTATCTACAAGACATGATAGATAGTACACTCAAGCTGAGCTATTACTATTGCCCCTGTTGTTGTCCTTCCTCTGTAGAATGGTCTCTACCTCCTCGTGCACGTCCACCTAAAAAATTGTGGATCCCACGGGGTGAGACAATTGTCCCATCGAGATATATAACTCTCCTCCAACAATAGTATTATCACATATAAGTAGTATTAAACTGAAAAGAGGTTCTTTTATATTAATAAGCAAGATTAATCATTATTATAAGCAGAACAGAGTAATCTCTTATCTTAAAGTAATGCATCTATCTATGATAGAGAAATAAATCCTATATTCACTTTACAAGGAATATAAAGAAACAAGTATAACATCTATCCAATTAAGGTGAATAAAAGAAGTGTACATCAACCAATGTATTCTGTATTCGATCCTTAAGAAAATACGCTACATGACTGATTACATATTTACAATCACACTTATGCCCTTAGGATATGAGGTATACCACTCATACTCCAACCGACCACTTCTAAGTTGAAATCAGTACCATACAAGGTCAATGAAAGAGTCGGCTTCCAAGACCTCTCCCGCCTCGGTCAGTATGAGACAACTAACAGGACATCTTGTGTCAACTATTGGCAGGACATATTGTGTCAACTGCAATTAGCTTACTAGGGTAGACTGGTATCTTCACTATAGAGTTACAGTCGCATCATGCACTCTCTTCGGGAGAAGACCACTGAACTTTCCCAGATTATAAGGATAAGGAAGATTATACATCAATTCCTCACATGGTCAGGAGATTCTCATCAATCCTGACAACACATAATAATAATGAAGAAGAATTTACATATCAATTCCTCATTTGGTCGAGAGATTCACATCATCCTGTTATAAATAAGTAAGGTGCTACATCAATTCTTCATTAGGACTTATGGAGATACTTCATCCTTCACCCCCGCATATTCAAAAATATGCTCTCTGAGTTAAACTCGTTTCACCAATCAGCGAACTCTTACACTGAATGGATCTATGGTCAGGGCAACTACATGATCAGATTCCACTTGATTAATTAGGTCCATTACAGTATCTTTTAGCATCAACCGAGTTTCAAAAATTAATTATAATAGATGCTAGAAAGAAAGGTGTAATACATTTATCAAGTAATTTTATAACCTTTGGAACACTTTGAATGCATAACACTCAGGATCTCAGTCCCTTATCACATTACCGAGAATTCTCATCCCTTAACATCATCATCATCATCATTATTAGATCTGGGTATTTAAACCCTTAGTTCATCACTGAACATTATTACCTCTTATCAGGTAGCTGTTACCTCTGGGTCATCATACCAAGGTATTCATTACACTTGTTGTACAAGTATTTCACATGGCTCACAAGGCCCATTAAACATCTTGTTACCTCTCACTAGGAAACAACTATCTTTTAAGATATCAGACTATATAAACATTATACTTGTTGTATGGATATTTAACATGGATCACAAGGCCCATTTAAATTGGTATCATATAAAACATCATAGCTCATACTTGGCTATGCTCATCATCTCACAATTCCTGCATGGTTAGCACTTCATGATAAAAACACTCACAGTATATGACATCACCATGTAATGCAACAGAAATACATCCTTCCCATTATTAGGGTTAGGATTTCCTATTCTAACCGAATAGGGTTTCAGATTCACATCATCACTATGTGATATAAGATAAATACATCCTTCCCATTATTAGGGTTAGGGTTTCTCATTCTAACCGATTAGGGTTTTAAGTGCATACCATCACCCTTCGTTAGGGTTAGGGTTCTCCTTACTAACTAGTTAGGGTTTCAAATCATATCATCTTCCTTTATTAGGGTTAAGGTTTTCCCCTTATTAACAAATTAAGGATTCAAGATCATATTATCAAGAATAAAACCCTAATTCATACTCCACTCATATTAGAAGTATCAATTCATGCTTATTAACATGATTATCACACATGTAAAAGCTTCTCTCTTATCCTCATTAGGACGTTGATTGCATCATACTTTATTAAATTGGCTCAATCATTCTTTCAACGTACATTGGTCTACACTTAACACACTGCATTAAACTCTTTATGTCTTAATGTATTACTTGACATAACACAATTCATGTGTTACTCCATCAAGTATATTGAATTGAGATTCTTCCATCATATTGGGCATAAAGGTGTGTACTTGACACCACATCATGCTTTCATATCGTGTTTGAGGTGTAACCACATCACCATATCATGTATAAGGTGTATCCTTATCATCATATTGTGTATAAGATGTATCCCCCATTACCATATCGTGCACCCATATCGGGTTGTTCAACATTTAGAGTGTCATCTCAAGTTAAAGGTACTTAGCTTCATATCGTGTATGAAGTGAGTGCTTGACCTCATATCATTTTTAAGGTGTATACTTGATATCATATCATGCACAAGGTGTGCACTTCATCATCATATCACGCATAAGGTATATGCATCATCATGGTATCATGTTAGTGGAACATTCACATTACCATATCGGGTTTCCATATTGGGTTAGCATATTGGGTTAGACCCTTATGCTCATATCTATACCTTCAAGGGATCAATCCTATTCATGTTTTGAATGACATGCTAGACAACTAGTTGAACCCTTCACAATCAACCCATTACACAAAATGATAGGTGTGTGGGGCTCCAAAGAATGTTGGGTTTCATTTCATCATCTAGGGTTTCAACACCATATCAGACTATGGTGTATAATTGACATCATGTTGTGTATAAGGTGTGGACTTGTCCTCATATCGTGCACAAGGTGTGTATATGTATGACTCATATCGCCCATGAGGTATACACTCCTCACTATATCGTGTTTATGGTGTGTTCATATCAACATGTCGGGTTACTTATCATCTAGGGTTTGTTATATCGGGTTGGAGTATATGCATGACTCCATGTTGTGCATAAGGTGTGGGCTTGACCTCATATTGTGCACAAGGTGTGTATATGTTTCACTCATATCGTCCATAAGGTATAACTCATCACTATATCGTGCTAGTAGTGTATTCATATCACCATATCGGGTTACCCATCATCTAGGGTTTCATTTCATCATCTCAAGTTTAGAGGTGTTTCAACCTGATATTGGGTTGTACCTTGATGATGTCATCATAATCAACCTCTAGGCTCATGATCTTACTATTCTAGTTCATGGACAATAGTCCTAAACAACTTTTAGAACTCATAGGATCATCAGTTATTCAAGAGAATTCGAAATTGAAAATAGATCAACAAGTTAAATATAATTGAAGGTGAACAATAAGATAATTGGGTTCAAGTTATATAATACGCCTCAATAACAACTTCAGAGCTCCAAGCTCCAAAACTTCATGTTCCTAAAGTTGAAGATGAGCTTATCAAAGGTCCAAGACTTGAGCTCCTCAGCAGTATGCACGATACCTCACCACTTGTGGCCGATATCCCTCACTTGTGGCCGATATCCCTTAATTTGGCTGATACCAAGACTCTATGCATGATATATAAGAGCAATAGGGTGGTAAGATTTGAAAAATTCCACTAATAGGTGAAAGGAAGGGTATATATAGTTGAGGTTCATGAAAAAGAGTGAATATGAGGTGTCATCACTTTAAGCTACTAGGTGCCATGCGTCCATGCATGGTTGACATGTGTACATGCATGCACTCACATTTGTCTTGACATGCAAAACACTTGAGGATAATCTAGAGATAATATCCCGGCCATTACTTATCTCTTTGGATAAGATATATCAACTCTATCACCACTTTATTCATAACCCGATACCACTTTTCCAAGGAAGTTGTAAACCGATACACTTCACCTCCTTGAGGTGCTTAGGTCATCATGGCCTTTTCCAAGAGTCCACAAACCGATATGGGATCCCCTCTATGGCTCCTTGGCTGATAGGAACTCCCATATCAAGTCTACAACTCGACACAACTCATATATGGGCTTCACACTCAATCCTTTCTTGGTCTTTTCATCACCAAGAGTGCCTTCACTCAAAGATGATTAAAACATGGTGTCTCCTTCTTTCTGTCTCCTCTAAATGATACATATAGGGAGTAAGGACACTCTATAGGTGGTAATTTTCATATCAACCCTACATTTTGGGTAAATTACAATTTGTACCAAAATTGGTACACAAGGCACTAGCATCATTCAAACAAGCTCAAACTTGTAATTTAGGCTTTCCAAAAGCCACCACTTAGCATAATTATCTCTCTTATAATACTAAAACACTTAAGGCACATTCAAAATGTGACATATTGCAATGTAACCCCTCATCTTGGATAAATTGCATTTTGGTCCCAAATAAGAGAACATTGCTCAAACATCATTCAAACAGGACCAAACTTGAAACATAAGTTTGTCACCTGATAAAAAAATACTTTATAGGATTATATTAAAGTTCTAAGCAACTTATTTAAGTCAAACAAATAGGATTAGCCCTAAATCCAGGTCAGGGATGTTACAGCAGAGATCCAAATAGAATTAGGTATAAAGAGAGGCTAAGGATTGGAAAAGAATATGCCCAACAGATAAACACTTACATAAGCCTAAAGAAGCCATGACAGAATAATCAACTCAGCATCAGCAAGAAACCATAGAAGAGGAAGGTTATTCTAAGAAATCACTTCCTGTCAGAAAAAATCATATACTCTGTGAGGATCTGCTTCCAGAGGATCTATGCAGATCTATAATTGTCATCATGGACCCTGATGTTTCTTTCAACCCAGCCATGGTAGTAGATAAGACTACAGAGAGTATTCATCTTGTAGTCATTAGAATTGCAGAGCATATCCCAGCTACTTGGCATATGAAAAGAGTCATTAATAGTTCTTTCCAGTTCCCACAACTTACAAATAAAATCACAGCCAAAAAGGATATGGGTAGTGTCCTCATAATACTGATGGAAGAGAGATACCTCTCCTTCTCGAGTATTCAGATGTAGGCAACCTATTATGATGAGATTTCCATAGATGAAATTTAGCTCTCATGTGAGTTTTAATCTTCCAAATCTAGGGAAAACATTATCTTCATCTTTCCTATTTCTGATGCAATTCCATATGGCTTTGAAGTTAGTATTCCTCATATTATCAAACATAATGAAATCCTTTTGAGAAAAATTAACACCACAACCATGCATTTTATCAAGAATAATAGCTTGGAATCTATTATTACATTTTGGAATACACAAGCCAGACTCATCAATAACCTTTGAGACCATACAACCCCAAGGCAAACCTGATAAGGAGATCATATTCTTACCCACAATTTCAAATAGAAATTTGTTCGAAGGAACCCAAGCATCTTGCCATAGCATAGTGTTAGAGACATCTCCAATGTGGAACTTAATGTGCTCTCTTAGAATGTCTCTCACCCTAATAATGTTATTGAAGAGCCAAGAGAAGTTTGGGGACTCGTTAACAATCCAAAAAGAAGTTATCTTCATATACTTCTCAAAAATCCACTTAACCCATAGGAGGTCCTTTTTACTAGCAATGTTCCAAGCATTAACAAGAAGACATGCTCTAGAAACATCTTTGGCTTTCTTCAAACCCAGACCACCTTCCTTCTTAGGTTCAGTGATGTTATCCCATTTGATAAGATGCAGATTTCTTTTCATCTCACTTTTATTAACAACAGGTTAATATCAGCTTGAATTATCCAAATAACATCATTAAGTCCATCTATCATCAAATCTAAGGGTTTTTCCTTAATTAAAACATTAAAGATGATAACTTTATGTCCTTTTCAAATTTCATGCATATTTAGACTAATCATGTGCAAAGTTCTTCTATTTTGAACATAATGTACCTTTTTACATTTAACATGTTAACATCAACTCTAATGATCCATTAAACCCTATTAAACACATTAATCATATCAAAATAGGGTTTCTTAATCTTTAATTTATTAAAGATGGTGATTTACACTACTTTTCGTATAGCAAGAGGAATTAGCTTCTAAACATATTTTTATTGAATTTCCCTCGTTCTGAGGATCAATTTTCATATAAGATTTGTCTCAATCCGAGTTTCCTAGAATTAGTTATGATTTTTGCAAGGATTCACTTACTTGGCCAATCGGAGTGCGCCACGTCACTCGACTTCATGCAACGTTGCTAATCAGGAAACATTTTGAATTGACCTTCTTGCCCTCGGTTAAGTCATATCTGCTACAGCCCGCGGAAGGGCATATTTGTCCAACTGACCCTCAGGTCATCTTCTTCCTCCGGACGGCGCTCCCTGCCGCCCTAGACGCAACTGGCGGAGCTTCTCCTCTCCTCCCTGGATCTCATCGACCACCGGAGTTGGTGCCTCCACCTCCGACGCCCCTAGGTGCTCCCCCAGAAGCCACAAACTCGCGGCCAAAGCCACTGGCTTGCGCTGGCCAGGCCTGCAACACTTGGCGGCCCTGCAGCCCTATCGCTGCTGCCACATGTGATCTAGTGCACGAAGGCGTCGGCCATCCCTCCCCTAGTGTCGTGGGAGCAGGCAGCATCAACCCAACTCGTCCACTGGTCCCTTGTCGCTCTATAGATGTGCTATATCACATGGTTAGGGTTTTGATCATCAAGAAGCAATGGGGAAGAGAGAGGGAGATGTAGGATCTCTTTTTAACTCGATCTAGGGGTCTACCCCTTTATATAGAGGGGTACCCATGCCCATGAATGTTTGCCCACAAAGAAAACAATGCTTTTCCTAAAAGGAAAAGGATTCCTTCATCAAGAAGCTACTTCTCTCTCTTCCTCTTCATATTCCTTTTTCTTTTGATATTATGATTTCGAAAATTATCCCACTTACTCTCTTTGTTTCAGCTTTTCAATCTAATGGCACGAATTTCTATTTTCTTTTAATAGAAATTACTCCTTTATATCGATATCACAAAATTCCTTTTATAATGTATCATATTATCCTTTTATTTTGCAATTTTGGTATTTTCTCTTTCTTTTCTCTATATTGGGGCTCCTTGGACCCTAAGAAACTCTATTATTTTGAAATTCTTTTCCAAGGATATTTATTATCCTTCTAGATGCATCTAAATGCATTATTCTTTATTATTCCTCATTATCTTGTTTATTTCTTATCAAAATAGTTCTTTTTGAGGATTTCTTTTTATTTCTCTTTTATTTTCCTCATTGGCGTTCCTTTTAATATTAGCAACCTCATGGATACGAAATTTCTCCAAGAAATCTCATTTACACCTCTTTCCATTCATTTCCCACATTTTCTCATTGTTTTCAATTTATTTCTTAATAAAGAAATATTTAATTATTCTTTTCTTTTCTTATTGCTTTCTTTTTGCAACCTTGGACTCCCTGATACCCAAGGAACCCAAGAGGCACAAAATCCTCTTTGGATTTGCCTTCTAGAGGTTTCTACATATTTCTTTTCTTAAAAATTCAATTATCCATTTACTAATTGAATTTTCTTGTTATTTGGGCCCAATAGCCAATAAAGCCCACAACACAAATATCAAGGCTATTGTAAACATAATCCATTTATTCAAAACAAATTATATCATTATTTGATCAAATATCCTTAATATGAGAAATTGCATTTCTCACCAATTGAGCCCAAAAATTGGGGTTGTAACACTTGGAGACACTAGGCATCTCTCACAGATGCCATGCATCACTCACGGGTTTTGTAGCTTCTCTCTCATGAGCCGCACAACACACGATGGTGCCGCCAAAAAGCTCACAGAAACTCCCACTGTTGGGCGCAACACATCAAGGTAGGAAGTCACAGGTGGCCACCCACACTCCTCCCACCATTGTGAGTCCAATGGGTGTGTTGGCCTTCGTCGAGGACAACCAGAGAAGGGCCCCTATGTAGGGGTAGTGCGACCAAGCTACTGTCAAACGAATAATAATAAGGGAGTGAGAGGGCATGTTCGATGGGGCAAAAGTAGGGAAGTGAAAGAAGAAGTAGGGGTGGATTTGAAACAAGTTTCAATTGCTTAAAAGGGGTCAAGAAATAGATGTGATTGGTCGTCACAAAAACAATGTAGGTGGTGGTAGTGCCATTGGCGCTGGCTCTAGTACATAGGAAGGTGGTGACTTCTCGGCCATTGATCTAGGGGGAGAATCTGTGGCTCATACATCCTATGGCACTAATTGGTCCACCCGAGGAAGGGTGGATTGTGACCAAAAGGAAAGGGGGTGAGTGGGCCATGTGCCCAGATTTGGCCCAATTAGAATCTAAAATCCAATTAAATCAAACATTAAATGTAGATATTCAAATTTTCATGTCTTATGACTTATAGTTCTGATTGAGGCAAATTTTGTAGCTTGGATTCAAAATTGAGAGCTCTACAAGATGAGATATATTAGGAAGTAAGGATACCTCATTTATGAGGATATATTTCACTTGCAAGATAGGGATGTGTTAAGGATGATACATAGTGCAAAATTACAAATTCATGTCACACATTATAAAATTGAACATTGATTGAGTAAATTGGAGTCCCACAACCATCAAACCATGGAATTGAAATGAATTTGAGTAAGAGGTCAATTGATGAGAGAGAAAGGGTAAAAATACAAAAGATAAAAGTCAGGATGTCACACATGGTTTCTACTAAATAAGAAAATTGAGTTAGTTCACAAAAAATATGTATACCATAAGAACCAAATGGGTGTAGGAAATTAATCCTACGAATCACCAAATTAACTAAACATGTCATGTTTGGATTTTCTAAGAAGGAATTGGCTCTTAGAAATGGTGCTAAAAACGGATGTGTTCGCAAAAGAGTGTGTATGTAATCAATATTAAAACCTAAGAAACACGCACTCAAAGCCCACAGTGGGACATTCAGCATGTAGTACAGCTTAAGGTTGTCTTCATGGGAATCCAGTTCATATCAAAAATTAACTAATTCAATTAATGAAGTGATTCAAGAAGAAAATATTTATAAATTCTCTCTCAAAATATATAAGCAATGATTTAAGTGCATTTGGTGTCATGACAACCATTAACATTCAGATGAACTTCCACAAAATAGATTGAATTCTCTTTTTTTCTATCTATTAAAAATGGTATTATGACTGATTCCTATGAACAATTAGGTATAAAGATTTATCTCCTCCAATTAAAAATCATGCATATAGTAATAGCTTTCCTTAATTCCTCAAAAGAAAACAATTAACAACTTTATAACATGCACATGAGATATCAACGCAGTAACCCCCAATCATTTACAAGTAATTGGTCTTTATATCTCTAATTATTACCAAATATATTTGGATCCCCTCATAGTATGTCGAGTTTGAAAAGTTTAGGGACCTTTTCCAAGAAATCCATAAGCATTCATGAGTAATTAGAAAAACAAGAAATGGGTTCATAATGATGCTAAATGATATTCATAATGTGAGTAATTGGTACCATAAAAGGCACCATATATAAGGAAATCTACTCCATAACTAACGTTGATACTTATAAAAGGTTGCAAATCACAATATCTATGAGTTATATGGAGTGAAAAAGGATAAATAGAGGAGAAGACAAATAGAAATGAAGTGCAACACAAGTAGAGGAAAAATCCTCTACAAAGGAGTTGCATGGGAAGCTTCTCTAGTTTGAGGAGGAGGAGATCCGTCCCTTGCTCCTTCTTATTCTTCCTTTTAGCATTGTCTAGAGTGAAATCACCCTATGGGTTGTCTCCTTCTCGATTACTAAAGTTTGAGTGTGATAAAATGAGAGATTCCCCTCCATATATGCTCTCCTTGTCTTCATATTTTTGTAGAAACTCAACTGTTGGGGTGGACACATGATGTGTCTCTCATTAGTTTTCAACCATTGGGGTTGATAACCATTCGATATGTCATCTCATGGGATTGACGACGTGTCAATTTCCTTCTTGATTGGTTGCTAATGAGGTACGATTATGTGTCTTTAGTTGGACACATCAAGTAGTGGTGTGGTTGGCTTGGATAATTTCTTCTAGGATGGGACACAGCATGCTTGAGTAAAGAACTTTTTGTTTGTTGGTGTCAAAGATGGTTGTTGACTGTGTGATAAGACATGACATGCACTGGATGAGGCATGTCATGCTCATAGTTTGGAAAGTGTGTTGATTTCCTAGACAAGGACATGTTATGCTCGTGGGTGTGCACTTTGTGTCTATCTCAATTAGGCTTGGTTTTGGACTTCTCAAATTCTAAGGTCCTTTCTGAGGTCGACGATAAGTGTAGTAAAAGAGGTCATAAATATGGTATTAAATATGTTCATCAAAGAGGATATTTTAGGAAGATTAGACCATATTTGTTTGATATGGATAAGAAGGGTCCTTTTTTTACAAGGCATAATTGACATAAAGAATGGAATATAGTTTTGTCTAAATTTATAGGATTTATTCAATGATGACTTTACGATGATTTTAAAGACAATTTGGGACATGTTAAAAACACCATTCATGGTGAGCACAGATAGCTTGTGGACATATTTGAATAATTGTGAAGAATAAGAACTATTTAACATTTATTAATGCCTCGGCTAAGCATAAAAATTTCTTGAGTGTTGTAAAATAAGCATGTGTTTTGGATGTGAAAGGTAATCCCATGTTTAGAAATGTTACTAAACATATGAATGTAAAGGAAAGTCTTCTGAAATGGAATAAGGAAGAAATAGATAACGTTTTGACAATGTTGAAGTTCAAGAACTTGAGTCTATTAAAGCTCAGAGAATTTATAATATCAATGCTTGAGGAATTATCTCTTCGTTATGTTACTATTGAAAATAGGAAAGATGCTATTGAAGCTATTTAATTTGAGGAATCTCTTGTTGAACAAGTCTCTTGAGTTAATTGGTGGAAGTTAGGTGATAGAAAAACTTTTTTCTATAATTTAATTAAATTTTAAGAAACATGGAATCCTGTCAAATGTCTTGGAATCAATGACAAATTTGGCATAGTAAATACGACATTTCTCATCATGTTTTCTCCTTTTATGATAAATCATTTAATTGATACTAGGATTCAGATAGTGATAGTTTCAAGTTGGAATAATGAATGGAATCTTCATTCTCTTTAGAGTGTTGAGAAGCATAATATTTGTGAATTGGTCACTTAAGAATAATTTGAGTTTATCATTAAGGAATCATGGTGATTGGTCTGTATGCCTAGATGGATTCAATGGATACTTTTCTCCAGCTTCCTAGAGCATCGTGTACAGAGTTGTGAAAATGTTATCCAAAGCTTTTTTAGAAATACAAAGATGATGGAGGTGAATAATCTTATAATTCTTTGATACATAAGGTGAAGGGGCTAGTGAATATCAAGGATTGGAACCCTATAGCTTTAGACAATTTTCTACATAAATTTGTTTCCAAGTCCTTGCTAATTATGAATGACCTTATTAGACCAAATTAGGTGGCCTTCATTAAAGAGAGGAGGATTTTGGATTCTTTATTATTGGCTAGTGAACTGGTTACTGGTTTTAAAATTCTAATACTAGATCTAAAATGTGCATCAAGGATGATCTGGTGAGAACATATGATTCAATGAAGTGGTCATTTCTCTTCAATGTGCTCAAGAAAATGACTTCACTGAATGTTAGCTATTCTAGATTGTTACAACCCCAATTTTTGGGTTCAATTGGTGAGAAATGTAATTTCTCATATTTGAACAAATAATGATATAATTTGTTTTGAATAAATAGATTTCATGATTGTGTTGTGGGCTTTATTGGCTATTGGGCCCAATAATAAGGAAATTCAATTAATTGAGAAATCGAGAAAAGAAAGATGTGGAAACCTCTAGAAGGCAAGGAACTTAATCCAAAGGTGGATTTCGTGCCACAGGGGTTCCTTGAGTTCCAAGGAGTCCAAAGTTGCAAAGAAAAAGCGATAAGAAAAGAAAAGATTAATTAAGTATTTCTTTATTAAGAAAGAAATTGAAAACAATGGTAAAATGTGGAAAACCAGTGAAAAGATGTGTGATTGAATTATTCTTGGTGGAATTTCGTATCCCAGGGATTCCTAATGATAAAAAGAATACCAATGAGGAAAATAAAAGAGAAATAAAGAGAAATCCTCAAAAGAGATATTTTAATCAGAAATAAACAAGATAATGCAAGAAATAAAGAGAGAAGTGAGGGTTTGGTCATGATGAGTAATAATTCGAACCCCACTTGCTTTCTTGGATTACAAGGAATAGAAATAATGAGAAATAAGAAAATAAGATAGAGGAAATATCAATTAAATAAGTCTTACTAAAGAATAATGAACTTTTTAAGAAAAAAGCCATTTTCCTTTGGAATTTGGGACCCAATTTTGGTATGAGAGTAGATAAAGCCCAAAGGAAGTTTCCCTCAAAATTTGGTTGCAAAATGATGCATGGATTTCAAGATATGCAATTTAGAAACTATCCTAAAGTGTGGACCTTAATTGCATAATAATCACATGGAAATATAATCCCGATTTTCAGATTAATGGTGACCATTGGATCGTCGATCCAATGACTGGGGTTAAATCCCAGTAGCACGGGGAGTCTGGCATAGAGCAGGCTTGGTGAGATCCAAGTCTGGATACTTTCTCACAAAGGAAAGCTCCTTTGATTTCGAGAATGAGCCTGTTGTCTTTGGGAGATGTTTCCGATGAGAACCAAACCTATTTGTCAGGGGTTTGGTCACTGATGGAGGGATTTCCCAACTCGACTGACACATGTGGCCGACCCTATATATAGGGATAGACTAGGGCATCGCGAGCCATCCCTCTTCTTCTGCCCTCGAGATCAGGGTGCAACGACGTTCGTTTTGGCACCTTCAATTCGACGATTGGCTTTGTTCTCCCCCTCGTATAAGCAGTAGGCCTCGTCGGAGAAGAGCTCCGTCGTGCGAGCAACTTGAGCATGAAGCAAAGAAATTGGGACCCTAGTCCAGTTTGGGGAAGCCAGGCGGAGGTTGTGGTGACCTTCTCGGATGTCGGGAGGGGTCGAGTCTCGAAGTCAACTACCCATTTGACCGATGCCAAGAACCTGGATCGCAGAGCATAGCGGCGTGCGTGGAGGTTGAAGGAGATAGGAGGAAAAGACCTCCATGTCCCTGGCGCTAGTGAATGAAGGTAAGGGAAAAACTATCTTTCGTTACTTAAAACAAAAGTTAGGCGTGTGTGACTCTGGTCATTGGATCCTGAGTGGACCAACGGACCATCGATCTAACGATCCGCGTTTTTCTAGAATTTGCTAATAAATCAAATAAAAAGGTTTTCTTTATAAAAAAAGTCATATCTTGAGCTAGAAAACTTGGATGAGAAATATGTATACATGAAAATTGATCAGAAAAATACGAGGGATACATTAAAAATGGTTTGGGAACCTAAATCAGTATCGTTTTGTAAAAGTATATAAATTGGATGGGAAAAGTATTAAATTATGGTTAGAAAACTTAATTTTTGATAAAGGATAGGTTTAAACATGCAAGAGAGTAAATTCGATCATTATTAACTTGTTCAGTGATAAAAATGAATCTTGATCTATTTTGAAGATGAAATTGTAAGAATTAGGGTTTTCAACCTAATATTGTAATTAATGCCCTTAGAAACCCTAAGTGAGGAAGAAAAGATATAATTGATTCGAGGATTAGGGTTTTGTGGTCCAAACCTAATCTTAGGATCTTAATAGAATATAAAATGAGATAATTAGGGTTTGATGAATATTTTGATAAAATAAAGTAAAAGTGGTAGGAAGGAAGTGAAACCCTAATTTTGGTCAAAACCCTAAAAAGGGGCTAGTAACCCTAGGACGATTAGGCCTATTAGATTTGTATACCATGATCCATGATAGAAAATATTGGATGAATATTTCAGGATTGAATTGTGCTTGCTTGATTTACTCTGGACTACTTGATTGTTTGGATTAATTCCGCACTCAAGACAGCTTGACAGGTATGTGGTTAATTATGAATAACTGCCTTAGTTTCCCGAGGATTTTCCGGATGGTTAACCGCATTGAATGCAAATTATCAGTTTGGATGTTCATACTTGCAAACTACAAAGTCACTATGATTATCACATTAATAATAGAAGTATGTATTCTCGCACCTACATGCCACCCTGATGGATGATGCCAAAGGTCAGGCATAGATGGGTAGACCAATGGACACCTTGAGTGGTGACCCCAGGCACCAAGCTCAGGAATGAGAAGGTGGCCTATGATATTGCATGAATAGTGGGCACCATGAGTGGTGACCCCCAGGCACCAAGCTCGGGATTGAGAAGGTGGCCTTAAGTCATTGGCAAAAGGAACCCTAAGGTGGGTATGCCAGGGTTAGGGCAAAAGTGGTGGAGAATGTCATACTGAAAAGTGTAAATTGGCTTGTTAATTAACTTGATTATGTTAATTAGATTGTTAGCCATATGTGCAAACTTTCGGTTGTCCCCACATACCGGCATATTTCGATATGCTGATCGACATTTTGTTTGTCGGCATTTTAGGTACAACCCTAAAATGAACAAACAGTAAAGTGACACATTGTGAGAATAAGAAATAAAGTGCATGGAGGATTAGATAGAGTAGATTCAAGCTCTGGATAGATAGATTTCCAAAGTTTTCAAAGGTAAGCAAAGTTTTAATTTTATACCAAGTTTTCAGCTTAGTTCGTAGAATTTCATAATTATTATTGATTATTTGTCGAACCTTTGATCATGTTAATTGAATAACGGCTCTGACCTTCGGGTCTCCCTTAATTGGGGGTTACCGGGAGGCGGGGTCGTTACAATTGGTATCAGAGCATAGGTTCCTCATCTAATCGTTAATCATTATTAAATTTTACAAATTCCATAGAACCGAGGGAGTTATTAGAGGATTGTCCAAAATATTGAGGTGTCTAGAAAAGGATCACGTCCGGGGGCTGGCAATATTTTCCTCTACACCGCTAGTCAGAATACGAGAACTCCCAGATTGTGTGACTGCCTGGCCGATGTCTTAGGATGTGACTTGAAATAAGATACCTTTAAGACTCTCTCATCTTGTTCCTCCCTTCTCAACTCAAATTCTGTTAAGGACCTTAAGGATTAGGGTTTCCTCTCTTCTCCTCACCCTCTTGAGGTATGGGTAAGGTTAATAAGGTCTAAGGAATCCTCCACCAAATTAATGAAAAGCATGTAAATAAGATGTCATGGACATAAGCTTAATAGATTAAGCACAAACTGAAGAATAGATACATGCTTATGTTGTATGACACGAGTTGTCATTGCTCTCAGGAGAAACATGAGGATAGACCTCCTTGTCAGGAGGATGAGTAGAGAGAGTTGGTCTTGGAGGTAGAGACCTCCATTAAAAGTAGAGACCTAGCACATCCTATGAGGATGATGTTAACCCTAACCCTAAGTGAAGGTACGAGAAAGAGAGATGACATGTTGAGTTAGATGTCATGGTTGACCGAGTGTTTGGATGGACACACCTTGGGATGCCATACGATCCATGAGAGGTTAGATGACCGAGTACCTTTAGCAACCCAATCCTAGGAAGGTTTGTGCATGTTTGAGAGAAAGATAGATCCTTCATGGATGAGGTTAGAGAAGAACCTATAGAAACCTTATGGGCTGTTGCAGGAAGGGTATAGCTTGCACCCAGAGTACGTCAGTGGATGGCAGTAGGTTGAAACCCTGGCCAGTATGCATGATGGATGGCTTATGGGATGAGCATAAAGGGCTAGGTATAATCTTGAGCCAAACATGAGTTGAGCATAGGCTTCACCCACATAAGGGTATGCTTGTGAGCTTGAATCTTCATGGAGAAGGGACCTCTAGCAGGAAGGCTGGATGTGGAGTTAGCTTTGGAGAGAGAAAGCAGGACCCCAGCAAGAAGATTGGAAGCTTAGCTTCTGAGACATGAGGAATAGGGGGAGTCGAGGATGATGTGACCTAAGTGAATGATAGTAGTTTCCTCATGCATGATCCCTAGAGGCTGATGATATCTTGGTTGCCTTTAGAGGAACCAATCCCTAGAGAGAGGATGAGTCTGTTAATACCTTTGTACCTCTGGTATAGATGAGAAGAAGAGTTCCTTAGATCACGTAGAGGTTTAGTAACAGGTGGTAAGGCCTTGTACCTAGTTGTTTTTCCTTGAGGAGGACTCAACTATGAGGTGTTTCTCTTATAAAAGGATCATGGAAGTACATGACATACCTTGTACATGCTTGATTCGTGGTTAAGAGATTGAACATGCAGTTGGACACCCAAAGGTGAACCTAGGGTTCCTAGGCCTAAGAGGGGAAGCAGTGTACCCAATGCTCATGATGAGATTTGAGTCTTTATAGTTTCGAGCATGGTACTCCTCATGCGTAGAGGTAAAGGAAACCCCTTAAGTTAAGGGTATGTTTGATGAACCCCTCACGACTAAGTTGATCTAATGGTTGAGGAAAGAGAACAAGTATGACCTAGCATGGTTTAATAGGTGTTCTGCTTGTGCCCTAGTGGCTGCTGGGTTAGGCTTGCTCATGTGAATGTAAACCCTAAGGACGGTTGTGACCTTGCTATCAAGAGGTGTAGTTTCCTCCCATCCTGGGAGAGGGATCCTTTTGTAGGGTGTATACCAATTTTTTTGTTTTTGAGGTAACCTAAAGAGGTTTCATATGATCTTGAGAAGCTAAGTGATGAGTACATGGTAAGAGAATGAACTTGTAGACCCATAGTGTCATGCCCCAATCTCACATTAACCACAAACCACGAGATTAAGACGCGACAGGATGATATTTACACATAAGCCAAGCACTCTTCACTTTTTATAACATTTTAAAGACATTAATAGGATAATCTGATTTATGCTGTAAAAATGAAACTAAACAAACTGCGGAAGCATCTTTATTAACTGACTAGCAATATAAACAGAGTCTACAGCATTTTACATTTGTCCGACATAAAATAAAGCATAACAGATAATTTACATCTTTATACGCATTCACTCTCTCACTCACACCTTGTCCCAAAGATCGAGGGGAAAGGATTAAGAGACCTCTAACTACTAACTACGTATACCTTCTACAGGCTAAGCGATAGGATGAAAGGATCCTTCAGACTTCCTGCTGCTGATGATAACCTGAAAATGTTTTGAGTAGAGGTATGAGCCTACTCGCTCAGTGAATAGTATTTCACTTAGCTATCACTAAACAACTCATCAGGTTTATAATATTGAAATTAAACATAAATGCAGTACTAAGCAGGGTAGTACTACTAACATAACAGATTTGCATAATATAATCACATTTCCATGCAATAACAGATAATTTGAACAGATAATCAGATATAAAGAAATAGCACAAAGTTTGAATACTTAAATTTATTGTGATCCTATATGAGTACCAATTTATATTATTATTATGCCCTAATCATATGCAGTGTACCCTGCATATGAATATCCGTAGCGAACTACGATCCCACCGTACAAGACTTAGCGACACACCCGGGAAATGCTAAGTCTGACGCCAGCCCTGCTCTGCCACAGGACCCCAGGCTCATCGGCCTCACTGCACTACATCGAGTGCTCTAGACTCCTCCTCTAACCTGAGTACACAAGCAGAGAGTCTCACGGGGTTACCTCCATGACATCGCACGGATCTATTTGCAATAACCCCCAATTTTCTCCAGTGCCACCGTGACATCGCACGCGTTATTGTTGGACACTGCCTCTCTATCCTCGTGTCTCCATGACATCACACGGATAATGTTGCAACACGAGTTTCACCCCTAAGAAGCAGATCTGTCAAAGGGGTTCTACGGTGTTAGGGCACCTAAGTCTATTAACTGATTAACATATAAACATTTTAACAGGAAAATCACATTTCATGCATATTAAATTCTTAAATAAGCATTTAAACAGGAATATCACATTTCATGCATATAGCACAATCTAAATATCACATGAAGCAAATATATATCCTTTATCATCATTAAACATGATTCAATCTCATTTATTCACTTTCGATGCTAAACATCTATTTTTAAATCAGCAAATACATTGCAAATATAATTAAGGAAATTTCATCATTTTTAGTAAGCATATTAGGTATTTTAAGTTCCAATGAAACTAACATACTCTATTGTATGTACTACGCTGTTTAGAAGTTATACTAACTGATACAGAAGTAATTGAGCATTTAAATTGAGTTAAATAATGATTTCTAAATGAACTACTACTCACCGCATTTCGAACTGTCCGGGTTCGTCCGGATCCGTCCAGGAACACGTCCAGGGACCAATTTCTGGGTATACATCAGTCGTCTTCAACCTCGGTTCAATTCTAAAACAAGTCTGCTAATTGGAGACGAGCTCGTTTGTGTGTTGTTTGCGGCTAGGGGGTTGTGGATTCTTGCACGAACCTCGAGGATGAACTGAAAGTAGTTGATTTAGTACTATTCTTCACGCCTAATACTCCTGCTTCGGACCAGTTGAAGCTTTCTTTGCTGCTAGGCGTGCCCTAGCTAACGGAGAGATAAACCAGTGATAGACAACTGAGGTCCTCAAAGAGTTCAACAGTCAATTTCCTGACATATGGTTGCAGCACTTCCTATGCAAAGAGTCACATATATCAAATACAAGGATTGAAACCCAATAAGTAAAATCATGGAGTTTAGAATTTGTGGGGATGGCACGGGTGGTAGCCTGTGGCATTGCCGCAGCCGGTCCAGGAAAGCTTACCTGGTGGAGAGAAGAGGATAAGGATTCATATAGTGTAAGGTACGCATCCATGGAGTCGAGGACTGAAGGGTCAACCTTTCTCATTCTCCTTCTCCCGTGGTCTCTTCTGCTCCTTCTGATACCATCGACGCCTCCGTGACGATATCCATCCAGGTCTCCGATAGTCCAATTACCATCACCAGCTGCTATCTCGACCTCCTCTTTCAGCCGGGCAAGGACAATGGGCAGCCACCATAGCAGCCCTTCCAAGCCCTAAACAGCCAACGATGCTGCTGCAATTCGGGCGCAGGAGCAGATGCTAGTTGGGTGCCACCCCTACTACTTGGATGGCCGGCGCTCTGGCTAGGGTGGGTGGCTAGGGCGAGGCTGGGGAGGAAGATGGAGGGCGGAGGAACGAGGTGCAGCCGAGACGACCTCACAAGCTCCAAAATTGGCCGTCTCAACCTCCTTTGCTGCTGCCGATGGCACGCAGCTGCTGCTGCGGTAGGGAGGCACTACTAACTGGAAGAGGCATAGGTGGGCGCAAGCTAGGGCAAGAAGGACGAAGAAGAAGCGGAAGGATGGGGCACTGCTGGTCGGAGGTGTGAAAGCCCAAGGAATCACCCACGATTTCCCCCTCTGGCTGCTGCGATCGGGCTAGATGTGCGCACCGCTTTTGCGGTTCCCTGCTCTGTTAATCGCATGAAGAAGAAGAGAGGATAAACGAGAAACGGTAAAGGGAAATAAGGGAAAATCAAAATTAATAGCCAATTAAATAGGTAAAATTGCATATTCAACCCCAAGGTCTTGTAAAGCCATAACTTTTGCCTCGTAGGTCCAATTTGGACGATTCTTCTTGCAACATTTCATGCACGAGATCCTCTACACCCTCCAAGCAAGAAATCATCCTAATTAGCTTATCTCAGATAATCAAAATACTAATCGCTTCTTGGATACTTATTTAACTTAACAATTAACACTGTGATTATCATTAATTACATGAGATGAGTCAATCTCAACCATTGATTCACACCATAGCTTACCTTGATTAACCATGGTATTATACAAAATACTTAGCACTAATCAAGGTGCTTCATGCTAATCGAGGTACTTATTAGTTAATCATGGAGTGGGTCATAACAACCTTTTCCTCTTAAAAGAATTTCGTCCCGAAATTCCTAAAAGAGAAAGGGAACTTGTCATTCATTCCTGACTCGTGTTTCCACGTGCCTTCCTTTAGGTTAAGATTTCTCCACAAAACTATCACTAATGGTACCTCACAATTCGTGAGTTTCTTGATCCTCCGATCAACCATCTGTATAGGTCCCTTAATCTAGGACACTTTTGATCTGATTCCAGATCGACCCACAAAACATTGTCTTACCAGAACCGTTATAACAATATCTCACTTTATGGTAATTACCAAGAAATTATTATACTATTCATGCAAACAAACTAAAATTCTTAAATAAATAGAAAGCATGTCTATTTGGTACAAAAATTTAAATCATGCAATTTAACTGTTAAACATCACTACATATCATGCTGAGAATTGATATCAAAATACTTGATTCATCGTACACCCTATCCTTAGGGTTTCATTTGCCTTGTTCATTCATCACATGCCAACACCCTACTCTTAGGGTTATCTCATTTGCTAGTCACATGGTAATACCCTACTCTTAGGGTTTCCGTTATCTCATCTGTTTGATTGCAGTTCAAATCACAATACAGTATTATTCTGGAACTGGCAGAGCAGTATATTTCAAATCATTGTAATTACTGAGTAATGTTTATATCATGCATGTAGACAGATTAAAAATTCATAAATATCCCAAACTCAAATCAATTTTGGCACATACATACTGAATTTCATGTAATTGAACATTTTATTACACCAACAAGAGTAATTTACTCCACTTATAAGAAACCATCTGTAATATTTATCGATTATCTGAAATTTCTTGAAGAACGTGCATATTAACCAAATTCCTGGTTTATGCATCCCATAACTCAATTAAGAGTTATTTTCGTATCATAACACAAATATTTAATGGTACTTGAGAATTCTAATAATATCTCAGAGAAACGTGTCAATTCACGTAAATGTTAAGTCACACACATTAACATAACAGGAAGCATGCAACTAGATTTATTTGCATATTTTAATGCTATCTTACTATCTTGAAATCATGCACCTAATGGTTTACCAAATTTGTATTGTCTGGGTTTATATTCAAACCGAACCATTATCAGTTGTGTATTTCTAAACTCAACATTCTCACTAAGCAAACTCTATAAGACTTAAATGTTCTTCCCAACTTCCACTGAGATGCATAACACATGCTCTCAGCATGTCCTTAAGAGTCTGAATGGTCCTCTCAGACTGACCATCCGTCTGCGGATGAAAAGGTTGTACTGAATCTTAACTTTGTGCCCGAAGCACGATGCAACTGTTTCCACAACCTAGATGTGAACTTAGGATCTTAATATGATATGATTGAAACTGGATTACCAGGAAATCTAACTATTTCATTCATGTATATCCATGGTCAAGTTTCGAGACATCAAAGGTCGACTTAATATGAAGAAAGCGAGCAGACTAAATTAATCTATCCACAATCATTCATATCAAATCACAACCTCTAGGTGTCCTGGGTAATCTTACCACAAAATCCATTGTGATAAATTCCCATTCCCATTCAGGCATAGAAAAGATTACAAGATAGCTATAGATTTTTAGGGTTCAGCCTTAACCTACTGGTATACACTACTTTTAACCACATACTTAGCTACATCCCTCTGCATACCTGACCACTCGTTTCAACTACTTGGAATTCATATAAATCTTAGTGTTTCCTGCTAGCATAGCATACATCAATACATACACTTCCATAAGAATTTTTTCTTTCAGCCTTTTCCCCTTAAAAGAATTTTACACTATCTCGAAGTACACACAACATGTCATGCATAGTCTGGTTTAACTCACTATCACCCTATAGTAGTTCCTTGATTCTGATTATAAGAAGTAGGCTTAACTTACATCTATACAATCAAATCACTTTGTGTTGTCACCCTTAAAGCCTAAGTTCAGCTTCCACATTTCTACTAACAGGTCTCTATTAAAACCTGCCATAGAGAATGCATTAGTTGTTGAACTTGACTTTCTGCTGAAAGCATCAGCCACCACATTCTCTTTACCAGGGTGATAATCTATTGTCACATCATAAAGATAGTGACGTTATGACTTAAGAACATGAACTACAGTAGCTAACTTCAGATCATATATCGGGTAATACTCCTCATTCTATGCTGCTTACTTCTTATAGTTACATTTTAGGTTTATGTTTTACTCTTTTCTCTAAGTCATTTCATGTTGTTCAAGTACCGTTCAGATTAACTACCTTAAAACCCTAGGTCACTATCAAAGCCAGTTTACTTTTCATAGAACAAATCTCAAGGTCTTATTTTACAAAGTTACTAGTATTCAAGGTTACATTACTAATGATATCCCTTAAACTACTACAAACTTTAATCATTCTAGGGTTTGATCCTTTATTAATAACATAGAATTATTGTGTGTGTGTGGTCGATTATATAAATCAATTTGAGTTGCTTGGGTCAATAGCATATTAACCCAGCACTCAACTTTAATTACATTAGCTGAAAATTCAGTTTTCATAATAGTTTCTGTAATTCGTTTATTAAACAGCTAACAGAAGCTCCAAAAATTCTGGAAATTTTATATGTTATACCTAATGAAGTTTCAGACCTCCAGTAAAAATTTGAGATCATTTCAAGTTACCAATAATTAATTAAAAATCAAACAGTGCGCTGCTATATAGCAGTCTGCAGCAGATTCGGTCGAGTTGCAACTCGACCGACACCTTACTGTAGAGATCAAAAGTCATCCAAAAATTACGCCAATTTAACAGTGTCTAAAATTGTGTTTTTCAAACACAGTTAAAATTTGAGATCAATTGGATATACCAATAAAAAGATAAAATTCAATTACAACACTGCTATATAAATCTGAAAATGTGATCGGTCGAGTTTGAAACTCAACCGATGAACAGGTCAGAACATTCTTCAAAAATTCTGATATCTTCCAATGTTGTTCACATTTTATATATCCAAATCATATTCCAAATTTAGCCAAATTAGAGTTACACATAAGATACTAAAAATCATTTACTAAAACACTTTACTTGTCAAATTTGTATTTATGTATCATCAAAACCCTGTTTTGGGCCGATTAGGGTCTATGCTTCTCAAGCCCTAATTCTCAGGATTAAAGAACATTTAGACTTCTTATCTTAGTTAAAACATTCTAGTGTATATACATTCTCACTATATTACGGGTCTAAATCTTCCAGAGTCTATTCTTATTTTACTGTTAATAGAAGTCGTTAGATCCCAGTAACGCATCCTGCCAGCCGGACCAGGCCGAACCTGTAGTCCTGAAGCCAAGAGCTACTCGAGATTAATCAACCCCTATTAATCTTAAACATGTGGAAAGAATATCCACCTAGGGCAACTCAATTAAACATAATTTCGGGTCTACTTTAATACAAAGAAAACAAACATTAAATAATTCACTTCATGTCACAACAATATAAAAGAATCATACTTATTGTACAAACTGAAAGTCTAAATTCATGCATATAAGAGTGTTTCTAATGATCTTTAATCAATAAGCAATACAAAGTAGGAGTTATATCACATCCTTTATTTAACCTCTTACTCCTACATAAATTTCTGATTTCTTAACCCTAAGATTTCTAGGGTTTTCTCTCTAGCCTATCCTTCCTCTGCATACCTGGCCAGGGCATCCAGAGAAGAACAGACAGAGTAGCTTGATACTGGTCAATCTAAGTATTCAGACACCTGGCCAGGGTATCTAAACACTCAGACCTTCCAGAGCTAAAACACATCATTCATTATTCGTCTTACTTATAACCTTATCTTTTGACCCTAATGATTCTTAACGACTCATCTTAAGCTCATTACTTGATTCTCGTGACCACATCCTCTTCCTGCTATCTGCAATAATATAACAGAACACTTCCTGTTAGAAAATTACAGATAGAAGAAAGACACCTAAACCTTAATCCTATGGGTCTCTTATCGTCCCCTGACCTTGAGTAACTATGTACTCAAACCAAAGCTCTGATACCAAAAGTTGTCACGCCCCAATCTCACATTAACCACAAACCACGAGATTAAGACGCGACAGGATGATATTTACACATAAGCCAAGCACTCTTCACTTTTTATAACATTTTAAAGACATTAATAGGATAATCTGATTTATGCTGTAAAAATGAAACTAAACAAACTGCGGAAGCATCTTTATTAACTGACTAGCAATATAAACAGAGTCTACAGCATTTTACATTTGTCCGACATAAAATAAAGCATAACAGATAATTTACATCTTTATACGCATTCACTCTCTCACTCACACCTTGTCCCAAAGATCGAGGGGAAAGGATTAAGAGACCTCTAACTACTAACTACGTATACCTTCTACAGGCTAAGCGATAGGATGAAAGGATCCTTCAGACTTCCTGCTGCTGATGATAACCTGAAAATGTTTTGAGTAGAGGTATGAGCCTACTCGCTCAGTGAATAGTATTTCACTTAGCTATCACTAAACAACTCATCAGGTTTATAATATTGAAATTAAACATAAATGCAGTACTAAGCAGGGTAGTACTATTAACATAACAGATTTGCATAATATAATCACATTTCCATGCAATAACAAATAATTTGAACAGATAAACAGATATAATGAAATAGCACAAAGTTCGAATACTTAAATTTACTGTGATCCTATATGAGTACCAATTTATATTATTATTATGCCCTAATCATATGCAGTGTACCCTGCATATGAAGATCCGTAGCGAACTACGATCCCACCGTACAAGACTTAGCGACACACCCGGGAAATGCTAAGTCTGACGCCAGCCCTGCTCTGCCACAGGACCCCAGGCTCATCGGCCTTCAGGCTCATCGGCCTCACTGCACTACATCGAGTGCTCTAGACTCCTCCTCTAACCTGAGTACACAAGCGGAGAGTCTCACGGGGTTACCTCCATGACATCGCACGGATCTTATTGCAATAACCCCCAATTTTCTCCAGTGCCACCGTGACATCGCACGCGTTATTGTTGGACACTGCCTCTCTATCCTCGTGTCTCCATGACATCGCACGGATAATGTTGCAACACGAGTTTCACCCCTAAGAAGCAGATCTGTCAAAGGGGTTCTACGGTGTTAGGGCACCTAAGTCTATTAACTGATTAACATATAAACATTTTAATAGGAAAATCACATTTCATGCATATTAAATTCTTAAATAAGCATTTAAACAGGAATATCACATTTCATGCATATAGCACAATCTAAATATCACATGAAGCAAATATATATCCTTTATCATCATTAAACATGATTCAATCTCATTTATTCACTTTCGATGCTAAACATCTATTTTTAAATCAGCAAATACATTGCAAATATAATACAGGAAATTTCATCATTTTCAGTAAGCATATTAGGTATTTCAAGTTCCAATGAAACTAACATACTCTATTGTATGTACTACGCTGTTTAGAAGTTATACTAACTGATACAGAAGTAATTGAGCATTTAAATTGAGTTAAATAATGATTTCTAAATGAACTACTACTCACCGCATTTCGAACTGTCCGGGTTCGTCCGGATCCATCCAGGAACACATCCAGGGACCAATTTCTGGGTATACATCAGTCGTCTTCAACCTTGGTTCAATTCTAAAACAAGTCTGCTAATTGGAGACGAGCTTGTTTGTGTGTTGTTCGCGGCTAGGGGGTTGTGGATTCTTGCACGAACCTCGAGGATGAACTGAAAGTAGTTGATTTAGTACTATTCTTCACGCCTAATACTCCTGCTTCGGACCAGCTGAAGCTTTCTTTGCTTCTAGGCGTGCCCTAGCTAACGGAGAGATAAACCAGTGATAGACAACTGAGGTCCTCAAAGAGTTCAACAGTCAATTTCCTGACATATGGTTGCAGCACTTCCTATGCAAAGAGTCACATATATCAAATACAAGGATTGAAACCCAATAAGTAAAATCACAGAGTTTAGAATTTGTGGGGATGGCACGGGTGGTAGCCTGTGGCATTGCCGCAGCCGGTCCAGGAAAGCTTACCGGCGGAGAGAAGAGGATAAGGATTCATATAGTGTAAGGTACGCATCCATGGAGTCGAGGACTGAAGGGTCAACCTTTCTCATTCTCCTTCTCCCGTGGTCTCTTCTGCTCCTTCTGATACCATCGACGCCTCCGTGACGATATCCATCCAGGTCTCCGATAGTCCAATTACCATCACCAGCTGCTATCTCGACCTCCTCTTTCAGCCGGGCAAGGACAATGGGCAGCCACCATAGCAGCCCTTCCAAGCCCTAAACAGCCAACGATGCTGCTGCAATTCGGGCGCAGGAGCAGATGCTAGTTGGGTGCCGCCCCTACTGCTTGGCTGGCCGGCGCTCTGGCTAGGGTGGGTGGCTAGGGCGAGGCTGGGGAGGAAGATGGAGGGCGGAGGAACGAGGTGCAGCCGAGACGACCTCACAAGCTCCAAAATTGGCCGTCTCAACCTCCTTTGCTACTGCCGATGGCACGCAGCTGCTGCTGCGGTAGGGAGGCGCTGCTAACTGGAAGGGGCATAGGTGGGCGTGAGCTAGGGCAAGAAGGATGAAGAAGAAGCGGAAGGATGGGGCACTGCTGGTCGGAGGTGTGAAAGCCCAAGGAATCACCCACGATTTCCCCCTCTGGCTGCTGCGATCGGGCTAGATGTGCGCACCGCTTTTGCGGTTCCCTGCTCTGTTAATCGCGTGAAGAAGAAGAGAGGATAAACGAGAAACGGTAAAGGGAAATAAGGGAAAATCAAAATTAATAGCCAATTAAATAGGTAAAATTGCATATTCAACCCCAAGGTCTTGTAAAGCCATAACTTTTGCCTCGTAGGTCCAATTTGGACGATTCTTCTTGCAACATTTCACGCACGAGATCCTCTACACCCTCCAAGCAAGAAATCATCATAATTAGCTTATCTCAGATAATCAAAATACTAATCATTTCTTGGGTACTTATTTAACTTAACAATTAACACTGTGATTATCATTAATTACATGAGATGAGTCAATCTCAACCATTGATTCACACCATAGCTTACCTTGATTAACCATGGTATTATACAAAATACTTAGCACTAATCAAGGTGCTTCACGCTAATCGAGGTACTTATTAGTTAATCGTGGAGTGGGTCATAACACATAGATAACCATCTCGATGTGTATGTGGGTGCGATACCATGAAGGTAACCCGTATGGGGACTGACCAAGGTAGGTAGGTCTTCGTGACCCCTGTGAAGGGATGAAAGTCAGCCCATGAATGCAGAGAGAGATTATGAAGGCTTGGGTAAGGTTCTAAGCTATACATGTACTATAATAGAATCCTAAGTCTATCTGAGGGTCAGGTAGGGATAAGACTGATGGAAGTAGGAGTTGCCTAATTCCCTAGTTGCACATGACCATAGGGTCGGAAGGTAACAACTATCATTGTCTGAGGGTCATGGGTTAGGAGATTGATCACCTTCAAGAACTCATGGGACCCAAAAAGACAGATGAGTAGGGCACTCTCTGGATGCATGAGGGATAAAGGGATGACCCCAAAAGTGTTGGCACCCTATAGACCTAGAGGAGATGACCAAGGATTGTGTGGTGACCCAAGTAGGTTCCAGATCAGTTTTCCATGGAAGTAATTTTTGATATCATGATGTTTGTAGAGACATGTGTGGCACGTTTCAACTTAGATTTGAAAGTGTACTGGTAAGGTGGGTTGTACCATCTCTACTCTTGGAACAGGGAGAACTCTACATTTGGACTGTAGCCAAATGCTTATTTCCTCTTATTATGGGAGTGAGAGATAGGATAGTACGCATGCCACACACCAAGGATAAAGATGATGTGAGTTGGAACGTTGCTATGGGGTATGAGGATAGAGATGATAACATACCCTTGTGGAGTGAATGATACATGGATGGTTTACAAACACTAAGAGGAATAATTTAGTCATCTTATGAGGATGTTTTATCATGAGTCATACAAGGTTGAATTCAAAAACCAAGAGGATGAGCTCAGAGTTTCTTGATGAAGACAAATTTAGAGTTTGAGATGAGATGATAAGTGGAATACATGGAGGTGTATGTTCTCAACAATACCTAACACCTAAGGATAAGAAGTGGTAATGAATGCTCGAGTTGAGATATAGCTGCCTAGTTTAGTTGAAAGCTAGAAGAAGTTGAGGTTGTTAGGCTAACCTTAAGTTGAGAAAAAGAGATAAGTTTGGCTAACACTCAGATATAACGAGATCTGTTGAACAATATTAGTGGTTGTTTGGTTAGCCAGCCTAGGCCTTGATGCGATAAAAGGATGGTTGTAGAACCTCAGATACACTTCTTTGTAAAAGAAGGTGATGAGACCCAGACTAAAGAGGTTTAGGGTTTCTGAGGAATCAATCTTGAGGAATCATGATTTTAAGACCACCATACATCGTGATACTACAGAGATAGTAAGAGATAGTAGCACTTTGGATGCTTAAGATGAAGATGCATGTGGCTTGTGGCCATGCATGATAGTAGGTGTAGGACGAACACCAGTAACCCAATGCTTTGACATAGAGGATGAAGAGTCCCCTAAAGGGAGTGGGAGTTCATCATTATGGAAGTTGTGGTAAGTCTCCCCTTGACCAAGGAAGGTCAAGATGTAATATGGGTTATGGTAGATCGCCTTACTTAGATAAAATGAGAAAGAAAGAATGTTGTCAAGGGACAGATTCGGTTGAACTACTTAAGAGAGAGAGATGGTTCAACTTCACCATGATGTGAGTTCAAGAGTTCTTAAGTGTGACCTAAAGGTTCACTTCCATAAGGTGGAAGTAGATGCATGAAGAACTCGATGTTAGTACAGTTTATCACCCCATACTAATGGTTAGTGTGATCCAGACTAGAGGGTCTAATGAGAGCATGTGTGCCCATTCGAGGTGATACATAGAGACAGTTCTAAAGATGTGATGATAACCACCATAGCCTTTATCGAGATGCAAGAAGTTCTATAAGGAGGTTGTGTCAGTCACCACTTCATTATGATGATGTTGGTGAAGGAGGCCTCGTGAAGGTCAGGAAAGAACCACAGTGTGTGCAGATGAAGTCGCTTGATCGTACAATGGCTGAGAGAGAGCCCAAGGGTGACATGAGTCACGAGTTGATGCAAAGCAGACTGACATGCAGTTCACTAGGGGAGAATATAATGTGAAACTCTGACCCCTCTGAGCTACGGCTGAGAAAGATGAGTCCATGATATATGGGTCTAATTGAGATGGATTGGTGGAAATGGTTGTGTTTAGCTTTTCCCCTCAGGATAACATGATGTGTAATGTGTTCCATGAGTCCGATCTAGAGCACTATGTGGGGTACCCAAGCCATGTGCTGAGCCCTGAACCTATCTAGCTTTTTGAGAGGCTGAAAAGTTCTGAGTCACCTATGAGGGTACGATATACCAAGGTAAGAAAGAACTCAGATGGAATAATATGAGATGATGAAGGTTCTTGGGAAGCACCATGGAAAGGGTGAAGCCACATGGGAGCCCTGATGGATAAAAGAAAGGCTTGTCCTGTTTGTTTGCTTGATTGACTGAATTTTGAGGGCAAAATTCTTATAAGAGGGGAAGGATGTTACAACCCCAATTTTTGGGTTCAATTGGTGAGAAATGTAATTTCTCATATTTGAACAAATAATGATATAATTTTTTTTGAATAAATAGATTTCATGATTGTGTTGTGGGCTTTATTGGCTATTGGGCCCAATAACAAGGAAATTCAATTAATTGAGAAATCGAGAAAAGAAAGATGTGGAAACCTCTAGAAGGAAAGGAACTTAATCCAAAGGTGGATTTCGTGCCACAGGGGTTCCTTGGGTTCCAAGGAGTCCAAAGTTGCAAAGAAAAAGTGATAAGAAAAGAAAATATTAATTAAGTATTTCTTTATTAAGAAAGAAATTGAAAACAATGGTAAAATGTGGAAAACCAATGAAAAGAGGTGTGATTGAATTATTCTTGGTGGAATTTCATATCCCAAGGATTCCTAATGATAAAAAGAATACCAATGAGGAAAATAAAAGAGAAATAAAGAGAAATCCTCAGAAGAGATATTTTAATCAGAAATAAACAAGATAATGCAAGAAATAAAGAGAGAAGTGAGGGTTTGGTCATGATGAGTAATAATTCGAACCCCACTTGCTTTCTTGGATTACAAGGAATAGAAATAATGAGAAATAAGAAAATAAGAAAGAGGAAATATCAAATAAATAAGTCTTACTAAAGAATAATGAACTTTTGAAGAAAAGGTCATTTTCCTTTGGAATTTGGGACCCAATTTTGGTATGAGAGTATATAAAGCCATGAGGAAGTTTCCCTTAAATTTTGGTTGCAAAATGATGCACGGATTTTAGGATATGCAATTTAGAAACTATCCTAAAGTGTGGACCTTAATTGCATAATAATCACATGGAAATATAATCCCGATTTTTAGATTAATGGTGACCATTGGATCGTCGATCCAATGACTGGGGTTAAATCCCAGTGGCACGGGGAGTCTGGCATAGAGAAGGCTTGCGAGATCCAAGTCTGGATACTTTCTCACAAAGGAAAGCTCCTTTGATTTCGAGAAGGAGCATGTTGTCTTCGAGAGATGTTTCCGATGAGAACCAACCCTATTTGTCAGGGGTTTGGTCACCGATGGAGGGATTTCCCAACTCGACTGACACATGTGGCCGACCCTATATATAGGGATAGCCCAGGGCATCGCGAGCCATCCCTCTTCTTCTGCCCTCGAGATCGGGGTGCAACGACGTTCGTTTTGGCACCTTCAATTTGACGATTGGCTCTGTTCTCCCCCTCATATAAGTAGTAGGCCTCGCCGGAGAAGAGCTCCGCCATGCGAGCAACTTGAGCATGAAGCGGAGAAATTGGGACCCTGGTCCAGTTCGGGGAAGCCAGGCGGAGGTTGTGGTGACCTTCTCAGATGCTGGGAGGGGTCGAGTCTCGAAGTCAACTACCCAGTTGACCGATGCCAAGAACCTGGATCGCAGAGCATAGCGGCGCACACAGAGGTTGAAGGAGATAGGAGGAAAAGACCTCCCTGTCCCTGGCGCTAGTGAATGAAGGTAAGGGCAAAACTATCTTTCGTTATTTAAAACAAAAGTTAGGCGTGTGTGACCCTAGTCGTTGGATCCTGAGTGGACCAACGGACCATCGATCTAACGATCCGCGTTTATCCAGAATTTGCTAATAAATCAAATAAAAAGGTTTTCTTTATAAAAATCATATCTTGATCTAGAAAACTCAGATGAGAAATATGTATACATGAAAATTGATCAGAAAAATATGAGGGATACATTAAAAATGGTTTGGGAACCTAAATCAGTATCGTTTTGTAAAAGTATATAAATTGGATGGGAAAAGTATTAAATTATGGTTAGAAAACTTAATTGTTGATAAAGGATATGTTTAAACATGCAAGAGAGTAAATTCGATCATTATTAACTTCTTCAGTGATAAAAATGAATCTTGATCTGTTTTGAAGACGAAATTGTAAGAATTAGGGTTTTCAACCTAATATTGTAATTAATGCCCTTAGAAACCCTAAGTGAGGAAGAAAAGATATAATTGATTCGAAGATTAGGGTTTTGTGGTCCAAACCTGATCTTAGGATCTTAATAGAATATAAAATGAGATAATTAGGGTTTGATGAATATTTTGATAAAAATAAAGTAAAAGTGGTAAGAAGGAAGTGAAACCCTAATTTTGGTCAAAACCCTAAAAAGGGGCTAGTAACCCTAGGACGATTAGGCCTATTAGATTTGTATACCATGATCCATGATAGAAAATATTGGATGAATATTTCAGGATTGAATTGTGCTTGCTTGATTTACTCTGGACTACTTGATTGTTTGGATTAATTCTGCACTCAAGACAGCTTGATAGGTATGTGGTTAATTATGAATAACCGCCTTAATTTCCCGAGGATTTTCCATATGGTTAACCGCATTGAATGCAAATTATCAGTTTGGATGTTCATACTTGCAAACTATAAAGTCACTATGATTATCACATTAATAGAAGTATGTATTCTCGCACCTACATGCCACCCTGATGGATGATGCCAAAGGTCAGGCCTAGATGGGTAGACCAATGGACACCTTGAGTGGTGACCCCAGGCACCAAGTCGGGAATGAGAAGGTGGCCTATGATATTGCATGAATAGTGGGCACCATGAGTGGTGACCCCCAGGCACCATGAGTGGTGACAGCTCGGGATTGAGAAGGTGGCCTTAAGTCATTGGCAAAAGGAACCCTAAGGTGGGTATTCCAGGGTTAGGGTAAAAGCGGTGAAGAATGTCATACTGAAAAGTGTAAATTGGCTTGTTAATTAACTTGATTGTGTTAATTAGATTGTTAACCATATGTGCAAACTTTTGATTGTCCCCACATACAGGCATATTTCGATATGCTGACCGACGTTTTGTTTGTCGGCATTTTAGGTACAACCCTAAAATGAACAAACAGTAAAGTGACACATTGTGAGAATAAGAAATAAAGTGCATGGAGGATTAGATAGAGTAGATTCAAGCTTTGGATAGATAGATTTCCAAAGTTTTCAAAGGTAAGCAAAGTTTTAATTTTATACCAAGTTTTTAGCTTAGTTCGTAGAATTTCATAATGATTATTGATTATTTGTCGAACCTTTGATCCTGTTAATTGAATAACGGCTCTGACCTTCGGGTCTCCCTTAATTGGGGGTTACCGGGAGGCGGGGTCGTTACATAGATTCATACTATTTTCAAATCTATTAGTTTACTATTTGGATTTATGCCAAGGCATCTGATGTGGTTTATCCTTCTAATGGGGTTAGGCAAGGATATCCCATTTATCCTTACCTTTTTTTCTACTATGGAAGGTTTTAGCTTCATGATGAAATATTTTGTGCATATGAAGCTTGTACACTCCTCTAAAATTAATATGCAAGTTTCACATCTGTTGTTTGTTTACGATGTGATGTTGTTATCTAATGTGGATGTTGACGATGCTTGATTGTTGAAGGTCATTCTTCATGGTTTTGGCAAGGTGTCTGGTCTTGTTATTAACCCAACTAAAAATAGTTTTTTGTATCCAGAATGTAATAAACTTTGATATTTGAAATTCTTAATATCTCAATTAGAGTGAATTATCAATGAGATATCTAGTCTTCCTTTGTTTTGTGCCAAATTAAAAAATGTTTAATATTTTCCTAATTGACAAGGTCAAAGCCAAGTTAGAAGATTGGAACTTCAAACTCTACTTCTTAGTAGGTAGTATTGAGTTAACTAGCTCTACTCTCTCTTTCCTACATCTCTTTTGGTCTCATCTTTCCCCCTCTGTGTTTCTATTTGAAGGAAATTGGTAGGATATGTCAATGGTTTATTTGGGGCAGTATTGAAACGGAAAACAAAATTCATTATGTTGCTCATGAAAAGGTTTGTAGACCTAAGAAGAAAGTGGCTTAGGAATCATAAAGAATTCAAACATGAGTAGTGATGGCATCTTACTTAATGTATGGAATGGTACCTCTAAGAAGGATGCACTTTGGGTAAAATGGATCAATAAGAAATACTTGAATTCCTTCTGGAGCGTTAAATCCAATCCATGGGTCTTGGATATGTTGGTAGTTGGTTAGTCATGGACACATTATTATGCCCCACATTTCTCATATAATTGGCAAGGGTAATACCATAAAGCTCTGAAAGATCCATGGACTATAGGAGAGAGGTTTCCAAATAATTCCCTTGACCCTTATAATGTTGTCAAAATTGGAGGTAGTCCTAATGGCACATTAGAAAGATTTTTCGAGAACTATAAATGGTGTATTCTTAATAAAAAGAACTCTAATTGTGCTAAAGAAAGTTTTGTTGTAGTGTGATGCTTGGTTCAGTGCTAGTGATACTATCCTTCTTAATGGCACATCTAATCTCAAACTTAAGGATTGTAGGAACTTGGTTGGATAGGGCCTTGATCTGACTTGGACTAAGTTATGGAAGTTTAGCGTTCCAAATAAGTTTGTGCTTCTGGTATGGAAAGTGTTTCAAAATAAAGTAGCCACACAAGAAAATCTTAGAGCGATTATTATTCCTTTTCTTTAGAGATGCAGTCTATATATGATGGATAATGAAGATGTTTTTCACTTGTTCATACATTTGCAGCGTTTGACAACGTGATTGGTGAGCCAACGCTTTGGTGCAGTGAGATGGATCACCGCAAGATTTTTGTCCGGTGAGAAAAAGATGTCGTTGAATGCTACTCAACACTAAAAACAATACAAATTCAAAGCGGTGGGTGATCTTACGTTTGGTAACAACGGTTACGAGTGATTGCAACCTGTCCGACCTTACCCCATCGTTGTCCGAGCAATCGCACCGCTTTACCAAACGGAGCAATTGTCCCATTAGTAAATTATGTTGGATTTCAATCATGTGTATGGGTTGGATTTCTAAGATACCCATTTCCATTGATGACTTTAATTGTGTTGTAAATCAAATGAGTGTTCAACAATCAGGAAGCTAATTCTAAAAAGTGTTCGAGACCATTTAATTTTGATTTAGTAGCTTGAATAGATAATCTTGATAAAATTTTGCTTCCTTTCTAGATTGTGTTCCCCTCCCCTCTTTACTTTCTATACCTTTAGAAGATGCAATGAGAGAGGGGCCCACGATTGTAGAGAAAAATATATATTTTATATCATCTTTTCTAGATTCATCCTAGAAATGTGGTAATACTTCCCATATATAACTATTTCATTTCTACCGCTAGATTCCATATTAGTTTTAGGTTTTTTACAAGTTGATTAACCATATTTTATTTGCTTTCTATAATCGAATCATAAACAATGGATTTTGAGGGGTGGATGGGCTTCAACATTTCATATTTGCTAGTCAAATCTAATTATCCAAAAAGTATGGGGGTGGGCCCTATGGTCAAGCCCAAAAATGTATTCTTTAGAGGTTCACATTTACCCAAAAAGTGTTGACCCAAGATCGCCAAGACCAAACTTAATTGCCGAAACCTAATTGACAATCCCACCTTTCCCTTTGATTCAAGATAGTTGTAGGTAAGTAACATCGTAGAAGTGCACCTACATTCATAGTAACAAAAGTCTCCGGATTTTACGAAAAATCGGCGATTTTTCACAATGTTATAGGCTCCCGAATATTCATCACGATTAATACGCCAATCGCCGATTTTTCACGACTTTTCACGATTAATCCCGCTTTTTCGCGATTTATACGATTTTTTACGATTCTTCACGACTTTTCACGATTTTTCTCTTTTAAGTCGTTTGCTCTTTTTTTACCAAACCATGTACACTAAATTCCTAATACACACTAAACCTCAAAGCCCCCACTCCTCTGGACTGTTATTTCTCAACTATTTTTTACTTCTTTTCCTATATTTTTACTCACTAAGATTGTATGTCTTGTGGCCGTAACAATTACATGCATCATATACGTATGTACATACATACATTTATCTATATATATAACACATGCATACATGCATATATATGCATACATATATATATATATATGTATATACTTATATTGTCGACTTATTCTCAATTATTTCCGAATAGTTGACTGAACTTTGACCAAAATTTATCGAACTTTTCACGACTTTTCTCGATTTTTTCTGAATTCCAATTTTTTCCAGCCAGCCGAAAAGTTGCCGAATCCCGAACTTGTTACTATGCCTACATTGAGGGTGGAACTTCTAAAACCTCACATTCCTCCCATCTCACAGTAATTATATCCGGGTAAAACTAAATTTTATTAGAAGTAAGGGCGAGATTTGCTTTTTGTTACTCTATCAACAGACTAGACTTGCATCTTGGCGTGAACCAGACCAGAATTTTCATTCGGTCCAAAATCCTGATACTAGTTTTGTTTTCCAAATCCTATTAACTGAAAAGTAAAATTTACGATAACACTTCAATATATGAGAGGAATCTACAAGCCAAACATCCTCAAAGAATAAATATTCGAAGGAATCTATCATGATTCCTACACCTACATACTAAATGAAAGGAAAAATGCAGTCAGTTGCCTGCCTCGTCCACAATTTGACTATCAAACAAGAAAGAAAAAATCATATAAAAGTGTCACATTCAACAATACAAGAACACAGAGGTGTTCATTAACATTACATATTCTTTCATATTACCTTGCGACAAAATTGCCAGACCAGTACAAATTGTTAAAATTTTGTCAAAATTAAAACAACATTATACCAAGGATTATTGCATAAACCTACATCTACAAGCAATACCTTTACAAAACAGCCAACAACATCTACTTTTTTTACAGGACAAAGGATTATTGCTTACATGACCTTCGTACATTGATTTGTCCCTAAAATGCCGATGCATAAATTCCATTTACAATCGCTGACCTTCCTGTTGTTATAGCATCGGAAAACTACTACTGATCCATT
This sequence comes from Alisma plantago-aquatica, assembly GCA_963693085.1. Classification (NCBI taxonomy): domain Eukaryota; kingdom Viridiplantae; phylum Streptophyta; class Magnoliopsida; order Alismatales; family Alismataceae; genus Alisma; species Alisma plantago-aquatica. The sequence continues at coordinate 33,024,755 of OY856414.1, forward strand.
GCTGTCTGCAGACTGCTTGAAACTACTAAAAGGCTATTTCTTATTTACAAGGTTCTGTATCCATTGCAAACAGTTTCAGAAGCAGCAGTGTCGCATCTGATATGACAACAGCGGAGACCAACATGCATGGGACAGGAGAAAACAAATCTATCACCACCTCACTTACCATCCATAAACAGGGTTTTGGAACTGAGGAGGCAAGAGATGTAGATCCTGACAGTGTTGCATATTGTAGTCTCGAGTACCAGGAACTGCTCCTGTAGTTAACCTTAGAACTTCATTGCCAGTGAGACAATGGTGAGCGAAGGCGAGGCCTCCATCTACAGCTTTCGTCAAACTGGGCATAGAAACTGATTTTTTCATTGGTTTGGTCACAGTGTCTCCATTAGAATCACCCGCACGGATGCTGCCGGCAAGAGGATCTGGGCCATCATTATTGCTGTTCAAGACTTTGTCGAGTTCAGAGTACTCCATGAACCTCTGTGTAGCAGCTTCCCATGAAAGGTTATATCTCTGTTCATCCGTCAAGGGCTGAGGATCACGGGCCATTGCCTCTTTCACTCTTGCAACGAAATCCTCAGAGGTCTTGTATGTCATACAATTTGGGAATTTGCAGAAAAACTCATTAGAAGGATGGTCAGCGCAGATCACAAATTTCCCCATAGCAAGAGCCTCAGCAGTTGCAGTGCAAAGCACATCACTTACACTAGGGTTTATGAACACTTTATAGCTGCAAGGAAAACTAAGGGTATAACTTAGTAATTCAATAAGCAAGGAAAGTGACATCTGCATATAAAACAGTATAATTACCCATGAAGTGAATCATCAGCATGATCTCTTCCTTTCATGAAACTGATTTTCAAATCTAACTTCTTTGCAGTGGACTGGACCTCTTGAGCGTCCTCGCCATTACCATAAACGTCCAAATTAAATTCGTCCAGATCGCTCTTGTGCTTTGACAGCAAATCTACAAGTTCCTTGTATCCTTTTGCCCAGACCATTTTACCTAAGAAATATGCACCTTTTGAGAATGTATTCTGTCCAAGTTCCCTTTCAGAAGCAATTTTTTCACCAATCCTCAGAAATTTTGGATTCACACCGTGAACATTACATATCACCGACTTTGGTAGGTCTTGTGTTGCAGCGGAAAGGCGGAGAACCTGCATGATACTTAAATGAGATCCTCACTTTCGAAACAACTAACTTCTGCAATTGACTAAAGCTGACATTATATTTAAATTGACAGAATTTAAATTAGGCAAATGCAGGTTAAGATTACCTTGTCACAGTATGCTCTAATCACCCAGTTGTTTATATGTTTCACAAAGAAAGCTTGCAGAGCCCCATTCTTCTCTCTTTTGATGTATTCCAGGTAATTTGTATGGACCACTCCAACAACATGATTAAATTTATCTGTCCAGCGTTTTCCATGATGATACCAGTTTAAATGCTCAGGTTCTTCTAGAATGGCAATGTCAGCTTCTCTCGAGGAAATGAATTGTGTAGTATCCCCTGCAGGAATTATGCTTCTTCTTTCTTTTTGGAACTGAAACCAGGTAAGATTTGTACAATTAGCTCAGTTAAACAGGTGAATCAGGTAGTAGAGTTCTTTACAGAAAAGTAATCATCTTATACCTTGCCAGGGTAAAATGAAATTTTAAAATCTGCCTTAAAGCCAATCCTTTCTTCAAGCCAGTTCCTGATGTAGGTTTCTTGCTCTTCTGGTGAGTTAAATGTCATACTATTAGGATAAACAAGTTCCTGGTCCGACTTGCAGAGCCATGGGACTAGCAGTGTTACATTTTGCTGGGCAGACTTGGCCAAATAGGCTGCACGAAACAATGGATTGACTGCAGTGCCTGTTAGCCATGGAAGACTTGCTGTTGTTACAATGGCAACATGTCGTTTCTTGTCTGTTGGAGTAGGATCTGGCCCAAGTTGGTCCCAAAAGGTACTGTCATGATGGTGGCCTGTACTCTTAAGCACAGAAGCCACCCTATAATCCAATTCATCATTCGTTTCTTCATGTCCTAAATCTCCCATAGAGAGAGAGCGAGACATACCCTGGTCTTTCTTTTTTCTACACAAAGCATCTGCTATTTTGTTGCATAAATCTGCTCGAGATGGAAGCATATAATTACATCAACAAGAAAGCATGGGAAATAAACCATTGAAAAGAACATTTGAACTATGCAATGCAAATAATTGATTCAGCCGGAGTAAGACAGCACAATCTACTAAACTACAATAAAGAAATTGACATGTTATATTAGTATGTTTAATTCAAGCAACAATAACAGCCAAAAAATATTCAAAAAAAAATTCTTAGCCTGTTGGCTGAAGATCTACTTAGATTCTATTTGATCTTTTATTTCTGCATCGTCTCTTTCTTAAACATATAATCATGCAATGCATGAGTTTGGAGGCTAGAAGACACCCTTTGGCCATAGTTGGGCACCTAGACCCCCCCCCCACAACCGTATCAACAAAATAATATTTATTTTCATATTAATAACAATCCCATCAATAATAACATCAATGGTATACAAACATCTATTATAATTGATGTTTGTAGGTATCCCACGTATTATCTAGTGGCGTAACTCCTATGATCTAAAATGTCAAGAGCACAGTTCAAGCCTAAGAATGCTTAAATATGTATATGCATCAAGTACTTTATAGATTTTTCACCAAATCTCCAACAAGCAAGTTGTCTACCAAGATGGCAACACCTTTTTCACTCTTACTGCATTTTTTTAAAGCCAGAAGGGTAGGTGCTTAGGAAAGCACCTTAACAACAATGCACAAAATAAAGAAACACCCACTCAACCTGTCACACACTCAGCTACCTTAAACAAGTACCATTGACTCATATCCATTCCATCAATCAATAATTTAGGACTTCTTCTGACTAAGATCTGGATTATCTTCTAGAATACATAAGAAACTATTAAAATAATTGATTACTCGTCATGTTATTTCTCTATTTTTCTTCCTTAAGAGCATTACAAAAGAAAAAGCCTATCAAACCAATCACACTCATTGTGACAAATAAATAACAGATGGGCATATCTCCTCCCATCAATCATATTGGTTACTAATAAATGCTCAACGTAACAAGCAAATATATAAAATAGACGATAAGAAAGACTGCAAAGCATATCCTTTTTAAGGCGGAAAAGAAGTCTAGCAATTAGCTAGATAACCTAAGGTTCAATGTACCCATTTGATTATCAATCCCAATGTTATCAGGATCGGACCCATCATCGAACCGGTGAGGCTATTGATTCTTGGTCAACCGGTTCGACCTGGGGTCAAACCAGTTCAACCGGTGACATCAGCAATGCAAATAAAAAATATTAATATGCTAAACAATACAGATAATATGGGCAACATATGGACTACTTCAAGTATGAAGAAGGTATAAGTAGATTTCTTCAAACCGACAATAAGCCTATAACCTAGTAAATGACAAAGTACTAATGTTTCACACAAAGTGATACTCCAAAAATCCAAACTTCATTAACACAGTACGATCCGAAGCATAATTGGACCTCTTACATCGGTGAAGCGGAAGTTCTCCTGAGCGTTGGGGCTGGATACTCAGGGGTGTGGGTTTTTGTTTGTATATATGCCCAAAAATGGGTCATATTGAGAGGTGGAGTTCAAATTATAGTCACGCACACATAGTTGTTATAGAAGTTCTAGCTAATCAAACCGGTGGAGGCAGTTAACCGGTATGACCGGTCTGACAGGCTGGACTCGTATTATTGGGTTTATACAGTAACTGGACCGGTGGGGGTGTCGGTTCACAGTTGGACCGGTTGGACTGGAAGGTCCAACTGGATTTTGATAACACTGCAATCCTAATTATATCTCCTCATATCAATCATTTTCATTATTAGATATTAATTATTATTATATACCTAATAAAAGAATAGAATAGATGACAAAAGAATACAAGTCATGCTCCGTTAAGACGGGAAAAAGGTCTAGCAGCTAGCTAGATAGCCATTCAACTACCACTATTTGGATTTAGTGTATTGGTCCGTAGTTTTTTATTTTTGAGCATTCAAGAACAAGCCATTATTCTTATCAAATGGAGGGGAATATTATAGATGATAAGAACTATCAACTAGGTAAGGGTACGAGTGAGAAAAAAACCTTGTAAGCAAATAATGGCAAAAGAAAAATTAGGGCGACACCGTGTGACATTAATATTTAGATGAATTAGGTTGCTCAATTTGTTGGCATAAAAACAAATATCACTTGTGTCATGAGCAAGCAAGAGAAGATAGAAGCACAAAATAATTTTGTAATGCATTCCCATTCTGAGATTAACCCATTCAAGAATTTATGGTGCTCATTATAAGAAGAGGCTTTTCCTTTTTCTCCTTCAATGTCTCAGGTACTAGATAGGTGAGTCCCTCGGTTACAAATATCAGAAAGCAAACAAATGCTAATAGATTTGTTTGCACTAGAGAAATCCTACTCCTATATATTGGAGAGGGAAAACATTTATAGACTGACACCAACACTAATGGGCCAAAACACATAGGCCCATTTACTAACTAGATAAAGTCATTAAATAAATCTCTCAACACTCCCCTCAAGATGGAGCGTGGGTGAAACACACGTGCACAGTGGTTTTTATCTCAGTCATGACGTTGCAACCTAGATGGTGCTAGGTCACAAGCTGTAAACTCCAGAGAGTAATTGTCTATGGTGTAACTGTGTAAGTAGTCGACGCGCATAGCAAAGAACGAACAAGCCAAAGAGTGTTCAAACACAAGCATAGTAGTCGATGTGCACAAGGCACAAAGAGTGTTGGAACACACGTAAAGTAGTCGGTGTGTACAAACGCAGACAAGACAAAGATGCTAGAACACAGGCAAAGTAGCCGACATGCACAAGGGACGATCAAGCAGAGAACTAGAGACGATGTAGCCAGTATGAAAAACCACTTGCACAAATTAGTAGGCAACAAAAATATTTCAAGATGTACATTAGCAAAAAATGAAGTTCCAAATTCAAGCTCCGCATGGAGCAGATAAAGTAGCAATGAAGATCGACAAATATATAGAGTAGAAGGAAGGCCCTCATACATAGTAGTGAGAATAAATTTCCTCTCTTCATCTCATCTCTTCTTTATTCTCCTTCTCACGCCAACCACGGAGAGCAACATAGTAGTGGGGCAACAGTAAGGGAACTCGAAAAATCAATTGTAGCACTATTGGGGGACCTGGGGGCCAAGCTCCCTCCACCCGGTGGGTCCCACGAGCTCTCAGAGGGTCCTGCTACCCCTTTATTGATTGTCCTCTCGTTTGATCTGTGGAATCAAGACATTCAACGCCTCCAGAATATAAATGCATTTGTTCCATGTCATCAACAAGTGGTGGTCGTTAGCGTTAATATCTTCTACCAGATCAAACACGACCTTGGCGGAATTTGAGGCCATTCGTAGAGTTGCATCGACCTCAACCAAGAGCGTAATAGGTAGATGTGGTGGGTCAACTGAGTTCATGTTGATGCAAATGTCTTTTGATCTCAGGGCGAGGAGTTACCTGCTCTGCTGGTCAATTTGTTTAGCAACGGAATCTAGTGTGTGTGTGTGCGTTCGTTGGGCACACCTCGGTCTTGAGTGCAAATTTTGGAAGTGTTGGTGATGGACTTCTTGTCGTAGACGTAGGTCTCAATGTCGCCCTATCAGAGAGAAGAAGGTTATGTAGGTTTCGCGGATTTGTAACTCCTATACCAGATGAAGGCCAAAAACTTTTACGGAAACTAAGCCAATGGTGGAGGCACTACACAACAACAAGCGGAGAGAGGAGGGGACCATATAAGGTGAGGCATGAACCAGGAAAAAGAAGAGGAAGGCGTGATCCGGAAAAGGAAGATGTGATCATGAAAATAATGGAAAAGTTTGTTGATAACAAAATTGGAAACGGACTGGGGGAGAAACTGGAAGCAAAGTGAAACCATGTCAGAAAGTAAAACATAACGAAGAAAAAAAATTGACTGATGTTGCATTGCTCCTACTAAAGCATGAAAAAGGGAAAACAAAAGTTGTCGGCCAAAATGAAGATGGGTCGCTCGTGGACATGTGTGGACATGGGGCAGTTGAAGATGGTGGTCTGTGCAGCAAGGGGCCTATGACTAGGTTAACACCAAGAGGCTTGCCGGTGGCACACTAAAGATAAGGAGGCGGCCGCCAGCTGGTTGCTACGCTCTATTTTTTTTCTCTTGCTCAATGGCTAGGATTTGAATCTATGCTATGGTACCATGTTGGAAAGCAAATAGACGGCTAATAGAATTTTTTTGCATTAGAAAAATCCTACTCTAATACATAAGAAAGGGGACACAATTATAAGCTAACACAACCCTAATGGGCTAAAACACTCAGGCCCATTTACTAAATAGACAATAAATCTATTAACTTAATAAATTCGAACCATGGTACTAAATGCCATCGACATTAGGCGAAATTTTGCCGATTTTGTTGATGTCGGGAGCTAGCGATGTCGAATCCACATAAACATCCTCATTCCACAATATCCTCGACATTTTGTCGAAGTTGTCGACATTTCCCCATATGTCGACGAAGTTGGTCCAGGTCCATTCAAAAATTCCACAATGTCCTCGACATCAGTCGAAGTTGGCGACACTCTTCTAATGTTTTGTGGAGTTTGCTGTGTGAGGGTGAAAAAGTGTTGGCAGCTTAAGGTAAGGCAATTTTGATGTTATTTTTTAATATTCTAAGCTAATATTAATAGATCGACCCCCTCTCTGCTAGATCTACCATAGATTTACATCATTTTTATGCATATTATTTATTGTCATAAACTTTATATATAGAAGAACTTCGTAGTCAAGAGACGACCGTATGTAATTGTGTATTTTTCTACATATGTAAACCGGTGCTTTAAAAAGCGACCTGTGCGGCCGCTCAAGCGGATCAAACCCTTAGCCGTTACAAATAGCCTTTAAGCGACAGTCATGCAGCTCAGCATTAAGCGGCGGCTTCATGCCCGCTCAGCCCGCTCAAGCGCCCGCCTGATCACTGATTCTGAGCGCCCGCCTGAGGCCGCTTAAGTGAAAAACAGGATTTAGTTCCACTTCCCAAGTCCAAAAGTGATATTAAATGTTATTTACAGTATGTACTATTAGACTATTGATATTGTATAACATTGTTTAACATGTTAATATGATACTATTGTATTAAGCAAGTAAGTATATTTCTAAATATTGTACCATAGCTAAGTAGTGTGTAAATCTACATTGATTTTGATGCTACTATACAATAGCAACGATTGTGTACCATTAAGTCTATTATAGCAAGTAATACCATGTATATGTAATGTAAAACTGTGAAATCAGTAATATTGTGCTCATGTATAGTACTGATTACTAAGTATAGAACATTGAGCTAATAAACAACCAATGTGTAAATGTAATACAAAATCAATATAAATTACTATGAAGTATTGTACTACTAAATAATACTAACTACTAGGTGCATTATGTTATGGCTCGATACTAGTATACCAATGTATGTGATAAATTCATCTATAAATGGTACTAACTGCTAAGTAGATTACATGATAGTATGATACTAGTATATTGTTGTATATAATAAATGTATCTTAATGCTTCATATATAGGTAAGCAACTACTAAGTAGCAATATCGTTGTGTAGGGTGAATTTTACACTACCACATGGGTTTAATTAAGTATACAAGTTTCTAAATCAATATTATATATATATATATATATATATATATATATATATATACAAATGTGTTTAGTTTTGTATAAAATCATATAGAAAATTATGCATCCGTTTTTTCAAAAAGCGACCGCTTGAGCGCCCACCTGGCGTTCAAGCGGCCACAAGGTGTTGCCCGCACGCCTCCCGCTTCCCGCTATTGATGTAAACCTATATGGATGGCTATATGTAAACATATATTGTGTTTTTTAGCTAGATTAGATGAAATCTATCGACTTTCATCACAAAATGACTATTTTAGCTTAATTATTGTCGAAGTTTGGTTGTAAAAATCCTCGAAGTTTCCTCGACATTTCCACAAACTTCCATGTCCACACCTGTCAAAGTCGGCTCGTAGTCAAAGTCGAAGTCGAAGTCGTGTTCCATGTTCTGAACACTAAAAAACTAAAGAGGCCAGTTACTAATAAGTTGTAACTACTTATTCCAAATCGAAATAAATAACCTTTTTGACTGAGACCAATGAATAAGTATGAAACTAGAGAGACCCACATGAACTTATGAAAAAAAACTGATAGAAAGAGGGGGGGAAATATAAAAAATGATCTATAAAAACCATGATATTTTGTGATCCAGACGATATGATAATTCCAATGTATCAAAGACACCCAAATTCTATCCAGCATTTATAACAGAATATCTACATTAAGGAGGCTATAAAAAGTGAAGCTCATGTTTGGTTGATACTTAAGCTTGCTGCCTTAAACAAAGAATAGGAAAAGGCATAATTAGCATGTTTAGTCTATTTGAGGAAGGAAAACAAGTATGTCTATGGACGATTGGTTTGTCATTTGTTTATGCAATTAGATGGGACACTTTTTTTGGTTTAGGAATAAATGTCTTTTGATTTTAACTCTCAAACTAGGCAGCAGTTTTTTTCCTTTCTTGTAAGGACGGAAAGTTGTAAATTTCAGAGGAAAATCTACAAAAGAAACATGTGTCATCTAAAGAAGTGTTTCTCCTAGCCATGAGACAGCTTATAAAGATAGAAATCAAAGTGACCACAATTTTCAGGTGTCTACACTCTACAGTAATCAAACGAGCTAACTCTAGCTATCAATTTATCAGGAATAGTTATTCTCTTACAAACAAGAAATTCAGACCCCCTGTCCTGAGAGACTGCTGTAAGAAATTTACTTCACTCAAACACCATTAAAAGCATTCGGTCATTCTTTCTTTCTCCAAGGTCACCCGCTTGCTGTATGATAACAAAAGGTGGTGACTGGTGTCTAGGTGATGCAGTTTTGCCGATTTGATACTTATTGATTTATGTGTACAGGTACACTTATGCAACCAAATAAAAACGTCCATAAGCATAATCGAAGCCCCATTCCCGTTTTCATTTTTTATGGAAGGTTAGAACGCTTCGAAATCTTGGATAAACCAAACCATTCGCCGCCCTAGCAAATATTTCAGACGAAAGAGTCAACCAAGATCACATAAACAGTAAGTAGAACTGAAACCCAATTTCCGTGTTAAGAGTAGTTACATGTTTTTTGTTATTTTTTCAGTACCCCCGTGTAATTTTTCTTGTTTCCACTATTATTCATGCTACAATATTTTCCCCATACATCTCACCTCACCTACATGGTATCAAGCCAGATCGCCTAGGGGCACCAACATTTCCTCACCCCCCCCCCAGCTTCCTCTTCCTGCTCCTCTTTCCCAGCACGTTGTGTCTGCCAGGCTGGCAGTGTCATTGCTGGGGCCACTGTGACTTCACAAGGCCAAGGCCACTAGGTGCTTCCCTTAAGGCCATTCATGGGATGAGATATCGACGGTACCGTCGGTATACCGATATCGACGTCATCAGTCATCGGTTTGAGCAAGTCTGCCGATGGGATTGCAAATATTGGTAAACTGGTGGACTTACTGATAAAACAGCCTGATATCGGCGAATATCGGGGGTGTCGCATGCAAAAAGCCCCACTTAAGGGCGGTACCGGCGGTATACCGCCCCGACACATCGGTTTTTGCAAACCCATTGCTGCTGTTGATGTTTGAGTGAAGAAACTTAGAGATTTTGGGCAATTTCTTTCCTTGGAGCTCAAATCAGCCTTAATCAAGGTATGTTTTCTTAATTTCTTTCATTTCTCATCATTTTCAACCCCTCCCCTCTCTATTTCCTTCTATTTTCACCATAGAAGTTCTCCAAAATTCTCTAAATACACCCAAATCCTAGATCTACTCCAAAAAACTTAGGATTAATGCTATTTAACAATAGATCTATGATTATATTATGTAGATCTACTAATGTATCACTAGATTTACTACTATTAATTAATATTATCATATAATTTCACGAATTAATATTAAATTCGTAATAATACAATAAGCACTATTAATAATAGGTATCTAACTTAGGTTTAGTAGAAGAAGTTGTACCAAATACTAATATGAACAGATACAAACAAAAATTTAGTTAAAATATTTATATTTTTCAAATTTTCATTTATAAAAAATGATGAAAAATAATAAAAAATAACTTTTTTTCTACAGAAATATGTGTTAGTGTTATACAAGATGGAATGAGTAATTTGTAACACATCACTTGCCTTAATACTAGATAAATATCAAATTTTATATTTTTTTAAATAATTTTATTTTATTATTTTTTATTTAACCCTTTTTCTTGGTAATAAAAATCTTAAAAAATATTGTGTTTGATTCTATAAATACATTTAAAATTTATACACTTAAAGTATTGTGTTTGATTCTATAATACATCAAATAGATTAATTTCTTACAACTTAATGGTTTTGATTTCATACACCTAACTTTTTTTGTCTTAGTCTTTTTGCAGTGCTGACTTTTGACTTTTGAGAAGATGTCTTCAAGCAATGGTGAGGGTGTTAGGGTCGGTAATGTTGGAGCTAAGGATGTGGATTTTGCATGGAATCATTGCATGCCTGTTGACGTGAACAGGGGAAAGATAATTTGCAATTACTGCAAGAAGACAATTGGTGGAGGGGGGATTACTAGATTTAAACGTCACATTGCTAGTGGTGACAAAAATGTAGCAGTGTCTAAGGTGTCCCCAAAGTGTTAGGGATCATTTTAAGAAACTTATGGGTGCAACGAAACAAAAACAACAAAAGATGAAGGAGGTTGACAGGGCTTACACAGATACATTGTTTGATGTTAGACCCATAGGTTCTTCTGCTGAATCTGATGATGATATTGGATATCCCTGAATGTGATACAGCCTATTCACGTCGTATGTATAGACATGCTATCAGAGAATCTTGCAGAAGTGAGTGGGAAAGGGAGGAGGCAGCTTGGATTACAAGGAGGTATGGGCCATCTGGTGCAGGTGGAGGCAGTGGGACTGCGCGCATTCCTGTTGTTGACCTAGATGACGATGAAGACCGAGTTAGTCATGGTAAAAGGAAGAAAGGAGGCATTGATACACTTTTCCGTTCTGCTAGTGTGAGATTGAGGAATGTTGATGAGCCAGGGGTTAGGAAGCCATAGGCTAGGCAAAAAAACCTCAAAGCAATGTTCACTGGTGCAAAAGACAAGGTTGGCAAGGCAGTGGGCAAGTTCTTCTTTGCTCATGGTATACCTGCACATGTTGCAACGGAACCCTATCTGCAGCATATGGTAGGGGCATCAAGACCCCCAGTTCATATGAATTAATGAACAAGTATCTTTCACTAGAGAAGAAGGATCTACAAGCATGGATTTCAAACCAAAAATATGTATATGGCGTCACACTTATGTGTGATGGGTGGACTAGTGGAAATAGAAGACAAATTATCGACTTTCTTGCACATTGTCGTGGATCCACAGTTTTTATGGACTCTTTTGATACTTCAGGTGAGGTCAGGAACCACAGATACAAAAAGAGACTAATGAAGACATACATGAAGCAGGTTGGTGTGGAGAATGTGGTGCAGATAGTTACTGATGATGCTTCTGCCTTCAAGAAGGTCGGCGAGAGTTTAATGAAGAAATATCCGGTCTATTGGACACCACGTGCTGCCCACTGCATAGATCTCATTCTTAAGGACATGGGCTCAATTGATTTCATCAAATCTGTTGTCATTGATGGTAGGTTGATCACGGGATTCATCTATAACCATTCTTTTCTGCTAAATGCAATGAGGCGACCTGAGTATTGTGATGGTGATCTAATTAGAACAGGGGCAACTAGATTTGCAAAAAAAATTCTTGCCTTACAATCGTTAAAGTCCAAAAAGGATGGACTTAGGAGGCTCTTCAGTGGAGTGGAGTGGACCTCCATGAAGGAGCACAACACCCCGGTTAGCAGAAGAATTGAGGAGTTGATTGCCAGCCGACCTTTTTGGGATAAGGTTACTAGAGTGCTGCGAATAATGGAACCCATTGTCAAAGTATTGATGCTGGTAGATGGTGACAAAACAGCAACAATGCCTTTCCTATATGATGCAATGACCTCAATGGTGGACAATATCAAAGAAGCAGCTCCTAGGTCCAATGAGCAATATATAAGAATTTATGAGAACCGTTGGACAAATATGTTTTTGCATCCATTGCATAAAGCAAGTACATATCTCAATTATATTCTAACTTCTAAGTTATTGGTCTAACACATGGTCCAAAAATAAAATGTCATTCTTATTTCCTTAATTACATTTGTGACAGCTTACTATTTGAATCTGAGGTTCCAATACTCACGAACACTAGGCTTGAATGTGCCTCTAATAAATGCAGTGAGAGATGTCACTAACAAGTTCATTACCTCTCCATAAGAGCGATTGCTAGTATTGGAAGAGGTATATAACTTACATTCTTAATTTCTCATTAGTCTTTCCTTTGATTTCATCATGTCTCAATATCGTATATATTATTTTTGCAGTTGCGCCGGTTTCGTGAAAGCACTGGATGCTTTGGCCATCCAAATGCGGTTGGTGACCGCGAGGCAGGTGATCCTTGTGAGTGGTGGGCTTGGAATGGAATAGGTGCCCCCCATTTAAGAATAGTGGTTATTCGCATCCTTGCTCAAACAACTTCTATAGGGGGTTGTGAAAGAAATTGGAGCACTTTCAATTTGATACACTCAAAGAGAAGGAACAGGCTTGGTGCAAACAGGTTGAGGGATCTTGTCTACATTCACTACAACATGCGGTTGAGGGCTAGAGCAATACGAGATGCCAACTACAAGGAAGTAGATTTTGCAGTTGTCCATGATCCCATTAACACTGCATATACTTTTAACACAGAAAGACGTAGAGGGTTGGAGGATGATTCAGAAAATCCTTTAGAGGAATGGATGAACGAGATAGGTCATCATGTTCTTGATAATTTAGATGGACGTCCAGTCCATATATAGAAGAGCAATTTGATGCAAATAATGGTGATGATATTATTATTGATACCCCGCCAGAAAGACTTGATCCTAAAGCTGCACATGTTAATATTGATATGGAAATCAATAGAGAAGTGGAAGAACAATTAGGTAGCTCAGATTCTTCTTCTACATCTGGTTCCAAATCTAAGTCTGATGATGGTAGCAATGATGGTGATAATCACAGCCAACACTCTCCAGAATATCCTCCAGTTGTTGATCCTCAAAATAATGATCGGCCTTATGTTAGTCATGTTACTAGGCTGCACCTCCACCAGAACAGGAATATCCCATGGCTAATAAAACATTTCAAAGGAAAAAAACTGGAACCGGGAAAGATTACAGCGGTGCACCTCCACCACAACCACAATACCAACACCACCAAGATTAGAAGTAGGCTTGGGATATCACGAAGCATACTCTATTTGTAGCCCTTATGGATGCTTTCGGGTGAACATCGAAGCATACTCTGGTGATGGAGGTCAAACATGGAGTGGTGGGCAGTGTTGTCAAGGCGCTAGGCAAGGCTGCCCAAACTAGGCGCCCAGCCCAGTATGTGCATTATATGGATGTCTAAGGCCTTTTAAGCCTAAATTAAGTCATTTAAAGGATAAATTAGCATGAATCAAGTCTGGATTTGGTCGAATTAGATTAGCTTGAGTCAATTTATGGCTGAAATAGGTCTGATTTAGGCAAAATCAGGCCAAATTTTGGAAAATTAGGGAAAGCATGTTTGATTTGGGCCAAATTGGTAAGTCATAAAATCACTTCCTCATATGTTTGTTGTTCTTGCTTCTTTTTCTTTTCTTTTTTTATCCTTTCTCTTGCATTTTAGTCCTTAATCCTACTGCTGCTGCATTTTTTTTTAGTTATTCCTCCTATATCCCCTCCTATTCCGAAATCCTACTACTGCTGTGTTTTTTTTTATTTTGTTTTCTTCAAATCCTCTTTTACATCACCTATGCTTTGTAATGTTGATGATGTTGTACTTTCTACTTTCCTCTTTTACATCACCCTTTTTCCCTGCTTTCTTTTCTAAGTCTCCTGCTCCAATTGTTGTTGCAGGCTTGTTGATATTACTTCCCCTTTTTCTTCCTATTCCCATCTCCTGCTACTGCTGTCATAACCTCATTCTGCCCTCTTTTTATGTTTCCTATATGGTATTATATGTAGTATATATGTATAATAAGAATCAAATTAACATACTGAAAAAGATACAAAATATAAAAATGCCCAGAACAGCCTAGGCGCTTAGGCGGGCTAGGCGCCCCTTGGGAAATCCTGACCGCCTAGCCGCCTTGACAACCATGGTGGTGGGCATACTACAGTTTATCATATTGCCAGTGTACCATTACAACCTCCGTTTCTTCAACCTCAAGCTCATCGAGCATGGGCACCTCCTGCTCCTACTCAACCTCAAGCTCCTCAACATCAAGCTCCTCAAGCATGGGCACCTCCTCCTACTTCTACTCAACCTCCATTCATTTCAGTAACCAAGGAAAAAAATCTCAAAGATTTGGAAGAACATTTTCCAAAGTTTGGGATGATACAGTTTGCCAATCCTAGAGTGTATGAGGTTGTTTCATACAACAAGTCTTACAGAAGTTATATGACATGGGAGCAATATGTGGCCCATATCAACAACATAATGTATAGAGAACCAGTACGCCACTTAACATACAACTGATGTGAGTTAGTAATTTACTATGTTGTAATATGTTTGTTGTAAATTGAATATTATTGCATAAGTGTTTATAAACATGAGTTTATGGATTGTCCTAGTAAAATTTCAGATCTTAATTCTTGCATTTTGTCATCGAAATCCTTCATCGAAATCTCCAAAAAAATAGGACAGATTCCTTACCTCCCACATGATTGACCCCTCCCCCCACATACCCAATATAGAATTTTATTGCATAAAACGTTGTATCTAGGTGTTGAGACCGCGCCTGTAAATTTCATGATTTAATTCGTTCGTTTTGGCGTCGATATGGCCAGGATTGCATCTGTCGATATTTTCGTCGGTATACCGGTAAATATCTATAACCAAGCTGTCGAAACGACATCGATAACGGTCATTAAATTCCTTGGAGGTCATGGTGGTACCCAAGGAATTAAATGCCGATACCGACGCCTTATCGACGGCGTGGAAATAGATATTTACAGGTATACCGACGGAAATATCGATAGATGCAATCCTGGACTTATCGACGCCTAAATGAACGAATTAAATCATGAAATTTTACAGGCGTGGTCTCAACACCTAGATGCAACGTTTTATGCAATAAAATTCTATATTGTGTATGTTGGGGGGGTCCATCATGTGGGAGGTAGGGAACCTATCCTGTTTTCTGCAGATTTCGATGAAGGATTTCGATGACAAAATACTGGAATTAAGATTTGAAATTTTACTAGCATAATCCATAAACATAAATACACACACTTATGCAATAATATCCAATTTACAACACATAAATATCATAGTAACTTACTAACTCATATCAGTTGTATGTCGAGTTACACACTGATTCTCCATACAATATTGAGTTGATATGGTTGACATATTGCTCCCATGACATGTACATTATGTAAGGTTGGTGGTATCAAGTTACGTGCTGCTCATACACGTTATGTACAATACTATATGTGTATAATACTCGTTCGTATTATGTAATTAAACACGATATGTTTTAGAATTTTACAGTACTATGTCTCCATATGCATCATATCAGATTCTAAAAGAAAATATACACCAGGGCTTTCTATTGCTCTTCTTCAATGTGTGACTTTGACAATTAACTTCATGACTGTCAAGGAAGTTAGGCACCATCACTGTTGTGACACCTTTTCTCTGTTGTTGTTTGTAGCACAGGATCTTGATATGCGGTAGTGAGTTTCTCCATGGATTATGCACAATAGCGGGATAAGTATAAAAGCCATTATTACCATGCCCACCATATGCATGTCGTGGGGATGCGATAATTTAAAAGTCTAGTTACCATGTCAACCATGTCCATCTTGTGGGATATACGTAGCAAGTGCCATGTATAATCAAATATAAGACTAGAAAGTTACAAAATCTATGTTTTTTACAATATTTGTTTGTTGTGTTGCGAACTAGTACATTTTCTTCCTTTGTATGATAAAAATACTAGTTAGAAGAACATATGTATACTTATTAGCTTACTACTAAAAATGATAGCAAATTATACTTATGTTTCGTGGATTATTTAGGTATATTACTATGATTATTATGTAGATTATGAGAAAGTGTTGTAGATCTACAAACACATACAATTAGGAAGACATAAAAAAGCAGATGGCGAGATCTTTGCCAATTTAAGGCATTTTGGGACGAATTTACATTTTAATTGAGATAGATGACGTGTAAATGAGAGAAATGGTAGAAAACATAAAGGAACGCCTTAGATTAGACTTATCTGAGCCCTAGTTGTCGAGATCCCTTTGCTCCACCATTTCCTCCTCTCAAACAACAGAAACAGACTTAAGCACGCAAAAATAGGTATATCTGTCGGCATACCAGTAAATTTCGTCGATATTTGGCGGTATTTGGCGATATTTGGCGATATTTGGCGATATTTGGCGGTATTTGGCGGTATATCATCGGTTTGCCGATATTTGCAATCCCAACGATAGGTTTGTGTGAACCGATGATCGATGTCGTCGATATCGGTATACCGGTCGGTATACCGACGATATCGTCGATATCTCTTTCCATGGTGGTACCAAAGTTATTTGTGGTTACCAAAGTTACCAGTGTCCTACTTTGTTCAAAGTTATTCGTGGTCACCAAAGTTACCAGTGCCCTGATTTGTTCTGTGACATATTTCCCTCTTTTTACAGATTTAGGACCTTTACAAAAAGATGTATATTAGTGGGGCCACTAAAGGACCTCATGGAGTTTACTACTTAAAAGCTCTTCTTATGTTTTGTCGTTGCAATGGTATTGCTCGCTTGGGCATCCCTATGCGGCCAAGCTACATTTTGTTCGTCCACATGTGTCACAAATGCACTTTTGAGTGTTAACCATGTCAATTTGGAAAACAACATCATGCAACCTTTCCAAGTCGGTCTAGGATTAATAGTAGATTCCCTTCTATCAAGTTCACTTTAATGCGTGAGGACCTTGCACTTTCCAAGTTTCAATTACGTTTTCAGGGCCCCGGGATCTTTTTGTTAAAGAGTACAGTTAAAGTATCTTTTTGAGAAATTGAGACTCAATTTTCCAAGCACTTGATGTTTTTCAATTTGTATTCCTCCCACTCAGTACCACGCAACGCATCTCTCACATCTACACAATACAGCGTAAGAATCATCATCTCATATATGTATCCAGAGCCAGAATCTTTCTTTCTAATGTTCCTATCCAATTCTGGCCATATATTGTACTCACGGGTTCCCACCTTTTAAGGCTAATGCCTTCTACAAGACTCAACAATCATATTCCCTGCCAAATTCTTTATATTGATGCCCATCCTTTTCCTCCGCCTCTTAGGGTGTTTAATAATTCTTGCTTTATTTCAGGAAATAGATACATTATCTCCTAGATCTACCAAGTATGCCTTTCTTGGGTATTCACCTACTCGGAAAGGTTAACTGTGTTGTAATTCTTTCACAATCAAGTCTACATCATAGAGGATATTGTGTAGGTATTTTTCTAAGGCCAAATTTGCACTAGTTCATGAGCTTCTTGTTCAAAGCACTACGTTAGTCCACCTCAATTTCCTAACAGCTTACTCACTCCTATTCATCCTCCAAGTTCCCTTCCTTGCCATGCTGAGAAACCATTGTAGGTTTATTCATATCAAAGAGTATATGTTTGATCCTTAGTTGAAGATTCTTTTGTATTTTATAATGATTACATTGATGAAGGCCATGCGATCGAGCATTCTGAAAAAATGGTGTGACAGATCTTCACTTGCCTATTGCACTGTGTAAAGAGTCTCTCATTCACATACTTCCCAACCCACTGTGCAACATTGTTCACATGGTCAACTTAGTTATGATTTCTCAGCATTCACTCTGCTAAGAAAGTTTTCCCTCATCCAAGCAGCAAGGCAATCGAGCAAGTGACCGGTTGAAGCTTTTTCAAAATGGTTTGAAGCATTATCAAACATCACACTGGTGGCATGGGATCTGGTTTAGCCTCATGTTGACTATAGACTTGTTGGGGGTCATAGGGTCTACACTATCAAACATCACCCTGGTGGCACGATTTAGTTAGCATCTTTAGACACGTCCAGCCATCCAAGAATATACAAAACCTTCTGACATTGACTACTTTGAGACATTCGTTCTGCTCTTGTTGACTGTAATTGGCATGTCTTAGATATATATATGTGAACCCTTCTTTTTGTTCATTTTAACTCTCTAATTGCCTCCCTTACCAACTTGATGTCAAGAATGAATTCCTCGATAGAGATTTACATGAAACATTCTAAGGGAGGACAGACTAGCTTTTTTGTTAAGAGGGGATGTTTTGAAGTGAGAAGATTGTCCAAGGATCTTATTGTCCCAAGCAAAGTCCTAGAACCTAACTTGACAAGATAAATTCCAGTCCAGCAGCTTCTGACTCTTGTTCATCTCATAGCATGATCGTTTATCATGTCAACTTAATTCTGATTTCTCAGCATTCACTCGGCTGAGTTTTGCCTCATCCAGTGTTTTAAAAATCATCCTAGGCGGCCGCTTAAGCGCCACAAGGTGCTGGACGATTAAAATGTACTATAAGCGGCGCTTAAACAAATTTGAGAAAAGCGGCCGCTTTTTGTCCGCTTAACCCGCTTTTTCCCCACTTTTTTCCCACTTTTTCCCCGCTTTTTCCCCACTTTTTGCCCTTTTTTTCAGAAAAACTGCTGTAAGCATATAACATTAATAGTACTTTTGTGATGTATCCAAGTGAATTATAGGTAACTATTATCTAATTTAGAATGCATACTTTGATTAAATGTACTACTGTAATGTATGACTATTTGATGATGTGCAAATGTAACAATATGTTTGTTAGCTAGCTATGATAGGTCTATTATTTACTGTTTAGCTATGTAAACATGATACAAAATTGTTGTTTCATCTTGTATATACACTTATTATTTTATGTGTAGGCTTCTTTATCTATGACAAGTATATTGTTTACTATATTATATAGATACAATCGTTGTTGTATAGTTGTATTCTAAACTATTTGGGTATTTTATATTGTCTTGTACAATGTTTAAATATGTATAAAAATTTCAAAATATAGTATTTATATACATATGTATGTAATTTTGCATAAAAGTTTATAGGAATTGGAAATCCGCTTTCCTAAAAAGCGCCCGCTTAATCGCCCGCCTGGCGATTAATCGGCTACAAGGTCCCGTCTGCACGCTTCCCGCTTCGCGCTTTTTAAAACCTTGGCCTCATCCAAGCAGAAAGACAATGGAACAGGAAATGTAGGTAGTACCAGAAAGAGGGCCACCATGGGATCTGGTTTAGCATCAAGTGATTATAGACTACTTGGGTGTCATAGGGTCTTCACTATCTAATATCACTCCTGTGGCACTATTTAGCATCTTAAGACGAGCCTAGCCATTCAAGGATATACAAAGCCTTATGGCACTGACTACTATGAGACATTCTTTCTATTCTTGTTAATTCTAATTGACACGTCTCAGATATATGTCAATCCTTCTTTTTGTTCTTGTGAGCTCTAATGGGCTCCCTTATCAACTTGATGTCAAGAATGCCTTCCTCCATAGAGAATTACAAGAAACATTCTTATGGAGCATCAGACTAGCTTTGTTGTTGAGAGGGAATGTGATGCAACCCGTAAAAGGGAATTAGCATAAGAAGCAAGCCCAGATCTAAGACAATCCTGATTAGAGCTTATTGGGCTCAAGTTGGGATTTTATTTAGTTCTTTATGCATTTAGGACATTCACGTTTTATTTAATTCCGAATTTCCTTATTAATTCCTTGTTTTATTTTACATTAGGATTTTAATTTCCTATTTTGTTGACTTGCACCTCAAGTCGTAGAGTCTTATATCCTCGGGGCCTTTGTCCAAGCAGTCGAATATGAATTAGAATTTTATTTGCTTGTTGCAAATTTATTTTTCTCTTTCTTCTTCTCTGTAGCGTGGCTGCATTAAGTGGTATCAGAGCTAAACCCTAAATTATTAGGGCACGGACTCCTTCTCTTCCCCCTCTTTTCTTTTCTCCTTGGCCCTTCCAAATTACTGTTCACGTAAGAATAGTAGCTCTGCCCGCCGCAATCCACCTACCCAGCAGCCACTCCCGACGCCTTCAACTGCACCCCAACCAGCCGCAAGCCAACCTCGACCCCCGTCCACCAATACGCTTGTCTCCCTGTCGCTGCATCCTGCCGACCAACCTCATCTCGGCAAGCCCCCCAGCGCCCGTTGTTCCCCTCTAGCCGCCCTACTGCTTTTCTCGCAAGCCCCGCCCACCACCACCCGTTGTTGGGCTTTGGTTGTCGTTTCCATCTTCCCGATCGTTACACCGACGCTCCATCAACCCGTCCATTTTTTCCTGTCCATGTTTTCCACCCGTCCTCTTCCCCTTGTTATTCCGCCCGTCAACCAACGCCTAGGGACCCAGCAATCTCTCACCCGTCAACCATCGTGACTGGTCCGCTGAAGCAGCCATCTCGTCCCGTCAGCATCCTCACCCCCTCACTATTGTCCGCCAACCCAATCACGCAAAATGATCCCAACTTCTCCTTAAAACGATCCCAACTTCTCTGCCTCACACATCTACCACTTCCCGATCGTCATCTACTCTGTATCCCTTCACGCCCCGGTCTTTCCTAACCCCTCCCAGTCTCCTTTGCCCAGAGACACAAACCCAGCAATCCCACCATCATCAATCAGCGACAAGTACAACAAGCATCGATCTACAAGCAGTCGACGATCCTCGACGTAAGGTCAGGGCACACTGGATCAACCTTTCTTCTGAGGCACCCTCCTTCTGCATCAACTTCAAGGGAGCTTTCTTCTACAAAGAAGCATGGTGAATGTTCAACAAGTCAACGACAAACTAGATGGCTTCATGGCCAAAACTGTTGCCACCTTAGACGCTATTCTACAACAATTAGACAACATGATGAAGCAGCAAGCGGACCTAGTTCAACAACAGGGTGATTTTGTTCAACAACAACATCAATTGGACACCCTAATGCAACGACAAGAGGAAATAATTCAACATCAAGCCCAACATGATGACTCTTTTGAACTTCTCCTCCGTCATGTTACAACCTCCGAACAACGCATGAATACACTGGAGGTCAACCACAATAACAATGTTCGTCAACCAACCCCTCAACCCATACAAGCAGAGCGCATTGTTAAAATGAAGCTACCGGAGTTCTATGGCGAGCGTGACGCCAAGATTGTGCTTAACTAGTTGCACTGCGCCGACAAGTATTTATAATTATACAGAACCTTTGGTGAGGCAACCAAAGTCATGATCGCCACCTCCAAGTTTCGGGGAGCCGCTCTAGCATGGTGGAACCAACCGCGAGACGACCCCGTCGACACATGGGGGGAATTGCGTCCTTTGATTGTGCATCGATTCTTACCTCGGGATTACAAGCAGCATGCCTACTTGGCGTATCAAGATCTCAAGCAGGGTGACGACACTGTTGCCACGTACGCCAGCAAATCTCAAGAATTGTGCAACCGATCTGAGGTTCGGATGGATGCCACCGTCGCAATCGCCAATTTTTGTAGGGGACTTCGTGAGGAGGTGGTTGATCGTCTAGCAGTCATGCATTTCACTTCTCTAGACGATGCTATTCATAGTGCTGAAAGAATTGAAGAGGAGATTAGGCGTCGTCCCCGACTGTGGTCACCTGGGTGGAAACCACGTCAAGGGGCGATTACTACAACAACACCGACTACTGAAGGCGAACCCTCCAAACCAGTTGTTACCAAGCCTATCCAATGTTTTTTCTGTCATGCATATGGTCATCGTTCCAACCAGTGTCCACGTTGTATGATGACTACAACGACAACGAAAGACGATGATGACATAGAATATGAAGATGTCTTTCCGGCTTCAGAACCTAGCGACGAGGAAGAAGAGGAAGACGAAACAGGTGACCCCACTCTGAAAATCGGGTCCTCATGGCTATACAAAGTCCACCTCCTGATTATTGGCGTCGCACGTCATTGTTTTATTCAGTTGTGGAGGTTTGA
Source organism: Alisma plantago-aquatica (assembly GCA_963693085.1). Taxonomy (NCBI): domain Eukaryota; kingdom Viridiplantae; phylum Streptophyta; class Magnoliopsida; order Alismatales; family Alismataceae; genus Alisma; species Alisma plantago-aquatica. Next base: position 33,047,086 of record OY856414.1, read on the forward strand.
GGTTGCATGTGCGTACTGACACTTGATGGAGGATCTTCAGCCAATATAGTATCTTCTTCGGTTGTTCAGGAGTTGGGATTGCAACTGGAGCCCCATCCCAAGCCGTATCGCATATGATGGGTTGATGACACTTCTCAGACGGTGACCCACTGCTGCAGAGTTCCTTTTCATTTCATGGTGTTTACAACGATATTGTCCCTTGTGATGTGTTCACTATGACAACTTCTCACATATTGCTTGGTCGTCCATGGCAATATGATCGTCACGTGCAACATGATGGGTTCTACAACACATACTCCTTCCGACTTGGCAATGCCCGACAGCTCTTCAGATAGACATTTTATAATCTCAGGCAGCTAGGTCGTGTCCTTCGAGAGATGCCTCCCGTCAGCTTATGGCAAGGAGTCATTCGACCTGCCCATGCTTCACCGGAGGTTCGCATTTTTAAGGGGAGGAGATTGATGCAACCCGTAAAAGGGAATTTGCATAAGAAGCAAACCCAGATCCAAGACAATCCTGATTAGAGCTTATTGGGCTCAAGTTGGGCTTTTATTTAGTTCTTTATGCATTTAGGAAATTTAAGTTTTATTTATTTCCGAATTTCCTTTTTACTTCCTTGTTTTATTTTACATTAGGATTTTAATTTCCTATTTTGTTGACTTGCACCTCAAGTCGTAGAGTCTTATATAAGCCAACCTTGGGGCCTTTGTCCAGGCAGTCGAATATGAATTAGAATTTTATTTGCTTGTTACAAATTTATCTTTCTCTTTCTTCTTCTCTGTAGCGTGGTTGCATCAGAATGTTTCAAAGTGAGAAAATTGTGCAAGGATATTATAGCCCCAAGCAAAGTCCTAGAGCCCAACTTGACAAGGTATGTTCCAATCTAGCGGCTTCTGACTCCTATTCATCTCACAACATCATCGTTTTGTATTCGTCAAGATAAGCAAGTCTATTGTTTATCGTGGAATTCTTTTGTATACGGATGATACTATTATCTCTACCAATGATGTGGAGAGCATACGAGATAGTAAAGCATAAATATCAGAGTAACCAACTGGCTGAATTGCTTTTGAGGAGTGTTTCAAAGTGTTTCAACTGCTTCTGACTTGCGTCGATCTCAGCATTACCATTTTGTATTGGAGAAACCAAGTCTAGTATTATCATTCAAACTTTTGCAAGTAGATGGATTATTCTAGCATTGATGAAGAGGGCATACAGTATACTTAAGATTGTTTCTCTATACACCAATACTAAAGACTAAGGAGAGCTATGTTCATCACTTGATAACAGTCACAAAATTCTTCAATTTTTTTATTATTCGTGTATAATTCACGAATTTTCATGTGACAAATGCTACGTCAAAATTTTGCAAAAAATTGTACTTTAGCAGAATCCCACGAATTATTCACGAATTTTATAAATCGTCCCCAAATTTCATGAATAGTTCTTGAACTTCAAGAATTGTTCATTTATGGAATAAGAACATGTTATATGAATTGTCATTTTATAATCGATATACAAATCAAGGTGTGCATATATAATTATATATTGATTTCCTTATCTTGTGTGTATATGTGTATATATATAGTATGTGTATGTATATATATACACATATTGTACTAGTCTGAATTCTATCTGGTTTTTTCCCACAATATTTGATCAATCTTTTACTGTATCTGTCGAACTTCATTACAAATTTTATGCATGATTCCGGAATGCCACATTTTCAACCTTGTCGAATGAATTGTGAATACCAAATTTGAGACTTTGCTTGATAATTTGTTATAGGAGTGGATGTCATTCCAAAAATTGGCCGAAGCAACAGCTTGTATGGTTTGGCCTATTATGTATGCAAAGTTATATATATGTATGTATATAAATCATTGTTCGCAAAGACAATATGTGGTGTATGAGCGGTGAGGATATCGCATAGAGTATATACAATATGCAAGAGCATATATGGTTTCAAATTTTTTCCCAATAAATCAATTATATGTAAATCTTAAAATAATATATGTGTAAACATAATAATATATATGTAAGATATATTTATGTGTGCAATATACATACAATTATATAAATATACTCAAGGTTGAAAAAGGCGTGAGTCGTAACAAGGCTTTTTGTCTTGGCGAGGCGAGGCGTAAGCCTCAGAATGTACCGAGGTGTTCATATTATATATATATATATATATATATATATATATATATACAGTTATACACATATATATATGTGTGTGTGTGTGTTAAATTATAATGTACATATATTTTAGTACAAGTATGTACATTCACATAGGCATACACAAGTATACACATTTTAAAAATTATATACATATAGATTATAGATATATATACATGTAACTCCATTACATATACACAAACGCATGCAAGTACATCCAATATACAAAAGATTACAAAATATTTGGTGTTCTTCATATTTGTTTATGTTTTACACATATATAAATAATTTGCATATATATATTTAGCTATATTTAAATATATACATCACTATTTACATATGTATTGGTTATCCCTAAGCTTAATCGATGGTAAATTCACCTACATCACACCTATCGTGACCAAAGCTACAACTATTGTGACAACCCAAATTTTCTCACCCTTTGATTATACTCTCCCTTGCTCTACGATGACCAATTAACTAGTTTGGATGTCAATTTCAAGTGTTGTCATACTCCAATTTAGTAACATCAATGCTCAATTTCACCATGTGAAGTATTTATTTGAAAAATTGAACACATTGACCTATTTTAACATATGACCAACTTGTAATTGATTTTGGACCTTTTCACTATGATCTTTTAACTCCCCAATATATGTCAAGCTATAAATCTTTCAATTACAAATCCGATGGCACAAAAATCACTTCAATCAGAGGTTCCTATCCCAAGTTATGATCATTTGAAATTAGTTCAAATAATTCTCGATTTATTCTTTTTACCCTGCTTGGAGCCTTTTGGGCCTAATTGGGTGCGGCCCAGTTGAGTCTTCTCTACCAGCTCTTGTTGGTGCCGCTGTTGTAGACTGTTGGATCGTTGATACAACTTGACAATATATCCAACGGCCCGAGGTATATCCCCTACCCCATACAGTGACGCCGCCCCAATTGGCGCTACAAACACCTACCTCGCCCTTGTTGCAACCAATCGATGACTGTTCTCCACCCTTTTTGTCCCAATAAAAAGCCTTGAAACCCTTATATGAACACCCCCTCACTTCCCACTTCGTTTTCCCTCTCGAGTCTGTGCCCAAACTCAACTCTTCCTCCTCTCCATGGACCTGGCCGCCGCCGCCGTCTAGAGGATTGGGGGTTTTGTCCCCAGCACGCCTTTGAACCAGATGAGCTCGCCTCCCCCTTCACGGCTCCAGGACGGAACTGAGCGGCACTCTCGTGATGACCTAATCCCCTTCTAGCATGGTACCAGCGATGCTCCGGCGAGCAGTTGCATGGGCAGCCGCTAGGACAGGCTGCAACGACGTGTGGGTTGGACGGGGGGCCTGAGTGCCCTTGGATCAAGAGCCACACCAGGGGACGGCCTGGATTGACCCACACCATGGAACTCGCATTGACCAGACAACAAATTGCTTTGAGTGTGTAATGAAGAGGTGTGAGTGACCATGCCGCTGGATCAAGGACAGACGGCTGAGATTCATCACATAATGATCATGGTATGCCACCCAATATCTCTATAGTTCTTGGACATAGTTTGTAAAATACATAACTCTCAAATCCCTTGGCCAAATATAGTAAAATTATATATCAAATTGATCCTTTCGAAAAGATCTACACAATGGACTAGGTTTTAGGCCCTAATTCCATCGTTTGATCCCTATTTTTCCCAAAAGATGCATATGTTAATCATATGGAATATAGTTAGGTATGATTATGATGCAAGACTTGGATTGGCTACTCAATCTATCCCTGATCCTTAAATCAGTAACACTAATGTCTTTGTATCCCTAATGAAGGTCCTTCTATCCCTATTGCTCATAAATGACTCCTTTTTGTACATATGTGCCTACTTTGGACCTTAATGATGAACTTTACCCTAGATTGCTAATCTTGCTGCTAATGGACAACCACCTAATCTAATTATGTGTTTCTGATGAATTCATGTTGTTGATCTAAATCATCTTTATATCTGGACCTCTTAAGTTTTTGAATCATGATCTAGGGTGCTCTATTGTGAGTCTTTTGACCCTAGAATGTATGTAAATGCCTTAAACTTTGATATGATTATAGAAAGTGCATGGAACGTCATAATGGCATGAAACTTGAACCACGCCATCATGATGACCTCTAGATCAGTACAAGATTATATAATGTACCAATAAGCAACTTGGAACCCATCTTGGCCAAAACCCTAAAATGCATCTAATTAGGGTTAATGATGAGAATCTAATGCATATATGTAATCTTGTTGTTAATCAGGTTGGCTTATGATCTAGATGGTAATGGACGTGTTAAGTTAAGAATCTCTGAATCAGGTATGGGCCTTATCTAGTTATATGACTATCGTTTTCTTGCTTGAAAAGACATATATTGTATGCTTGTTTGTCTATTTGCTCAAATATTGCCATATAGTATTGCTATGTCTTATATCGATGTTTGCCTCGTCAGTTTTATAACTTGAACACATATATATAACTCCATTATAATATTGTTGATAAAGGGTTAGCTCTTGGCTATGGCCTTGAGGTCCCTCTCGTATAAAAGGGTTAGCTAATCTTGAGCACCCTTACGAACCCTTCCGACGGGAAGATGGTCAAAGGCCTTAAACATGCTTGATATTGTTGGTATAATGGAGTGAAATGACATAAAATATGGCTTCGCATTTTGTTAAATAGTTATCATGTTTATTCTTGTTCGTTTCGTCTTGAAATCTTTTCAAATCAAGCAAAGCTTATACATATATGTATCTTTCTGCCCCATACACCACACCTCATGTGTTTGACCCGTTTCTCGTATTTTGTTTTTAGGTTCAGAGATGGCTAGAAGGTTGATGGGCTTGGTGAGCTCTGCTAGGTGTACTTGTTGTAAGATCCAGATATAGTATACATGAGCAGACTTGTACAAAGTGACTCTTGAACATGTAATCCAAATCGTGTAATATAATAATGTTGCTTAATATATCTTGTTGATTGTTGAGATTATGTTGGTGTCTTTATCTTGTTATCTGTTCATGTGTGCTAAGCTTTACGCTTCCGCATGTCACCTTTGATATCCGTTTAGTTCATGGGACTAAGATTCCAGTTCCGTGACAACTATTCAGCTTTAACTTGACCTAACATGATCTAAATTGGACCTAATTTAACTTAGTCTGCCCTAATTTGGCCCAAGTAAAACCTATTTTCGCATAACATGAACTAATAAGATGTAATTTCCCCTAGTTTGTCTTACAATATTGACCTAAATGAGCTATAATTTGGAAAAATCAGACCCCATTCCCCTAAATAAGACATGTTTTCTCCAAATCAGACCTATTCCCCCCCTCTAATCAGAACTAATCTGCCCAAATTAGATCTGATTTGGCCTAAATCGAACCTATTTCTTCCCTAAGATAACTAAACTTGATCTAATTTGACCAAATTCAGAACTAATCCATGCTAATTTGGTCTTTAAGTGTCTTAATTTGGGCCTAAAAGACCTTCGGTATCCACTTTAGTTATCTTGAAGCCTAGGTGCCCAGACACCCATTTTAAGGCGGCCCACCTAGAGCCTAGGGACCTAGGTGCCTAGGTGGAATCCTTGATAACTATGATATGCTCATGTAGTTAATTAGTTGTACTTGCCTCTTTTCTAATATACAAGAGAGGGGTATAACATTGTAATAACAATAGCAATACTATGTATTTTCTCATTATCTCATTTCTAACATGGTATCAGAATAGACGATCACGCACCCTAACCATACGAGAGAGATAGCCAAAGAGTAACACCGCCTTGCATGTGGTCGCCGCCCCTTGTTGGTGCTTGGCAGCCCGCAAGAATGCCCCCGACTTATAGTTGAGTCTCCTAGGAGTGCCTTACCTCAAAATCAATCTTTCCTCCATGATGTTGCTCCTCTAGTTGTGCCCATCTCTCGTACTTGTTTCATCTAGTGCTACTACTGATGTCATGAAGTTCCTTGTTATTGTTATTGCTAAAACCTTCTCCTAAGGAGGAGGAAGCCATCCTCCCTTGGAGTTGTTGCCATCTTGAAGAAGACATGTTTTATTTATTTTTTTTCAACATTGCAGCCTCGACTTTGACACGATGTGTACCAAAACCACACGATGTGTTAGCCAACAAGGCATGTAATTCTTTAACACGACATGCAATTGTCCTGCTGCAGAATGTTTGGACCCAACATCTTCACGGCGTCTAAATATTACATATGTCCATTGTTTGCTACAATATTATGCCCTTGATATTCAGTGTGTGGATGTTTTGCACGCTCTATAACCTACAGTTAGTTGCTACTATCTTATTTTTATACAGTGTGTGTACTCCACACGGTGTGTTTGTCTGTTACTTTGCCATTAACGGACAAAAATCTAATGTATGGCATACAGCTTCATCTACTACTTTTCATACGGTGCAAGGCTTTAATAGACGGTGTATTATCTTTCTTTTTATTGTTTCTTTTGCTTCCTTTCAGCCATTACTACATAGCTTTTCCTTCTCAATCCAATTCTTATCCCACATATACTGCCTAAGGAGCAAGCAAAACTCTCTTTTTTTGGGTCATGCAAAGATCCATTTATTTTTCTACCTAGTGTTATCGTCTCTAAATTTACATTGCCATGTTATAGATTTCTCTTCACATATATTTTTATCTATCTACTACCTTTACCTTTACATTTATCTTTACCTATAAATCTCCACCCAAGTTGCTTCTTACTCTTTTATTATTGTACTTGGTGTGAGGGATTAAAAAGTAAGTTTTATAGAACAACTATACGGCCAGCAATGTTATACGGGAGTGAATATTGGGCGGTGAAGAAACAAGGTCTCAACAAGATGAATGTGGCTGAAATGCTTTTGCTGAGATGGATGTGTGGGAAGACATGAAAAGATCGCTTGAGAGATAACTATATCAGGAATAAAGTGGGGGTGGCAAGTATCACAGTTCAAGTAATTGCCACAAGTAAATTAAACCCAAACATTGCTATATTTTGGTCCCAGCAAGCATTTATTTGTTGAAAACTTTGGTTCGAGCCGTGTATATAATACAAACAAGCATTCAACATCATTAGGAAATAGAAAAGTTGATTCACTTATTATACCTCTCTTCCCACCGAGTTGTTCAACCAAAGGTCCTGACTGCTTGACCAAGTATGCTAAGAGCTCTGAAGGATCTAATGGAGGAACTTCCTACAATATATTAAAAGGGATGTTATGTAATTAAACAGTCATGTAATAAAGAAAACTGGTATTTTCAATTTATTTATTGGAAAGACATAAAGAGGCAATGTTTGAATATTAACAGATAAAAAATAATAAAGGAAACCACTTCTTGATGCATTAGAACCTGAGTTTGCCACTCATCCACAACTAACATCCCCACAGGATACTTAATATTTAATAGCATGAATGACATGTTCATAAATTCATATAGCCTTGGAAAGTGGAAATTGCATAAACATATACAAATATATCTTATTGACAACCATCTCATACTATATTCAATTCTAGAGAACAACAAGTTATTCTCCAAAAAATGTGACAGCATATGATGAAGGAAATGGAAGCTACTAAAAAAGGAAGTACGACAGATTGTTACCAAAAGTCAAAACATGCTACACATAACACCAGATGTTATCATTTTAGCAACTGAACTGGGTGGTTCCAGATCCGTGGGGCAAATCCAAACAAAGCTATCAGCAATCATGCACATACATTAACAACAGTTGCGATAAACATAACACATCCACACAGACGTATATATTACATATATGCTAGAAATCAACCTTGAAAATACATCAGTGAGATAACCAACACTACAAACTATCACTTATTAATGGTCCCTCTGGGAAAAAACTTGATAATGGAAGGCAGATATCTACCATATTAACTTTGACATCTTATTCCTCAATGGCAATGTACCAAAAAGGCTTACAGCCTAATTGTTACATATATGCTGCAGAGAAATCGAGCGAGAAATCAGAACTAGCAAATTCCTTTCTTGTGAACAAATCATAGAACAAAAGTAACAATCAGTATATTGTGCTCACGTGGTGTTCAAGAATTTGAATGAATATTGGAATCTAGAACAAGAATTCATCTTGATCAGAAAATGCAACCAGACTTTGATGGGATTCATCCAAGTCTAATGTTGTTGTTATTCCAGACGCTGATTGGCTACTAATTCAAAAGGACATTATTCTAATTCTTGTAATACATAAAATATGAGTATCGTGCATTCCAATTTCAATAAAGAGGTACATATCAATTTGTTGACAACGGAAAGGTGTTCTCTAGGTGGCAGACTCCCAGATTGGGTTGACTAGGCAATCTACCTTTTTTTTTCATTTCATATATTAATTTAATTTGCAAACGACATTTTAGATGCAAGTTGCTAAGTACATATGATGTCATTTTTCTCAAACCTTAGGCCAAAATTCCATAAAAACTGGACCGAAAAGAGCCAAGGTGCCCGGAATCGGACCCTCTAGCATCTAGGCTAGGTGCACATAGAAGTTCCTCGATAATACTACTGATGTCACCTCAATACCTATGCCTAAGTAAGAACCTTCTAAAGATAATGGCTTTACGTGACCTTGGAGGATGAATGCAATGTGATAACATATATGCAGATATTTCCTGTAAGGCGCATGCAAAATGTTTTGAGTTGTGTCTTCCCTTGTCCAAAACATGTTCACTACAGCCACTACAATTATACAGAAGTATCATACCATGTAAAAAGCAACGCACATCTAAAGCTTCAGATAGACATAACATGTTTGATTTGCACAATGACTAAAAGCAATGTAAATCTGTTGGAGTATATGACTATTTAATATATAGGTTCAAGTCTATCGGGCCCTTTAATGTCTGGACTCCTAGTCCTTTAGGGCTTTCTTGTGTCTTCTACTTGCCTCCTCTTCTGTAGGAGAGGAGTTTGCCGATCTATCAATAACAAGAAACTAACACAGGTTTATTTCCCCCGCATTTCTCTTTTACATGGTATCAGATCAATTGTCCATGCGCACCTTTTAACCCTAAGGGCGAAAAGGAGAGAGCCCCCCTTGCGGACGGTTATCGCCTAGGCAGTGCTTTGTTTCCAGTAGGGATGCCCAACTCTTGTGTCTTCTAGGATTTTCTGCAACTCGAAAATTAGTAGAGTGCGCCCCTCAACGATATCATTTGAATATGTCGGATATGTCGAACAGAAAGGAGGCTCGTCTATGTACCATATCGTTTGAATATGTTGAATTGATCTCTCAATACTTTCTACATTGTATGGGAGTAAAAGATCCAACCCTAATGTGGTAAGGAACACAAAGGAATCAAATCGGGCATCCCTTCCCATCTGGCTGTTGTCTTCTTCGACCTCCCTTTCACCAACCTTGATGCATGTCCCGTCATGTTCGCCTAAGATGTAAGTTTCCTCATCAACCAAGGTGTCTGATCTCCACCGCTATATCTGATGCCATTCAACATCATCATGTTCATCTTCATCAACTGTTTATTGTGTGTGTGTTTGTCATATATGTGTGTCTATATATGTGAATGTGTTTGTGTAAAACATGTATGTAATGTGTGTCTGTTTGTAGCATACATGTAAATCATCCATTTTTCCCAACATTGTTTCATATTGTAGACCAAAATCACAATTAGATTCCTTTTTACCTAAATTCTTGCCTAGTTCTTGAATATTGAATTTTTTCACTTGTCTGAATGTATCCCAGATACTAATTTTTTTACTATGTCTAACTGCCAAATAACCAAGTAAGATATTTGATACTCTACATAGAACTACTTGTTGGTATTCAAGTCTAGATCTTACACAGTGTTCAACCAAGGTGGTCAAACACCATTGGAAGTTATCCAACAGCCATCTTTTTCTTTTGACATTTCATGTCTCGCTTGGCCACGAGTTGAAGCATTCGTAGTAGGGCTAGGCCCTCTTACTTTGCAACTTTTCGATACATTTAATTGAGCATTTATATGCACTTACTATGTCTTTGGGCCATGTACTGCTATTCCCAAAGACTGAAGGGTAGCATATCTACTAGCTATGATACACCGTGTCAAAGCTACTCTAAGCTCTCTTCTTATATCTCAAGTTTTTGAAGCAATGAAGCTTTTGAAAGATTCTTGTAGAATCTATTGAGTCGTATAAAGGTCCTAAATTTGAGGCAAATTCAGTTTTTAATTAGCTTTAACAAGTTTTTCACAAAGGTGGTGTTTGATCTTCAATCCATAAGGACATCAAGTGTTGGTTAAGAATCCCTAAGTTGACAGTCTAAGTAAAAAAGAGGAAAATTTAAATCTCAAAAATTTCATATCTGGTATAGGTTTCAAGGGTATTGCATACAATATATGAGGTATACAACTGCATATCTATGGTATGCAGTTTCCAATATTTCATGTTACATTGTGTCTATAAGTAGTATATATAGATATAGATGTATCTGTATATAAACAGCATATTTAATTTTTTTTCATGTATAGTGTGACATGAACACTATCAAGAGAATAACAAGAACTGAATTCATTTAGATCGTCACCAAGCATGAGCTAAACATAAAGTCAAGCGATATAAGCAAACACCAAAAATACTGGTGCTGTTTACAAAGTTATTTAGGAACAAGAAGTTGTTAAGGTAACATCTGAAAACAGTTAACAATCATTAGGAACAGTTAACCGAAACCAATAGTGATAGAAACTATACACACAAATTACATTCTAACTTAAGCGTTGATGGCCGATGTGAAACAATATACAAAATTACCTTGAAAAGAGTTTAAAGAGAGAAATATAAATAATAATGTATCAAAATTATCTTCAACATCGAGTTGTATTATCGAAAAGAGAATAATGATAATAAAAGAGTAAGTACTTGAAGGATGAATTGCCATTAATCTAGTCGTGTATGTGTCAGAAACACGACCCGTCAGGCTTCCTAGATCCCCAGCGATTCAGATAAACATTCTTGCAAGGCACTCTATTATAATGGTAAGTAATAAAGAAAACAAAGTCATACAAATTGTCAGTTAACAGCCAGCAAAGCCCACATCACATTGCAAATATGATCTCACTAAATCCAGGACTATGGTTTCCCATTAACAACCAGCAAAGCCCGCATCACAGTGCATGTAACATGCTGCTATTATTGCAACGCCAAATAAGGTTGCTTATTCAAACATCCTTTTACTCTTTTATATAATATGTGAGATAGAAGAGTAGATACTATGGTATCCAGTTGTCTTATGTGACATTGAGTCTTATTATTAGAAAGTGAGAAATGTTAAAGAGAGAGTAAGTAATTGAAGGAAGAATTGCCATTACTGCAGTCATGTATGTGTCCTGGTAGCCATATACATAGTTTACTTGATAGACTGCACTGGTTTATATAAGGTGTTTGCAACATGAGGACATGACTGCAACACCAAAGAATATTGCTTTTTCTACTCTTAAATGACGGCTACATGTTTGTTGAAGGTTCCGTTGTTGTTTGAAATTTCCAGAGACACATATCTCTGAGCATTATTCTACACAGGTCGCACAGAAATTCAGGGACTATAGTTCGGCTCTATAAGTAGTGGGGATGGGTAGAATGATATGGAAACCGGTGAAAAATTGTAAGAAACGGTAAAAAAAAAAAATAGACATTGAGGCTGACCTTTGCGTCCTGAGATTCCAGAGCCTCCCCACAGAATGACTTCTGTTAAGGTCAGAAAAAAAAAAAAGGAACGAATTTGAGTTTTGATATGCATGCACTCAGAATCAGCACAGAAGTTGGAAGAAAGGGAAAGGAGATTAAAAAAAAACAGGAGGTAAGCGACAAACTGTTGGGCGAAATAAGAAACAGCAAGAGGACTAACCAGGCTCAATTTAACTTTCTCAACAATCTCACTACTTTTAAACCCTTCAAAGATTTCACTACTCTGGCTCTTCCTCTCAAACTCCTTAATACTAGTCTTCAACATCCTGAACGGATCCCACTCCTTCCCATCCTCCACCTCCTGCTCCAACCCCCCTCCACTACTCTTCCACGTAATCCTCCTGCCTTTCGCCCTCTCCCTATCCCTATCCCAATCCATCTCCCACGCCCCTCTCCCTTCCTCCGCAGCCACAAGCGCGCTCCTTATCGCCGACAAGTCTAGCCTTATCCTAGTACTGGGACCCCACCTCTCCAGCACCTTCTTGCTGAAGTCCGGCTGCGAGTACACCCTGCGGAGCTCCGTCAGCTTCGGCTTGATCCTCTTCACGAACTCCAGCTCCGCTAGGGACGTCGTGGAAGGAGACATCGACGGGGTGACGGGTGTCACCGCGGAGGAGGCTGTGTTGAGGAAGTTCTCTAGCTCCCGGTCCGCTAGGGATTTGAAGGAGTTGGCCCGCGCTCGCATCAGGCGTAGGTCGGCGTCCGCGGAGTTCCGGACCTCGCGCCAGCTCCGTGATAGGAAGGATGATAGAGGCTCGTCGGTGGCTGACATGGCCCCCGGCGGCCGGCGGTCTGCGCCCAGGTTCAGCATCGGAAGGGGTGGGAGGGTGGAGGAAGTCCGGTGAGGAATTGGGGAGTGGGGGATGGTGGGTGTGTGTTCCCGCGTCGAGTTTGGGGATATGCTGCTTTCTAGTTGTGCTGGTTGTGATGCGGTATTCTAGGCTAGGGTTCTCTCCTCTCCTCTCTCGACGGGAAAGTGTGTGTGTGTGTGAGAGAGAGAGAGAGAGAGGAGAGGGAGCGAAAGGGGGAAAGCGGAGGAATGGGCGCCGGATGATATACACTGTGCGCCAGCGTGGAGATCAGTGGGGCCAGTTTGTGGATTTCCTTTCGCCGACGTGGCACGAATTTTGTCACGTGCCGATGGCTGGTTGGCGTGAGGCTGCGGACGTGGCAGAAATTTTTGACGCGGCAGAGGCTGGTCCGGCTGGTAGGGCCAGTCGAGGCTGCTTCCGACCACCCATCGAATTTTTCGGGAGAACACGGTGGAATATTCTGGGGAGGAGTCGGAGACGGTCGAATCACTCCGGCCCGTTCGTACCATCTGTTGAGAACGGAGTGGCCCAGGTACAGACCTCCTTTTTCCAGAGCCTCGCCTTCTGCCGGGTGATTCCTAGCCGTTGGTTGCCACCGAGACATAGGAAAGTTTGCAAACAAGTCCAGCTACTACTACTCAAATCAAATGGATCTCTGCTGGCCTCTTGAGGGAGGAATCGGACTTAGGGCTGAAGTCTCTGGTTTTACGGCCGCTAGCTGCTACTGGACAAACACCCCCGTCGCGTCTGCCAACGGAAGCCATGAAGCTCCTCCTTCCTTCTCCACCGTTGGCTGGGAGTAAGGTGATGCTTGCAAAATTGTAGTGGTGGACCTAATGCTGCTGCCTCTGTGGTTCTGTCACTGTCTTGGTCTTTTGAGCTTGGAGGGCCACAGGTGGCCGGAGGCGTGTGGGTGCTGGCAACATGGTTGCCGTTGAAAGCCATCGGGGTCCCATGAACATGTCCACGACGAACACTTGTGCGTCTCAGCGTCTGTGCTTTTGGTTCATAAACTGGACGGTCTGTGCCTGGAAGGGGAACTCGAGGTTGGGGAGACACATGTGCGTGGGGTCGTTTGATTGGCCCCAGGATCTGCTGGTCCTGATAAATCTAGGAGTAGGCTGCACCCTCTTGCAGATAACAGCACATGTCAAGTGTATTTAATCCTGACCCTACCATTGAATGTGCTGATATAAACGTACATGGATGATTGTAGGAGCAGCGTACTCCCTCTGAAATAAGGTGCAGCAGATCCACACTCCGTTTGATTGATACGAATAGCGGTGGGTGAACAGTATGACCGAGTTGTGGTTGTTAATTATAACAATGACGATTGGACTGACACACGACATGGCCATTCACAAATGTAGCTACTTAATTGTATGTGTTGAGTTGAGATGACATATAAAGCGTATATGTAATGACTACTGGCTTTCAATCTGGCTAATGTCACATTGGCGTTTGTATTCATTTGTAAATAAACAAAAGTGAACATGGAAAAAAAGATGCTCCAATGAAAGCGATGGGATGCAGTTAAAATCAAGATCATTAAGAGCCGCCAAAACCAACAAAAGAAACACAATCCAATCCACTAGGTTTGGGATTCAAGTTATTTGATCCATGACCCTCATTCTTGGCCCTTGAACTAGAACAACACGTTGCTAAACTTGGAATTCCAAGAAGTGCTCCTAAGTTTATTCTCATAAAGTGGGTGCTAAATCCTATTATTTCCCTTCAGTGTGTGTTTTGGCCTTTTACATGTTAAACATACTTCTAGGATATGGACACGAATCGTTGGAAACCTAATTAGTATAGTATTCGTGTAACATCCCGTCGTGCCACAAAGTGAGATTACTCAAAATAAAATACGGAATTAATACTAAACAATCAAGTTATCAGAAAACACAGAAAATTGAAACCGTTTGTAAGTAAGCATAAAAACCATATCTTATCACATCTAAGTCCACAAAAGCCACATGTATATATATAACATCTGCCAAAAGATTATTACATAACATTGTTTACTGGCTCACGGGCCACAACATGTACATATAGTAACTTGTTCACATATATATGTGACATATATGTACAACAAGGGCATGAAGCCAAAACGTCGTCTCGATATACAACATCTACAAAACTCCCCCAAGGACCTGAGAGTACAGGGATGACATATAAGACTCTACTCCAACCTTTGCTCGACTATTGCTCCTCTTGTTGCTCAGCATCAACAGCACGATCTCTACCTTGTCGTGCATGACCACCAAAAAGGTGTGGAAACCCACGGGGTGAGGCCAAACGTCCCAGCGAGAGATATAACTCTCCGCCAAAGTCTATTAAAAGCACAGGGTAGATAACATACTTAACAAGTAGAGCATATTCAGCTAAATGATATGTATCCAACTGATAATGCAGATTAAACAACTAGGCAGTTATCACTGAGCAGTAGATCAATTAATATTCTAAGAAGGAATATGAAGAACACGTATAACAGTTGATTTCTCTTACCACCTTATAATTCAAGAAATCAATACAAAGATAAGGCAAAGGGTTCATCCAATGTTATTCGTATTTGACTCTAAGCATATACACTACACGATTGTGTTACATCTTTTATTATTGCCCTGAGGATTTGAGTCGTACCAATCAAATCCAACCAACCACTGCTAAGTCAAAATTGATGCAAGGTCAATGAAAAAGCTAAAACCCGCGACCTCTCCAACACTGCTTAGTTAGTATAAGAGAAACACCACAGAGACATATCAGTCAACTACAAAACAGTAACATATAGTCAAGCTCAAGGATTGGCTCACTCATAGCCATCCACATATAAACACCTAGCCCACCTTGGTACAGGTGACGACGCTAGAAGAACAGGTTCACACATGGTCGTTCTAAAAAAAGAGGCATCACGTACAGTTAGACTGCTACTTATCACATATCACAAGGAGATCAGCTCACGCATGGCCGTCTCACATAACATGTAATTATGGACGCAAGGAGATACTATGTCACCACAAAGAATGTGATTACGCTCCAAAGCACCACGTGCATGGTTGATCGGCCACCAAAGTACCCAAGATCACTACTTTGTGCTCCTCAAAGCTCTAAGGATGAACACAAGAGAGGGGAGAAGGAGGGCCGAAAAGATCACTTGCATGACGAGAAAGGAGTTATATACTCAAAGGAGGAGAAAAGTAAGGCAGGTGTGAGGTGTCAACACAAGAGGGCACCAAAGGGACACTTGTCCACCAAGAAAACAACCATGCAACCACTATATTCACACATGCAACACATGGTGATATAACCAATGTTGGGTATCGGCCACCTAGGTCACCAACACACTTGTTTCGGTCGAGACATATCAAGGGGTCGAAACAAGCATCAAAGAACCAGGTATCGACCATTACAAAAGCTCACTTCATCACCATGGTCGAAACACATCACAAGAGAGCACTAAGGTCGAGACAAACCCATACAAAGGAGGGGTGTCAGTCGAGACACACCCAGTGCACATAAACAAGGTAAAAACATAGGTGACAACACCCAACCAAGCTCAACATGGTTGACACCATGCACTACAACCAAACCCTAGAAACCCTAGCATCACCACATGATGCCACCTCATCAACCAAGGTCCAACAAGGCACCCCATAGAATCATTCTCTCTCTCATGATGCTAAAGCACTAAGGGCACACTCAACATGTGACAAATTGCAAGATAAGCCCTCAATATGGGTAAATTGCAACTTGGTCCAAAACTAGCATACAAAGCTCAAACATCATCAAAACGGGACCAAACTAGAAATATAAGATTGTCACATGTTAACAAAGCATATCAAAGGATTAGATTAAGGTTATAAGAATCTTATTAATCCAATAAAGTATACTCAAGCACTAACCTAGGTCAGGGGCCTTACAACCATAAACCCCTAACAAGGATTTCACCGAAAATTCTACGTGAAAAGAGATGGGAGCTTCCTATGCATCTCCTCCTCAAGCTCCCACGTGGCTTCCTCAATGCCACAATGATGCCAAAAAACCTTAACCAAATGATGTCATTCTTCTTCACCTTCTTGATCCTCCTATCTAAGATCAACACATGACCTTCCACATAAGATATGTCCTCACCAAGCTCAACCTCCACTGGATGCAGAACCAACTCAGTGTCATGATAGAAATTACTCAACATAGACACATGGAACACTGGATGCAACCTTTATAACTTAGGTGGAAACTCCAACTTATAAGCCACCTTCCCAACATGTGTCACCATAGAGTAAGGTCCCATATATTTGGGAGTCAACTTACCCTTCTTCCCAAACCTCAAAACACCCTTCCAATGAGAGACCTTGAGATACACCATGCCCCCCACTTGGAACTCTAACGGTCTATGTAGGTTATCTGCATATGAATTCTGCCTATCCTGAGCTGCTTTCAATTGTTGTTGAATCATCTTTATTTTCTTTGTGTAACATCCCGTCGTGCCACAAAGTTTATGTAACATCCCGTCGTGCCACAAAGTGAGATTACTCAAAATAAAATACGGAATTAATACTAAACAATCAGGTTACCAGAAAACACAAAAAATTGAAACCGTTTGTAAGCATAAAAACCAGATCTTATCACATCTAAGTCCACAAAAGCCACATGTATATATATAACATCTGCCAAAAGATTATTACATAACATTGTTTACTGGCTCACGGGCCACAACATGTACATATAGTAACTTGTTCACATATATATGTGACATATATGTACAACAAGGGCATGAAGCCAAAACGTCGTCTCGATATACAACATCTACAAAACTCCCCCAAGGACCTGAGAGTACAGGGATGACATATAAGACTCTACTCCAACCTTTGCTCGGCTATTGCTCCTCTTGTTGCTCAGCATCAACAGCACGATCTCTACCTTGTCGTGCATGACCACCAAAAAGGTGTGGAAACCCACGGGGTGAGGCCAAACGTCCCAGCGAGAGATATAACTCTCCGCCAAAGTCTATTAAAAGCACAGGGTAGATAACATACTTAACAAGTAGAGCATATTCAGCTAAATGATATGTATCCAACTGATAATGCAGATTAAACAACTAGGTAGTTATCACTGAGCAGTAGATCAATTAATATTCTAAGAAGGAATATGAAGAACACGTATAACAGTTGATTTCTCTTACCACCTTATAATTCAAGAAATCAATACAAAGATAAGGCAAAGGGTTCATCCAATGTTATTCGTATTTGACTCTAAGCAAATACACTACACGATTGTGTTACATCTTTTATTATTGCCCTGAGGATTTGAGTTGTACCAATCAAATCCAACCAACCACTGCTAAGTCAAAATCGATGCAAGGTCAATGAAAAAGCTAAAACCCGCGACCTCTCCAACACTGCTTAGTTAGTATAAGAGAAACACCACAGAGACATATCAGTCAACTACAAAACAGTAACATATAGTCAAGCTCAAGGATTGGCTCACTCATAGCCATCCACATATAAACACCTAGCCCACCTTGGTACATGTGACGACGCTAGAAGAACATGTTCACACATGGTCGTTCTAAAAAAAGAGGCATCACGTACAGTTAGACTGCTACCTATCACATATCACAAGGAGATCAGCTCACGCATGGCCGTCTCACATAACATGTAATTATGGATGCAAGGAGATACTATGTCACCACAAGGAATGTGATTTCGCTCCAAAGCACCACGTGCATGGTTGATCGGCCACCAAAGTACCCAAGATCAGTCCTTTGTGCTCCTCAAAGCTCTAAGGATGAACACAAGAGAGGGGAGAAGGAGGGCCGAAAAGATCACTTGCATGACGAGAAAGGAGTTATATACTCAAAGGAGGAGAAAAGTAAGGCAGGTGTGAGGTGTCAACACAAGAGGGCACCAAAGGGACACTTGTCCACCAAGAAAACAACCATGCAACCACTATATTCACACATGCAACACATGGTGATATAACCAATGTTGGGTATCAGCCACCTAGGTCACCAACACACTTGTTTCGGTCGAGACATATCAAGGGGTCAAAACAAGCATCAAAGAACCAGGTATCGACCATTACAAAAGCTCACTTCATCACCATGGTCGAAACACATCACAAGAGAGCACTAAGGTCGAGACAAACCCATACAAAGGAGGGGTGTCAGTCGAGACACACCCAGTGCACATAAACAAGGTAAAAACATAGGTGACAACACCCAACCAAGCTCAACATGGTTGACACCATGCACTACAACCAAACCCTAGAAACCCTAGCATCACCACATGATGCCACCTCATCAACCAAGGTCCAACAAGGCACCCCATAGAATCATTCTCTCTCTCATGATACTAAAGCACTAAGGGCACACTCAACATGTGACAAATTGCAAGATAAGCCCTCAATATGGGTAAATTGCAACTTGGTCCAAAACTAGCATACAAAGCTCAAACATCATCAAAACGGGACCAAACTAGAAATATAAGATTGTCACATGTTAACAAAGCATATCAAAGGATTACATTAAGGTTATAAGCATCTTATTAATCAAAGAAAGTATACTCAAGCACTAACCTAGGACATGGGCCTTACAACCATAAACCCCTAACAAGGATTTCACCGAAAATTCTACGTGAAAAGAGATGGGAGCTTCCTATGCATCTCCTCCTCAAGCTCCCACGTGGCTTCCTCAATGCCACAATGATGCCAAAAAACCTTAACCAAATGATGTCATTCTTCTTCACCTTCTTGATCCTCCTATCTAAGATCAACACATGACCTTCCACATAAGATATGTCCTCACCAAGCTCAACCTCCACTGGATGCAGAACCAACTCAGTGTCAGGATAGAAATTACTCAACATAGACACATGGAACACTAGATGCAACCTTTATAACTTAGGTGGAAACTCCAACTTATAAGCCACCTTCCCAACATGTGTCACCATAGAGTAAGGTCCCATATATTTGGGAGTCAACTTACCCTTCTTCCCAAACCTCAAAACGCCCTTCTAATGAGAGACCTTGAGATACACCATGTCCCCCACTTGGAACTCTAACGGTCTATGTAGGTTATCTGCATATGAATTCTGCCTATCCTGAGCTGCTTTCAATTGTTGTTGAATCATCTTTATTTTCTTTGTTGTCTACTACACAAGTTCAGGACCCAAAAGTTGAGTCTCGCCAATCTCATACCAACATAACGGAGACCTCCAACGTCTCCCATACAATGCCTCATAAGGTGCCATATCAATGCTCCTTTGATAACTATTATTATAAGCAAACTCTATCAGGTTGAGGTGCACATCCCAACTTTCCAAAAACTATAAGACACAAGCTCTCAGCAAGTCCTCCAAAGTTTGTATCGTCCTCTCAGACTATTCGTCTATACGTGGGTGAAATGGAGTTTTGAACCTCAACGGCGTACCCAGAGTTGTGTGTAAGTGCTCCTAAAAGTGATTGGTGAACTGAGGACCTCTATCAGACACGGTAGTAGTTGGGATACCATGCAAACGTACTATCTCATCAACATATATCTGGAAAGTTTCTATGTTGTGTACATCGTCTTTACTGGAAAAAAGTGTGTTGACTTAGTTAACCTATCAACGATCACCCAAATGGAATCATGACCTTTGGCTATCCTAGGTAGACCCACCACAAAGTCCATCATAATATGATTCTATTTCCACTGTGGTATAGGCAACGATTGCAATGTCCCTGCAGGCTTCTAATGTTCTACCTTAACATGTTGACACACTACACACTTTGCAACAAACTCATCCACATCAAGCTTCAAACCAGGTCATCAATACATATCCTTAAGGTTATGGTACATCTTGGTGCTACCTGGGTGCATAGCATACATCAAAGAGTGAGCTTGTTCCAAAACCATCTTCCTCATATTATCAACAGCAAGAACCACAACTCTGATGTGGTAACACATTTCCCCATTCTCTACCTCAGGAAGCCATCACACTTCTCACTGCCAAACTCTATTTGTATCTGTTGTATCACAATATCACTTTGTTGTGCATATCTGATATGCTACCTCAACGTAGGCTTCACTTGTAACTGTTCCAACAAACCCACCAACACAGATGCCTCTAACTATACATTCATATGACGCAAGGAGATCAACATGTCTCTGTTATGGCACACCAAGGAGTACAACTGTGCTTTATTTGTAGATGACGACAAAGAAGACTTCCTGCTCAAGGCCTCTTCCAACACATTTCCCTTCCATGGATGGTAATAAATAGTGCAGACATAGTCTTTGATTAACTTCATCCAGCATCTTTGTCACATGTTCAACTCCTGTTGTGAAAAGATGTACTTCAAGTTCTTATGACATGTGAAGATATGACACTTCTAACCATAAAGGTAGTGTCTCTAAATCCTCAAGGCATGAACCACCACTACAAGCTCCAGATCATGTGTTGGTTAGTTCTCTTCATGTTTCTTCAACTGTCCCGATGCAAAAGTGATCACATTCTTTTCTTACATCATCATGCAAACCAAATCGTTCCTTAACACATCACAGAAAATGATATAGCCCTTTCCCTACTCTAGCAGCACTAACACTAGTGCACTAGTCAACTTCTCCTTTAATAATTGGAAGGCACGTTGACACTTGTCATCCCAGACAAAAGGTGCATCTTTCCTTGTTATCTTTGTTAGGGGTAACGCCATTGAGCTGAAGTTCTTGATGAACCTCCTGGATACTCAGACTCCTCGCCTTGGTATACACCAAATGGGCTAAGAATGCATCACAACCTTGCCTCGTCATCTTCTCTACCACCATCAATGACACCAGACATGTCAGAAGGATATGCATATCTCCTTGGAAGATCCACAAAACATTGCCATCAACAAATGTCGCTACTTTTGAAGTACACTCTAAGACCACATGATACTTCTCCAAGGTGTCCATTCCAAGTATAACATCAAATCCATGTATGTCAAGTGGTATGAGATTCACTTGAATGCTATGTCCTGAAAAAGAAAGGACACACCTCACGCAACTTGGCAGAACCAACCAACATGGTTTCTAAACAAAGACTATCATGTCTATGACTAATAGGAAAAGAAAAACTATCGATCATTTCTTGAGTGATAAAAGAGTGTGTCACACCTGAGTCAACCAAAAGAAATATAAAGGAAGAAGAAGACAAATCAGAATGAAATAACTTCATCTGAGATGTCACTACTCATGATTTGACCACTCCTTTTGGCTGACTCATAGCATAGAATCGAGCCATTGCATGTTGTCACCCACGTCCTCTATTGGTTTGTCTAGAAGAACTAGTATGTGATGCCTGTCTATGTCATTGACCTCTACCGTTGCTAAACTACTACCTCTACAAGCCCTGCTGACTCTGTCTCAGTTGTTGGGTCACCTCCTCATCTCTCACAGGGAAATACGGTCTTGTATGCCTAATATATCCACACTTATAGCACATCTTGTTCTCATACCACAACTTAGACAGCCCTGTCATTGATATTGATGCAACACTATGGGCTCCTGCCCATGGACAACTATGGCCCCTGCCTCTGCTTGGTGACCATTGAGACTGACTTTCCGATCTCTACTATGTATACGACACTGAAAACCTATGCTTCTTGAAGCCTCCAGACGACACTCCTTGATATTGGGCAAGCCTCTTCTTGGTACTCTTTTCACGTTTATCCACCATGGATTGTTCCATCCTCCTGATTGACTCCACAAACGTGGCAAACTTCTCACAGTTCTCCAAATCTGACATTAGTGTAGTAAACTCCATGATCAAGCCCTTCTTATAACATATGATCCTCTCTTGATTTGTAGCATCCATATGAGGATAGAACATTAACATCTCCATAAACTTCACCTCATACTTGTTGATCGACATGGATCCCTGTCAGACCCTCTCAAACTAGTTGATCTTCTCATCCAAGTAGGTATGAGGAAAGTACCAGCTCACAAATTTCCGTCAGAACTCCTCCCAACCAATCTCAACACCTGGTCCCTTCTCCTTTTCAATGGCCCACCAATGACCAACACTCTCTTTCAAAAGATACACAACATGCTTCACCTTATCCGTCTCAAGGATGTTGAGGATCTTAAAGGCCTTATCTAGCTCCTTCAACCATAGATCTGCATTCGCCAAGTCTATCGTACCAGCATACTCCACAGCCCCAACTCACCTTAACCTTTTGAAGGTCTTCCCAGAACCCAAAGATTCCACATTGGGTATTGCTACTCTCGCTTGAGGTACGGGCATTCTGACTGTCATATGTGTAAATGTTGCCATAAATTGTCCAAATGTGGACTGAAAGCAGGATTGGCCACCACTGTAGGGTCTAATTGGGGCATCTCAGGCACATCGTCCACCCTCTCCTGCCTCCTTGTACCACCTCCTAGTGTAGCAACACTGCACTCAACAACATGTTCTTCATGTTCTCCAGTCATCTTTTCTTCTCTTCTTCATCTTCTGCATAAGCAAAAGTAACCATTAACATATTGGAGGACACTAGAATAGACACAAACCCTAATCATGTGTCCATGTAGTCTCAAAAAAACTAAAGGTCTGATGCCAACCTTAACTCTGATGCACTGACGTTCCACAAAGCGAGATTACTCAAAACAAAATGCGGAATTAATACTAAACAACTAGGTTACCAGGAAACATAGGAAATTAAAATCGTCTGCACATAAGCATAGAAATGGATCTTATCACATCCGAGTCCAAAAAAGCCACATGTATATATAAAACCTACCAAAAGATTGTTACATAACACTTTTTACTGGATCATGGCCACTACATGTACATATAATAACTTGTTGACATACATATATGCCATATCTGTACAACAAGGGCATGAAGCCAAAATGTCATCTCGATTTAAAACATCTAAAATCCCCCAAGGACCTGAGAGTATAGGGACGACACTTAGGACTCTACTCCAAAAACACAAGCAACTTATCCAACCTTTACTCGGCTACTGCTCCTCTTGTTGCTCAGCCTCAACAGCACGATCTCTACCTCATCGTGAATGACCACCTAAATGATGGGGAAACCCACGGGGTGAGAGTAAGCATCCCAGCGAGAGATATTACTCTTCGCAACAATGTCTATTAAAAGCACAAGATATATAGCATACTTAACATGTTGAGCAGATTTAACTAAATGATATGTATCCAATAGATAATGTAGATTAAACAACTAGGAAGTTATCACTGAGCAGTAGATCAATTAATATTCTAAGAAGAGATACGAAGAATATGTATAACAGTCGATTTCTCTTACCACCTTATAATTCAAGAAATTACTACAAAGATAAGGCAAAGGGTGCATCCAATGTTAATCATATTTGACCCTAAGAAAATATACTACACGACTACGTTACGTCTTTTATTATTGCCCTGAGGATTTGAGTCACACCACTAAAGTCCAACAATCCACTGTTATATCAAAATCTATGCCATACAGGGTCAATGGAAGAGTCAGAACCCACGACCTCTCCAACACCTCTTGGTTAGTATAAGAGAAACACCGCAAAGACATATCAGTGAACTACAAAACATCGACATATAGTCAAGCTGAAGGATTGGCTCACACATGGAATCCATATATAAACACCTAGCCCACCTTGGTACAGGTCACAATGCTAGAAGAATAGGCTCACGCATGGCCATTCTAAAAAAAAGGAATCACATGCAGTTAAATTGATGCCTATCACACATCACTAGGAGATCAGCTCACGCATGGCCATCTCACATAACATGTAATTGCAGACACAAGGAGATACTTAACTTGCACCCCTACATATTAAAAAATATACGCTCCGAGTTTCCCCCAAAAATGACTCATTTCACCATCTACCAATAAAACTGGCACTGGAATGGATCTATGGCACATGACATTGACACCTACATGGTTAAGGTTCCACTTTATTAGTTATGCCAATTGGGTGAATTAATGCTTCAATCAAGTTACAACATACAATAAATAAAATCTACAGAGATAAGGGCATAATACAACTCCAAAATATTTAAAATTTATTGTGAGAACTCGTTACACTAAACGAGATTACTCAAAACATAAAATACTATCAATCACCAATTAACCACATACCCAAAAATATGGGTAAATTAAAACCGATTTCAACGTCAGCACCTGCTCAGAAACATTTGCATAAGAGTCCAACATCTTTATTATATTCATACTATGCCAAGAATTTGATACAAATTGTTCTATCGTCTTATCCACCACATATATACACAGGAGAACAATATTCATATATGCCACACAAACAAGTATTAATATGCTAATAAAAGTCTGATTCATTTGAAACACCATATACAAACTTTTTCTCACCCAAACCTAAGAGTACAAGGATGACTCTAGGACACACTAGACATCTAATCGACTTTATCAAAGATTCATTACTATAGATCCTCTTTGCTGCCACATGTTTGTTTTTGTCACTTCCGATTACCTAAAAAAATGTGGTGAACCACAAGGGTGAGACCCATGTCCCAGCAAGAGATATAACCTCCAACAATGTTTATTGATTACAACATTTTTAAGCAATTAAACAGTTAAGCAATTTAATCATAGATATCAAATAAGATCATCAATATTGATGATTAACAAAATGCATAAAGAAGTAGATAATAACTATCATCATTAGCCAGACTATCATCCTTTATCTTGTTGACAATATAAGCAATTCAGTAGCATATGCAGTTCTAGCATCATGAGCAAGTCTAGTAACATAGCATAGCTAACAACATGAGCATGTCTAATTGGTTGAACATATCAACATCATAAGAAGAGCTAAAAACATAAGCACAACTACCTGGATAAGCATACTTAGCAGTATATGCATCTCTAGTTATAAAGGCATAGCTAGCATGCTAAACATAACTAACAACATGAGATAGCTAGCATCATGATTATAATCAGCAGTAGCAGTATAGTTATCAACATAAGCATGGCTACTGTATGTATGCATCTACAATTTTAAGCATATCCACAACATAAGTATATCTACTATCTCTTAATTACACTAAGCATCATCTTTATGTAAAGATAACAAACAAGGGTTATCATCCAATGTGAAACATTGTGTATAACCCTAAACAAATATGCTATATGGTTATCTTACATCTTTTATTATGCCCTGAGGAAATTGAGGATACCACTCAAAATCCAACTGACCACTGCTAAGTCGAAATCAGTGCCATACAAGATCTAGGAAGAGTCGGACCCCTAAGATCTTCTCCGCCCTCGGTCAGTATGGGTCTGCCACAACGACACATAAGGTCAAGCTGCTAACAGCCTAGTCCATCCTTGGTACAGGTCATGACACTAGTGAAAGGAGGTGGGTACGCATACCCTACCATCTGAGGTACAACCACAGTTGTCCTCCAATATCATCACATATATAATCACCGAGACACGACCGCAGCCGTTCTCAAACTGAGGGCTAGGTATGACCGCAGTCATCCTCCCTAAACAATTGAATTCAGGATGACAAGCACCCCACATACTCACCAGTATGCGCTCTGAGTTTCCCTTAGGAATACTTGTTTCGCCATATAGTAAGTTCTGACACTCAAATGGATCTATGGCACAGGGCACTACATGATTAGAGTTTCACTTGATTAGTTATGCCAATTGGGTGAATTAAGGCTGCATCAAACAAGTGGACATACAAACCCTAATTCACTTCTAAAAAGCATATAAAAATCACAACTTCAAAATATATAAAATGTGTGAAACATAATTTCTCATCTCATCATCACATGGTACTATTCACTTGCCATTCATGAGACCACACTAGTCATCATACTACCACAAGATATAAATCCTTTCCACTATGTCACAGGGTATCAATCCTTATCAACACAAGAGGATTACACCTCATTCAGGGCTCAACCATGCCCAAAGGTCATTAAGACCATCATACTATTCCCTGCAAGATCATCGTTATCTTTCCATGCCTTATAACAAGGCTCAACAACATCACTTACATATAATACACCAGATCAGCACAATATTGCATTAATGAGCTAGGAGATATTCATAAACAATCATATCATGGTTATATTAACATTAAGAACATTCCTTTATTAAATCAACATGCAAGGAATCTAGATATCATTAACTCTCATCATATTCATTATGCACATGTTTAGCATAAGAAAGTATCAACCATGTGGCTATGATAACCACCAATTAACACATCAAGGTTATGATCATAGTAAGGAGGTTATTACACCATCATTCCATCATATAAGAATGTTAAACATGAATACTCATCTTTATCTATTTGCATTAGAGTTAGGTTCACAAGATAAATTATATTAATGTTACTAATCAACACTTATACCCAAACCCTAACTCACGACATCCCCATTGGATCATGGATGCATAAGGTGAAGCATCACCATCACATTCCATACTATTCTCAAGTATGAACCCACACATAAATCAATGTGTAACCATTGGGTTATAGCATACCATGGCTTCAACAATAGTAATAGAGTATTCCATGATTGTATTAGTCATTCAAGGACTATTCATACCCAATTACCATCATTTAGTTATATTAAAGCTAGGTATAACAAGTTATACCTAATTAGGGTTACATATCAACACAATATGGTTATCATCCCTTCTATTCATATGAGTGGATAGGTAAGACTATCTTATTAAGGCTAACCCTCCATTTGTTCCATCATCATTCAACCAATATCACCATACCACAATGTCACCCAGAACCATTGGATGTTTAAAAGGTAAGAGCATTGGGTTGTTTACATAAGTAAACACCTTGGATAACCACCTATGAAGTCCTTTATTTTTGCTATTGAAAGAGTCACCATCTAATCCTAAACATCCCTTGATTAACAACACAAAATGTTCCATTTAAAGTAGGATAAAACCAACAATCGAATGTTCATTTAAAACAAGCCATCCATCATCAACAAGTAAGCTCCTTAAGTTGATCATATAAAGGAAACCATATAAATCACATTATTAGGGAAAAACTATTACATTAGCCATAATTCCACTTTATTGGAGGAATAAACATTAGATCTTGACCATTGGGTCAATTTCATATGCTAAAACCATCAATTACAGTATAGGTCCGACCATTGCATCAAATGGCCCAAGAAACCATTGGTCTAAGGCTTAATTGATGATACAACTACAATGATTGACTCAACATAGGTTTTAGAGACCTGATCTACCATCATTAGTGACCATTAAATCACCATAGGTTATTAGATCAACACTATATTCATTAATCAACATCAAATATTAAGCTAATGTCGTCATTGATTGATAACATCAGTAGGGTACTTAATGGTTGATCATTAAACTTCTAATTGGTACAAAACCTGACCTAAGGGGGTGAACATAGGTTGTCACCATCATTTGACACCCTTGATCACGACCATCAGTTGTTATGAAGACAACACCATAGGGTTGTTGCAATGGTACCATCATCGGGTCATGGTTTATAGAAGAAATCAGCTTTAAATCCTAAAATTGACCATTGTTTGATAGGTGCTTAGCACCATAGGTTGTCAAAATAACCTGATCCAAGTCATATTATACCTTAGGAATAACGTACACATGATCACAGGTTCATCTAGAACTGAAATCAGAACAGGGAACATTATAAAAATCGAAATCCAAGTCAAGCATAGCTTTTTAGTACATAAATCATCATTTTCAAGCGAGAACATAAGCTAGTAAGCTTATGGTAAGCAATAAACATGGAACAAGTTATAAAAAGTGCCTCTAATGAGAAGATGAAACCCCACACATAATAAATATTGAGCAGGTAGGGTAGAAAATCTAAGAATAAGCTATGAATTCGTGCATCTAGCACCTTTCTTCATCAAATGAGCAAACCCTAAACATAAGGAGCAAGAAAGGTAGGGTTTTAGACCTTTAGAACAAATTCTACCATGGAACAACAAGGTTCTGACCTGGAGGAAGGACTAAGGAAGGATAAGAGAAAGAAAAACGAAGAAGGAAGGAAGAAAACAACTTGCCTTGGTCGAATTCCCTAGAAGATGACCTCAAAAACCCTAGGTAGGGCTAGATGAAGCCCTAGGAGACCTTCTTCTCCAAAAAGGGGTTGTCTTCTACCTTAGAGCAGTTGGTTCATAGAAAAATAGAGTGAATTCATTGCTCCAGGTTATAGGAAAGAGAAAGCAAGCATATTTTCATATTTGGGCAAGGAAGAGGCAAATATAGCCCATGGATAAGGATAGAAGCAAGCATGAGGTGTAAAAGTAGCTTCCCCATGTGTTTATGGCCTTAAAATATTGAGAATATACAAGCACACACACAAGAAGCTTCCCCAACATCCCTATTAACCTTCTTAGATTTACTTTGTCAAAATTCCCAGTCAATCACATAATTCATTAGTTGATAGCTACTAAAAGTAGCTCATCCGTGAAGGGGTAAACCCTAAAATACCCTTGATGAAAACACCTTCAAACCATGGCTCAACTAGGATAACCATGGATCAAAAATCTAAATAATGATAATACAAAATCTAAGGAACATATTGTATGTGAAAAATTGCAAAGAAAACCCCTCAATAGGGTAAATTGTAGAAAACTCCAAAATGTACAAAAAATTGCATAACTTGCTCAAACAGTGTCCAAATTGGACCAAATTTGAAACTTAAGCTTGTATTGTGATTTAAAAACATATCAAAAGGTTAGATTAGGGTTCTAAGAATTCAATTATGGTAATTAATCTCATTCAAATCATTAAGCAAGTTCAGGGGCCTTACACGTATAAGGTGTGAACTTGTCACATCATTATCACATGATACTCGTAGCACTTCCATTCACAAGGCCATCACCAATGTCACACAACAATACAAGGCTATGACCAATGTCACACAGACATACAAGGCTATCAACAATGTCACATCACTATGGGATATAAATCTCTTAATCACATCACTAGAGGATATCACCTCACAATAGGCATTAAGCCTTCACCAAGTCATAGGACCCATCACATCAATATGATCTCATTATATCTCATCAAGGCTCATAGCCATCACCCTATTGCATATTATCACCGCCATAGCATACACAATCTATGACATTCATCTCACCTTCAAGGTTAGGGGTTCATAAACAAGAGAGAGAAAACATCATAATGTGATAACCACTTCAAATGAGACAAGAAAACACATCATATTTCCCAACATTAGGGTTAGGATTACATGTACAACCAATTAGTGTTTCATAGCATTCTTCAAGAACCAAACCCAAATCTCATCACCTCCCACTTTCTTGGAGCATATTGGGATTAGAACATCAGTATTATCCTGATTAATTATTATACAAACAGAATTAGGTATTCACCAACATTTACGTGTACATATGTAACCACCATACAAAGTCTCACATATGTTATGACCTTGTGCTCATGTGAGTGTATCAACCACTCCTTCAACATGTGTCTTGACCACCACAAAAGTAGGTGTCTCGACCATCCATAAACTGTTGGATCAAGGGCTCTAGAGGGGGGGGGTGAATAGAGCTTCACAATTCTCACAAAAAGGATTAGACCACCAAATTATATTAAGTACAGAAAATTTTAAAAAAATAGCAAATTTGATGTCTTAGCTAGCAAGCACAGCAAGGATGATAGACAAGGAAGAGCAAGCACTTGGGCATGTGGTTTAGAGTGGTTCTACGTCCTAACTAGGAGCAATGTCAGTCCACTACCTAGAGGTGGTTAATCTCTATGATTTGCAATCTTGGTACTCTTATATTCCATCATAAGATTACATGACACAACAACCACACATCCAAGGGCTTAGTACCTCAAGAAAAGATATTCAACCTATAGAAGGATCTTACCCACTTGAACCATGGAATCTTAAGCCATCAACATGGACTTACCCACTCCTTCTTCAAGTCTTCAACCTTCAAGGGATTACCTATCTTTCTTGAGCACTTTCCTTGACTATCTCCTTCACTCGGAGATCTGGAACACCTTGCCTTCTTCAACCTTGAAGAACAACAACCTCTTCTCCTTCACTCGGAGAAGATCTTCAACCTTTTCTTTGATAGGAAAGAGGGTAGGAAGATGGTGGAGGAGAGCTTTACATCAATACATGGAGCAGCTCTCTTACAAAGGAACCTATCACACTCATACTCATGAATTTGACTTGAAGGTAGAGAGAGAAAGGTGTTCAAAGGGTTAGAATACTCTCAACTAGGCTAGGACCAAGCATGTAGTGAATGAGCAACCTTGGAATGAACTCTAAGAGGTCCTATTTATAGTTGAGGGTGCCCCTTTAAGTTGTGGGACACTTAGATACGAAAATAGCCATTTTTTTTATCAAAGCAACGACTCTTTTTTCGCTCAAAACACACACCAACGGTCACAATCACTTTTTTTGCAAATTCCGTAGAGTGCAATCAGTCGAGTTTCAATAAAGGTAACTCGACCGATAGAGTAAAAGACAAAGCTGATATTCAAATCATCGGTCGAGTTTGTCTTGGAAAAACTCGACCGACCAATGAAGATTGATTTGGTCAAGTACTCGATCGGTCAAGTTCTGTGAAACCACAACTCGATCGATGCTATCTTCAGAAACTTGATCCAGGAGGATCGGTCGAGTTTGCAACTCGACCGATTGACTGCCTGTGGTCAATTTTCTAAAGTGCATCTAAAGTGATTAAAACTTGTTGTTCAGTGTCCCAATCAATTTTCTCAACTAAAATACAAGTCAATTCATCATTACAAGTGATTACAAAAAAGTTCTAAGGGCATTTACATAGATTTCCAAAATTGCACACTTGTAGCTCTTTTGACTTGAACTTGACCCAATCTAGGGCTTTGGATTTTTGATCCTTTTCTTGTATCTAACATCTGAAATAAATCTTTAATACACATATTAGATACATATAAATGGAATGGTTAAGTCATTATCAAAATATGGACAATGTATAACCTCTAGGTCAACATTCTCCCCCTTTTTGACAATGACAAACCATTCCTCAAACATATTGAAAAGGATATAGAAGTTATACCTTGGCCTTGTGAATTAAGGGGATTCAAGATGTGAACAATGTGAATTTCTCCCCCTCAATCTATGCTTCCTCTAACCTACATGGTTAGTCTATCTACACATAGTAATCATAGCATATATGCACTATGTGATCCTTTGCAAGTCCCATGATAAAACAATAAATGAACAAGAAAAGGATCTCATAAGCAAATAAGCAATAGTATAACCATGAATAACAATATGATTGAGTTTCAAACCATTGAAATATCTCTCCCCCTTTTGACATTATCAAAAAGTGGGGGGGGGGAGAAGAGCAAAAAATCTAGGTCTTCTCCAAAACACAATCAACCAGATATACATACAAGTAATCTCATATTATATGGCAAACAGAGACAAAAGCAACATACAATCGCAGTGATAATCAAAATATGGTAGAAGATGGCACCAAATCATAAGATATATCAGAGTAAATAGCAAGAGTGCACATCACATATATTACAACTCAGATGCATGTTCCCAAGAAAACAACTACAACCAAGAAGCGATGAAAATAGAGGATAAAATAGTACAACTCAGATAAATGTGCCTAGATGTTTCTTATACAAAATAGCCTAGAAATATGTATATGATCAGCATGCTAGACTAAAAATTAAGAAACAAGCTAAACATCTAAACTATCTATATCAGCAACGTCATCATCATCGACTCTTGGCTCATAGTCCTCGTCTCCATCAAAGGGTGCAGTAGCAGTGCCTTCATCACCAGATCTAGCACCATCACCATCACCATTGTTAGAAGCATCCTCGCCATCACCATCGTCATAATCATCATCATCAGCCTCGACATCGTCACCCTGATCAGGCATCTCCTCAACAGTAGGAGGACTGAACACGCGACCAGGCCAACGGGCATTCTGCTCAGCCCACATCATACCAAGAGTGTGAAGCTCACTGGCATGTGGATAGGATGGAGGAAAGTCACCAAGGTTGGCAAGAAAGGTGGTCAGGGGGCAGTAAGTAATGGGAGGTAGGTAGGAGCGGAGCTACCAGCAGTAAAAGGTGGAGGTGGAGGAGCAGCAGCGGAAGGCTCGGGAGCAGGGTAGTAATGATTGTATGCATATGAAGCATAATCACTACCTTGGTATGGATGGTAGGTGGGGTAGGGTGAAGCACAAGATAGGTTCATGGTCAACATGATAGAATACAAATCCTGATGCAGGTGGTCCTGAACATGTTGGTTGTATGCTTGTTGGTGCATCATGTAGCCCATAAGGGTTTCATTTGATACACAAAACGAAGCACAACTAGGTCTAGGAGGAGGTTGAGGAGGTGGAGCTTGGGCAGAGGAGGCAAGGGTTGTAGAGGTTGAGGCAGAGGAAGAAGTACCAGGGGTAGAGGAGGCAAACACAGGCACAAACTTTTGAATTGTGGTCTCACTGATACAAACACCCTTTCTGGCTACTTTGTAATGAATGTAAAAAAGAGGGATTTCTCAGTGGCAAACTGGAATAAACCATAAATCAAAGCCGGGTAGGGAGGGTGGGTGCCTTTGGTGTTCTTACCAGTGTCAAAGCAGGTCATGTGGTGTAGAATGTATCTGGCCCACTTGACACTGATGTTCTCTAAAAGGCAATACATAATGACGGCAGTGTTCTCTGCAATATCTGTTTGATTTCTCTTCGGATAATATTGTAGTTGATCACTAATGCCAGAATGCGCTTCCTAAGGTCAAGGGAGGAGGAAGGAAGGGTTCTCTTCTTCTTGTAGGGAACGTCAGGTTTCTTCAAGTAATGATGAATATCAAGGAGAGTCAATTTGTTTTACTTGTAGAAACCTTCTGGGTCCAAAAGGTCGAAATACTCGCCATAATCCTTACGCCAGGTGTCATTTTCCTCATCTCTGGAAAAGAAGACATTTAATATATCCTCAGAGATTTGGAAACGCTTTTCTGTGATCATCGACGTGAGGATTACTTGAGTATTAGGCAGGGGAACAAGGGAGTCGTAGTTCCAATGCAAATTAGTGTAGAACTCGTGAACTGCTTTAGTGCTAGACATGGAATTATTAAAGCAATCACGTTTGATGGCCAAAGCGGATAGGTGGTGAACGGAAAGCAACCTAGAGAATTGATCTATAATCGCTTGACGCCTAGGAGATGGATCAATCAAGGCGCAAAAAGGAAAAGGACTCCTAGGAAGAAGTTCATTGTACCGATTAACAGTCTCAATCGAGATAAATGAGGTATCATCAAAAGGAATCAAGCGATTAGAAGACGAAGACAAAGGTGAATTGCTTGGAGCAGGTCGTTTTCTCCTTTGGGATGCCATGGAGGCAAAATAGAGGAAGAGAACGAGCAAACAAGCAAAACAAACCTCAAACGTCGTTCAAAAACCACCAAGGGTGCCCGGGAAGGTCTAGGTCGAGCTATATAGGTTGACTTAGGGCTAGGAGAGGGAGGTTTAGGGCTGGGGTGAGAGCTTAGGGCTAAAAGAAGAGGAATCGTTCGTATATTCTCTAGTTGAGGGGGAGAATAGTCGGCCGAAACTAACTTTTAAGTGACTTCAGCCCACAGATCGGTCAAGTTTTGAGAGTCAGAAACTCGACCGATTGGTTCTCTGAAGAACAACTCTCGGCTCCTAATCGATCGAGTTTGTCCTGGGGGAAACTCGACCGATGGTCAAGCTGACCTAAAACCATCAATCTTAATTTCTAGCTATATACATGCTGATTAAATTCATTTTTCAAGTCTATTATGTACATTGAACATACTTAGGCACATATCACTCATCATTGGGTACTATTTTGCGATAAAACCAAGAAATAGAAAAAAAAACAAAAACAAGTAAAAACTAAGAATGTCAACAAGCAAGTTAAGCACATTTCAAGCATATATAGGCTAGCAAGATGAGTAAAAACATGAGTAAAACATATAGGATAGAAACAACTAGCTAGATCACATATCAATATCATCCAAAGCAACAATGAGCAGTTTAGATCGAATAAAGTTAAATTGCTCTCTAGCTAGAGGTTTAGTGAAAATGTCTGCCAATTAATTTTTCGTGTCCACATGTGTGATATAAATATCCTTCTTGGCAATGTGATCATGAAGAAAGTGATGGCAAACCTCTATATGTTTAGCTCTAATATGCAATATAGGATTATAAGAGAGATTGATTGCACTAGTATTATAATAATAGATAGGAGAAGCATCAAAATGTATGTTAAAGTCTTGGAGCATTTACTTCATCCATAGGACCTGGGCACAACAACTCCCGGCTGCAATGCATTCAGCCTCGGTAGTTGATAATGCCACGGTGCTCTATTTCTTGGAAAACCAAGACACCAAGCATGGTCCTAGATTGGATGTTCTTCTTAAGGCTGAGGAGGTTTATTTCTGGCAACGCAGCAGGATGGAGTGGCTTTCCAATGGAGATAGAAACACCAAAGTCTATCATACCATTGTCAAGAAGAGGGATGCAATTAATTCTATCACTGAGCTCTTTGATTCACAAGGTAATCTTTTGCAGGATAGTGATGCTATCGCGAATG
The DNA here is from genome assembly GCA_963693085.1 of Alisma plantago-aquatica. Taxonomy (NCBI): domain Eukaryota; kingdom Viridiplantae; phylum Streptophyta; class Magnoliopsida; order Alismatales; family Alismataceae; genus Alisma; species Alisma plantago-aquatica. The sequence goes on from OY856414.1 coordinate 33,082,389, forward strand.
ATACTGTTAACTTCTTTGAGCAGCTCTATAATCAGCCCCATTTTGCTTCTAGTTCTTGTATCCCGGAATGGACTCCTCTTGTCTCTGGCAATGATAATAACATGCTGTGTACTTCTCCGAGTTTGATTGAAGTCCGAGATGCTGTTTGGAGCATAGGACCTAATAAAAGCTCGGGTCCGGATGGCTTCAATGGATATTTCTATAGACATAACTGGGATATTATTTGTAATGATCTCCATAAGGCTATCAAGTGGATTTTCGAAGGTGGTAACATGGTAAGGCAAGTCAACCATGTTTTCCTTTCCCTCATTCCTAAGAAGGACATGGTCTCTTCTCCTACTGACTACATGCCTATCTCTTGCTGCTCAATGCTTTATAAAGTCATTGCAAAAATCATATCCAAAAGGCTAGCCAATCTTTTGCCTAATATTGTTTCTCCTTTTCAAGGTGCTTTTGTTAAAGGTAGAAGTATTGAGGACTGCTCTCTTCTTGCAGCTGAGTTTACTCTTAAATTTAACCGTAAATTTAGCCCTCCTGTTGCTTGCATTAAGTTGGATATTACTAAGGCTTTTGATTCTGTTCGCTGGTCTTATCTATGGGACTGTCTTCTTGGCCTTGGATTCAATGATAGGTTCATCTCTATTCTTAAGCAATGTGTGGAAACTACATCATTCTCTCTCTTGTTGAATGGTTCCTCGGTGGGTTTTTTCAAAAGCTCTAATGGTCTTCGACAAGGTGACCCTTTGTCACCCTTACTCTTTGCTCTAGCTATGGAAGGATTCAGTAGATGCATTGAGGTTGCTTATGACAATAAGCTTATTCGCAGCTATCCTATCAATAGGACCAAAGCTCTCAGCCACCTTTTGTTTGCGGATGATGTTCTTATTTTTTATGAAGGTCGTATGCGCAGCCGTGTCAATCTCAAGAAAATTCTGCATGCTTTTGGTTCTACCTCTGGTATGAAATGTAATCCAAATAAAACCCACATTTTTCTATCTTCTTCATGCCGCAACAAAGATGCCTTGATCAATTGTTTGGGTATGCAGCAAGGTTCATGGCCAACAAAGTACCTTGGGTTCCCTATGGCAGGTGGTAACCTTAGGAGGCGTCACTATCATGAATGTTTGGACAAATTGAGAGACATGATACAAAGATGGCCGGGTTCTAAAATCTCCATGGCTGGACGCATAGTTCTTATCAAACATTGTGCTGTGGGTTTGATTAACTATTGGCTTCATATGGGGGATATTCCTCCTGCTGTGTTACGTAGGATAGAATTACTTCTCTCGGATTTCCTATGGGGCAGTTCCACGCATCCATCTTGTTGGGCTCGCTTGGCTTACCCTTTATCTGAAGGTGGCCTTGGCTTCAAAAGACTTGATGAACTTGCTGATTTCCACACTTTGCAACGCATCAAAAGATTCACTCAGACGCAAAGCATATGGATCACATGGATGTCTAGCAGATATGGCAATTCTATGGTTGCACCTTCTAGTTGTGGCTCTACTTGTCATAAGCGCATGGTGGCCCTTTGGCCTTCTTTCTCTTTGTGGGCGGGAAATGATCTCTGGAACAATTGCAGACAACGTCGACCTTCTGACAAAATCTTTGATAACCTTTGGTCTTCCAGACACTATCCTAGGTGGAGCCTTACTTGCTTTAGAGCTCTTAACAACGTTCTTCCTACTTTGGAAAAAATCAGCTCTTGGTCAGGTGCTCCCGTCCCTGCATGTTTATTGTGTGGTTTACATAGTGATTCGACATCTCACTTATTTGATGGCTGCAAATATTGGAGATATATCTAGGGTCGAGCACAGTTTAAACTTAACATACGATCTTCTTATTCTCTTCATGAATGTCTTGCTGAACTCGGTAGGAGATCCAAGCATGCTAGTATCATTGAGCTTTGGGCTATCACCGGTGCAGCTCACCTTGTTTGGACTGAACGCAACAATAGACTGCATAATGGAGGCTCCTCGGACTTTGTTGTCATCTTCAATCATCTTGCGTTGGAAATCAAGAGAATGTACTTTTCTTTTAAACCAAGGCTTGATGTACCTCCTGTAATTGCTAGGAATTGGGAATTGTTGTAACCATTTCCTAGGAGCTTGTAGCCACATGTTTGGGTGTGGCTTGTAACTTTGTCCCCCTCTGGGGGTTTTGGAATATACTTACCCAATTTTCCAAAAAAAAAACAACCCGTATAATCTGCATCACTAAATGCTACAAGAGTAAAGTCCCTTGACTTAGGATACCATAGTCCAAAATTTTGAGTTTTGGCTAAGTACCTCAAAATCCTCTTAACGACAATAAGATGTGATTTCCTAAGGCTAGATTGAAAGCGAGCACACAAGCAAACACTAAACATAATATCAGGTCTAGAGGCAGTTAAATAAAGTAAACTTCCAATCATACCTCTATAGAGCTTCTCATATACCTTCTCACCTTCTTCATCTCTATCAAGTTTGGCAGTATTGGACATGGGAGTATCCATCGACTTCATGTTCTCCATCCCAAAGCATTTGAGTAGTTCATGTGTGTACTTGCCTTGGTTGACAAAGTTTCCTTCTTTTGTTTTCTTGATTTGAAAGCTGAGGAAGAAAGTCAACTCACCCATCATGCTCATCTCGAATTCACTCTGCATAAGAGAACTAAATTCCTTGCAAAGATCAAGATCAGTCCCGCCAAAAATGATATCATCAATATAAATTTGAATGATAAGAAAGTTTCTAGAAGTGTGTTTTAGATATAAAGTAGAATCGACTTTGCCCACGACATAGCCATTGTCTAACAAAAAGTTCTTTAATTTCTCATACCAAGATTGAGGTGCTTGCTTGAGCCCATAAAGAGCTTTTTGCAACAAATAAACATGATTAGGTAGCTTGTCATTTTCAAAGCCTGGAGGTTGAGCAACAAATACTTCCTCCTCGATTGTACCATTCAAAAATGCAATTTTAACATCCATTTGATATAATAAGAAATTTTTGTAACTAGCAAAAGCAAGTAGCATTCTAATAGATTCTAATCTAGCAACAGGAGCATAAGTTTCATCAAAGTCAATACCTTCATGTTGATTGTAACCTTGTGCTACTAACCTTGCCTTGTTCCTTACCACTTTCCTTGCTCATCTAGCTTGTTGCGGTAGACCCACTTGGTGCCAATGATTTTTCTATCACTTGATCTTGGCACTAGAGTCCACATGCGATTCTTCTCGAATTGCTCCAATTCCTCTTTCATGACTAGGATCTACTCGTCATCACCAAGAGCTTCTTTGATGTTCTTTAGCTCCATCTGTGAGATGAAAGCATTGTCTGCTTGTTCTTTGTTGTAGGCAGCTCATGTCTTTACTCTCTCAAATGGGTTTCCAATGATTAGCTCTTTGGGATGGTTCTTTGCAAAGCAAAGAGTGGGATCCTTCTTTTCTTCATCTTTAGTTTCTATCACCTACTTACCTTTTTTGTCGATGTTGAGGTCTTTCAAGATATGAATCAAGTCATCTGCAACATAATTATCAACAACATGTTTGCCAACAATAATGTTAGTTTCAATAAACTTAACATTAATAGATTCTTCAATTTTAGACAATTCAATGTTGAAGACTCTATAAGCCCTGCTTGTAGTGCTATAGCCTAGGAAGAAAGCCTTATAAGATTTCAGATCAAACTTGTCAAGGGAATCCTTCATGTTTAAAACAAAACAAGGACATCCGAAAACATGAAAGAAATCAATGGATGGCTTTCTACCACGCCATAGCTCATAGGGGGTTTTCTTTAAAGAAGGATGTGTGAAAACTCATTTCTGCACAAAACATGCGATACTAATGGTGTAACATCCCAGGATTTGAGGCCTCAGATAAGTTGATCTTAAAAGGAATGATTGGACTACCCATATCACCAAGGTGCACCTCCTTTTCTGGGATCCCATCACTAAAGAACTCCATAGTTAAGCATGCTCAGCTTGGAATAGTACTAGGATGGGTGACCAGTCGGGAAGTTGACCCCGACTTGCATGTGAGTGAGGACAAAGTGCGCAGTTAAGACTAGTGGTGGTCTGTGGGGACAATCATCATTCCTGAAACTCTACTAGAGCCTTGGGAAGTGGGCCCATGCCTTACAAATGGTATCAGAGCCATAACCCCTCCAGTAGGTGGGGCCCACATGGGCATGTGACTTGCTAGTCTTGAGTCTTGCAGTCCAGGCATGTAGGAAAGGGTTGTCCATGGTTGACGTAGCCACCCTTACGCTGGTATTTCGTGATCGAGAGTTGGGTGTCCATGGGCCATTATAGGTCTGCACTGAAATGGGGTCAGATTATGAGGCCATATAGTTGAGACTTGACGAGGACGTCAAGAGTCTAAGTGGGGGAGATTGTAATATCCCAGGATTTAAGGCCTCATATAAGTTGATCTTAAAAGGAATGATTGAACTACCCATATCACCAAGGTGCACCTCCTTTTCCGGGAGCCCATCACTAAAGAACTCCATAGTTAAGCATGCTCAACTTAGAGTAGTACTAGGATGGGTGACTAGTCGGGAATTTGACCCCGGCTTGCGCATGAGTGTGGAAAAAGCGTGCAGTTAAGGCTAGTGGTGATCTGTGTGGCCAATCGTCATTCCTAAAACTCTACTAGAGCCTAGGGTAGTGGGCCCAGACGTTATTTGGCCTAAAATTTCTTAGGAATGTCATATTCAAGAAGCATTGTCCTTGCCATCTCTTGAAGCGACCTATTCTTCCTCTCTACTACCCCATTTTGTTGAGGTGTACGCGGAGAAGAGAAATTGTGCGAGTAACCAGATTTTTCACAAAAATGTTCAAAAAGACCATTTTCAAATTCTCCCCCATGGTCACTGCAGATTGAAACAATCCAACAAGAAGCTTTGTTTTCAACCCATTTGCAAAAGCTTGAGAAAACATCAAGAGTATCACTCTTTGAGATGAGAAAGAAGGTCCAAGTATATCGAGAGAAATCATCAACAATAACAAGACAATACTTGGAACCACGAAGTGTTTGCATTCTCATTGGTCCAAATAGATCAATATGAAGAAGCTCAAGAGCTCTTTTGGTACTCATGACTCCTTTGGATTTGAAGGAGGATTTGGTTTGTTTGCCTTGTGTACAAGGTTGGCATTCCTCATCCTTTTTAAAATCCAATTTGGGAAGTCCTCAAACCAAATCCTTTTTTCTCAACTTCCTCATTTGATGCATATTCACATGACCCAAATGACGATGCCAAAGAGAAATATCATTTTTATCCACTACCAAGCATCTATCAAGTACAGGCTTAAGAGCATCAAGAACAATAACATAAATATTACCATTTCTAGTTCCCTTATATATGACATTGTAAGTGAGGGAATCTAGAAGCAAACATTCTAAAGATATAAACAACACAAGATACCCATTATTACATAGTTGACTTACACTAATCAAGTTGTGATGTAGGCCATCAACAAGCAAAACGTTCTTGATACATATCTCATTGCCTACATCACCCTCACCTATGACCTTACCCTTTTTGTTATCCACGAAGGTCACCGATCCTCCTTTCTTCTTCGTGAATTTGTTGAAATGGTTGTATTCACCTGTCATATGTTTTGAGCAACCACTATCAACAATCCATCTCTTTTTAACCTGCAAGAAAGAAGGATGTCGGTACCCAACTCAAACTTTGGGATCCAAGGTTAGCTTGGGGACCCATTTCATCTTTGAGTTGGTCCCCTTAGGCTTATAAGGACAATAAGTAGAGTAATGATCATCACATTTACAATGAACACATACCATAGGGTTCTTAGAGCTGGAAGTCTCTCCATGGAAGATAGGAGGTTCCACACTCTTCTTCTTACCCTTGTTCTTGCTCTTGGTCTTACCTTTGGGAGCAGTCCCATCATATCCCAAACTACTAGTACCATTTTTTTTGGTAGAGTGTTCTAGGACATCATTGAGGGATTTCTTTCCCATAAGAAACTTTTGCAAAGAAGATCTTAACTTGGCATTATCATCACTAAGGTTAATGATAGTAGTAGAAAGACTAGCAAGATCATCTCTAGCATGCAATAGGCCAGCCTCTAAATAGAGGGATTTAGTATGAAAGAAATCTCATTCTAAAGCTATGCTAGCAACTTTATTACTTTGCAAAATAGGTCTAGAAGATAAATCATTAACTTGAGCAAGTAACTTGACATTTTCAAATTTAAGCAACAAAATTTCCTTTTGATAAATATGAATCTCTTGCTTCCTAGCATCATCAATGAGAGTTAGTTCTACATTTTCAAGTTTAAGAACATCTAACTCATCTTGGAACTTTTAGTTGTCCTCCTTAAGATCTGAAGTAGTCTTAAGATAGACCCCATTCTCAACCTCTACTCTATTATGTTGAAGCTCAAGGTCAAGAAATTGCCCTTGCAAAGAATATATGCTATCAAGGAGAAGTTTTTCATTTTTATCAAGAATCTCAATTTTAGCATAAAGATCATCAACTATATTGCCTAATCTTTTCCTTTTAGATTTGCATTTAGTAAAAGATGACCGACAATCATTAAGCATATAAAATTGACTTCACTTACCTCACTTACTTCACCTACATCTTCACTTGTAGAGGCCATGAGAGCAAGGTGGCATTCTCCATCTTCGAAGCTTGAAGAGCTTGAGGAGGACTCCTCCCAAGCTGCATGAGCTACATCTTTGGATCTTCTTTCTTTCTTTTCTTTCCTCTTGTACTTGCCTTTTCTTTTGTACTCCTTGTCTTTCTTGTGGCTACTCTTGTGATGGCTCTTCTTGGCCTTTGGGCAGTCACTCTTGAAATGGCCTTTCTGGCCACACTCATAGCATCTCAGAGTTGATGAAGAAGGCTTCCCCTTGTAGTACTTGCCCTTGGAGTAGTTTGCTTCATGCTCATTTGGGCCTTTAGTCCAAGTGGAGATTTCCCCCTTTGGGTCTTCATACTTGAGGTGCACCACCTTCCACATCTCACAGCTCACACCTTGAAGGTAGAACTGTATTTTTCTCTTCTAATATAGGAACTTGGTGTCGTCGAAGACCAGGGGTCTCATGGAGAAGCTCCCTTCTAGGTTGAGGGATCCAAGAGACAAATCGCCCATCTTCTCCTACTTATTGAAGTGGCTTGGAGAAGATCTGCTCTGATACCACTTGTTGGATCAAGGGCTCTAGGGGGGGGGGGTGAATAAAGATTCACAATTCTCACAAAAAGGATTAGAACACCAAATTATATTAAGTACAAAAACTTAAACAAATAGAAAATTTGATGTCTTAGCTAGCAAACACAATAAGGATGAGAGACAAGGAAGAGCAAGCACTTGGATAGGTGGTTTAGAGTGGTTCCACATCCTAACTAGGAGCAATGTCAGTCCACTACCTAGAGGTGGTTAATCTCTAGGATTTGCAATCTTGGTACTCTTATATTCCATAATAAGTTTACAAGACACAACAACCACACATCCAAGGGCTTAGTACCTCAAGCAAAGATCTTCAACCTATAGAAGGAGCTTACCCACTTGAACCATGGAGTCTTCAGCCATCAACATGGACTTACCCACTCCCTCTTCAAGTCTTCAGCCTTCAAGGGATTACCTATCTTTCTTGAACACTTTCCTTGACTATCTCCTTCACTTGGAGAACTGGAACACCTTGCCTTCTTCAACCTTGAAGAACAACAACCTCTTCTCCTTCACTCAGAGAAGATCTTCAACCTTTTCTTTGATAGGAAAGAGGGTAGGAAGATGGTGGATGAGAGCTTTACATCAATACATGGAGCATCTATCTTACAAAGGAACCTATCTCACTCATACTCACGAATTTGACTTGAAGGTAGAGAGAGAAATGTGCTTAAAGGGTTAGAACACTCTCAACTAGGCTAGGACCAAGCATGTAGTGAATGAGCAACCTTGGAATGAACTCCAAGAGGTCCTATTTATAGTTGAGGGTACCCCTTTAAGTTGTGGGACACTTAGATATGGAAATATCCCTTTTTTCCTCAAAGAAACGACTCTATTTTCACTCAAAACACACATCAACGGTCACAATCACTTTTTATACATATTCCGTAGAGTGCAATAGGTCAAGTTTCAATAAAGGTAACTCGACCGATAGAGTAAAAGACAAAGCTGATATTCAAATCATTGGTCGAGTTTTGTCTTGGCAAAACTCGACCGACCAATGAAGATCGATTTGGTCAGGTAATCAATCGGTCAAGTTCTGTGAAACCACAACTCGACCGATGCTATCTTCAAAAACTTGATCTAGGAGGATCAATTGAGTTTGCAACTCAACTGATTGACTACATGTGGTCAATTTTCTAAAGTGCATCTAAAGTGATTAAAACTTGGTGTTTAGTGTCCCAATCAATTTTCTCAACTAAGTTACAAGTCAATTCATCATTACAAGTGATTACAAAAAAGTTCTAAGGTCGTTTACATAGATTTCCAAAATTGCACACTTGTAGCTCTTTTGACTTGAACTTGACCCAATCTAGGGCTTTGGATTTTTGATCCTTTTCTTGTATCTAACATCTGAAATAAATCTTTAATACACATATTAGATACATATGAATGGAATGGTTAAGTCATTATCAAAATATGGACAATGTATAACCTCTAGGTCAACATAAAAAAGTGTCTCGACCACCCTAGGTTTAGGGTCTCGACCGTGACACCAAAGCATGTGTCTCAACCCTCAACCTATCATGGTTAGGGTTGTGGTCATGACACTAGGTCATGAGTCTCGACCGAAACAAAGCAAAGCATCTCAACCATCATACCATAAATGAAGTGTGTCGACCAAGACAAGATCAAAGCGGTAGTGACCACCAAGGTCAAGCTACCACAAGGAAAAACAACCATCCTAAAAGTAGGGATAAACCCTAAACAAAATAACAGTATATCATGGCCAAAATAGGAGATTAACATCAAGGGAAAACCATCATCAACAAGGTGGAAAACTCCATGAAAAAAGGGTATCAAAACGTTGAAAGCCGAACTTCAACATGAACCTTAAAGAAAGCAACTAGGTGGAAGAATACCAAGCTTCAACTTTAAGAAAACCAACTCAAAAAATTCAAGAACACAAGGGCCAAACCAAAACATGGTGATAAAACCAACAATAAAGTTGCATGTAATAACTTTACTTTATCCATCACTTAGAAAACAAGTTCATGGAATTAGGGTTAAGAAAGAGAGTAATCTTCATGAGAATACAACAAAGTCTTAAACCTTATATCATGGAAAACTCACATTCCATATTAGCATCAAGTTTAGAGATCAAAATAGTAGCATGCAAGCAATATTATTGTGCAAGTAATAGAAGAATGTAGAGAGTTATATAACCCTCCTTAAGGAGAGATCCAAGTTCTAAGATCAAAGGCACCAAAGAAGAAGATGAAGCTCCAACCAAGGTCAACACTTCGGATACAAGAACATATCAAAAGAGAAAAACACAATGGTCAAAATGATGCTCAAGAAAGAGAGTGAAAAACCCTAGGCCAAACCAAGAAGAAAGAAGAAAGAAGAAAGAAAAGAGAAGAGAGATCCTTCCCACTCGGGTGTCACCATGTCATAACATAGTCTATGACCACTTTTTGAGAAGAAGATCTTCAAGGTAGACACCATGTCAAAACATGGTCTTAAGGCCAAGAAGGATTAGAAGAAAGGTTTTCCAAAGGAAAATGTGAACAAGAAGGTAGAACCACTTACCAATAAGAGAAACCACCAAGAATCACCACAAGGAAGGTGATTAAGCTCCAAAGAACCACATGCAAGGTTGATCGACCTCCAAAGCACCCAATATTAGTCCTTATTGCTCCTCAAAGCTACAAGGATGAATAAAAGAGAGGGGAGAAGGAGGGCTGAAAAGATCACTTGTATGAATGAGAAAAGGGTTATATACTCAAAAGAGGAGGGAAGTAAGGTAGGTGTGAGGTGTCAATCCTAGAGGGTACCAAAGGGACACTTGTCCACCAAGAAAACAACCATGCAAACACTATATGCATGCATGAAACACATGGTGATATAACCAATGTTGGGTATCGACCACTTAGGTCACCAACACGTTGGTTTCGGTCGAGACATTTCAAGGGGTTGAAACAAGCATCAAAGAACCATGTATTGACCATAACAACAGCGCAATTCATCATCGTGGTCGAAACACATCACAAAAGAGCACCAAGGTTGAGACAAACCCATCGAAAGAAGGGTTGTCGGTCGATACACACCCAAAGAACATCAATGAGGTTGAAACATAGGTCACAACACCCAACCAAGCTCAACATGGTCGACACCATGCACAACAACCAAAACCTTAGGAACCCTAGCATCACCATGTGATGCCACCTCATCAACCAAGGTCCAACAAGGCGTCTAATAGCATCATTCTCTCTCTCATGATGCTAAAGCACTAAGGGCACACTCAACATGTAATAAATTGTAAGCTAACCCCTCAACATGGGTAAATTTCAACTTGGTCCAAAACAAGAATACAAAGTTCAAACATCATCAAAACATAACAAAACTGGAAACATAAGATTGTCAAATGTTAACAAAGCATCTCAAAGGATTATATTAAGGTTCTAAGCATTTTATTAAGCAAAGAAAGCATACTCAAGCACTAAGCTAGGTCAGGGGCCTTACAATTAGTGTTAATTATGTATGTACATTGATTAACTGGTTCTATATACATTAGAGCTATCTAGCTGTGATTTGGTTAAATGAAACCCAAGTGCCTATTGAGATGGGGTTTTGATGGTATTTTTGTAAATTCATATGTTGATTTTATGAAATATGTTAATATAGTTATCATTGATTAGGTTTCATGTTCTAGAGTGGTTTTTGGATATTTTAGTGGTCTAGAGTTCACAGTGAAAGGTCAGAACAATACTACCATAGGAGAAAATGACTTTCTGGCAGGTTGGTAACTAGTGATGTCAATTAAGACATCCGCAGTGATAAGCTAAAGTTTCTTCTAACCTTTCGGATGTCAGTATGAGTTGTGGGACTTTGTTGGCAATAAAATCTGATTGATTACAATATCAGTCAAGGGCCCTCCACTGATAAGTTGAACTATAAGTTCATTAAAATATGAGGTCACTTTAACTTTTAAGACAGTATGGGCAAAAATACATCAATATTCACATTTGAATTCATTATTTTTTATGTTTATAGGATAAAACCTTTCCTTAAGGAATATGAAGTATCATTCATGAATCTTATTTATGGACATACCACAATATCTATGGTCAACCTTGTTGAGTTTGAGGCTATTTTTCCTAGTACCTATTGGCTAAATTGGACATTAGCACATCTTATCTTTTGATGATGAGAAACATTTCTTATTTGTGGATTTAATGTGCTATTTAAGTGTTTCAAGTATCAAGCACATATTTCAAGAGATTGATCAAGATCAGAGCATCAAATGATTAAATTATTGCTTATATGTGCTTATTTGTAATGCAAATGTACACGTATTTTAGAATTCATGTAAAATCAATCTATGGTCCAAATCCACCTATCGCAAATGTATTCATATGACAAGACTAAGTGTCTAGAATGGGTAGGTCACATTGGAAAAATCGTTAGATAGGGTTTAAAAAAAATCACCTATTTATAGGGAATTTTTTGGTCAAGAAATTTGTCAACTGAGACAATTTCGATCAAGAAAATTGTCAACTAAGACTCCCCTCAGTCAAAGACTCAGTGCATTGGAAGAATGCTTACACTACACTTGCTCTGAGTCGTTACCGGTGGAGTAGCTGGTTGACCGAGACACATTCGGTGGATATATTGTCGCCTAAAAGTAGACCATTAAACCAAGTTTGAACTACAACTAGCCGTTAGAGACAACTTGTGCACTCGAACCACACTCGGTCAAACAAATCATCAACCAAGACATGTCTAGTCGAAAAAGTTGTCGACTAAATTGGGTTTTGGATTGATATTTTTAGAAACAACTAAATTAGTTGTTGCACCTAACTTGACTCAACTATAACGACTGTCTCTCATCCAAAAACTCTCAAGACACTTCCTAAGGTACCCTGGCCACTTGCAATCCATTCCTATAAATGGTAGTGGTCCTATGACACTTAAAACACAAATTGCACACTTGAGATACAAGAGTTGAGAAATAGTTGAGAAATCTTGAGCTATAACAATCCATTTGCAATCTTCTACAACTGCCAAATTTGTGTCCTACTCATAGCTCTCCAACACCACCATCCATCATTGCCTAATCTATCATGATATTGGTCCATAAGCTTGATCTAGGACATTGTGAGCTAAATTAGTGTTTTCTCTTCTCCAATCTTCTTTATCTATTTGTGACTGCGGTGGGATTATTCTAAGGAGAGGAGGTTGTCGGGGATCTTGTAGGTGAAGAAGGAGTCTTCACAGATGTGCTCTTTTGTGGCCATCAAAGAAGAGGAGGTGTTGCATTGCTCTTCTGTCGTCTGTCAAAGAAGAGGTTTGTGTGGTGCTCTTCCGTGGCCGGTAAAGAAGAGGGTTTAGTTGCAGCAAGTACTTTTGTAATTTGTCCCAACTGATACGTTAATAAAATTATTTTTTGAAAAATTATAGTTGGAAACAACTAGGTAGTGGACTGATGTTTTAGACGGAACCAATCTAAATCATCTCTCCATTTTGGTTCCTTGCTTTTTTCATTCCATTTTTTCTTTAATCTTTTATAAGGCTCTATTTATCCCCTCTAGATCCTTTTCAGTACCATGTATACTTATTTGTGTGTAATGCTTTTATGTGAGTGGTTTCAAAATTGATGCAAACTCCAAATGCCCTAGCTTACAAACCCTGATATTGAAGTTAAGAACAAGACATGCATAAAGATTAGGTCGATTGAAAATTAGATAAATTTATCTTTATCTCTTTGATGTAAATAACTCTTTAGTGAACACATGTCTTGTAATTAAGCTAATAATGGACATTTTAATGATTGAAATTAAAATCTAGACACTTTTGTATAGTTAATATTAATCCAAATAGGCAGCGTCGTCATTCAAGATTTCAAGGGAGAAACTCAGACACAAATGTATATCTAACTATACATTGTTACATAGCAGTGGATGTGGGTGGATGGACTACAATAAGGTCTTCTTTATAATTGGTTGCATAGATACTGACACTAACATTGATATGATGCTTGGTTGCTTGCTACCAGCTCTATGTGGCTATTGTAGGTAGCCAAAATGTATTTGTCATGGAATTATTTATTTAAATCCTAACTCCTAATGAGTATAAAGATATTGGCTATAGGATCTAGGCGTCCGTCTCTAGCATGATATCATAAAAGCGTGAATGTCGAAGCATGAAAGGTTACCATACTTGAACAATAACAATACACACTAGTTATATATTGTCTAAAGTGTCGATTAAAATAGCCCTATAATGTTAGTTTCATACCGACATCTAAGTGGATAACACTACAACTAAGGACCTTCTACATCGGTTTTTTGGGAAAGATTAATAACTGGTGATGTCAACTAAGAGGTCCCCAATGATAAGCTAATGTTTCACCTAACCTTAGTACGTTAGTCTGAGTTGTGGGATTTTGTTAGCGATTAAATCTAATCGATTAACACATTGAGCTGTAAGTTCATAAAAATATGAGGTCACCTGAACTCCAAGATAGACTAGGTAGAAATACATCAATACTCACATTTGAATTATCTTTTATGTTTTCTTAAAGACAAAACCTTTACTTGAGGATTTGAAGTATCATTCATGTATCTTATTTTTGGACATACAACAGTATATACAGTCAACCTTGTTGAGTTTGAGGCTATATTATCTAGTACAACATGGTTGTTGTTGAAAGCCATTGAGGCCCCATTAACATGTCCAAGCTAAACACCTATACGTTTGTGCTTTTGGTTCATAAATTGGACGGTTTGTGCCTTGAAGGAGAACTCGAGGTTGGGGAGATACATGTGCATGTAGTCTTTGATAAATATGAAAGTGGTGTCCAATATGACAAAGTTGTGGTTGTAATTGTAACAATGACTATTGGTTTGACACAGGATGAATGTTTCTTAACGTAGCTTCTTTTTTATAAAAAAATTCTAGCCCAACCCAACCCAAACCCACACCTACCCTTACCCTTCCCATGTCGTTATCACACAGGGTCAAACCTATGACCTTCTACTCACTAGCAGGGCAGCCACCCTATATATGTGAGTTGAAATGACATGAACAACATATACAATGGCTATTGACTTTCAATCTAATTAATGTCACATTGGAATTGTGCATTGGTGTGAAAATAAATGAACTAAAATTGAAAAAAGATGCTCGAATGAAAGTGTTGGGTTTGCGACTAAAATCAAAATCATTTAGAGACACCAAAAACTAACATTGAACATAATGCAATCCACTATGTTTGGATGAAATTATGTGACCCATGACCCTCACTTTCATATATAGAAGTAGAGCACGAAGTTTCTTCTCACTCTACCATGTATCTTCAATAAAAATGGTCATATGTCTCCTTTACACCTAGTCAATGATAAAACTTGTAAAGTCGCATGAAGACCCCAAAGAAAAATCAATGTAATGACTAAGCCCCAAATTAGAGCCAAATGTTGCCTTGCATTAACACTTGTAGACTTTCCTCATTGCTTCTAGGCAATAGCACTTTTATACATTAGTGAAGGACCACATAAAAAGCTAGTTTGATTTAACAGATAAGTATGTGCCCTGGGAAAATATAACAATTTAATGATCAAAATCCCATTTGAAATCCAAAATTACCTCTTAATTATGCATTATACAAAAGGAAAGGATTTGTACACCCCCTCCCACATCCCACACCCCAATTCTTCACAATATTGGCCATACAAGATACCATCTTGAATCCCATAGTATTAATGTAATTAAACCATCCATATCAAAGATCAGAATGTGCGATGTTTCTTCTATTAGGACCCAATGCACCATATAAAAATGTTCCAGAGTTCAATTTTCAATTCAACCTGATCGTGATTTGTGAAACGGAATTGTCTGATTGTGGAGTCATGTAGATTGAGGTTGAGTAGTTCGTTTATTATATTGTGTTTTTTAGGGTTTTAAGGCTTTGCCTTCTCATAACATTGTTGCCTAACCATATGAAGTAGATGAAAAAATATAGAAAAGAAACACATGCTATTGTTAATTAGAGTTGTGGTTTGATCGACACGAAAGTGTTGACCAGTATAACCGAGTTGTGGTTGTTATTATAAAAAGGGATGTGCAAAGTGGACATAAAATTGCACACATTTTGCCGTATGTATGGTAAAGACAAAAAGGAAAAAGGGGGTGACAAATCAATCCATCTTCCTTTTATTTTTATGCATACATAAAGAGAAAATGCATGCACCTTTTTGGTTAGCTACACATCCACATAGCATATTCTTTATAACAGTGATTGGTTTCTTAAAGAAGACACATGAATGGATGATTGTTCACAAACTTTGCTACTAATTGTCTATATGATTTGACATGACATATAGAGCATGTAAATTGAGTGTTGCCTTTTAATATGATAAATATCCACATTGGCATTGAGTACTGATGCGTAATGAAACAGAGTGAAGTTGGGAAACATATGCTCAATTGTAAGCGATGGGGTGAAGCTAGAATTGAAATCATTCATAGCTGCTAGAAAGTACAAAAGAACACAATCTACTCCAGTGGGTTTGGATTAAGGTTATTGAACCAAAAGTAAGAATTAGCTATAAACCATCCATGTATCTCACTAAACTTGAAAGTCTAAGTATCAATTTATCCTCTTTGTCACTGTAACATTGTCATCTATCACCTTTACTCTTAGTCAATATCACGTGTAAACTCTAGAGAAGCCTTAAAAGACTTTAATTTGATGATTAAGTCCCCTTTTAAGACCCAAAGTTGCATCTTAATAGTGCATTAGCCAAAAGGAACCAATTTGTACCCACCCCCACCCCCAAAAAAAATTACTTACCATTTACCACGTAAACGACCGTTCAAATTATATGGCATCAATACAATTCAATAAGTCATATTTCAAGTTCATATGTGTGATATTTTCTTATGTCATAATCCAATTCACCACTTAAAAGTGCTTTGAAGTTCATTTTTACAAAGTGGGTTCCAAAGCCTATTATTTTCCCTTCAAATTGGACTTAGTTCTTCTATAAATTGGATAATATATATTAAATATGTTTCTATAATATGATAAAAAATGATAAAAAAAATCAATAAAATTAGGTGAATTATAATGGAACCATATATGGAACCTAACACCCGTGTCAATGGTTTGTGGCCCTCTCATGCTGCAACATTTTTTTGAGTTTCATTGGCATATATATACATTTATTTATTTATTTATTTATAGGTAATGAAGCCATCTGATTTTGGATCAATTTAGATTGAGGTCATGTAAATAGTTGAAACATTGAGTTGTTTTGAAATATTCTAGAGTTTTCTATCCACAATGGTGTTCCATAAATTAGGGAGAGAGAATAAAAAATAGAATGGAAGTGTGTTATATATTGATTAGAGTTTTAGAGTCTATTGGGAAATATGTTATGCTGTTTATTCTCTATTCTACAATTATGTTGCATCATGTTTGAATTGCACTTTTGCAAGAAATGATTCCAATTGGGAACATGGCTCACAACTTGCTCTAAAATGAGTCGACCAACCCTAGGAAATGACCATCCAGTCTCTATGACCCAATTCTAGGATCCTCCTTCATTTCCTCCGTGCAGCGACACTTTACCATTCATTAGGCAGGAACTCCTACGAGCACTGCATCAATCATGCTCCCCGATGGCATATCAAGATGATGAAAGTCTTATAGGATTTGAAGGGGATCTGGCGATCTCTCACAACCTTGTGTGGAGGTACTCCATAAGATCTCATGGCCAAGGCTTCACCTTGTGGTGGAGTAATCTGCCCCAGAAGAGAGGATTTTCCTCACCCACTACAAGAGTAAAGAAGCTACGTCAGTGCCATACAAATGGCATGGTACATCCAAAACACAATGATGAGCCTGTCACCATCACCCGTAGATCCATTAATATCCCTATGTGTAGTCCATATACATCCTCAATTGGATGTTAGGATCATAAATACTCAAATATCACCATAATTAAACTCAACTAGGTCTGATAATCATTGGTTGCATCTATGGTTAATTTTTTTGGGTGAAAAGAGTTAATAATTAAATAAACAATTCCTTAATTTGGTATCAATCATCCAAACAACATTCATGGCCTTAAAATAATATATTGGACATCTAAACCCTAAAATTGGGGTGATTACATTCACCCCACCTTAAAAGGAATTTTGTCCTTAAAATCAACTAATATCAAACTCAAGAGGATGCCACCAAGTCCAACATCATATAAGTCACCAATTATAGGTGCCAAGGCTGTCATATCTCTTAATGAACCCTAAGTTTTCATCTTAGGTTTTTGAGGATATAGGAGTACTCACCCCAACCTCATATAGGTCAACATACCATTTATCAGTTCAATCACTGCATGGACTTCTTTAAGTTAATATTTACATCCCCTATCTCTCTAAGATTAGGGTTTTTCTTTAATGTTAAATTTGAGAAGTATTAGTGGAGGTTTCTGTAAGGCCCCTGAACTTGCTTAAAATGTTGAAAATGCTTAATTACCATAATTTAATTCTTATAACCTTTAGTATAACCTTTTTATATGCTTTGGAATCATAATACAAGCTTAAGTTTCGAATTTGTTCCAATTTGGACACTATTTGAGCAAGTTATGCAATTTTATGTACATTTTGGACTTTTCTACAATTTACCCAATTAAGGGGTTTTCTTTTCAATTTTTCATCAATTTTGTTCCTTAGATGTATTCTCATCATTCTTGATTGAAGGAGATTTCATTCTATGTTGAATTAGGGTTTACCCCCCCCCCACATGGATGAGCTACCTTCAAGGCTATCAACCGATGGGTCCACTAGATTGGGCATCATACGGTGGACAACAGATGGTGGAGCAGATGACGGTCATAACTAGTAGGCCCTAGGTTGATGATTCAAGCTGGTTTGGTTCACTTATGGACATGATCAACCGATGGTTCACCCATCTTTAGACCTAAACCATGATCAAATGAAGGCAACCTTTGACCAACAGCCAGTGTTTGGCCTAAGATACCATCAACTTATGGTCTAGAAATCCCCAAAAGTGGGTGGACCTGCTACGTGCTCGTCCATGCAAGATTTAAGCCACAAACACATGGAGAGCTGCTTGTACACCACATGCTTCTTCTCAACCTTATCCTCCAAGCTTTATATACTTATCCTTATGCCCTAAATGAAGATTTATCTCTATACTACTTACCTCCTTCTAAGAACCTCATTCCCATTCTATTCTTCTGTGGATGACCAATCCAAGGTATAAGAAGAAGGCGATTTTCTTGGAAGAAGCATCTAGGGTTATGATTTGCTTCCCTTTAGGGTTTCTAAAGCTTCTTCTTGCTGAACTTGACCTAAATGAGTAAGTAGTTCCTTATATCCTCCATTTCCTTCTCTATTCTTCTTCCTCCTACCTCTATCTAGGTAGTAACCTTATTGTTCCATGGTAGAAGTGTTGGTATGTATGCCCTGAGAGCCAATATTGGGATGATTGGTGGGATACATTAAGATTGATTTGATAAATATCAAAGGCAAGCTTCCAATTCATTCTGGTTCAATCAGTTATGAGATAATGAAAGAATAGATTGAATATCTAAAGAATTGTTTTACTCAATGACGTATGCTTTTAGGTTAAGGACCTAAACGATGAGATCATACAGATGTTAAGAGTATACATTCTTGTTTTGTCCCTAGTCGGATGTCATTGTGGAAGGTTGATATACAACAATGACATACAAGACTAGATTGTGTGTTGGTTGATGATAGAATCTCATTAGTCATGATATAGTGATATCAAACCAAGCACATATGTACTTGTTGGAGAACAAGTGTATCAGACAGACCAACCGTGAGAGTGACACATGGAACCATGACTTGGTAGTCACAGTCAGCTCTCACAGTGATGGTGGTGAGTGTGATTCTTTGACCTAAAATCACTACACTCAACACATATCGTTGGGTACACTTTGACATCATCAAACGCAGACCTAAAATATAGATTGTTATAAAGGTGATGATTGGGTGACTTTGACACATGGGGCTTTTGAGGGGTGAGTGATAGATATGGGATTTTCCCCTCCTAAGGGAGTTTGATGTCCATGGCCACTTGATGAGTAGGACTGAGAAAGGCATGCACATGCATGTGTGAATCAATATGTGATATTGATGTCACACATATCTCATGCAGTCTGCTCTGAGATCAAGGAAGTGAATGAATGTTGAAAGGATGACTGTTCCATGCCTTGAGTTCATTCAGGATATTAGTGACAAAGGAATTATACATTCACTGTAACACCAATCACAGATTGTAGGATCGAAAGTTGTTCTCCAACTTTCCTTTTCACTTGGGTAGCAATGATGTGCGACTAGGCACCACTCCTTGCTTGTGAAGTCATAAGTGTTATGGAATTTCACTGCCAACGTGAAATGGGCCTGTAGGGTCACACACATAGGATTTAACCTGGAAGAGGAGTTTATCCATGAATGATGTTTAGATTGTTTACTAAATGTGTTTAGTAGTTCAATTAAACATTCAGTCAATTGACTTGACTCAGAATCACCAAGTTCAAGTGTTGGACCAACTGATTTGGGTGACAGATTGATTGAGAACTGCATTAACCGATTTCTACACAAACTGGACTGCCAACCGACCGGTTCAAACTGTTGAACCGATCGGCTCAGGGTCAAGTGACGACCAGTTCAAGTGTTGAACCAATCGGTTCAGTTGGACCAAACGAGCCAGTTTGGGAAAGTTAGGTTGGTGAGAAAATATTTTGATTTCACTTGTACAATTCGATTGGGACAAGTATTGATCTTTGGATTAATTGGAAACAGAAAGAAGAAAGTCAATTGGGAACTACCCTGGGAAGTGAAATGACCAGTTCATGAATGAAAAGATCGGTTCAGCTCCCCAAATGACCAATTCATGAGATGAACCGATCGGTTCAGTCCCCAAACGACCAATTCATTTGTGAAACGACCGGTTCACCTGTCGTAGTGTATCAATTTGTGGAAATTCCAGACCCTTCTACTCCCGCTTTAGTCCCGCATTGCCTGGGGCTGAGAACCCTGACCCTGATCCCTCCTATATATAGAGGGGTACTGGGGGCTTCTCAGATAGAACAACTCAGAATATCAGTTTATCTGTAAAGTTGTCCTCTCTGGTTGTGGTAACTGAGAGAGCCCAAGCAAGTACTACCTGACTAGGGAGGCACAATGAGGGAAAGACAACTGTAGGATGACAACTGGTGGTAGGAGAGCACGTCGATGATGAGTACACCGATAGAAGGGGACGACTTCTTCCAGTGTCCTGTAGGACAGGACGACTGGAGTTCCCTGTGGTCCGTGTAGACTACTACAGAGGCGGGAGATTTCTACTGCTTAGAGGACAACCGTCAATCCGTCAGTCCAGGTGCAACTAGGAGCTGCACAGACACCGTCCAAGACCGTAGATGAAGACCGCGCTAGCCGCGAGGTAACGTCACCAAGCAATCCTCGGGACAAGGTATGCCTCTACAAACCATCCTTCCTACCGTATAGATGTTGACGAGATCTCTTTGGGTTCTGGGTTTTGGGAGAATTTTTTTTTTCCAATGCCATCTCTACCTCCCATAAAACCCAACAGTGGTATCAGAGCTACATCAACATTCTATACTTTAGGATAATTGATGTGATCAGTTTTTTTGGTTTGTCACCTTTTATTTATTGCATACGACGTGAATAATTAATTGGCTTTATGCATGTACAATATAAATCCACAAATCCCTATATATACATATATGATATGGTATATAAATGCATTCGATACGCGTCACCCTTAAACGGTTTCTGTGGTGATTGTGGCCATAAACCCTAAATCTGTGTGTGGTTGATTGTTGTTGCTTGCATCTCGGTCTGTGTACCGATTCCCTACCTCTTATTCCTGATGTAACTCGAAATAACTCGAGATTCTTTCCTACCTTTTCTCCCCCCGAATGTAACTCAGGGTTTCCCAATGCAAATGTAAATAGAATTAGTTTATATTTCTTATTATGTCAAAGAATGGCGGAACCCTAGAGGATCAAGACGATCATCTTGGGCGTGAGACGATCGAATGGTGATCCAAGGCGGTTGATTCCTAGAGCGAGACAAGTGGGTGGCGACCTGAGGAGATGCATGGTGACTAGTGAACTGATCAGCTGGAGGCACCAGTCGATCGGCTGGTGGCACCCAACCAACCGGCCTGTTGGCGAGCCGATCAATCATGGAGATGAGTTGATCAAACCTAGAACGGAAAAGCACAGAGTTCATCTTGTACAGGTTGCATGTGATGTGGACCTTGATGACCGTGATTCCTCTTGGCTTGAGGAATCACATTAGGATGGCCATAATCATCGCTTTTATCGTTTCACATGTTTTCTGTGGGATATATCATGTATATGATACGTACTATATATTGTGGTGATTGGATATGTATATGTACCTATAAATCCAAATGCCTCAATTAATATTAAGTTTTATATGCCTTCCATTAGCGGAACATATGAAAAACTTGATCGACCAAGCGTAGGTTATGCCAAAGCATGGTGCACCGTCTATCTCATAGATAAGTGATGGTGGACATGTAGTTTTTGCTAAAGCAGGGTGCATGTTCATCGTGTCATCTTTTAGGTTAGGCTTAACTAGTGATTCTTAGAGAGTCTAAGCTCCAGAGGTACAGGATGACCATGGCAAAGAGTTGTGCATGGCATCCATCCAAGAGTTGCATAGGATGCAATTGGCAAGTGTTGCCTACCTAAATAGTCTAATTGTGGGCGATCAGCCAAAGTTGAATCATGATTGGATGAAATATGGATCTTGGACCCATTAGAAGGTTGTATGATACAATCTTCCGAATTTATGGTGAGGGCTATCAATTTGAACAAAAATAGTGGGAGCTATAATTAATTAAAGTCCTAATTATATTGTAAAACGTTTTCAAACCAATCAAATAAGTCAAAAATAAGTTTTTAGAATAAATTGCATATATTTCCTTTTGTAGTACAAATGGCCACAAACAACAATCATTTCTCATTGCGATCGGTCCTTAAGAAGGACAAGCTGAATGGGACTAACTTCTACAACTGGTTTAGGACATTGAGAATTATTCTCACTCAAGAGTGAAATCTCTATGTCCTGGATACTCCAGATCCAGAGGAATCTGCTCCTACCGCACCAAAGGCAGAAAGGGATGCTTTTAAGAAGCATTATGAAGATGCCATTGATGCGAAGTGCTTGATGTTGTGCTCTATGAACCACGAGTTGCAGAGACAACATGAGAACATGGACGTCATTGAGATGATTCAACATCTCAAGAACATGTATCAAGACCAAGCACGACAAGAGAGATATGATGTCTCCAGGGTGTTGTTTAAGTGCATCATGATAGAAGGAGATCCCATTGGTCCTCACACGCTCAAGATGATTGGGTATGTGGAGAACCTGACGAGATTGGGATTTCCCCTGAGCCAAGAGTTGGCTACTGACGTGATACTGCAATCGTTTCCAGAATCCTATAGTCAGTTTGTGATGAACTACAACATGAACAACTTTGACAAGCCATTTATAGAGTTATTGGGCATGTTGAGGACAACCGAGGCACAGATGAAGAAGGACAAGCCTAAGTTTGTGATGTTGATCAATAGAAAGAAAGGAAGGTCCAAGGGCAAGGGCAAGGGCAAAGCTAAGAAGGGTTCTAATGCTAGCCAGCAGCCCAAGTCATCTTCAGCTCTCAAGGCCAAGGGAGGCGTGACCAAGGGAGATAATTGCCACCATTGTCAAAAGCCAGGACATTGGAAAAGGAATTGTCCTCTCTATCTGGAAAAACAAAAGAAGAAGAAGGAGGCGATGGACGTCTCCACCTGAAGGTACAATGAAATAAACTTGTAACACTTTTGAGGTATATGATACCAAGATGTAAAGTGATAAGCACTCAATAAATGGGGCAAGTGTTGCCGCCATAGATAGGAGTACTTTAGTTTATTTTCAGCCTTGAAGGTATGTAATAGAGTTATGAACTGCTATTTCATATTTGCCAATAGAAACACTTTATTGTTGCATCTTGTAGTGACTAGATGGCTATCAATATAGTTGATGTTTCAATTTCAAAGATAAGATCTTTGTGGCAATACCTTTCTTTATCTTGTGGTACTTGGTATGCATAAGATAAAATGATCCCTAAAAGTTATTGATAACTCAAACAACGAATTAGCATTATCTTGAGAAATTCATCTCTAGTTTCCATGTTGATGGATAAAGCTAGACTCTTTTGGTAGTGAACCATTAAGAGACATGATTATCTTGGACATGATAAAACAATCTTCACTAGTGGTAGTGGGAAATGATTATCCTATTAGGTATAATACATATGATGTATTTACATACCTATTAGAGCAAATGCTAATACTTCAAATGGTGTTTAGAGAAATACCAATATGAATATCTTGAAGTGTTCAAGAAGATCATGAATGAAGTACAAATTTGGTAAAAGTAATAATTCTTGATGTGATCAATGAATGAGATACTTAAACCAAATGTTTGAGAACCTTATGAGTGATTATGATAGTGTATCATAGAGAACTCATGATTAAGGCATAGTGATGTCTAAATCAAAAAGGATTCATACTCTAAGGAGTTAGAGGATGGTTATCAAATAACTAAATTCTTATTAAATAGAGAATACCTTACACTTTATTAAAGGATATTAAGAATCACAAAGTGTTGTGACTTCTCAAATTCCTTAACAGATACACCTCAAATATCTATATGATGAGTTGGTCATATGATGAGTCAAAAATCTAGATGATATTGAGGAATTGGATTTTGAGTTATGGTTTATGACCATAAGATCCTAAATGACTTCCATGTGAACCATAAGGTATGACCTTAGTGGTAGCACCCATTGGGATAAAATCCATAAGTGTGAATAAGTCTTAAGCATTAAGACACATGAATGACATTTTGAGAAGGATCATGCTTGTTGATTTCAACTTAATGACTAAGAGATTTAGTATACAGATATTAAAACTACATTCCTATGAGGAATAAGACAAGGATGTGTACGTGACACAACATATAGGGTTTATGAATCCATTAATGCAAATGAAGTCTATAAGTTACAATGGACTAATCAATGTGATTGATTGAGTACAAGCAACTCAGAGTTGGGATCTTTACTTTGATAATATAGTCAAAGGGTTTGACTGATATGACAAAGATAAAGAAGGGATCTGTGATTTAGTGGGAGCGTATTTGCATTCCACATGTTGACGAGGAATGAGATATTTTAGAATGGAATCTTTTGTGGAAATTATCTTTAGGGAAGATAGAAATGTTTTCTATGTGATAGGAACAGAGAACTATAGAGATAGTTCTAAAAAACCTCTTGACCTAGAAAAGAGAGAGCATACATTGGCAATCTATACTGAAGGGTTCAGTGTGCACAGATTCAGTGGGAGAAAATTTGTCCATGTTACATGGAGTTAGTATCCCAAGGCCAAGTGTCCAATTCTCATGAAGAATGGGAACACTAAGAATAAATATGGATCTATCATGTATGCAAGCATCCTGTTATCTTGCATGTATGGACATAGCAAGAATAAAATGCATTTATCATCTTGTATGTATGACATGACAATATGATATGCTCATCCTGATAACTCGTATGTGGGACATGATGAGTGGATGTCTGTCTAGGTCCAGTAAGGGTTACTGGAATACCATGAAAACTTGATAAGTACATGAGAAGTATAGTTCTATGGAAATAATGAAGGGTTCACTGTGAAGAGTTACACTGATGCAAACTTCCAGAAAAGACAGAAAATTTATCACAAAATATATATGGGGATATAAAAGTGAATGTGTGTTGAAAAATGGAAACGTTCCAATAAAGCCATTTTAAAAGTAAATGTCGAGTATCCGTGTGTTAGAGAACAACAGTGGATACCATATGGATCTAGGAGTTCATGGAGATGAACTTATAGGTATTCTGGTCATTGATGATAAGTAAGGAGTGCTTGGTCATGCAATGAAGCTAAGCGTTAGTGTTACGACCCCACCTCCCGATAACCCCTAATTAAGGGAGACCGAGAGGTTGAAGCCGCAACCATGACTTCCGGATCAAAGGTTCGACAATTAACCAAAAATAATTATCAAATTTTAACAAACTAAACTGAAAAGCTGTAAGAAAATAAACTTTGCATACCTTTTGAAATTTTGGATTTCTAACTTCTATCCACTTAATGATTCTACACTACTAATCCTCCTTGTATTTTTCTTCATGTATTTCACAATGTGACGATTTACTTTTTGTCCTTTTTGGCTTGTACCTAAAACGCTGACAAACAAAACGTCGGTCAGCCGAAGCTGGTATGTGGGGGAAACAATAATCATGCAATTCCGTTAACAATGTAATCATTCAATTAATCATTTAACAACCAAGATTACATTTTAGATATAACTCCGCGATCCAAGAGTACCCTATCCTCTATGTTGTCCCCATTAAACCCCTCATGATCCACCTATAAGTGAACCAATTTCTAGGGTTGAGTCACATGGCACTACTCATAAGTAGCCCACTCCTTAACTCATGGCAGGCTAATGAGTCTCATGGCACTACACGTAGGTAGCCCAGTTTCTAACTCTCGGTAACCTAGACCTTGCTCTAGGATTACCCCTTTTTCTTAGCCTTTTCATTACAATAGAGGTGGAACCGGATCTAGCCAGTTATATATGCACATTTATAGTGATAATCATAGTCACTTTATAGTTGCATGAAATAAATAAACATCCAACAGTTATTTTCAAGCAACCGATTAAAACTTCGGGAATCACCATGAAACTAGATCGATTATTCATAATCATAACCACATACCTGATTTGATGAGTCATGCAGATTATTCAACATATACTTTATGTATATACAATCAAGCCAATCAACAGATCCAAGCAAGTAATTCAATCATCACATAATTCCTGAAAAGAATATGTACTCTATTTATTACACACTTTACCAAAAATTTACTTTATTGACTTGGATTCACTTTCTAGGGTTTCTAATCCGCATTAAGGTTTCATTAACATCCATTAGGGTTTCTTAGATCAATTCCTCAAACTTTATCCATTTTAGGTCAAAAAACCCTAAAATACTCTTTTCCATTTATATGAACCTTAATTGCCCAACTATCCATTTTAATAGTCTTTTATACCCAAATTGACTTAGGATCATCACATCCCTATTTATTCATGGATTTGAACAATTAAAACATTTAAATGTCATATTCGCCTAAATTAGGGTTTTCAAGCTCATTAATGCATATTCGTGCATGAAACCCTAAATAAAGCCAATTATATAAAAAGATCATCTTTTTAAATCCTATTTTCTCTTTTATTAATAGCAGGTTAATATCAGCTTGAATCATCTATCATCAAATCTAAGGGTTTTTCCTTAGTTAAATCATTAAAGATGATAACTTTATGTACTTTTCACATTTCACAAATATTTATGCACATAAACTCCAAATTAGACTAATCACGTGCAAAGTTCTTCTTTTTTTATCATAATGTACCTTTTTGCATTTAACAGGTTAATATCAACTCTAATGATCCATTAAACCCTATTAAACACTTTATTTATTTCAAAATAGGGTTTCTTAATCTTTAATTCATTAAAGATGATAATTTACACTACATTTCGAACTATGATCAGATTCAGGATATAAAACTATTTTTATTGGATTCCTCTCATTCTCCTGATCAAAATTCATATATAACTTGTTTTAATCCGAGCTACGATTAAATAAATATGAATTTTTCATTAAATCACTTACTGGACCAATACGGAAGCGCCACGTCATCCTTGCACATGCGACGTTGTTTGATTGAATTAGAGTCGAATGACGCTTCTGCCCCTCACTTGAGTGGCCCGTCCTTTGTTAGGCCTAGGGTAAAACCGTCCAACTTGTTTTCAGCTTCTTCTACCTCACGTCAACTGCCGCCTGCCGCCCTAGCGGCCACGGGCAGAGCATCCCTTCCTCCCCCGGACCCCGATGGCCCTTGGGGACGGGTCCCCTGGCACCGTCGGCCTCCGTCGCGCCCGCGTTGGTGCTCCACGCTCGACCAACTCTACTTGTTTGGATAGGTCAGGCCCGCCATCCATGCCGACCCTACAGCCGCGTTCTGCAGCCTCGCATGGGCTCGCCTTCCCTCCCTAGGCCGCCATCCTTGCCGGAGTTTGCTCCTTCAACTCCATCGCTCATAGGCGCACGTAGGGCGCCTGCACTCCTCGGCCAGGGTGTCCTCTCTGGCGCTCGTCGGGCCAAGCATTGGCGGTCTTCACTGCATCCTAGAAGCAGTCGCGGCACGAGATCCTGGGCATGAGATCATCGGCCAACCTTCCCCTGGGTTCGTTGGAACATGCAGCAACAACTAAGGTCATCCTCTGGTCCTTCGACGCTCCGTAGATAAGCTATAGCCCAGGGTTAGGGTTTCGAATGTGAAGAAGCAATGGGGTAGAGAGAGAAAGACATATGACTCCTTTAGAACTTGAATCAAACACTCTACCCCTTATATAGGGGTGAGTACAGAGCCATAGGGCGTGCCTCCTTGAGGACTCAAGTCCTATTCTTGAAAGGAAACATACCTTCCTTGGTTGCGAAGCAAACCCTCTCTCTCCTTCGATAATTATGTTATTTGAATATTCTCTTTCCTTTATATATTAGGAATTCGAAATTCCTCTCCTTCACTCTCTTTATTTGCCTTTTAATCTATTGGCCACGAATTCCTATTTTCCGTTATAGAAAATATCATCCTTTTAAACAATACCACATAATTTATTAATAAAGCAACACATTATCCTCTTATTTTGCCTCTTTAGTATTTTCTCTTTCTTTCCTCTTTATTGGGACTCGTTGGATCCCAAGATACTCCATTATTTTGAAATTCTTTTTATTGGATACTTATTATCCTTCTAGATGCATCTTTATGCATTATTCTTCATTATCATGTGTATTTCTTATTAAAATATTTCTTTTTGAGGATTTCTCTTTATTTCTCTTTTATTTTCCTCATTAGCATTCCTTTTAATATTATCAACCTCATGGATACAAAATTTAACCAAGAAATCTCTTTTATGCCTCTTTCCACTCATTTTCCACATTTTATCATTATTTTCAATTTCTTTCTTAATAAAGAAATACTTAATTAACCTTTTCTTTTCTTATTGCTTTCTTTTTGCAACCTTAGACTCCTTGGTACCCAAGGAACCCAAGAGGCACGAAATCCTCTTTGGATTTTCCTTCTAGAGGTTTCTACATATTTCTCTTCTTAAAAATTCAATTGTCCATTTATTAATTGAATTTCCTTGTTATTGGGCCCAATAGCTAATTAAGCCCACAAAGCAACCAATCAAGGCTACTGTGTAAGAAATCCATTTATTCAAAACAAATGACATCAGTATTTTTTCAATTATCTTTAATATGAGAAATCACATTTCTCACTAATTGTACCCAAAAATTGGGGTTATAACATCCTTCCCCTCTTATAGGAATTTCGTCCTCGAAATTCTATCAAGCAAACAAACAATTCAGGATACAACTTTTCCATGTCCATCATTGGCCCCTATGTGGCTTTACCGTACTCATGGTGCATCCAAAGAACCTTTATCATCTCATATTCTTTTCTCTGAGTTCTTTCATCCTGGCGTTTATAAACTACACAGGTGACTCATGCCATGCCAGCCTCCCTTGGGGCTCACTAGGTTCATTGCTCAGCACATGGTCGGGGTACCTCACATAGTGCTCTAAATTGGACACATGGAAAACATCTCACATAACTCTATACTGAGGGGTAGGGTCAAAACCTAACCATCTCCATCCATCCATCTCTAATGGACCCATGTATCGGGATTCAGCTTTCTCAGCTGCAACTCATAGGGGTCGGACTCTCACATTATATTCTCCCACAATGCACTGTATATTAGTCTACTTTGCATCTACTCACGACTCTCGTCGTCTCTAGGCTCCTTTCAGCCATTGCATGATTAAAGTGACTTTCGTCTTAATGTCCTGTGGTCCTTTTCTAATCATCATGTGGTCCTTTCACCAACATCACCTTACTGAAGTGGTGACTGACTCAACCTCCCTTATAGAGCTTCTTAGAATCCCGATACTGGCTATGGTGGTCATCATCACATCTTTTCATAGGACAGGAATTGTCTCTAACTATCTCCCTGAATGAGCACATATGCCCTCATTAGCCCCTTTAGTCTGGATCATATTAACCATTAGTTAGGGGTGACAAACTGTACTAACATCGAGCCCTTCATATACCTACTTCCACCTTTTGGAAGGTAACCTTTAGGTCAAACTCAAAAACCTTTGAACTCGCTTCATAGTTGAACCATCTCTCTTTCATGGGTAGTTCAACCAGATCTGTCGCTTGACAGAACTCTTTCTTTCTCATGTCGTCTAAGTAAGGCAAACTACCATAACCCATATTGCATCTCGACCTTCCTTGATCCAGGGGGACTTACAACATCCATTGTGATGAACTCCCTTTCTCTTTCGGGGAATTTTATCCTTTATATCAATGTACTGGGTTATTGGTATTCGTCCTTTACCCTTGGCTTGCATGACCATATACCACATGCAAGTTTATCTTAGGTATATAAAGTACCACTATCACTTATTATCTTGGTAATACCACGTTATTAAGTCATGATCTCCTGTATTGTCATGATTCCTTAAGATATATTCCTCAGAAACCCTAATTAAACCACTCTAGTCGGGGTTTCATCACCTTCTTTTCCAAAGGAGTGCATCTGAGGTTCTACCACCATCCTTTCATTACATCAAGGCTAGACTGGCTAACCAAACAACCCTTAACTTTTCAACGTATCTTGTTACCTCTGAGTGTTATCAAAACACCTCTCCCTTTCAAACTTAGGGTTATCCGAACAACCTCTTCTAGATTCTAGTCAAACAAGTCAGATGTATCTCAACCAGAACATCCATTACCACTTCACATCCGTAGGTATTAGGTAACCTTGAAGACATGCACTTCCATGTATTTCTCTTATCATCTCACCTCAAACTCTATCTTTATTAAGAATGCTCTCTGATTTCATCATCATGGTGATCAAACTCATCCTGGTATAACTTGTAAGTTCCACTTAGCTCGGGATAAAAACATCCTCATAAGGTGACTACCTCATTCCTCTTAGTGTTTGCAAACCATGTATCATTCTCTTTACCAGGGTAGGTTATCTTCTCTATTCCCATTTCTCGTGGCAATGTTCCAACCTACTTCATCTCTTATCCTTGGTGCATGGCATGCGTAATGTCCTATCTCTCACCCCCATAACAAGAGGAAATAAACATTTGGCTGCAGTCCAAATACATAGTTCTTCCTGTTCCAAGAGTAGAGATGGTACATCCCACCTTGCCAATACACCTTTACATCTAAGTTGCAACGTGCCACGTATGTCTCTACGTCACAGACATCATGATGTCAAAATAGTCTTAAACCTACTGAGGTTTATATCCTTGGTCATCTCCTCTAGGTCTATAGGGTACCGGCTCTTTTGGGGTCATCCCTCTTCCCTCATGCATTAAGGGAGTGCCCTACTCATCTGCCCTTTGGGTCCCATGAGTTCATGAAGGTGATCAATCTCCTAACCCATGGCCCTCAGACAATGATAGCTGTTACCTCCCGACCCTATGGTCATGTGCAACTGGGGAATTAGGCAACTCCTACTTCCATCGGTCTTATCCCTACCTGACCCTAGGATAGACTTAGGATAGTATATGTTCACTTAGAACCTTACCCAAGTCTTCTTCATCTCTCTTTCTGCATTCATGGTTGGCTTTCATCCTTTCATAGGGATCATGGCATCCTGCCTACCTTGCTCAAGCCCCATACCGGTTACCTCCATGGTAACACATTCATATGCAATTAGAGATGAATATCTATGGGTCTACATGTTCATTCTCATACCATGTACTTTTGACTTAGCTCCTCAAGATCCTATGAGACCTCTTTAGCTTACCTTAAACCAACAAAACTGTTATACACCCTACCAAAGGGGTCCCTCTCCCAGGATGGGAGGAAAACTATCTCTTGACAACAAGGTCACAACGGTCTAGGGTTTACATCCACGTGAGCCTACTTGACCCTAGCAAGCTATGAAGGAACAAGAAGATCACCTAATGAACCATGCTAGGTCATACTTGCCCTCTATTCTCAATGTTGGATCACGATCATACCTTCCTTTATCATCAACCTAGTGGTGAGGAGTTCATCACACATACCTTAAACTTAAGGGACTTCCCTTTTCCTCTATACATGAGGAGTACCATGCTCGAAACTATAGCAACTTAATTCTCGTCATGAGCATTAGGTATACCACTTCCCCTCTTAGGCCTAGGAACCCTAGGTTGACTTGTAGGTGTCCAACTGCATACTCTATCTCTTAACCATGAATCAAGCTTGCAAAAGGCATACCGTGCTCTTCCTATCGTCCTTCAACTCGAGCAACACTTAAGAGTTGGATCCTCCTCAAGGACAAACCATAAGGTACAAGGCCTCAGAACCTGTTACAAATCCACTTCAGGGTATACAGAACATCTTCTTCCTTTCTCAGAAGGTAAACACTTATACAATAGGCACATAGGTGCCAGAAACCTCATCCTTCCTCTAGGTTTTGGTCCCTCCCATGGCAACCAAGACATCATCAACCTCTAGGGATCAAGCATGTGGTGACCACTATCATCCTCTTAGGTCGCATCATCCTCAACTCCCGACTTCTCCTCATATCTTGGAGTCTAGGATTCCAACCTTCTTACTGGGTTTCCTACTCTCTCTCTAGAGCTAACCCTATAACTAACCTCACCATTAGAGGTCCTGTCTTCGAGAAGGGTCAACCTCCAAAGCATGAAGCCTATGTTCAACTTATGTTCTCTCAAGGTCATCCATAGTCCCTTATTCTTATTTCATAAGCCATCCTTCGTACTCTCATGGTCAGGGTTTCAACCCTTGCTCACACAACTAATGTATCATGGGTGTCTACTATGCCATGCTCATATAAGCTCATGGGATTTCCCTGGGTTGTTTACCCACCTCCTCATTGAAGGAGCGATCTTGCACTCTAACATGTACGTCCCTATCCAGGGTTAGGTCATCCAAGGTTCATGGCTCATATGACATCCAAAGGCATAACCACACACCTGGTCCATCAAGACATCTAACTCTTCATGTCACCTCTCTCTAACCTTCACTTAGGGTTAGGGTTGGCATCATCCTCAGAGGATGTGCCAGGTATCTACTAGCAATGGAGATCTCTATCTCCAAGACTGACTTATCCTCCTGACAAGAGGGTTTAGCCTCAGGTCTCTTCTGAGGACATGACATATTATGTCATACGACCTAAGCATGTATCTATCCTTTAATTTGCGCTTACTCTATTAAGCTTATGTCTATGACATCTTATTTACATGCATTTCCTTTAATGTGGTGGAGGATCCCTTAAACCTTATCAACCTTACCCATACCTCAAGAGGGTGAGGAGAAGAAAGGAAACCCTAATCCTTTAGGTCCTTATCAGAATTTG
This sequence comes from Alisma plantago-aquatica, assembly GCA_963693085.1. Taxonomy (NCBI): domain Eukaryota; kingdom Viridiplantae; phylum Streptophyta; class Magnoliopsida; order Alismatales; family Alismataceae; genus Alisma; species Alisma plantago-aquatica. The sequence continues at coordinate 33,115,147 of OY856414.1, forward strand.
TGATGAGAAGGGATGAATAAGATGAGAAGTCCTAAAGGTATCTTATTTCGATTCATACCCTAAGACTTTGGCCAGGTAGTCAGACCGATCCGGGAGTCCTCATATTCCGACTAGCGGTGCGGAGGAAAATATTGCCAGCCCCCGGTCGTGATCCTTTTCTAGACACTTCCGTCTTTCGGATAATCCTCTAATAACTCCCTTGGGTTCTATGGAGTTTGTAAAATTTAATAAGTATTAATGGTTAACTGAAGAACCTAGGCTCTGATACCAAATGTTACGACCCCACCTCCCGATAACCCCCAATTAAGGGAGACTGAGAGGTCGAAGCCGCAACCATGACTTCTGGATCAAAGGTTCGACAATTAACCAAGAATAATTATCAAATTTTAACATACTAAACTGAAAAGCTGTAAGAAAATAAACTTTGCATCCCTTTTGAATTTTTGGATTTCTAACTTCTATCCACTTAATGATTCTACGCTACTAATCCTCCTTGTATTTTTCTTCATGTATTTCACAATGTGATGATTTACTGTTTGTCCTTTTTGGCTTGTACCTAAAATGCCGACAAACAAAACGTCGGTTAGCCGAAGCTGGTATGTGGGGGAAACAATAATCATGCAATTCCGTTAACAATGTAATCATTCAATTAATCATTTAACAACCAAGATTACATTTTAGATATAACTCCGCGATCCAAGAGTACCCTATCCTCTATGTTGTCCCCATTAAACCCCTCATGATCCACCTATAAGTGAACCAATTTCTAGGGTTGAGTCACATGGCACTACTCGTAAGTAGCCCACTCCTTAACTCATGGCAGGATAATGAGTCTCATGGCACTACACGTAGGTAGCCCAGTTTCTAACTCTCGGTAACCTAGACCTTGCTCTAGGATTACCCCTTTTTCTTAGCCTTTTCATTACAATAGAGGTGGAACCGGATCTAGCCAGTTATATATGCACATTTATAGTGATAATCATAGTCACTTTATAGTTGTATGAAATAAATAAACATCCAACAGTTATTTTCAAGCAACTGATTAAAACTTCGGGAATCGCCGTGAAACTAGAGCGATTATTCATAATCATAACCACATACCTGATTTGATGAGTCATGCAGATTATTCAACATATACTTTATGTATATACAATCAAGCCAATCAACAGATCCAAGCAAGTAATTCAATCATCACATAATTCCTGAAAAGAATATGTACTCTATTTATTACACACTTTACCAAGAATTTACTTTATTGACTTGGATTCACTTTCTAGGGTTTCTAATCCGCATTAAGGTTTCATTAACATCCATTAGGGTTTCTTAGATCAATCCCTCAAACTTTATCCATTTTAGGTCAACAAACCCTAAAATACTCTTTTCCATTTATATGAACCTTAATTGCTCAACTATCCATTTTAATAGTCTTTTATACCCAAATTGACTTAGGATCATCACATCCCTATTTATTCATGGATTTGAACAATTAAACCATTTAAATTTCATATTCGCCTAAATTAGGGTTTTCAAGCTCATTAATGCATATTCGTGCACGAAACCCTAAATTAAGCCAATTATATAAAAAGATCATCTTTTTAAATCCTATTTTCTCTTTTATTAACAACAGGTTAATATCAGCTTGAATCATCTATCATCAAATCTAATGGTTTTTCCTTAGTTAAATCATTAAAGATGATAACTTTATGTACTTTTCACATTTCACGAATATTTATGCACATAAACTCCAAATTAGACTAATCACGTGCAAAGTTCTTCCTTTTTTATCATAATGTACCTTTTTGTATTTAACAGGTTAATATCAACTCTAATGATCCATTAAACCCTATTAAACACTTTATTTATTTCAAAATAGGGTTTCTTAATCTTTAATTCATTAAAGATGACAATTTACACTACATTTCGAACTATGATCAGATTCAGGATATGAAACCATTTTTATTGGATTCCTCTCATTCTCCTGATCAAAATTCATATATAACTTGTTTTAATCTGAGCTACGATTAAATAAATATGAATTTTTCATTAAATCACTTACTGAACCAATAGGGAAGCGCCACGTCATCCTTGCACATGCGACGTTGTTTGATTGAATTAGAGTCGAATGACGCTTTTGCCCCTCACTTGAGTGGCCCGTCCTTTGTGAGGCTGAGGGTAAAACCGTCCAACTTGTTTTCAGCTTCTTCTACCTCGCGTCAACTGCCACCTGCCGCCCTAGCGGCCACGGGCAGAGCATCCCTTCCTCCCCGGACCCCGATGGCCCTTGGGGACGGGTCCCCTGGCACCGTCGGCCTCTGTCACGCCCCCACTGGTGCTCCACGCTCGACCAGCTCTACTGGTTTGGATAGGTCAGGCCCGCCATCCATGCCGACCCTGCAGCCGCGTTTTGCAGCCTCGCATGGGCTCGCCTTCCCTCCCTAGGCCGCCATCCTTGCCGGAGTTTGCTCCTTCAACTCCGTCGCTCATAGGCGCACGTAGGGCGCCTGTACTCCTCGTCCAGGGTGTCCTCTCTGGCGCTCGTCGGGCCAAGCATTGGTGGTCTTCACTGCAGCCTAGAAGCGGTCGTGGCGTGAGATCCTGGGAATGAGATCGTCGGCCAACCTTCCCCTGGGTTCGTTGGAACATGCAGCAACAACTAAGGTCGTCCTCTGGTCCTTCGACGCTCCGTAGATAAGCTATAACCCAAGGTTAGGGTTTCAAACGTGAAGAAGCAATGGGGTAGAGAGAGAAAGACATATGACTCCTTTAGAACTCGAATCAAACACTCTACCCCTTATATAGGGGTGAGTACAGAGCCATAGGGCGTGCCTCCTTGAGGACTCAAGTCCTATTCTTGAAAGGAAACATACCTTCCTTGGTTGCGAAGCAAACCCTCTCTCTGCTTTGATAATTATGTTATTTGAATATTCTCTTTCCTTTATATATTAGGAATTCGAAATTCCTCTCCTTCACTCTCTTTATTTGCCTTTTAATCTATTGGCCACAAATTCCTATTTTCCGTTATAGAAAATATCATCCTTTTAAACAATACCACATAATTCATTAATAAAGCAACACATTATCCTCTTATTTTGCCTCTTTAGTATTTTCTCTTTCTTTCCTCTTTATTGGGACTCCTTGGATCCCAAGATACTCCATTATTTCGAAATTCTTTTTATTGGACACTTATTATCCTTCTAGATGCATCTTTATGCATTATTCTTCATTATCATGTGTATTTTTTTATTAAAATATTTCTTTTTGAGGATTTCTCTTTATTTCTCTTTTATTTTCCTCATTAGCATTCCTTTTAATATTAGCAACCTCATGGATACGAAATTTAACCAAGAAATCTCTTTTATGCCTCTTTCCACTCATTTTCCACATTTTATCATTATTTTCAATTTCTTTCTTAATAAAGAAATACTTAATTAACCTTTTCTTTTCTTATTGCTTTCTTTTTGCAACCTTGGACTCCTTGGTACCCAAGGAACCCAAGAGGCACGAAATCCTCTTTGTATTTGCCTTCTAGAGGTTTCTACATATTTCTCTTCTTAAAAATTCAATTATCCATTTACTAATTGAATTTCCTTGTTATTGGACCCAATAGCTAATTAAGCCCACAAAGCAACCAATCAAGGATATCGTGTAATAAATCCATTTATTCAAAACAAATGACATCATTATTTGTTCAATTATCTTTAATATGAGAAATCACATTTCTCACTAATTGTACCCAAAAATTGGGGTTATAACAGTTAGCAAAAGGAATATTAGATTGCATATTACGACAACTCCATCTCATACGAATGTCGTACAGTGAAGAGATGTAAGACATGCAATATACCGACTTAGGAAAAGTGTTGCCATAACTCACTACATTAGCACTAGAGCACAGTAACATGTGGGACATGTTTGGAGATAACTAAGAATATGATTCAAGGGTGATTGGCTCGCAGTGCAAGTGGGAGTCTTTTGGTGTGTATGCCCTGAGAGCCAATATTGGGATGATTGGTGGGATACATTAAGATTGATTTGATAAACATCAAAGGCAAGCTTCCAATTCATTCTAGTTCAGTCAGTTATGAGATAATGACATAATAGATTGAATGTCTAAAGAATTGTTTTACTCAATGACATATGCTTTTAGGTTAAGGACCTAAACGATGAGATCATACGGATGTTAAGAGTATGCATTCTTATTTTGTCCCTAGTCAGATGTCATTTTGGAAGGTTGATAGACAACAATGGCACACAAGACTAGATTGTGTGTTGGTTGATGACATAATCTCATTAGTCATGATATAGAGATATCAAACCAAGCACATAGGTACTTGTTAGAGAACAAGTGTATCAGACATACCCACCGTGAGAGTGGCACATGGAACCATGACTTGGTAGTCACAGTCAGCTCTCACAGTGATGGTGGTGAGTGTGATTCTTTGACCTGAAATCACTACACTCAACACATGTCGTTGGGTACACTTTGACATCATCAAACATAGTCCTGAAATATAGATTGTTATAAAGGTGATTATTGGGTGACTTTGACACATGGGGCTTTTGAGGGGTGAGTGATAGATATGGTATTTGTCCCTCCTGAGGGAGTTTGATGTCCATGGCCAATTGATGAGTAGGACGGAGAAAGGCATGCACATGTATGTGTGAATCAATATGTGATATTGATGTCACACATATCTCATCCAGTCTGCTCTGAGATCAAGGAAGTGAATGAACGTTGAAGGGATGATTGTTCCATGCCTTGAGTTCATTCGGGATATCAGTGAAAAAGGAATTATACATTCACTGTAACACCAATCATAGATTGTAAGATTGAAATTTGTTCTCTAACTTTCCTTTTCACTTGGGTAGCACTAATGTGCGACTAGGCACCGCTCCTTACTTGTGAAGTCATAAGTGTTATGGACCTTCACTGCCAACGTGAAATGGGCCTGCAGGGTCACACACACAGGATTTAACCTAGAAGAGGAGTTTATCCACAAATGATGTTTAGATTGTTTACTAAATGTGTTTAGTAGTTCAATTAAACATTCAATCAATTGACTTGACTCAGAATCACCAAGTTCAAGTGTTGGACCAACTGATTTGGGTGACATATTGATTGAGAACTGCATTGACCGATTTCTGCATAACCTGGACTGCCAACCGACCGATTCAAACTATTAAACCGATCGACTCAGGGTCAAGTGAGATGACCGGTTCAAGTGTTGAACCGATCGGTTCATTTGGACCAAACGAACTAGTTTGGGAAAGTTAGGTTGGTGAGAAAATATTTTTGTTTCACTTGTACAATTCGATTGGGACAAGTATTGATCTTTGGATTAATTGGAAACAGAAAGAAGAAAGTCAATTGGGAACTGCCATGGGAAGTGAAATGACTGGTTCATGAATGAAAAGTTCGGTTCAGCTCCCCAAACGACCGGTTCATGAGATGAATCGATCGGTTCAGTCCCCAAACAATTAGTTCGTTTGTGAAACAACCAGTTCACCTTTCGTAGTGTATCAATTCGTGAAAATTCTGGACCCTTCTACTCCCACTTTAGTCCCACATTTCCCGGGGTTGAGAACCCTGACCTTGACCCTGACCCTTCCTATATATAGAGGGGTACTGGGGGCTTCTCAGATAGAACAACTCAGAACATCAGTTTCTCTACAAAGTTGTCCTCTCAGGTTGTAGTAACCAAGAGATCCCAAGCAAGTGCTACCCGACAAGGGAGGCACAATGAGGGAAAGACAACTGTAGGATGATAACTGGTGGCGGGAGAGCACGTCGGTGACTAGTATGCTGACAGAAGGGGGACGACTCCTTCCAGTGTCTTGTAGGATAGGACCACTAGAGTTCCTAGTGGTCCGTATGGACTACTAAAGAGGCGGGAGATTTCTGCCGCTCAGTGGGCAGCCGTCAATCCGTCAGTCTGGGTGCAACTGAGAGCTTCATAGACACCGTCTAAGATCGGAGGTGAAGACCGCGCTAGTTGTGAGGTAACGTCACTGAGCAAGCCTCGGGACAAGGTACACCTCTATAAACCATCCTTCCTACCATATAAATGTTGATGAGATCTCTTTGGATTCTGGGTTTGGAGAGAATTTTTTTTTGTTTCCGTTGCCATCTTTGTCTCCCCTAAAACCCAACAAGAAGTTGTTCTAGAACTCAAGAACCAACCTTTTCTTGTTTTTTCTATGGTTTTGCTTCTTTGTGGAGAAGGGTGCCTACTTGGTCGAGTTCAGATCTGAAACTTGGGTTTCCTTGCCTTATTTGCTCAATATCCTTGATTCTAGAAGTCTTTTCTTATTAGTAGACGTGAGTTTTATAACCTTCTTCACTTATATTTCTTACTCCAAGCTTGTTTGCTTATGTTCTTGCTTAAAAATGAAGATCCTTGCATTTAGAAACTATGCTTGCTAGGGTTGCGGATTTTTATGGCGCTCCCTATTCTGTTCCAGGTCTAGATGAACATGTATATGGGTGTACGACCTTCCTAATGTAAGGGATGGTCTAGGGTAGGTTGGTAGCTCAATCAATGGTGCTAAGCACCAAACAATCGATGGACTAAACTAGGGTTTGTAAGTTTCTTTCTTCATCATCTCATCATCCGATGGTGACACCATGACAACCGATGGTGGTACCATGTTAAATGGGGGTGGTGACCAAGGGTTTCAACTGATGGTGACAATTGATAGTCACCCCTTAGGTTAGGTTTTGGCTTAATTAGAAGATAAATGATCAATGGTTAGTGCCCTAATGAAGGTGTCCACCAATGGTGATATCAATGCAACTCACGATGGTGAAATATGATACTAATGCTAATCCTATATACAAATGGTGACCCTAGATGTCACAAATAATGGTGGATCAAATCACCACAACCAATGGTGAGTCAAGCTCTTAAATGTAGCCTCAATTCAGTCATAAACTAATGATCTCTAGGTTTAATGGATCTAATGGTTAGACCTATACCCTAATTGATGATTTTGAATAATGAACCCGGTCCAATGAATGAGATTGGATGCTTCAACATTCAATGGATTATAATAAATCCCATAGTCTTATAAGTGGTTTCAAATAATGAGAATTCGGTGGTGCAACACCATTGAACTTGTAGTCTTACCTTTGCCCTCGTATGAATATATGGATAAATCACAAAAACAAGTGGATGTGAACCCTTAATGAAACATGGTTTGCTACATCAACTCTAATATGACTAAATGATGATGATTGGTTATAATTAGACCTCTTGAATGATTAATGTGACAATGTATTATTACATTCTCCTTGTGTTGGAACCTCAATGTAGTGCTAATTGAATACCATAGTGCATTACCATGTTTAACCTATGGGATACATATGTACTGATGATCTTTTGACCCTTGTTTAAGGCCTAGAATGATAATCATGATCTTGCAGGGATTGATGTGATGGTCTTAATGACCTTTGGGCATATTTGAGCCCTGATTGAGGTGAAATCCTTTTCACGTTCCAATAAGGGTCAAAACCCTGGGACTTGTGATAAGAAATGGATATCTTGAAATGAAATGATGACACATGTGGCTCATTACATGCAATGAATGATATCATGTGGTAATGTGATTAAGATTTATACCTCAAACATTTTATATCTTCTGAAGTTGCAATGCTTATACACTTGATAGAAATGAATTAGGGTTTGTATGTCCATTTGTTTGATGCAGCCTTAATTCACCCAACTGGTAATAACTAATCAAGTGAAATCCTAATCATGTAGTGTCATGTGCCGTAGAACCATTTCAGCATCATAACTTGCTGGTGGTGAAACGAGTATTCCTAAGGGAATATCGGAGTGCATACATAACATGTTGAGTATGCGGGGACATCTTGGTACCCTAATATCAAGCAATTGAGGATGGTTGTGGTCATGCCTTAGATATTGTGATGTGTTAAAGGTAGCAGGATAACTGCAGGATGCCTCTTATAGAACGACCATGTGTTATCCTATTGTCTAGTGCCATGACCTGTACCAAGGGAGGACTAGTTGTTAGTAGCTTGACTATATGTCACTATAGTGACAACATTGATTGATATGTCACTACCTTTTTGGGCCCGTATTTATGGGTAGAGGAGAGATCTTAGGATATCAACACTCCTAGATCTTATACGGAACTAAATAGCACTTTGTAATGGTCAGTTGGACTTTGAGTGGTATGACTCAAACTCCCCAGGGCATAATAAAAGATGTAATCCAAACCGTATAGTATATATATGCTAGGGTTAAATACGTCTCATATTGGTTGAGTAACTCATGTTTTATCTTTATACTACATAGATCATCCATGATGTAAATTTATGAAAATTGAGTAATCCTACTTGTTTCTAAAGGTTACTTGCTTAACTGCTTAGTATGCTTTAACTGTTCAATCTACTTAAATTTCTTATTTAATACCCTATATGCTCAGTTTATTTACTGTTAAGTAATCTGTTGTCATCAATATCTGTTGGAGAGAGTTATATCTATCACTTGGATTGAGTCTCACCTGTGGGTCACCATATCTGTTTAGGTGGTCCCTGGCAATGAGGTCGAGGTCGTACTATGGAAGATAACCAACTTGGTGATCAATAGATTCAGAAGGTTGGTCAACTGTAGATATCTGTAGTAGAGTCCTAGTGTCATCCCTGTACTCTTAGGTCTGGGTATGGGAGATGTTTTCTAGACATACTTGTATCGACATGAGATTTTGGTAGTATACCAATGTATGTATATATGGCATGAACATGTACATGATTCTTTTGTACACAACATGTGGTTGAGGCCATTGAACACAGATGTAAATTCATGATATAAAATATGAGAGTGGAAAAGATGGACCTTTATGTAAATGTTTTAGAACTTGTTCATGATGTGAATTTTGGTTTTAATATTCCACATTTTTTATTATGTGATTAATTAAAAGTTGAACGTGTTTTATGTTTTGAGTAATCTCATTTAGTGTGACAAGGTGTCACAGTTAAGTTGGTATCATAACTCTAGGTTTGCTGAGTCTACAGGGACATAGGACTTAGGTTTGAGTCTATTCTTATGTATCCAACATATATGATCATAGCTTATGCTTATGCATATATGTCTAGAGGACATGAAGAACACGCCGAGAGTAGTTATGTGGCGCCAAGAGGAGGTGTTAATAGGCAAGTATGTGATGAGAGAGTGCTATAGATAGGGCCAAAGCAACCTACAATGCCTTAGATGGATCCCGCAATGATGGCCAATCCAGAGTTTCTATCTACATTTAGATAGATGATGGCTATGATTACACATATAGCGGACATAACGCCAACACCTCAAGATAGGACAACCGTCCCTAATGTGGAATCTCAAGGTTTCAGAAAGACATTTGAACATCTTATACGTGTTGGGGTGATCGAATATGCTGGTACTTTTGACCCAGTAGATGCTGACATGTGGCTGACAAAATTGGAAAAGGAATTCAAAATCCTAAACATCCCTAAAGAAGACAAAGTAAAGCATGTTGTCTACCTATTGAAGGGTAGTGTTGGCCACTAGTGGGCCATAGAAGAGGAGAAAAGGCAAGGAGTGGTGATAGATTGGGAGGAATTTTGGCGGGAATTTGTCAGCTGATACTTCCCACTAACATACCTAGATGAGAAAATCTCTCAGTTTGAGAAGATTCGACAAGGAACTATGAAAATTAATGAATATGAGTCAACGTTCATAGAACTTCTGAGATTTTGCCCTCACATGGTAGCCACTGATAAGGAAAGGATCTGTAGGTTCGAGAAGAACCAAAGTACTGAGTTGACTACAACAACATCAACCCTAGAGTATAGGGAAAGGTTTTCCACCTTTATGGAATCTGTAAGGAGGATTGAGAGGTATGCCATAGAAAAGCATGAAACTAATGCTAATAAATGACCAGCTCAATCCCAAGGACAATCATCTGGAGGCTTTAAGAAGCCAAGGTTTTTCTCACCATCATCACAACCAAGGTCAACCTTTACTGAACCAAGATCACATGCATGGTCTAAGTGGACCCCAAGTAGGGGTAGAGTTCATAGTTTTTTGCTGACAGGACTTGCAGCTCATCATCAGTCTCAGTGACAGGGCCATTTAGACCATAATATGATACTGAGGCATGTTACATGTGTGGACAAGTTGGGTATATGATGTGGTCTTTCCCTGTGAAGCATGAGAAAGTGACTCAATAGCCAAGACAGAGTCAATAGGGATCACAACAATGACAGTTTAGTTCTGGTAGTGGCAGAGGATGCAGACATGTGTCACAAACATGATCCTCTGGACAGGCTAGTAGAGGATGTGGGCAACAACAAGCGACGACTAGGTTCTATGCTATGAACCAACCATAAGCAGTAGTTAATCTATGAGTCATGATAGGTCAAATGGAGTTATTTCATTCTAATTTGTCTGCTTCTTGTTTCATATATGTACTAGTAGACCCGGGTGCAACACACTCCTTCATCACCAGAGAGATGATAGATAGTTGTTATATGCATGTTAGTCATAGATCTGATATCTTGTGACTAGAAACTCCTTTGTTTGGTTCCACAGAGTTGTGGGAAGTGTGCTCTTCTTGTGTTTTTTTTCTTCGGGATGCAACATTCAAGTGGATCACTTTCCATTTGACATGCATGGTTTTGATGTGATCCTAGGAATGGATACCTTGGAAAAGTACAAGACATCCTTGGACTGTAGTACTAAGGTGGCAACATTCCATGAGGGAGAAGTACAGTGGGTTTTCCAAGGTGATAGGAAGATTCTTCCTACATGTTTGATGTCAGCTATGACAATGGAGCAATTGATGAAACAAGGATGTGAAACTTTCTTATCCCATGTTGTGGATACCAAGGAGAGAAGTCCTAGTATCCAGGAGGTACCAGTGGTACATGAGTTTGAAGATGTTTTTCCTGATGAGTTTCTTGGTGTTCCTTCCTAGAGAGATTGACTTTGAGATCAATCTTACTCCTAGAACACAACCTATAGCACAGTCACCATACAAGATGGCACCAGCAGAGATGCAGACAAGAAATGTTAGAGAAGGTTTTTATCAGGATGAGCACTTCCCTATGGGGTGCTCCTATGTTGTTTGTCAAAAAGAAGGACGATTCAATGAGGTTATGTATAGACTACATATAACTGAACAAGGTGACAATAAAGAATAAGTATCCTTTGCCAAGGAATGATGACTTTTTGATCAGCTGAGAGGTGCCATGGTGTTTTCAAAGATAGACCTCAAGTCAGATTACCATCAGTTGAGGATTAAGGCAAATGACATATCCAAGTAAGCTTTTAGGACTAGGTATGGTCATTACGAGTTTGTGGTTATGTCATTTGGGTTAACCAATGCACCAACAACTTTTATGGATATGATGAATAGGGTGTTTATACCTTATCTTAATCAATGTGTGGTCGTGTTTATTATGACAACCTGATATATTCTAAGGATAGTCAACAACATGAGCAACACCTTCGCCAGACTTTAACTTTGTTGAGGAAGCACCAACTATACGCTAAGTTTAGCAAGTGCGAGTTTTGGTTATCTGAGGTGTCTTTTCCGAGGAGATGTTATATCAGCTAAAGGTGTTTGTGTGGACCCTAAGAAGGTTGAATCTGTATTGGAATGGGAATAGCCCAAGACACCAACAGAGATTTGTATTTTCCTAGGTTTGGTAGGCTACTACATGAGGTTCATCAAGGACTTTGGTTCTATAGCATTGCCCATAACTAGGTTAACTAGGAAGGATGTTCCTTTTGCTTGGAATGACAAATGTCAACATTTTTTTTAGCTATTGAAAGAAAAGTTGACCAATGAACCAGTGTTAGTGCTGCCAGAGCAAGGGAAAGGCTACATTGTCTTCTGTCATGCTTCGAAGAATGAGTTGGGATGCGTGTTGATGCAGGATAAAAATGTGATTTCTCTTGCTTCACAACAACTTAAGAAACATGAGGAGAATTACCCAACACATGATCTGGAGCTTGCAGTAGTGGTCCATGCCTTAAAGATTTGGAGACACTATATGTATGGAGAAAAGTGTCAGATCTTCACCAATCACAAGAATCTACAGTATGTCTTTTTGAAACAAGAGTTGAATATGAGGTAGAGGAGGTGGATGGAGCTGATTAAAGATTATGATTGTATAATAGACTACCACCCTGGAAAGGAAAATGTGGTAGCTAATGCATTAAGTAGGAAGTCGTCTTCATCATCAACGGTAGACAATGCACAATTGTGTTCCTTGGTGTGCCCTAAGAGAGATATGCTAGTGTCTCTTCATCAGTTGAATGTGCAGTTGGAAGTTTCTTTACTGGCAGGTCTATTAGCCCAGTTACAGATTAAACCTACTTCGAGACAATAGATTTATGATGCACAACAAAATGACAATGTGATAAAAAATATTCAATCATGGATTGTAAGTGAAAAGTATGATAGATTATATGAGGAAGATGATGGTACAGTCTGCTACCACTATATGACAATAGTTCCTGATGTAGATGGGTGAAGGAAGATGGTACTTGAGGAGGCTCACTCCTTGATGCATGTAGTGCATCTTGGAAGTACCAAGATGTATCAGAACTTGAAGGACTTGTATTGGTGGCTATGTGTAAAGTGTGATGTAGCAGAGTTCGTTGCCAGATGTCCAGTTTGTCAACAGGTCAAGGTTGAGCACTAGAAGCCTATAGGGGCATTACAACCCTTGCCAATACCACAGTGGAAATGGTATCATATGGACTTTGTGGTTAGTCTTCCTAGAACAACCAAGGGTCATGATTCCATATGTGTGATAGTAGATAGATTGACTAATTCAACTCACATTTTTCCAATCAAAATGACATTTACAGTAGAGGACTTAGCACAAGTATATGTTGATGAGGTAGTCCATCTGCATGGCATTCCGGTGACTATAGTTTTTGACAGAGGTCCATAGTTTACAAGTCATTTTTGGGAATGTCTACATTCAACAATGGGAACACAGCTGAAGTTCATCACAACTTTCCATCCACAGAAAGATGGCCAGTCCGAAAGGACTATTTGGACTTTGGTGGATCTCATGATAGCATGTGTATTATAGTTTCTAGGTAGTTGGGATGTACATTTGAGTCTAATAGAGTTTTCCTATAGTAATAGCTATCATAGAAGCATAGATATGGCTCCTTATGAGGCTCTGTATGGAAGACGATGTCGGTCTCCTCTTTGCTATATGAGATAGGTGACTATCAACTTTTAGATCCTGAGTTGGTACAACAGACTATCGAGAAGATTAAAGTAACACAACAATAATTGAAATCAACCCAGGATAGACAAAAGTCTCATGCAGACAATCCTCGTAGACCGCTTGAGTTCCAAGTGGGAGATAGAGTGTAACTCAAGGTTTCTCATTGGAAAGGTGTATTGAGGTTTGGAAAGAAGGGTAAGTTGTCTCCTAGATTTATGGGACCATACCCTATCTTATCTCATGTTGGAAAGGTGGCATACAAGTTGGAGCTACCACCAGAGCTACACAGGTTACATAATGTCTTTCATATCTTCATGCAGAAGAAATGCCATCTAGATACAGAGCACATGTAACATAATAAATCTTAGATGTAATCTCCATATAATCATTTTTACCAAATTTCCCTTTCATTTTTGTCCTTTATGTCCTTGATGTTTAATTAGTGGAATTTATAGTGGTTTGGTGAACATTTATTCACTATCTGTACCAATACAAGGGTTTATGCACAAATACTGTAACGAAAGTCTATTAAAGGACCTTATTTAGGTGTTTTAAACCTTACTATAACTTTTTATGTGTTTTGAAATCATAAAATGAGCCTAAGTTTCAAATTTGGTTCAATTTGGATGTTGTTTGTGCAAGTTATGCAATTTTAGGTACATTTTGGACTTTTATGAAATTTACCCAATTGAGAGGTTTTCTTGCGAATTATCACATGCATTATAATCCTTAGATATTCCCTTACCATTATCGAGATTTTGAACCGTGGGGAACCTAGTTTCACCTTGGTTTGAAGGTGTTTCTCTCCAAGGGCATTTGAGGGGTTACCCTCTTTATAAATGAGCTTATCTTTAAAAGCTATCAACCAATGGGGTTATTTCTTTGATTGGATGATTGTGGGGATGACCTAGAAGTCTCCATGGGCTTTTAGAACCGACATTTGATATTCAAGAAGCATCTATGATCTGTCCTTTTGCATGGCCATGAAGCCCTAGGCTAAGGACACATGGAAAGTCCCATAGACACCTCATACTTGCCCCCTTCTTTATAAAGCCATATCTACCCCTTCCCACCTCCCAATTCAAAAACTCTTGGTCTCCTTACCTTTCCTCCAGCTTAGAGAATAATTCCTACTCTGTTTGTCCATGAAGGTGCTATTCCAAGGTAAAAGAGGGTGCTTACCTTGGTGAAGAAAACTCCCAGGGTTCCTAATTTGCTCTATATAGGGTTTCTAAAGCTCCTTCTTGGTGATTTCGACCAAAACTAGTAAGTCTCCTCCTTCCCTTCCTTATTTTCATGTTGTTCATCTTCCTCCCACCTTCTTCCAGGTTGGAACTATGGCCTTCCATGGTGCAACCCCACCTAGAACCCTTAAACACCTCATCTCCATGTTCCTTTGCTAGGGTTTTTCACCTCTAAAGTGGAGAATGTGCTTCTTGCTTAGGATAGGAGTTTTGTTGGAGAAACTAGTATCTCTAGCTTGGGAAACTTGCTTCTTGAACCTTTCCACCTTCCTAGAGGTGATTTTTATAACCCCCTTCTCATATATTACTTACTACATGCTTAAAACTCATGCTTCTATGTTTAAAATCGACGATCTCCATCTCTATTTACCATGTTGTTCTAGGGTTTTGGTTTCTTGCTATTTTACCTTGTCTAGAAGATGTAGTTGGTTACCTATGCATCTACAACTATAATATTGGGTCAAATGGTGTTTCTCTCTCTCTCTCTCTATCTCTCTCTCTATCTCTATCTCTTTCTCTCTTCCTCTCTCTCGCTAGGATTTCTGACTTGTCATTTCTTGATTGGTTCAAATTGAAAAATTCATATCTTTTAATCTGCTTATCCAAATTTAACAAATAAATATGTTTTGGAATTGGAAAAATAATATATATCTAATAGAAATACTTTCGAGGTCTGATTTCAAGGTTTTATAATGGGTGATTTTTGGAAAAATGAATTTAATGCATAAAATCCATAAAAGTACATCTTAATCATCATAACTCCAAAATTAACATAAAAATATGTTTTCTTGATCAGGAGAACCTAATAAGTTCATTGGTGAGGTTCTCAGAATCTAAATCTGAGTTTTTCTAGAAACTTCTAAAATTAGGGTTTCTATATATTAATGAGCATCATGTACTCTAATACATGTTAATACATTGAAAATAGGCAAAGAGGAACTTGAACTCAATTAAAGTGGTAAAAGTTAGTAATTGATATCAATAAGAGAGGTATGTGCATTCCTTACACCCTATGTTGGGATAATTGTAACCAAACCCTATATTTCCCTAATGAGGCTTTAATGAAACCTAAATCTTATATTCTTGAATCCTTTGTTATATATGCCTCTAAATCAATATTGTTTCTATTTTGTTTGGGTCTTATACTCCACTGCCATGTTCTAATTAATATGATGCTTTTACTTGCCATGATTTCTTTTATAGCATGTTGATTTTATGGACTATTTAGCTATAGTAGTGGTACTTATGTACATCCACCCATAGATAGGGCATGCATTAATTCGTCTTGGGGAATGTCTTATTCTCCCCCATAAAAATATGTGTAGGTGATTGGGAATGTATTAATTCTCCCCTCATCTATAGGTTGAGGTCCATCAGGTGCCTCAACCCTACTTATTTAAGGTAGTCATAATTATCATGCATGCAATCCTTTTATTATATTTTGTTTATGGCAAGCATCTATTTAAAAATAGCCTCATACTCTTGAAATCTTCATCTTATGATAAAAACTAGCCTTTATTTACATGTTTTCTTTTCTTTGATATCCTATTCATATTTGTTGACACATACTTTGTTTTCATTTCCCTTTTACTGGGTGATTTCCCAACCACCCAGGTTTAGATCGAGGTGTTGAACATGACCAAGGAGAACATAGCTTCCAACATGGACCTAGCTCTTGGAGATGTGTTGCTTGGAGATATATTTGAAGTAGTTTAGACTTCCCACTACTTAGATCGTTATGTTGTATCAAGCATGTAAACCCTTATGGGAGATTATGATGTACTTTTGTAATCTTTTGTGAAAATTAAATATAGTCATTGACTTAATTCCGCTGCTGCATTTTGGTTGTTTTGAATACCATCTATTGAAATTTGAAAATTTTACACCTAATCCATCATACCTTTGAGTGTGTTTGGAATGGATGTTTTATTCTTCAAATTTTTAGTAGGGAGTGGATCCCCTCTTGGGTCCCACTCCCTTACATCATACAATCCAACCAGTAGAGGTTGAGTTAGATGAAGATACATCCTATGTTGAGGGTCCTCTATTGATCCTTGATAGAAGAGTGAAAAAGTTGAATAAGAAAGATATAGTGTTAGTGAAAGTGTTATAACCTCAATTTCTTGAATATGTAATGTAAAGTGTATTTCTCTTTTAATGAATAAATGAAATCCTTTTCTTTGATTTGTGAAGGATCTCATGTGAAATGGCCTTGCTTGATTGATGGTGGGCTTTGTTGGCTATTGAGCCCAATTGAAAAGAAACGAGAATTAAAAAGGAAAAGGAATTGATTAATAAAAGAGAAATATGAGAAATTGACAATTAAAATAAGATAAAGGCAAATAGATGTTCCCCAACATGGGAATCCGTGCCTTTGGGATTTCTTGAGGTCCAAGGGACCCAAAATAACAAGATAATGGCAAAAAGGAATAGGAATACTAATTAATTTTGAATAAATTAATGAATAACTTTAGAGAGAAGGAATCCTTCTCATCCATTGCAATTTGCTTCCCAAATTTCGTACAAAGCTAGATAATGCCAAGACAAACCTTCCCTTAAAATTTAAGAAAGAAAGGAGTTATGGTTTGGGAGAAATCAATTTTGCAAGTTATCTTCAATTTGGGAATTAATTATGTATTAATTGAATAAATCTTTCCTTTGCTTTGAACGCGAGCAATGAGGTCTGTTGGATCTAAATTGAACGAAGGACGCTCATCGTCTAGTCCCAAGTGGACTGGGACTCTGCAAGTTCCAGGGGAACTTTCCCAACCTACTTTCTCGTGATCCAGTGGATGAGCCAGCATGTTGTTGGTCCCATTGAATTCGGGAGAGAGAAACGAAGGGAAACATTCCTATTTTGGTTGAGTTTTGTCGCCAATACGGGAAACACCCATCTTTGCAGATGCTTTCCCCGACCCTATATATAGGGGAGGGTGAACTAGAGGACCATCACCTCTTTTCTCTAGCCCAAACTCTACAGAAGGAATCAAGGATCATTTTCGTGCGATCAATTGCTCATTTCGCCTTGACCTGCACCCCTGAATCTGCAGCCAACCACGCCGGAGTGCGGCAAGCAGGAGAGCATCGCGACGCGTCTTCAGCAGCCAATTGCACCTATGATCGACTTCAGCGGCGGGAGGCGAAGCTCCCAGTACAATCAGTTCACTCGCAGGAGGTCTGGATCCGAGAGTCAATGTCCGAGTTGACCGCAGAGTTGCTGTACCTCGATGCGAGGTTGAAGACGGAGTTCTGTGGTCTTTGACCAAAATACCCCTCCACGCCTTTAGTTAGGGTAAGGGTACTCCTGTCTTTTGTCCCTTTTGTTTGTAAAAGAAAGGCGCGCGATCCCTGAGCTGTGGGATGCCGCCTAGTCCACCGGACTATAGATCGAATGACGCTTGATTTTCTGAAAATAACAAATAAACCATAAAAGGGTTTTTCCTATAAAAATTGTATCTTGAGCTAGGAAAATCAGATGAGAAAAGTTAATACATGAAAAATGATCAGAAAAATATGAGGAATATATTAAAAATGGTTTGGACACCTAAATATGTATATTTTTGTAAAAGTGCATATTTTGGATAGAAAATGTATTAATTTGTGGTAGAAACTCTAATTGTTGATAAAAGATATATTTAATCTTGCAGTTAGGTTAATTCGAGCATGTTTAACTTGATTAATGATTTAGATGGTTTTTAACCTATTTTGATGATAGAATTGCAAGGTTTAGGGTTTTTAACCTAATATGTTGATTAATATGTTTAGAAACCCTAAATTAGAGGAAAAGAAAAGAAAAGTGCTCATAATATGAAATTAGGGTTTCATGTTGCTAAAAGATAAATTTAGAATCTTTTGAAAAAGAAAAATGAAATAGTTAGGGTTTGTAAGTGATTTTGTGAAATTAGGGTTTAAAGTAATAAAGATGAAGTGGAACCCTAATTATGCTCAAAACCCTAAAAAGGGCAAATAACCTAGGAAACAACTAGGATGAATGGATCAAGATGACATGATTAATGATAGAGAAATTGGATGCCTTTTTTAGGATCAAATTATGTGTGTGTGCTTGCTTGATTTCCTGATTGGTTGAATTATTTCTGCATTCAAGTCAGCTTAATAGGTATGTGGTTAATAATGAATAACCGCTTTAGTTTCCTGAAGGATTCTCGAATGTTTAATCGCATTGAGTGCAACTAAATAGTTTGGATGTTCATATTGCAATTATAAAGTGACTATGATTATCACAATTTTATATAAATGTGTATTCCCGCACCTACATGCCACCCTGATGGAAGATGCCATAAAGGTCAGGCCCAGGAGGGTAGACCAATGGGCACCATGAGAGGTGACCCCAGACACCAAGCTCGGGAATGAGAAGGTGGTCTATGATGCATGACTGTGGAGCACCATGATAGGTGACTCCCAGGCACCAAGCTCGGGATTGAGAAGGTGGCCTTAAGTCAATTACAAAAGAGAAACCCTAAAGGGGGTAATTCCAGGGTTAGTGCAAAAGCGGTGGGGAATGTCACATGGAAAATGTAAATTGACTTGCTAAATATCTTGATTGCAATATTTAAATTGTTAGACTTAATTGTGAAAGTTTGGTTGCCTCCACATACCAGCAATTACTGACCGACGTTTTGTTTATCGGCGTTTTAGGTGTAATCCTGAAAGCACAAATAGTAAAGTGACACATCGGGAAATTAAGAAATAAAGTGCAAGGAGGATTAGATAGAATAATTCAAGATGTGGATAGATAGATTTCCAAAGTTTTAAAAAGGTAAACAAAGTATTATTTTTTCTACCAAATTTCAGTTTAGTTAGTAGAATTTCATAATTATAATTGATTATTTGTTGAACCTTTGATCCTGTTAATTGAATAACGGCTCTGACCTTCACGTCTCCCTTAAATGGGGGTTACCGGGAGGCGGGGTCATTACAATTGGTATCAGAGCGTAGGTTCCTCATCTAATCATTAATAATTATTGAATTTTACAAATTCCATAGTACCAAGGGAGTTATTAGAGGATTTTCTGAAAGACTGAGGTGTCTAGAAAAGGATCACGTCCGGGGGCTGGCAAAATTTTCCTCTGCACCGCTAGTCAGAATACGAGGACTTCTGGATTGTGTGACTGTCTGGCCGATGTCCTAGGATTTGACTCAAAATAAGATACCTTTAGGACTCTCTCCCCTTATTCATCTCTCCTCAACTCAAAATTCTCTTAAGGATGTTAAGGATTAGGGTTTTTCTCTCTCTTCCTCACCCTCTTGAGGTATGGGTTAAGGTTGATAAGGTCTAAGGGATCCTCCACCAAATGAATAAAAGATACATAATTAAGATGTCATCGACATAAGTATAATTAGTTTAAAGATAAACTAAAAGTCTGTTTGTGTACAGATGGATCGTACAAAAGTCGTGGCTATCCCTTTTTCCACCAGTGGTGGTGGACCACCCCGTAAGGAGAATGGATCCTCTGAGAAGAGGAAGCGGAACCATGGCGGAGAGACCTCTAAGAAGAGAAAGAGGCATGAAGAAGCTGTGCACGAGGCCCCAAACCCTGAACCTATGCCCGACATCAACCGAGAGAAAGGGGAAGGACCATAATATGTGGAATACCAGGTGTATGAAGAGGAGGCCCGAATGGAGGAGGACCAACCTGGTGGTCAAGAACCAGCCATGGTGGTTCACACAACAGATGCAATTTGGATGGAACAGCAAAAGCAACTGACTGAAGCTATCCGTGCCCTGGCCCTTAGAGACATAGCTAGGGCTGAGAATGGTGAGCCACTTCCAGTTCGTCCTCGACTTGGAGCCACCATCCTGGACTTCGTTAAGATGAATGTCGAGAAATTCTGGGGAGAAGACAAGTCGAAAGTGGTCGACAAGGCTGAAGCTTGGCTGCTTGCAGTTGAGAATGGTTTCCGTATGCTAGAGGTACAGTCAAATAAGAAGGTTCTATTTGCTACTCACCTTTTGGAAGGTGCAGCGGAGATATGGTGGGAAAACCATATCACGGGAAGAGAATTAAGTGAGGAACCGATGGCGTGGACCGACTTCAAGACCATCTTCACCGCCAGATTCATCCTCGTCTCAGCAAAGAAGGAGAAAGAAAGAGAGTTCACTAACATGACCCAAGGAAGCTCTTCAGTTGCGAACTTTGGTCATAGGTTCTGCCTCCTGGAACGTTTCGGACACATGTTGGATGAAGAGAGGAGGGTGGACCACTTCGTAGAGCGTCTGAACCCTGCCATCAAGCCGCATGTGATGGCTAGTAAGACAAAGACCTTCGCTGAAGCCTACAACACCGCCTTGGACATGGAAAGGACGGTGATGCCTGCATAGAATCAATCCAAAGGGTACTTGGGTTTCACTGAAGGAGCTTAAGGGCAGATGAATGAACATAAGAAGGGACAAGGATGCAACCACAACAAGAACAAGCATGGGCATAAAGGCAAGCCCTATGGTCGCCTCCAACAGTGTCACACCTGTGGATGGGCACATCTTGGGAAGTGCCGCTTTGAGAAGAAGGTGTGCTTCAGATGTCAACAAGAAGGACATTTCATCGCCAACGGCCCTCAGCCTCACCCAAGAGGACCTTTAGGGTCACATACGGTGGCAGCACAACCAATAACTACAGCACCCCCAGTAGGAGCACCGACCAGAGCACCTCCAGCTGGAGAGAGAAGGCAAGCTAGGGTGTTCGCCATTGACAATGTAGAAGCTTAGGCGAATGCTAATAGGCTGATCGAGGGTAATAACTCATAGAGTTTTCCTTTCAGTTCAGTAGATCATGTAATATCTTTCTGATGTGGAATAACTATGTAGGCTTGCTGGAAGTCATGGGACAAAATGTAAAAGCACTCTTTGATTCTAGTTCTACTAATACTTTTATTTCGCAAAATCTGGCAACTATGCTTGGTTTGGATATCAAGGATTTGGGTTATGTTTTGGATGTCACAACCCCGAGTGGTCGTATTTATACCTCTCTTTTGAAAACCCCGGTCTTGCCAGTAAAGTATCTGAACCATGAGATCCACACTGACTTTATCCTTCTTGATATGAATGACTTTGATGTGATCATCGGTATGGATTGGCTTTCCACCTACAGAGCCCAGATTGACTGTAGAGAGAAGAAGATTCTCATTAGGAAAACCGGCTATCCACACTTCACCATTCGAGGAAGGAAGGATGCAATGACCAGTCTTTATGTGTCTGCTTTGAAAGCTGAACGGATGCTATCCAAGGGTTGTCGAGCCTAACTAGCCATAGTTACCGCACCCGAGGTTAAGGGGAAATCCTTATAGTATATAGAGGTGGTTCGGGAGTATGCAGATGTGTTTCCAGATGACCTACTAGGGATTCCCCCTGAGAGGGAGGTAGACTTCTCTATTGAGTTAGCTCCTGGGACTAACCCAATATCTAAGGCACCCTATAGAATGGCCCCTACAGAGTTGATTGAGTTGAAAACCCAGTTGCAGGAGTTGTTGGATAAAGGCTTTATCTGACCCAGTACATCACCATGGGGAGCACCAGTCCTCTTTGTGAAAAACAAGGATGGATCACTTTGGATGTGTATTGACTATCAGATGATCAACCAGGCAACCATTAAGAACAAGTATCCTTTGCCTAGAATATATGACCTGTTTGACCCACTCAAACCAGCTTGAGTCTTTTCCAAAATCGATTTGAGGTCAGGGTACCATCAGGTGAGAGTGAGAAGTGAAGATATACCTAAAATGACTTTCAGAACCCACTATGGCCACTATGAGTTTGTGGTCATGCCGTTTGGATTATCTAATGCACCTAGTGTCTTTATGAACCTCATGAACAGTGTGTTCTAACCTTTCCTTGACTCTTTTGTGATAGTGTTCATAGATGACATTTTGGTGTACTCAGATGACCTAGCCCAACACCGTGACCACCTGGGTAGAGTTCTTAATATCCTGAGAAAGCATAAGGTTTTTGGAAAGTTCTCGAAATGTGAGTTTTGGTTGGACCGAGTCATGTTTCTTGGAACATCATCTCAGGAGGAACAATCACCGTAGATCCAGCCAAAGTATCAGCAGTTCGAGACTGGCCGGCACCGAAGAACCCCTCTGAGATTCACAGCTTCTTGGGGTTGGCCAGATACTACCATCGCTTCATCAAGAATTTCTCCAAGACTGCTTTACCACTAACCATGTTGACCCAGAAGGATGTGAAGTTCGTGTGGTCTGAAGTATGTGAAGCTCGATTCCAAGAATTGAAAGAGAAACTGACCACCGCCCCTGTGTTGACTCTGCCTTCTGGAAATGAGGGTTTCATGATATTCACTGATGCTTCCAAGATGAGACTTGGTTGTGTGTTGGAACAATATTGGCATGTGGTTGCATATGCTTCCCGACAGCTCAAGCCGAATGAGGTGAATTACCCAACATATGACCTGGAGTTAGCTGCTATAATCCATGCCTTGAAGATATGGAGACACTACCTGTATGGTGCTACCTTCGAGATCTTCACCGACCATAAGAGCTTAAAATATTTGTTGACATAGAGAGACCTGAACCTATGACAATGACGATGGATGGAGTACATGAAGGATTACGACTTCACCATCGCCTACCATCCTGGTAAGGCGAATGTCGTAGCCGATGCCTTGAAACAGAAGCAGCTTAAGTGTGTAGCTGTTCTGTCTAGTCAGTGGAAGAGTTTGGAGGAGCTTGTGGAGTGGACTCCACAACTACTAGAGGATCGAGTTCGGTTGGCTAATATCCAGATTCAATCTGAGTTGTTGAGTGAGATCATAGCAGCACAGTTAACCAGTGAAGAGCTTGATAAGATGAAAGGTTTGATGATGAAGCCACAAACTTGTCTATCCGT
The DNA here is from genome assembly GCA_963693085.1 of Alisma plantago-aquatica. Lineage (NCBI taxonomy): Eukaryota > Viridiplantae > Streptophyta > Magnoliopsida > Alismatales > Alismataceae > Alisma > Alisma plantago-aquatica. The sequence continues at coordinate 33,138,485 of OY856414.1, forward strand.
GGGAGTAGACGGAGGAATTAGGTTTGAGAATCACATATGGGTTCATGCAGATTCATCGATAAAGGGGTGTATCCTACAAGAGGCACATGAATCCAAATACACAGTACACCCAGGGACTACTAAGATGTTCAAGGACCTACAATGGTTTTTCTGGTGGCCAGGAATGAAGAAAGACATTGCATCATGGGTGGCCAGTTGTCTTATGTGCCATATGGTGAAAGCTGAACACCAATGACCCGTCGGGCTTTTACAGTCGATAGAGATTCCAGAATGGAAATGGGAGCAGATCACCATGGATTTTGTGGTGGGTCTACCCCAGACCAAGAAAGGTCATGATGCGATATGGGTCGTGGTAGATCGTCTTACCAAGTCAGCACACTTCCTTGTCTTAAAAACCATAGCTAAGGTGTCAGACCTAGCTGAGCTATACATCAGGGAGATAGTGCATTTGCATGGCGTACCAGGATTGATCATCTCTGATAGAGACCCAAAGTTTACTTCCAAGTTGTGGAAGCAAGTTCAAGAGGAACTTGGTACCATGTTAAAGTTTAGTATCGCTTATCACCCCCAAACAGATGGTCAGTCAGAATGGACAATCCAGACCTTAGAAGATCTATTGAGATCTTATGTGCTCGATTAGGGTGGCTCATGGGAGAAATACTTACCGTTAGCAGAGTTTGCCTAAAACAATAACTACCAAGCCAGTATCGGGATGCCTCCGTATGAAGCTTTGTATGGGATACTGTGTCGGTAACCACTTCACTGGGATGATGTGGGTGAGAGGACCTTGTTGAGGTCAGATGAGCTCCAAGTGTATGCTGATAAAGTGGCTTTGATCAAGCAAAGGCTGAAGAGAGCCCAGGATCGACAGAAGTCATATGTTGATGCAAAGCGGACTGATGTGCACTTCAGTGTGGGAGATCATGTGTTTTTGAAAATCCGAGTGCTCCAAGCTATAGCCAAGAACATAGGAAAGTTGAGTCCCCGATACGTGGGTCCGTTTGAGGTGTTAGAACGGATTGGTGAAGTTGCATATCGTTTGGCGTTACCCCCTCAGTATAGCATGATGCATGATGTGTTTCACGTGTCTAACCTGAAGTGATATGTGCAAGATTCGAGCTATGTGCTGAGCATTGAACCTATTGAGTTTCAAGGGAAGCTGACTTATCCTGAGTCACCTTTGCAGATTCTAGATACCAAGGTGTAAGAGATCAGATGCAAGAATATAAATATGGTAAAGGTTCTTTGGAAGCACCATGGAGAGGATGAGGCCACATGGGAGCTGAAGGCAGACATGGAGAAAGCATACCCTAAATTGTTTGTTTGAATTTTGAGGGCAAAATTCTTATAAGGAGGGGAGGATGTTATAATCTCAATTTCTTGAATATGTAATGTAAAGTGTATTTCTCTTTTAATGAATAAATGAAATCATTTTCTTTGATTTGTGAAGGATTTCGTGTGAAATGGCCTTGTTTGATTGGCGGTGGGCTTTGTTGGCTATTGAGCCCAATTGAAAAGAAAAGAGAATTAAAAAGGAAAAGGAATTGATTAATAAAAGAGAAATATGAGAAATTGATAATTAAAAGAAGATAAAGGCAAATAGATGTTCCCCAACATGGGAATCCATGCCTTTGGGATTTCTTGAGGTCCAAGGGACCCAAAATAATAAGATAATGGCAAAAAGGAATAGGAAAACTAATTAATTTTGAATAAATTAATGAATAACTTGGGAGAGAAGGAAGCCTTCTCATCCATTGCAATTTGCTTCCCAAATTTCGTACAAAGCTAGATAATGCCATAAAATTTGAGAAAGAAAGGAGTTATGGTTTGGGAGAAATCAATTTTGCAAGTTATCTTCAATTTGGGAATTAATTCTGAATTAATTGAATAAATCTTTCCTTTGCTTTGAACATGAGCAATGAGGTATGTTGGATCTTAATCCAATGATGGACGCTCATCGTCTAGTCCCAAGTGGACTGGGACTCTGTAAGTTCCAGGGGAACTTTCCCAACCTACTTTCTCGTGATCCAGTGGATGAGCCAGCCTATTTTTGGTCCCATTGAATTCGGGAGAGAGAAACGAAGGGAAACATTCCTATTTTGGTTGAGTTTTGTCGCCAATACGGGAAACACCCATCTTGGCAGATGCTTGCCCCAACCCTATATATAGGGGAGGGTGAATGAGAGGACCAACACCTCTTTTCTCTAGCCCAAAATCTGCGGAAGGAAGCAAGGATCATTTTCGTGCGATCAATTGCTCGTTTCGCCTTGACCTGCACCCCTGAATCCGTGGCCAACCTCATCGGAGTGCGGCAAGCAGGAGAGCATCACGACGCGTCTTCAGCAGGCAATTGCACCTACGATCGACTTCGGCGGTGGGAGGTGAAGCTCCCAGTACAATCAGCTCACTCATAGGAGGTCTGGATCCGAGAGTCAATGTCTGAGTTGACCGCGGAGTTGCTGTACCTCGACACGAGGTTGAAGATGGAGTTCCGTGGTCTTTGACCAAAATACCCCTCCGTGCCTTGTCACGGTAAGGGTACTCCCGTCTTTTGTCCCTTTTGTTTGTAAACGAAAGGCGCGCGATCCCTGAGCCGTGGGATGCCGCCTAGTCCTTCATCCCCGCACCTCATTAAGATCATATTGGCATACTCGCCCAAAAAAAAGAGATGCTCGATTTTATGAAAATAGCAAATAAACCATAAAAGGGTTTTTCCTATAAAAATCGTATCTTGAGCTAGGAAACTCAGATGAGAAACGTTAATACATGAAAAATGATCAAAAAAATATGAGGAATATATTAAAAATGGTTTGGACACCTAAATCTGTATATTTTTGTAAAAGTGCATATTTTGGATTAAAATGTATTAATTTGTGGTAGAAACTCTAATTGTTGATAAAAGATATATTTAATATTGCAGTTAGGTTAATTCAAGCATGTTTAACTTGATTAGTGATTAATATGGTTTTTAACCTATTTTGATGATAGAATTGCAAGGTTTAGGGTTTTTAACCTAATATGTTGATTAATATGTTTAGAAATCCTAAATTAGAGGAAAAAAAAAGAAAAGTGCTCATAATTTGAAATTAGGGTTTCCTATTGCTAAAAGATAAATTTAGAATCTTTTGAAAAAGAAAAATGAAATAGTTAGGGTTTGTAAGTGATTTTGTGAAATTAGGGTTTAAAGTAAGAAAGATGAAGTGGATCCCTAATTATGCTCAAAACCCTAAAAAGGGCAAATAACCTAGGAAACAACTAGGATGAATGGATCAAGATGACATGATTAATGATAGAGAAATTGGATGCCTTTTTCAGGATCAAATTGTGTGTGTGTGCTTGCTTGATTTCTTGATTGGTTGAATTATTTCTGCATTCAAGTCTTCTTAACAGGTATGTGGTTAATTATGAATAACCGCTTTAGTTTCTTGAAGGATTCCCGGATGTTTAATCACATTGAGTGCAACTAAATAGTTTGGATGTTCATATTGCAATTATAAAGTGACTATGATTATCACAATTTAATATAAATGTGTATTCCCGCATCTACATGCCACCCTGATGGAAGATGCCATAAAGGTCAGACCCAGGAGGGTAGACTAATGGGCACCATGAGAGGTGACCCCAGACACCAAGCTCGGGAATGAGAATGTGGTCTATGATGCATGACTGTGGAGCACCATGAGAGGTGACTTCCAGGCACCAAGCTCGGGATTGAGAAGGTGGCCTTAAGTCAATGGCAAAAGAGAAACCCTAAAGGGGGTAATTCCAGGGTTAGGGCAAAAGCGGTGGGGAATGTCACATGGAAAATGTAAATTGACTTGCTAAATATCTTGATTGCAATATTTAAATTGTTATACTTAATTGTGAAATTTTGGTTGCCTCCACATACCAGCAATTGTTGACCGACATTTTGTTTGTTGGCATTTTAGGTGTAATCCTGAAAGCACAAACAGTAAAGTGACACATCGGGAAATTAAGAAATAAAGTGCAAGGAGGATTAGATAGAATAATTCAAGCTGTGGATAGATATATTTCCAAAGTTTTAAAAAGGTAAACAAAGTATTATTTTTTCTACCAAATTTCAGTTTAGTTAGTAGAATTTCATAATTATAATTGATTATTTGTTGAACCTTTGATCCTGTTAATTGAATAACGGCTCTGACCTTTGGGTCTCCCTTAAATGGGGGTTACCGGGAGGCGGGGTCGTTACAGAAAGTTTTGTGACGTCATCATGATGTATAGGAATCCACATGGGATCTAGAGGATGAGAGGCATAGGAAGTACCCATCTCTCTTTGTGTAGGATTTCAGGGCAAAATCCTTATTAGGGGTTTATAGCTGTAAGGCCCCTGAACTTGCTTAAAACATTGAACAAGCTTAATTTCCATAATTGAATTCTTATAACCTTAATATAACCTTGTGATATGCTTTGGAATCATAAGAAAAGCTTAAGTTTCAAATTTGGTCCAATTTGGACAGTGTGGAGCAAGTTAAGCAATTTTATGTATATTTTGGACTTTTATGAAATTTACCCAATTGAGGGATTTTCTTTGCCAATGTTTCCATCAATTATGTTCCTTATATGTTTTCTCATCATTCTTGAGCTTGTTGAGCCACAGGGTTCTCAGTTGTACCTTGAATTGAAGTAGATTTCATTCTATGTTGAATTAGGGTTTACCCCCCCCCCCACACACACACATGAATGAGCTACCTTCAAGGATGTCAATCGATGGATCCACTAGATTGGGAATCATCTAGTGGAAAACACCTAATGGGACATCCCATGATCATTACTAGCAGGTCCTAGGTCGATGGTTCAAGCTGATTTGGTTCACTTGAACCCATGGTTCACTTATGGACATGATCAACCGATGGTTCACCCTTCTTTAGACCTAAACCATGTTCAAATGAAGGTAACCTTAGGCCAACAACCAGTGTCTAGACTGGGAGACCATCAACCAATGAACAAGCAATCCCCAACAGCTGGTGGACCTATTTCTTGCTCGTCCATACAAGCTTTAAGCCATGGACACATGGAGAGCTGCTTGTACACCTCATGCTTCTTCTCAACCTTATCCTCTAAGATTTATATACTTATCCTTATTACCTAAATGAAGATTTTGCTCTATACTACTTCCCTCCTTCTAAGAACCTTGTTCCCTCTCTATTCTTCTATGGAAGACTGGTCCAAGGTAGAAGAAGAAGGCAATCTTCTTGGAAGAAGCATCTAGGGTTACAATTTGCTTCCCTTTAGGGTTTCTAAAGCTTCTTCTTGCTGAACTTGACCTAAATGAGTAAGTAGTTCCTTCTTTCATCCATTTCCTTCTCCGTTCTTCTTCCTACTACCTCTCTCCATGTAATGACCCCACCCCTCAGTAACCCCCAATTAAGGGAGACCAAGAGGCTAGAGCCGTTATCCCAAAATAGGATCATATGGTTTTGCAAATAATAAAAAATAATTAATAAATTATACCACAACTAAGCTTCAAACATGATAATTTTTTTTTATTTTCACATACCTTGAAAAATATAAGATTTGATGGATTTTACCCAGATAAGAAACTATCTATATACAATCCTCTAATTCTTTATTAAGCCTTATTTATTCGATGTCACTTTATTGGAATATCCACTTTATGATAAACCTAAAATGCCGAAAAACAAAATGGTGGTCAGTATAATGAATTATACTGGTATGTGGGGGGAACCAAATCTTGCATCTATTTGTAACAAAATAATGCAACCAAATTATTATTTAATAGATCAAACTTTAGGTATTAAACATAACTACTCAATCCTTACATATTGTTACCTCTATGATGTCCCTACAATAGACATGGATACTACCTCTCAAATATGGTAGATCTCAAATAGCCCCTATGATCCTACCTTATAGGTAGACCATGACCTAGGGCTGTGTAGTCGTATGGTCCTACCCAAGGGTAGACCAACACATCGACTCATGATAACCTGATGATCCTACCCCAAGGGTAGACCATGTACTAGGTCATCCATCTCATCATCGTCAAAGCTACAGAGGAGGACTAGGATCTATTCTAGTCATGCACATATATTTATGGTGATAGTCATAGTCACTTTACAGTTGCATGAAATAAAATTCAACTAAGCAGTTATTTCTAATCAACTGAAAAAACCTCGAAAATTTTTGTGAAACTAGAGAGATTAGTCATAAGAGTAACCACATACCTGATTATGAGTCAAGAGAAGCAAGATATCCAAATCCAACTAGATGTCCAATCAAGCAAGGTAAGCAACCAAATCAAGCAACCCTTGATCCTAAAAACATGTATAACACCTAGTTGTTACCATCACATCCCAAACAACTCTTTATTGAATTGGGATACCTTTCTAAGGTTTCTAAGTCTCATTAGGATTCATTAGGGTTTCTTATATCAATTTCTCAACCATTACCTTTTTAGGTCAATAAACCCTAAAACATACTCTACATCATAGAACCCTACTTATTCAAGTTTTCCATATTAAGGATTCCTTATTCTTACATTGGCTTAGGATCATCATATCTCTATCTTATACATGGATTTTCATGATTAAAACCATTGAAAGTCATTATTACCAAACTTAGGGTTTCTAGGCCCATTATTGTACTTTATACATACAGAACACTAAATTAGTCCAATTAAGCACAAGGATCATCTTTTAGATCTAAAGTTTCCTTTTTATTAACAACAGACAAATATCAACTTAAATTATTTAGAGAAATTCACTAAATCTCATTAATCTCACAATTAGAGTTTCTCACTCATAAATGCATTAAAGGTGACAACTTTATATACTTTTTGCATTGCAAGAAAAATCAGGCTTCCAATTCATTTTTATTGATTTCTATGGGTTTTTTTTGATAAAAAACCATATATAAATTATTGCCATCCAAGTATCAAATTATTTTCTACCAGTTTCGTAATTAAATTAACGTTGGGCCAATAGCAGCGTGACACATCATCATTTTTAAATTTCTTTTCTTACCTTTCTTTCCCTCAGCCATGGATACAAACTCGGGTCCATTTGACCAGGAGCCCAGACTCGAACTCCTGCTCATCCCCTTTGCCGTCCCGTTGCACTGACTCTACTTCCACAGAGAAAACAGGGCATCGACACTCCGATGGAACTTCTACCTGATCCCGGCCAGCTGAGCACCCCTGCTCAGCTCCAGCGTGATCTCTAGATGCACCGCCCTCCACTCCCTTGCGAGGTGCTAACGAAGGCCCATGCCATAGGAACCAGGGAGATCCACCATAGTGGCTCCATGATGCTGAATAGGGAAGCTGAGAGAGGGAAGACCAGAAGCTCAGATGTGAAGGAACTAGGGGATTCAACTATTGCGTCTTCCTCTACACGATCCTTCTTATTTTCTCCCAAAGGCCAGGGGTAGATACCCATATATATATATATATATATATATATATATATATATATATATATATATATATATATATATAGGGAGAGGTACCAGTAGATTTACTATGAAGCCCCTCACAAACTGGAGTTTAGGGAAAGTTCCTTAAACTTTACTAAAATGGGACATCTAGGGGTTGATAGATCTGATTGCTTCTCTCGAATTCAATGGGAAAGGAAGCATCGAAAAAGAAGGAGAGGTGAGTGAGAACAAGGCGAAGGAATGTTCCAATTACTGTAGACTTGTTTCCTTTTGTGATTGAAGGAAGGAGATGACCGTGGTGCCATTGGATCTCGAATCCAATGATCCACATCACACACGCCCAAATAAAAATGAAATTCTAATTCAATTAAAACCGTGTCATTTAATGTATTTCTTCTTTTCCTTTACACTTTAGGAAATCTTCCAAAAATCATATCTCCTAAACCACATGTCCAATTAATACCAAATTGTAAAGGAAAGTCCTTGATGACTTTAACTACTTTTGTACAAAGTTTGAGATAGAAATTCAAAAGTATGAGAGACTTTATTCATATGCAAGTTATCACTAAATAAGATATATTTTACTCATATTTTCTCTCTCTCTCTCTCTCTCTCTCTCTCTTCTATTTCCTTCATTTGGATTCCTTTTACCATTAAAAATCATGTGGATTTGAAATCTAACCCATGATGATCAATCATACAACTTTCTAGAGAATTCCACATATTTCTCATCATTATCTTAATTTCTTTTCCTTTTTATGCATTATTTGATTTTATTCAACTTTTCTTCCTCTTTTATTATATTGGACTCACTAATACATTAGGGTCCATGAAATCACATGCATAAGGAAAATCTTGCAAAAGAAACCCATATATTTATCATATATCATACAATTTTCATACATGTAAATTTTATTGAGAAAAATTGCATTTCAAACCATACAAGCCCAAAAAATGGGGTTGTAACATCCTTCCCCTGGGCAAAATTCCACCAAACACACAAACAATTCAGGATAAGTCTTTTCCATGTCCATCATCAGCTCCCATGTGGCTTCATCCCTTCCATGGTGCTTCCAAAGAACCTTTATCATCTTCTATTCTTTACTCCTGAGCTCTCTCTCACCTTGGTATCTCGTACCCTCATAGGTGACTCATGGTAAGTTAGCCTCCCTTGGAGTTCAATAGGTTCATTGCTCAGCACATGGCTCGAGTACCTTACATAGTGCTCTAGACCAGACACATAGAACACATCATACATCATATTATCCAGAGGGGTAAGGCTAAACCAAACACAGCTCCACCAATCCATTCCAAAACCTCAAACAGACCCATGTATCAGGGACTCTACTTTCTTAATAAAGCAACACCTTCCATCCAAGAGCTAGCTACAAAAATGGTGCCTAGCTTTGTAACTCAGTAGGAGTGTCTACATTGATCTTTCAAAATATTGTTTAAACCTACTAATAAAATGGATCAAAGACAAAGACAATTATGTCATATTCCATGAAAATGCCATTATTGTTGTGAAAAATGATCTTCATGAAACTCTTAAACTTGGAGGTTACTTTTTGCTTGGTATTATAATGGCATATTGGTCTCTTCTTGAACAATGCCTGAATATGCCTATATGGTTGGCCCATGTCTAATGAATGTTTCATAAGACAAGATAGATTAGGAGAGACCAAGGTGTTGGGTTTTAGGGGAGGCAGAGAAGGCAGTGAAAAAAAAGTTCTCCTCCCCAAACCCAAAATAAGGAAACGCGTCAACGTCTATACAATAGGAAGGGATGGTTTGTGAAATCATACCTTGTCCCGAGGCTTGCTCAGCGACAATACCTCGCGGCTTGCGCGGTCTTCACCTATGGTCTTGGACGGTGTCTGTGCAGCTCCTGGTCACACCGGGACTGACGACTCCTGGTCTCACCGGGACTGTTGGGATTGACAACTGTCCTCCGAGCGGTAGAAATCTCCCGCCTCTGAAGTAGTCCACACAGACCACCTGGAACTCCAATCTCCTTGTCCCACAAAGAATTGGAAGGATTCACACCCTCCTGTCAGCGTACTAGTCACCGACACACTCTCCTTCCACCAGTCACTTTCTGCAGTTGTCTTTCCCTTGTCGTGCCGAACGACTTACCACCTGAGTCGATCGGTTCACCAAGCTCAGCCGATCGGTTCATCACATGATCCGATCGGTTGGGAGTGTAGATTGTGCAGAATCAGTCAATTGCAGTTTCAATCAATCTGATACTCCAATCAATGTGTCCAACACCTTGAACATTATGACATTGAGCTATCAATTAATTGAGTGTTTAATTGAACTACTAAACTTCTTTAGTAATCAATCGAAACATTATTTGTGGACAAAACTCCTCTTCCAGGTTAAATCCTATGTGTGTGACCCTGTAGGTCCATTTCACATTGGCAGTGAAAGTCCATAACACTTATGACTTCACAAGCAAAGAGCGGTGCCTAGTCACACATCAGTGCTACCCAAGTGAAATAGAAAGTTGGAGAACAACTTTCAATCCTACAATCTGTGAATGGTGTTACAGTGAATGTATAATTCCTTTGTCACTGATATCCTGAATGAACTCGAGGCATGGAACAGTCATCCTGTCAACGTTCATTCACTTTCTTGATCTCAGAGTAGATTGAAAGAGATATGTATGACATCAATATCACATACTGATTCACACATGCATGCACACCTTTCTCAATCCTACTCATCAAGCGGCCATGGATATCAAACTCCCTCAGGAGGGACAAATCCCATATCTATCACTCACCCCTCAAAATCCCCATGTGTCAAAGCCACCCAATCATCGCCTTTATAACAACCCATATGTCAGGACTGCGTTTGATGATGTCAAAGTGTGCCCAACGACATGTGTTGAGTGTAGTGATTTCATGTCAAAGAATCACACTCACCACCATCACTGTGAGTACTAACTGTGACTACCATGTCATGGTTCCATGTGTCAAACTCACGGTGGGTCTGTCCGGTACACTTGTTCTCTAACAAGTACCTATGTGTTTGGTTTGATATCTCTATATCATGACTAATGAGATTTTGTCATCAACCAACACCACAATCTAGTCTTGTGTGTAATTGCTGTCTATCTACCTTCCACAATGACATCCGACTAGGGACATAATGAGAATGTACAAACTCTTAGCATCCGTATGATCTCATCGTTCAGGTCTTGAACCTAAAGGCATACATCATTGAGTACTGTCATTCTCTAGACATTCAATCTATTCTATCACTATCTCATATGATTGAACTAGAAAGATTTGGAAGCTTGCCTTTGATGTTTATCAAATCAATCTTAATGTATCCCACCAATCATCCCATGATTGGCTCTCAGGGCATACATACCAACAGACTCCCACTTGCACTGTGAGCCAATCACCCTTGAATCATATTCATAGTGATCTTCAAACATGTCCCACATGTTACTCTACTCTAGTGCGATCATAGTGAGTAATGGAAACACCTTGACAAAGTCAGTATAAATTGCATGTCTCTCATCTCTTCACTGTACGTCATATGTATGAGATGGAGTTGCTGTAATATGCGATCTAGTATTCCTTTGCTAACCTTTAGCCACATTGCATGATCAAGGATTCCATACTTGTCATCAATGAGCGGAATATCTATAAGTTCATCTCATGAACTTCCAGATCCATATAGTATCCACTGCTGTTCTCTAACACATAGATACTCGGCATTTCCTTTTTAAATGGTTTTATTGGAACACTTCCAATTATCAACAATCTTTCAATTTTATATATCCTATATATGTTGCGATTAATTTTCTGTCCTTTTGGAATTTCACATCAATGTAACTCTTTACATTGAACTCTTCCTTATCTCCATAGAACTAGTACTTCCCAAGTACTTATCAAGTTCTCATGGTATTCCAGTAACCCTTACTGGAAGTAGACAGATATCCACTCATCATGTCTCACATAAGAGTTATCAGGATGAGCACATCATATTGTCACGTCCTACATATAAGATGATGAATGCATGTTATTCTTGCCATGTCGATACATGCAAGATAATGGGATGATTATATACATGATAGATCCATATCTATTCTTAGTGTTCCCATTCTTCATAATAATTGGACACTTGGCCTTGGGATACTAACTCCATGTAACATGGACAAGTTTTCTCCCACTGAATCTGTGCATACTGAACCCTTTAGTACAGATTGCCAATGTATGCTTTCTCTTTTCAGGTCAAGAGGTTTTCGAGAACTATCTCTATAGATCTCTATTCCTATCACATAGGAAACATCTCTATCTTCCTTAAAGATAATTTCCACTTTTGGATTTCCATTCTAGAACATTTCCATTTCACATCAACATGTGGAATGTGAATACGCTCCCACTAAATCACATATCCCTTCTTTATCTTTGACATATCACTCAAACCCTTTGACTATATCATCAAAGTAAAGATCCAATTCTGAGTTGCTTGTACTCAATCAATCACATTGATTAGTCCATTGTAACTTATAGACTTCATTTGCATTAGTGGATTCATAAACCTTATAGATTGTGTCACATACACATCCTTGTTTTATTCCTCATAGGAATGCGGTTTTAGTATCCATATGCCAAATGTCTTAGTCATTAAGTTGTAATCAACAAGCATCACCCTTCTCAAAATGTTATCTATGTGTCTTAACACTTAAGACTTATTTGCACTTATGGATTTTATTCCAATGGGTGCTACCATCAAGGTCATACCTTATGGTTCACATGAAAGTCATTAGGATGTAATGGTCATAAACCATAACTCAAGATTCGGCTCCTCATATTCATCTAGATAGTTGACTCATCACATGAACAACTCATCACATAGATAATTGAGGTGTATCTGTTAAGGATATAAGAACTCACAACTCCTTGTGATTCTTAATGTCCTTTATTAGTGTGGGGTATTCTTTTATTCAGAAGAATTCAGTTATTTGATAATCATTCTCTAACTCCTTAGAGTATGATTCCTTCCTGATTTAGACATCACCATGCCTTAATCGCGAGTTCACTATGATACACTATCATAATCACTCATAAGGATCTCAAACATTTGGTCCAAGTATTTCATTCATTGATCTCATCAAGAATTAACACTTTACCAAATTTGCACTTCATCTATGATAATCTTGAACACTTCAAGATATTCATATTGGTATTTCTCTAAACACCATTTGAAGTATTAGCATTTGTTCCAATAGGTATGTAAATACTTCACATGTATTATACCTAATAGGATAATCATTCTCCCAATACCATTAGTGAAGATTGATTAATCATGTTCAAGATATTCACGTCTCTTACTGGTTCTCTAACCAAAAGAGTCTAGATTTATCCATCATATGGAAACTAGATATGAATTTCTCATGATTTATGCTAATTTGATTGCTTGAGTCATCAATAACTTTAGGTGTCATTTTATCTTATGCATATCAAATACCACAAGATAAACAAGGCATTGCCACAAAGATCATATCTTTAGAAATTGAAACATCTCTTTATTGATTGCCATCATTGTCATACAATATGAAAAAATAAAGTGTTTCTATCTATTGGAAAATATGAAATAGCAGTTCATAACTGTATTACATGCCTTTTAGGCTGAAAATAAACTAAAGTACTCCTATCTATGGTGGCAACACTTGCCCCATTTATTGAGTGCTTTACACTTTACATCTTGGTATCATATACCTCAAAAGTGTTACAAGTTTACTTTCATGATACCTTTAAGTAGAGACGTCTGTCACCTCCTTCTTCTTTTGTTCTTCCAGATAGAGGGGACAATTCCTTTTCCAATGTCCTGGCTTTTGACAATGGTGGAAATTTCCTTTCTTGGTCACGCCTCCCTTGGCCTTGAGAGATGAAGACGACTTGGGCTCCTGGCTAGCATCAGAACCTTTCTTAGCTTTGCCCTTGCCCTTGCGCTTGGACTTGCCTTTCTTGCTCGTGATCACCATCACAGACTTAGGCTTGTCCTTCTTCATCTGTGTCTCGACTGTCCTCAACATGCCCAACAACTCTGATAGTGGCCTATCAAAGTTGTTCATGTTGTAGTTCATCACAAACTGACTGTAGGATTCTGGAAACGATTGCAGTATCATGTCAGTAGCCAACTCTTGGCTCAGTGGAAATCCCAGTTTTGTCAAGTTCTCCACATACCCAATCATCTTGAGTGTGTGAGGACCAACTGGATCTCCTTCTGTCATGACACACTTGAACAGTGCCCTTGAGACATCGTATCTCTCTTGTCGTGCTTGATCTTCATACATGTTCCTGAGATGCTGAATCATCTCAATGACACCCATGTTCTCATGTTGTCTCTATAACTCGTGGTTCATAGAGCACAACATCAAGCACTTTGCATCAATGGCATCATCAGAATACTTCTGGTAAGCATCTCTTTCTGCCTTTGGTGCATTAGGAGTAGGTTCCTCTAGAATTGGAGTATCTAGGACATATAGCTTTCACTCTTGAGTGAGAACAATTCTCAATGTCCTATACCAGTCGTGGAAGTTTGTCCCATTTAGCTTGTCATTTTCAAGGACCGATCGCAAAGAAAAGTGATTGTTGTTTGTTGTCATTTGTACTACAAAAGGAAATATGCAATTTTAGTCCAAAACTCATTTTTGACTTATTTGATTGATTTGAAAAGTTGACGATATAATTAGGCCTTTAATTAATTATCACTCCCACTATTTTAGTTCAAATTGATAGCCCTCACCATCAATTTGGAAGATTGCAATGTACAACCTTCTAGTGGGCAAGATCCTAAAATCCTCGAAGTTATGGACCAGCTAGGGCTATCACCCACAACATAGATCTCTCAGGTAGGCAACTCTTGCCAATTGCATCATATGCAACTCTTGATAAGATGTCATATGGAACTCCTTTCCATGATCATCTCCATGCCTCAAGGTGCTAGATCGTATCTAGGTCACCTTGTTAAGTCCAACCCAAAGCAAACACGATGAATATGCACCCTGCTAGGGCAGCCCCACATATCCATCCTTCACGCATCCACGAGATAGACGGTGCACCACGCTAGGGCGTGCCCACACTTGGTCGATCAAGTTTATCACATGTGTCGCATTTGGAAGGCATCTAAAACTTAATATTTAATGAGGGATTTGGTTTTTATATACGTATACATATCCAATCACCACAATATATAGTACGTATCATATACATGCTATATCCCACAAAAAACATGCAAACTGATAAAAGCGATGATTATGGCCATCCTAATGTGATTCCTCGAGCCAAGAGGAATCACGGTCATCTAGGTCTACATCACATGCAACCTTTACAAGATGAACTCTGTGCTTTGCCTTTCTGTGTTTGATCAACTCATCACATGAATGATCAGCTCACCATCAGACTGGTCGGCAGGGTGCCACCAGCCGATCGGTTGGCTCCTCCAACCGATCGGTTCTCCTGGTCGTCGTGCATCTCATCATGGCCGCCACCTGCTCATCTCGCTCCTCGAACCGGTCATCAACCGATCGGCTCACTCCTTGAACCGATCATCTCGAACGTCAACCGATCGGTTCACACCTTGAACCGACCGTCTCAGCTATCGTCAGGATGTCCTCCGTTCTTTGAAATAACAGGAAATAAAATTCTATCCTATTTTATATTGTAAAAAGAGAAACCTCGAGTTACATTCGAGGGGAGAAAAGGTAGGAAAGAAATCTCGAATTATTTCGAGTTACATCAGGAATAGGAGAAGGAAGATCGGTGCGCAGACCGAGATGCAAGCAACCACATAAAACCATACACAGATGAGGTTTATTGGCCATAACCACGCTATACATCCACCACAAAACTCATTTAAGGGCGACGCGTATCGAGTGCATTCATAATACATATCATATATGTAAATTGGGATTTATGGATTTAGGATTGGACATGCATAAAGCCAATTTTATTCACATCGTATGCAATAAATAAAGGTGACAAACCAAAATCGATCATATCGATAATCCTAAAGTATAGAGCAGTTGACGTGGCTCGGATACCACTGTTGGGTTTTAGGGGAGGCAGAGAAGGCAGCGGAAACAAAATTTTTTTTCTCCTCCCCGAACCCAAAACAAGGAAACACGTCAATGTCTATACAATAGGAAGGGATGGTTTGTGGAATCATACCTTGTCCCGAGGCTTGCTTAGCGACAATACCTCGCGGCTTGCACAGTCTTCACCTCCGGTCTTGGACGGTGTCTGTGCAGCTCCTGGTCGCACCAGGACTGACGACTCCTAGTCTCACCGGGACTGTCAGGATTGACAACTGTCCTATGAGCGGCAGAAATATCCCGCCTCTGAAGTAGTCCACACGGACCACCTGGAACTCCAATATCCTTGTCCCACAAGGAACTAGAAGGAGTCACACCCTCCTATCAGCGTACTAGTCACTAACACACTCTCCTACCACCAGTCGCTTTCTGCAGTTGTCTTTCCCTTGTTGTGCCTCCCTTATCTAGTAGCACTTGCTCGGACTCTCTCGGTTACCAAAACCAGAGAGAACGACAACTTTACAGAGAAACTGGTTGCACTGAGTTGTACTTTGAGAAGCCCCCAATACCCCTATATATAGGAGGGTCATGGGACATGATTCTCTATCCCGTGCAATGTGGGACTAAAGCAGGAGTAGAAGGGTTCAATATTTTCCACAAAAACAACCAACTGCGTGACCTGAACCGACCGGTTCATTTCTGAAATGGTCGGTTGGGGACTGGAGCCGGTCGGTTGACACCTCAACCAATCGATTGGGACCCATGAAATGGTCGGTTCACTTCTGAACTGGTCGGTTCGTGGTCCTGATCAGTTCCCGATTGACTTTTCCTCTTTTGTTTCAAATTGGTACCAAATACCAATCCTTGTTCCAATCAAATTGGGCAAGTGAAACGAAAAGAAATTTCTCACCAATCTTACTTTCCCAACTTTCTCGGTTGGACCGTTGAGCCGATCGGTTCAACACTTGAACTGGTCGTTTCACCCTATCCATGAGCCGATCGAATTACCACCTGAGCCGATCGGTTCACCAAGCTCAGTCGATCGGTTCATCACATGAGCCGATCGGTTGGGAGTGCAGATTGTGCAGAATCAGTCAATTACAGTTTCAATCAATTCGATACTCCAATCAATGTGTCTAACACCTTGAACATTATGACATTGAGCTATCAATTAATTGATTGTTTAATTGAACTACTAAACTCCTTTAGTAATCAATCTAAACATTGTTTGTGGACAAAACTCCTCTTCCAGGTTAAATCCTATGTGTGTGACCCTGCAGGTCCATTTCACGTTGGCAGTGAAAGTCCATAACACTTATGACTTCACAAGGAAAGAGCGGTGCCTAGTCACACATCAGTGCTACCCAAGTGAAATAGAAAGTTGGAGAACAACTATCAATCCTACAATCCGTGAATGGTGTTACAGTGAATGTATAATTCCTTTGTCACTGATATCCCGAATGAACTCGAGGCATGGAATAGTCATCCTGTCAACGTTCATTCACTTTCTTGATCTCAGAGTAGATTGGAAGAGATATGTATGACATCAATATCACATACTGATTCACACTTGCATGCACGCCTTTCTCAATCCTACTCATCAAGTGGCCATGGATATCAAGATCCCTTAGGAGGGACAAACCCCATATCTATCACTCACCCCTCAAAAGCCCCATGTGTCAAAGCCACCCAATCATCACCTTTATAACAACCCATATTTCAGGACTGCGTTTGATGATGTCAAAGTGTGCCCAACGACATGAGTTGAGTGTAGTGATTTCATGTCAAAGAATCACACTCACCACCATCACTGTGAGTACTGACTGTGACTACCATGTCATGGTTCCATGTGTCAAACTCACGGTGGGTCTGTCCGGTACACTTGTTCTCTAACAAGTACCTATGTGTTTGGTTTGATATCTCTATATCATGACTAATGAGATTTTGTCATCAACCAACACCACAATCTAGTCTTGTGTGTCATTGCTGTCTATCTACCTTCCACAATGACATTTAACTAGGGACATAATGAGAATGTACAAACTCTTAGCATCCATATGATCTCATCATTCAGGTCCTGAACCTGAAGGCATACATCATTGAGTACTGTCATTCTCTAGACATTCAATCTGTTCTATCACTATCTCATATGATTGAACTAGAAAGATTTGGAAGCTTGCCTTTGATGTTTATCAAATCAATCTTAATGTATCCCACCAATCATCCCATGATTGGCTCTCAGGGCATACATACCAACACAAGCTTCTAATCCAACATCCACAATTATCTATTACAAGATATATCTTCTTACCTCTATCCATGACAATCGCTGAACAGTTCTTATAGTTTTACTCAAGACTGCATTGTTGTCTTGTATAACAGCTAAAATTATCTTTACAACCTAGTGGGTCTCAAGAAATCCACCCTAGTTAATAGCAAAATTGAGTGTAAAGTTGAAAATGTGATAGAGAGCTTATCCATCTAAGTCACAAACTGGAAAATGCTATGAAGATCAGGGCAAAAAGAAATGGAGTGAGCCCTAGTTCTTCCATCGTAGTTCTAAACAAATCCATTTATCAAGTGACTTTGGCTTCTATTGAGTAAAGTGATAGAGCTCTAAGATCAATCCATCAGACAACTATCAAGCATAAATAAATAAAAAACAATTAGGCTCCTAGCTTGATCAATAAGGGCTCGAGCATCTTTAAATAATCATAGATATCAATTGAGCTCCAAGCTCGATAGCATAGAAGCTCAAGCAATTTCAAAATTTAACTAAGTTAAGGAATACAACCAATCTTAAAAGTTTCATAATTAAAATAGTCAAGCAAAAATTATAGAGCTGTTGCACCAAGATTACTACTCGACCTTCAGATCGATCAATGCCAAAGAAAGCCAATTGAGCTTCATGTAAATCCTCCAAATCTCAGTGAACTAAAGCAATGAACCTTTCCTACCATGCTCATTAATCGATCCATAGATTGATTGCTGCAACATCAAGCAATTAAACAACTGTTCAATTACCCACTAGAAGACCGATCAAGATCCAAAGCTCGATTGCCATAAGCTAAGGGGTCAACACCAGGTGGACCAATCAGGGGTCTACATGAGACTGGCCGTACCGTATAAATAGGACCCCATGACATCACTCCCAAGGAAACTTGTCTTCTATGAAAAATAAAAAACACTGATGCAAAAGACACAGACCCAGATTCAGTGTAATCAATCTTGAAAGTGATCAACCTTCTGACTTTGCCACCCAACCACTCTCGCCAGCTCAATCAAGTTCAACTTCTAATGAGTTACAAGTGCCATCAACAAGAGAAGACGATCAATCTCCAAGGTCGATTGATCAACGCTATCAATCTCAAGACCAATTGATCGTCATGATCAAACTCCTAGGTCGATCAAACTAAGAAACAGATTTCAATCTAAAGATTGGTAGATCGATCTCCCCATCTTGATCTACCATTTTAATCGACCTTTTTCTGCTACATTTCTATTTCATTGTTATCTTTCAAAAGCAATGACTTGTTGAACTTGTAATTTGATTCTTTCTTGCACCTTGAGTGGTTAAACTCTACAAACTTGGGTTGGGAGTAGCCATGAGGCCTCCATACCATGTAATCTTTATTCTTCTATTTAGTACATATATTCTTGCAGTTTTTCTTTCCATACTCCAATTTTATTGCATCACTTGTTTTATTAGACACATTCCTATGATGTTTGATCTGAACTGTTTTGAAAGAATGAGTTAATGAAAATCTAGAGTTTGGATTAGTGAGGAGCAAAAAAAGTGAGGAATCACTATAGAAAAAGTCAATGTTTGCACTTGATCTTTTGATTGCCACCTTTTGATTGAAATCTACCCGGATCTCGAGTGAAGAAAGGTGTATTAAATCTTTGCACAACATGTTGATAATGTATAAAATAGAAGAAAGAGTTTTACACAGTGGAGGGTGGTTTGATTGGTGAAACCCAATCCAAATTTCCCTTTTCATATATACCATTGTCCTTGTTCGTTTAAGTTTCATAATCTAGGTTTCCTATTTAAAGTAGATTAATTCATTCTCAATTGGAACACCAATTTCAAAGTTTTATTCGACTAAGGTAAGATAAGAAATTTAGCTTCTTATGTAGTTTCCTTCCCTTATTCATGTGTTTGACCATGCATTACTACAATATGCTACATATTGAGTTGCAAATATCACTTGAAAATTGATACATATTTAATGACTGATACCTCTGTAACTAGAAAATTGTGTTTACAGTTTTGACCCATGATTATTGATGATCAATTTTTGGCTCCATTATTGGGAATAATAAAAATACAAAACTATCTATGAAGCTAAGATCTACTTACTCTTAGTCACATATCATTGTTTTCTCTAATAATTCAAATTTACAAAATTCATGTTAATATTATTATTTAGAGATTCTATTACACGGAAGGTACTTACACCTTTGTGTTAGATATCTTTAGGTACTTTCTGGGAGGAAGCTGTGGAATTGGAGGGTCTCTTTGTTCCTATACTCAGTCAAAGGCTAATGAAAAGACACACAATGGTGAATCCGATAGCTAACATTGTAAATTTTGACATCAAAGGAAGCACTATCATCCACATTCACGTTTTGGGGAATGTCATATGATGAAAATCCAGACCATCATATTGATGTTTTCAAAGCTACATGTGACACACAGAAAATGAACATGTTTAGCAAGAAGCTATATATGCAAACATTTCTAATATTCCCATGGTATTGGATAACTAAATATACTATCATTTTGTACTACAATTATTTTCATCAGCTTTGATTAGAAGCACACAAACATCTTTGTTTGTTTATTACTTTTGTTTATTAATTTCTATTATATGCATCTTTATCAGTCTAGGATTTATTATTCAAGCACCAGGGATTCCCTGTAGTAATTTTTATTATTATTATTTTTTAAACTAAAATTCTGAACCCAAGAAGATGGAAACAAACTATGATACACCTAATTGCAAATCACAAGAGCATGATTGCTCCAATAAATTGCAATCGAATGACACTTTTACAGCCTCCGAGACAAAATTTCTTCATAACAACATCAAAGTTGAACAAACCAATAGAATGATCGGTCACTCTAACCATTAGACGGCAAACACTCTGGTGTTAGCATAGATAGAACACAACAAACACAAACATTGCAAATGTGCATAGAAGCAAGGCGAGCTTCTTATCTAGTTCCTACAATAGGATCGGGCCCTGGCCCTCTTCTCCACTACCCCAACTGACCTCCTTGGGGTAATGAGAGCGGAAGCTCCAGTGATGGTCCTCGGCATGGCTTTTGCTATTGCAACGGAGGTTGATGACGAATATGATAAGGTGGGTGCCTTCTTCATGGACGACCTCGGGCTGTAGGTTGCCCGATTGGCCAAGGCGTCAGCGGCAGCTAGAGGCCTCCTGGCGATCTTTGTGGCTGTGGCGGCAGCTGCGGGCGGTTTCTTTGCGATGACCCGTCGTTTGGTGACTTCAGACCCGTCGGTGACGCTGAGGTCCCAGTCCTTCTGCTCATTCCTCCTCCTCCTCAGCCGCTCATTCCGCCGAGCTGAGTAGAGCTCGTACATCCTTCCCCTGTGGAACATCGAGCTGATGTTGGGCTCTGTAGGACGATCGGGAGACAGCGGAACGAGCGCGCTGCCACCGCTCCCAGTTCCGAACTCACCCGACACCCTCCTGGCCAGCGCGAGCAACTCCGTGGAGATCATGTCGTATTCAGGATGATGTAGTTGGGGGTGGTTCACTGTCACAAGAGAACGATCATTAGGTGTTAGTTTCCTCGCCGACTGATAGACCCATTACCCTCCTGATACGATGATTTTGAGTCGCATTTATAGGCTTGTTTTACTTGTGTTTTATGCATTTATTGGTCATTTTGGTGGTTAATATTGCATAATTCATTTACTTCAGTCTATGATCTTTCTCAGTGTCAAAGCTCCCTTATTCTATTGTTTTGAGCATAAAAGATTACAATAATATGTTTTATTTCGTCTTATGTGGTTTTGTGTTGCAATTTTAGGAAAAACGAATATCTGCTGCTGTCGATACCATCGACACGACCACAGGTTGCCAGTCGCAAGGAGCATCACAGAGTAGATACTATCGACAGGAGAGTCGATGGTATCGATTTACCATCAGGTTGCTGGCAAGAAGATAGTCGATACTATCGACCCAGATGTCGATACTATTGACAAGTGGAGCTACATCGACAGAAAAGGATAAACTGACGCCTTAGGATGTCGATACCATCGACCCCCGTCGATGGTATCGAGTTGGCATCAGGTGCAATAACGAAAAGAAAAGAAGACCAGCCGATACCGCGCAGGGTTGATACCATCGACTCGCATCGATGGTATCGACACCGTCAGATACAAGTTTGTTTCAGATTGATCTAAATCCGACGCCTGTGATATTTTTGCAACCTAACTCGGTGATTATACCTAATGACGACGGCCAAGAGTAGGGGATCACATCATTAGCCACTACACACGTCCTGAGAAGGTGTGGAGAGAAGAACGGAGCCCAGAAGCATGCCCCAGCCATTCCGGACGCCGAAGAAGATGTTTTCCACCGCCGAAAGACTGGAGATCGCGCATTCTACGTCAGGGAACGCTGGGATCTTCTCCGTTCAGGGGTTTTATAGTTTATTCACATTTTCCTCCATGTTTCCCCTTTTCTCTACCATGTTTTGCTTTGAGATGAACATGTGGGGCTAATCCCCTTTATCTTTAGGACCAGGAGTAGCCCGGGGAAGCATTGTATGACAATTTTATCATAATAATTCATCATTAATCTCTTAAATCCGTGGCATGAATTCGTTTTCTCAATTATATTGTTATGCTTGATCACCATAATAATAATCTAATGCCCTTAATTACTTTGAAATAAGAATTAATGGTTGAAAAGAGACGAATATCACATTAATTAACAAATCCCTTGAACAAGGTGATGTAAGATTAATGGTGGAAACCCAGAGGTCGTTTCTAATGCACCTAGTTTAGGGTATAGGTTACTACGACGGTGGAACTGACCTAGACATAGGTAGTGAATTGTACCACGACAGTGGGCAATTCTGACTACAGGCCACTACCCGGATTGAGAGATGAACCTGAATTATTAGATGAAAATTCATACAATGAAAACCCGTGGTGAAACCGCAATCCTAAAGATCTTCACCTGAATTGATTAAATTAAACCTTTAATCGATTGCTTTATTTTATTTTCTTTTATTTTACAACAACTCTCAAACTCTTTTAATCGGTCTAGCTGATCGCAAATAGTTAATAGTAGTCTAGCGATAGTTCAATATCCCTGAGTTCGACTCGGGCCTCACAAGGCCTATACTACTATGACGCGTGCACTTGCATTTTACGCACGGTTAAATCGTGTCAAGTTTTTGGCGCCGTTGCCGGGGACACGACAATTGTCGGCACTACGAGTGCTGCAAGCGACCATTCTAGGCCACCTTTTTATTTTTATTATTTTGAAATCATTTCTAAAATTCATAGTCTATCTTTCCAATTTTTGTAATCGTCTGGCACGATACTGAATTGAAATTTTCATTTTGCAGGTACTGTTCATGGTGCAGATGCGTAACACCAACTATACGCAACAGGAACCAGAGGTTCCACAGCCGGGACCTTACGATGAGGAGGATTACAATCTAGACCACTTGGAAGAAACAGATTCAAAATATGAAAAGAAGAAATGGCAGAGGAACAAACAATATGGGAGAAGATCAAGGCTTCTTCTTCATCTGCGTCAAAGGGGCCAATAAAGAAGCAAGCGATCAACATTCCGACTTACAAGATTGATCCTACATTAATCAACTTGGTCAAGTCAAATGCGTTCCATGGGTTAAAGAACAAAGACCCAGTCACTCATATAAGCCAATTCGTGGAGAATTGTGACATGATTAAAATTGACAGATTTCCACAAGAGACGCTCTACCTGAATCTGTTCCCGAGTTCTCTGGCAGGAAATGCACGAGAATGGTTGCACAATCTTGACGATGAATATATGGAATCGTGGAACCACATGGTGGAGGTATTCTTTGAAAGGTTCTTCCTGCCCGAGAAGACTAATGACATGATCAGGAAAATCCACAATTTCACCCAGAAGGCAGGAGAGACCTACTATGAGACCTGGGAAAGGTTTCAGATCATGCTTAGGAGGTGCCCGCATCACGGGCTTGACAAGGAGACACAGGTCAGAATCTTCTATTTTGCTCTCTCCGAGCATGATAGAAGTAACTTAGATTCTGCAGGCTCAGGATTCTTTTTGAATAACACAGACACACGGTGTTGGGAAATTCTGAAAAACATGGCCAAGAAGCAATCCTGGGGCGACAGGGACGCCGTAGAACACGTTCGAGTTGCGGGGGAGTCAAAGGCCATCAAAGAGCTGACTGAGAAGATGGACCTTCTAGCAAAGAAATTGCTTGCAAAAGAAGATACTGAATCCGAGGATGAAGCCCAAGTCAAATTCATGCGCCAGCAGTAGGGTTACAGAAATAACGATTACTCATGGAGGAAGGACAAGAAATTTTCTTGGAAAGATCCGAATAACTTTTTACAGGACCCTGATGCAAAACCTCAGCCGGTGGCGGAGGATAAGAGCACGGAGTTGCTCAACCAAGTGATGAAGTAGAACTAAGAACTTATGAACACCTTTGGTCAGCAGATCAAGCAACAGGGGGAATTTATGAATCAGTTTGGATAGACATAGCAGAGCCATGGGGCTCAGATGAGGATAATAGAGACGTCGATGGCGCAAATGGTAGCTGAAATAGCCAATCTGAAGAAGCCAGTGCAGCAAGGTTTTCCTGGTAACACAAACGTTCCAAGAGGAAACCAACAGGCGAAGGCAATCTTGCTAAGGAGTGGCAAGAAGCTTTTAAACCCCAGGGCCGATGAACCAAGCAAACCCCAATCAGAAACCGAAGGTGAGGCCATTGAGGAAGTACCAAACTCAGTCACAGAGCCGGTTGAGGAAATAGCAGAGGATGTCACTGCGGACCCCATTGTTGTTGAGGAGGAGACACAAAAAAGGACACCATATGTGCCGCCGTATCAAAGGGCACAGGCTGTCCCGGTCCCATATCTGAATATTGTGAAAGCAAAGAAGGTGGATGCCCAGTTCAAGAAGTTTTTGGACAGTTTCAGAAAGCTCTCAGTCAACATCCCATTATTAGAGGCAATAGAGCAAATTCCCTCTTACGGCAAGTTTTTGAAAGACATCATTACTAAGAAGAGGAAGATCCCTGACACGGATGTTGTAGTTCTCAAGGAGCAGGTGAGTGCCTTCATCATGGGCACATTGCCACCTAAGAGGTAGGATCCAGGTTGCTTCAATATTTCATGTTACATTGGTAAGGTGAAATTTGGTGAAGCACTGTGTGATTCCGGGGCAAGCATAAACTTGATGCCTCTCTCTACATTTAAGAAATTGGGATTAAAAGAATCAAGGCCGATCAATATGATAATACAGCTGGTGGATAATTCCGTGGTGAAGCCTTATGGTATTTGTGAAGATGTGTTGGTGAAAGTAGATCAGTTTGTATTTCCAGCAGACTTTGTTGTAATGGAGATGCAAGATGAACATGGCAATGAGTTACTACTTGGACGACCCTTCCAAGCTATAGCTGACATGATACTTGAGATGGGGAGAGATCGTTTGACATTGGGTATCGCTGATGATCGGTTCGAGATGGTCATGCCTTCCAGCACCACGTCATCTAAGGCTAAGGAGAAATGCCGCATGGAGAAGCATTTTGATCACAATATCTCACTTTGTCTAGGGAAGCCATTTTTAGATATGGCTCATGTAATGACTAAGGTGGAAAAAGGGACATTGGCTGTTGACATCATGGAGCAGACCAAGGTTGTGTCCCTTAGCAAAGCTGTGGGTTTTCCTAATGATGAAGAGGAGGACATTCCCCCCTCTACTGAAGATGAGGCCATAACGAGTTCTGTTTTCAATGCATATACAGAATTACCACTTGAAGCCTGCTTGGTCAATATGACACATAATTGGATGTGAAGCAAGTCACTACAGGAGTGTGCCAAGATGCTTCAGGTGCTTCCATGCTTTTATGCTAGGTACAATGAAGACCTTGGCGAACTCCCACCATCGCTTCAGTCATCCTTAATCAGCCTGCCAGATTTGGAATTGAAGCCACTACCACCACACTTGAAATATGCTTTTCTAGCTAAGGATGAGAAGCTGCCTGTGATTATTTCAACATACCTGAGTGCCGAGGAGGAAGATCAGCTGCTGATTGTGTTGAAGAACCACCGAGGTGCTTTCAGGTGGTCGGTCACAGACATCAAGGGGATCTCCCCTACATTGTGCCAGCACAAGATTTGGCTTGAAGAAGGAGCCAAGCCGGTGATTCAACCACATCATCGACTAAATCCTAGCATGATGGAGGTCGTCAAGAAGGAGGTGATCAAGCTCCTTTCTGCAGGTATAATCTATGCTATATCTGACTCGACGTGGGTGAGTCCTACACAGGTAGTCCCTAAAAAGGGGGGAATTACTGTTACACATAATTTGTTAAATGAACCTATCACGACCCGCTTGGTAATCGGGTGGCGTGTATGTATAGACTACCATTGATTGAATGCTGCTACACTTAAGGATCATTTCCCTCTTCCATTCATTGATCAGATTTTGGAGCGTTTAGCCGGCCGATTGCATTTTTGTTTTCTTGATGGTTATTCGGGGTACAATCAGATTTCCATTGATCCTAAGGACCAAGAGAAGTCCACCTTCACTTGTCCTTAAATAACATTTGCGTACCACCGTATGCCATTTGGGTTGTGTAACGCACCGGTAACCTTTCAGCGTTGCATGCTTGCCATCTTTTCCGATATGGTTGAACGCTGTTTGGATGTTTTTATGGACGATTTCTCCGTCTATGGTGCATCCTTTGACGAGTGTTTATATAATTTGGACAAGGTTTTGCAATGTTGTGAGGACACACATTTGGTCCTCAATTGGGAGAAATGCCACATGATGGTAAGCGAAGGGATTGTGCTTGGACATAAAGTGTCTAGCAAAGGGTTGGAGGTAGACCCGATTAAGATCGAAGTTATTTCCAAATTGCCCCCACCAAATTTAGTTAAAGGGGTTCGGAGTTTTCTATGTCACGCCGGTTTTTATCGTCGCTTTATAAAAGATTTCTCAAAAATCGCCAAACCATTATCTGAGTTGTTGGAAAAGGATGCTATTTTTGATTTTAATGACAAGTGTTTACATGCGTTCAACGTGCTTAAAGAAAAACTAATTTCTACACCAATTGTGCAAACACCGGACTGGACTAAGCCGTTTGAATTAATGTGTGACGCGTCCGATTTCGTAGTTGGGGCGGTTTTGGGACAATGTGTGGACAATAAACCCACTGTGATTTTCTATGCGTCCAAAACCTTAAATGATGCACAGTTGAATTACACGACAACTGAAAAAGAACTTCTCGCCGTTGTTTTTGCTTTTGAAAAATTTCGGCAATATCTAGTTGGATCAAAAGTCATGGTATGGATGGACCACGCCGCCATTAAGTACTTGATGGAGAAAAAGGATGCCAAACCTAGATTGATTAGGTGGATCTTACTCTTACAAGAATTTGATATTGACATCAAAGATAAGGAGGGAATTGAAAATGTGGTCGCAGACCATTTGTCTAGGTTGGAAAGGGTAGATGAGAAGGATTTGCATATACCCATTACTGAGACATTTCCTGATGAACAACTTTTATCTATGAAATCGAAAGATCCTTGGTTTTCTTACATTGTCAATTATCTCGCTTGCAAAATTATCCCGGATGATTGGACATACCAAGAGAAGAAGAAAATTTTCCATTCTTTGCGTTATTATTTCTGGGATGACCCTATTCTGTTAAAGTAGTGCAGAGATGGTGTCTTACGCAGGTGTGTACCAGAGGTGGAATATGAAAGTGTTCTTCATCATTGCCATACACTACCGGCGGGTGGCCACCATGCTAGTTCTCGAACTGCAACTAAAGTACTTGAAAGTGGCCTGTATTGGCCTACTTTGTACAGGGATGCTTATGATTTTGTGCGGCAATGTGATTCTTGCCAAAGGGCATGTAACATTTCAAAAAGACAGGAGATGCCCCTCAATGTATTTCAAGAGGTTGAGGTGTTCGACTTGTGGGGTATTGATTTTATGGGACCCTTTGTGTCTTCAAATTCTAACTTGTACATTCTTTTAGCTGTTGATTATGTGTCGAAGTGGGTAGAGGCAATACACACAAGGACTAATGATGCTAATGTAGTGTGCATGTTTGTCAAAGAATACATTTTCTGTAGGTTTGGTGTACCAAGAATGATAATTAGTGATGGTGGTATGCATTTTCGGAATCAGAAGTTTGCGGCACTGTTGAGGAAGTACGGGGTCAAGCACAACATTGGTACCCCGTACCACCCGCAGACACAGGGGCAAGTGGAGGTCTCCAATCGGGAGATTAAGAAGATCTTGGAGCGCACTGTGGCTTCCATGAGGAATAATTGGAGCACCCTGCTACCGAACGCTTTGTGGGCGTACAGGACGGTGTTCAAGACACCTATAAGCACTACGCCTTTTAGGTTGGCTTATGGTCGGGCCTGCCATTTGCCGGTGGAATTGGAGCATAAAGCACACTGGGCGCTATGAAAGCTGAATTTGAGCTATGATGAAGCAGGAAAGAAAAGGTTACTTGAACTCAATGAACTTGACGAGCTACGGATGAATGCATATGAAAGCTCGCGGATCTACAAGGAGCGAACAAAGTTGATTCATGATCGCCATATTCAGATGCACGTCTTCAAGAAATGAGATTGTATACTTTTGTTCAACTCCAGGTTGAAGATGCATCCCGAGAAATTGAAATCCCGATGGAGTGGACCGTTCACCGTAGAGGAGGTCCGGCCACATGGCACAATCATGGTGCGTGATGGCGAGACAACATTCCTGGTCAATGGATAACGATTGAAATTGTACTTTGTTGAAGATTACACAAGGAAAGTGAATGAGGTCAAACTCATTGCACTTCCGAATGCATGACGAGCTTCATGTCGTCTAGCCTAAGACGTTAAATAAGGGCGCTTGTTGGGAGGCAACCCAGCCATCGGTAGCATAGTTAGTGTCTTTCACATTTTTTACTTTGGTTTGATTTGACTTTGTTTTTAGTGTAAAAAAGATACCGTGATCGTTTGCTTAATGTGAAGGACTGAGGCAGAGTCGATACCATCGACCCTTGTATCGATGGTATCGAGATGGGTACAGGTTGGCGGCTACATAAATCGCTCTGCGTCGATACTATCGACGGCCTCGTCGATGGTATCGACACACCAACAAGTTGATTGCAAAGTTGAGGTTGATAGTATCGACATGGGTGTCGATACTCGCGAGATCTCTGGAGATTTTCAGACGAAATTGTCTCAGTGAAGTCGATACCATCGACGGGCCTGTCGATGGTATCGACCCAGTTACAGGCAGAAAGTGGCGGTCGAGCCTCGCGAGGGTGTTGTCCTAAGCAGAGTTCGATACTATCGACTTGCGTCGATAGTATCGACGTGACACGTCACCGATCCGTGAGAGGAGATCAACGACGATCGCTGCATCGAGAGAGTTGATCCGTGGGATGGGTCGATACCATCGATACCCGTCAATAGTATCGACACGTCATCAATCCGGGCCCCCACATCGGGCTATCGACAGCCGTCGATACTAGCGGAAGTACGGATTGTGCTACACGAGTCGATACCATCGACCCGCGTCGATGCTATCGACGGGCACACAGCAACGCCGACCACAGTTATAAAAGGGATGGTTTGTCGTCATATGACGTCACACCTTCAGCGATTTCTTCCTCCACTTGTGCCGTGCGTATTGTTGAGAAATCGGAGCCCGACTACGAGCAAGCAAGGTGAGCATTCTTCCCCGAGCCTTCATCGAGCGACGATCGTTTTCTCCGACCTTCTCCGAGATCCGTCTTCTTCCCTTTCTTCTTCGACAATGGTGCATACTGCCGGCACATCTTCTTCACGCGCGACGCCGATGGAGATCCCAGAGTTCATTCCTCCACCGACTGCGTCTATTTCGTGACCACAGATTGTTCATCCTTCCACAGAAGTCAAGAAGGTCTACGAGGAGATTATAAAGCAAAAGATTGTGCCCATGCGCTACATTGATCGGACAATGGTCCGTGATTTGGGGTTCGAGGCCAATCTTGCCTACGTTCTCAAGGGGCAAGCAAGGCATACGGGCAGGAGGCCCGATGAGATGGAATTCCACACCGACGGTCAGCCATTCTTCGGAGAATGGCCCACATACAAAGAGCTAGTGGCGGAGTTCATGGCGTCGTTGGACATATGCGTCATGCCAAACGACGTTATCGCTATTGATCGGGAATGGATCAAGGGTCGCGTTTCTTTCCGGCTATACAACAATGATTACACTCTCACCCTATGGCAGTTCAATTCCATTTACAACTAGAATCATGGGCAAGATCAGTACCGGAGGCCAGATAATAGGACAAGCTATGATTCTATCTTCGCCGAGCTAGTGACTGCGCCACCTGGAAAATCCGTGAGCTACCACAATGCGGCGGTGGTGGATTTTGAGCATCCGTTCGTGCGGATTCTTCACCACATGCTCTGCACCACCTTGTTCAGTCGTGGTGATCTGTCTCTCAGCAAGTTTCAAGAGACAGACTTATTTTTCCTGCACAAGTTGCTGAAACACGAAGAATGTAATTGGGGCACGTTTTTCTTGACACGCGTGTTGGCTGTCAAGAGGAGTACGCGGAAGGCTCCAATCCACTTTGGAGGGCTCATCACACCGTTAGCCCACTATCTTGGGTTAAACTTCTCCCAGCTTACTCCCCTCTCCAATCGGAGCAAAGTCAACCTGCAGCATCTGCATCACTCCAACCTCATTCTACTTCGTGATGGCCTGGCATATGCACATTGCCATGTTAATCACGCCTATCAAGAGTGTTCACTTCCAGACCCCGTCTTCAACATCAAGGGTGCTCATCATTTTCGATGGCCTGTCATCACCATCGAGAGCTCGGATGAAGACGGAGGAAATGACGACAATGACAATGACGACGATGAGAATGAAGAGGAAGAGGAGGCTTTCACTCCTCTTCGGGCACGAGTGGCACCTAGGAAGCATCCTTGCATGCATCCAGGTGCATCTTCTTCTTACCATCCTCCGCCACCGCAACCACCGCAGCCCTCGCAGTAAAGTGAGGATGTCTACTCAATGCAGGGGATGTATGCCATGCTGCAGGATATTCATCAGACGCAGCAGCAACATACATCGTCATATGTCAGTATTCAGGATACGACAAACTAGCTGTTTGATAATCAGAGGGCAATTTTTGAAAATGAGCGCCTCCTCCTCGACAACCAACAGCACATTCATGACATGTTGCATAGGATGGAGATGCAGTAGAAGCCCTTCTACGATCATTACTGGAGCCAGAATTACTTTGGGGGTATCCACAACCTCCACCCATTCCCCAGTATGATCCGAGCTTTCAGGGGCAATACCGATCTTGGGACCCCATGGCCCCACAGTACCCGCCTCCTCCGGAAGAATGATCAGTATCACTGTTCCACCTTTTAAGGTTGTTTTTTTACTATGAGGCCATAGTCGAATTCAAGCTTAGGGGGGGAGTTGGAACATCTCTATCCTTTAGTTTTCTCAGTTTTTAGTTTTTATTATTTTGTCTTTTGTCATTTGTTGTTTTTCTTAATTCTTAGTTTGTTTGTAGGATCCAAACTCTATCTAGTGTAATTGTGGATGCCTTAAAACATGTGTCATCTCGTTTGCTTGTACATGGGAATTAAGGGAAAATTTAAAAATTTTAGTGTTTGCAAGCTTGTGTTGTTCAACTTTGAGCACATAACTTAAGAAAATGATTGGGTTTGTCAACTCTAAAATAGGAAATCACAACTTTACATGCCTAGAATTCATGAAAAGTGGACGGAATTGGTTGTTTGAGCCTAAACTGACCAAATGATAATGAGACTTTAATTTGAAGTAAGAGAGAGAAACCTCTTAATTACCACACATGTCAATAAGGAGGGACACATAATAATTTTCAAAGGTTCAGTGAATTAGTCTTGTGATCTATCCACCCCATTGTTTTTCATAATCCACCATAAGAATTGGAAGTACATTATGGTTTTAATCTCTTGGATTGCATTCCATGTAGATAGGTCTTACATTGCAACTGTTTTCACATGTTTTGCATGAAAATAAAAAAATTAAAGTAGTTGTACATGCACATTACCCGTAGGTGTGTGTCATTTAGCTGCATTCATATTTTTTTATGCATACAGTACATCATGTATCTTATTTCTTCTGAAACAGTAAGGGTGATTAACTTGTTCCATACCTTCTGAATGCTTCAAATATTTAAGTTATGCATAAAGAAGTGAGCCCAACAAGTAATTCATTGTCATTTATGGATATAAGGGCCTTAAAAGAAAAAAAAACAAGAAGAAAAATTTGAAAAAAAGGAATTGAGAAGTAATAAAGAAGAAGAGGGAGAAAGGAACATGTTCTCACCTGGGAATTAAGAGGAATAAGCACATGATGTAGTTTTCTTAGATATTCCATCTCATCTTGAGACGGGATGTTAGTGCATGCATCATTCCACCCAAATGTAGGCATTAGGGCATTTTCGCTTGCATATGCATCATTTAGGTCATTTTTGCTTTGTGCATGTTAGAACCATATAATGCTTCCATTTCTTCCGCTAGCCACCCATCCCATCCACCCGTTGCTCGAATTGGTAGGCCACCGTGATTTTCTCCTCACTTGTGAATATCAGGAGAGCTGCTTCCATGTAGATGGTAGTTAGGACAAGCAACGTAGAATAGGAGATCACAAGATGCACCGAGTCTGAACTGGCGAATTTTATTATGTTAACTGCCTTATATGATAGTGTTCATCAATTTTGAGGTAGATTTCTGTTATGGATGATTACTGTCGCCTTTAGGGTAATTATCATTTTGTGGTTAGTGAGGGTCGGAATGTGAATGTCCGGTGGGGATCATAAGGTGATGTTTGTTGTGATGATTTGTTCTTTAGTTGACCCTCACAATTCTATTCTAAGGTTTTGTTGCTCGAGGGCGAGCAATGTTTAAGCTTAGGGGAGTTTGATGCGATGATTTTGAGTCACATTTATAGGCTTGTTTTACTTGTGTTTTATGCATTTATTGGTCATTTTGGTGGTTAATATTGCATAATTCATTTACTTCAGTCTATGATATTTCTCAGTGTCAAATCTCCCTTATTCTATTGTTTTGAGCATAAATGATTACAATAATATGTTTTATTTCGGCTTCTGTGGTTTTGTGTTGCAATTTCAGGAAAAACGAATATCTGCTGCTGTCGATACCATCGACAGTGGTTGATACCATCGACACGACCACAGGTTTCCAGCCGCAAGGAGCATCACAGAGTCGATACTATCGACAGGAGAGTCGATGGTATCAATTTACCATCAGGTTGCTGGCGAGAATATAGTCGATACTATCGACCCAGACGTCGATACTATCGACAAGTGGAGCTACATCGACAGAAAAGGATAAAACCGACACCTTAGGATGTCGATACCATCGACCCCCCGTCGATGGTATCGAGTTGGCATCAGGCGCAATAACGAAAAGAAAAGAAGACCAACCGATACCACACAGGGTCGATACCATCGACTCGCGTCGATGGTATCGACACCGTCAGATACAAGTTTGTTTCAGATTGATCTAAATCCAATGGCTGTGATATTTTTGCAACCTAATTTGGTGATTATACCTAATGACGACGGCCAAGAGTAGGGGATCACGTCATTAGCCGCTACACACGTCCCGAGAAGGTGTGGAGAGAAGAACGGAGCCCAGAAGCACTCCCCAGCCGTTCCGGACACCGAAGAAGACGTTTTCCACCGCCGAAAGACTGGAGATCGTGCATTCTACGCCATGGAATGCTTGGATCTTCTCTGTTCAGGGGTTTTATAGCTTATTCACATTTTTCTCCATGTTTCCCCTTTTCTCTACCATGTTTTGCTCTGAGATGAACATGCGGGGCTAATCCCCTTTATCTTTAGGACCGGGAGTAGCCAGGGGAAGCATTGTATGGCAATTTTACCATAGTAATTCATCATTAATCTCTTAAATCTGTGGCATGAATTCATTTTCTCAATTATATTGTTATGCTTGATCACCATAATAATAATCTAATGCCCTTAATTACTTTGAAAGAAGAATTAATGGTTGAAAAGAGACGAATATCACATTAATTAACAAATCCCTTGAACAAGGTGATGTAAGATTAATGGTGGAAACCCAGAGGTCGTTTCTAATACACCTAGTTTAGGGTATAGGTTACTACGACGGTGGAACCGAACTAGACATAGGTAGTGAATTTTACCATGACAGTGGGCAATTATGACTACATGCCACTACCCGGATTGAGAGATGAACTTGAATTATTAGATGAAAATTCATACAATGAAAACCCGCGGTGAAACCACAATCCTAAAGATCTTCACCTGAATTGATTAAATTAAACCTTTAATCATCTGCTTGGTTTTATTTCATTTTATTTTATTTTACAACAACTCTCAAACTCTTTTAATCAGTCTAGTTGATCGCAAACAGTTAATAGTAGTCTACCAATAGTTCAGTGTCCCTGAGTTTGACTCGGGCCTCACAAGGCCTATACTACTCTGACGCGTGCACTTGTGTTTTACGCATGGTTAAATCGTGTCACCTCCTTTCCGGGAATAGCCCAAGTAGTAGTAGGCCATATGCCCTAATGTAAGGCCCAATGCGACCATCTTCATTTCCTTATAGCTCAAGTTAGGATGTACACAGCAGTGTAGCCCAAGTTAGGCTTTTCTATATGAACGAATAGTAATAGAACAGGAAGAGATAGTGTTTTACGTGAAATCTCTTATCTCCAACGTTGAATTCCATTCCCCTTACCTTGAGTGGGACTTTATCCTCACAATTGGGAGACGGCGCCTTCCCAAGCGCCTGATCCCCTCGCCTACCCTAGGTGGGCCTATCAACTTGGCATCAGAGCCCAACCGATCCGATCCACCTATTTTCCCTAACCACCCACCCACCCTCACGAACCCTTCCCTAGCCACCGCCGCAATACCACAAAACCCTAACAGCCGTTCTGACAACAACCAACCCCCACCTCTAACCGGAAACGACCATCACCCCATGATGGACCCGAAGGAACTCACCTACATCCGCGATGCGGTAGACCACCATGAGAAAGGAATAGAAACACTGGCCACTAAACTTGACAGAGTCCTCACTGAACTCACCAAGCTCCAGTCAGCTAAGGGGACACATTCGGAAGACAAAGGAGCACACAAGCATAAGGAACATCGTCGCGATCGATTCAAGCTCCAATTTCCCGAGTACAACAGAGGTGAACCACCAGATCGTTGGTTGAAAAGATGCGAACACTTTTTCTGCCATGGCGAGGTGGACAAACCAGAGGACCGTCTTTGACTAGTGGCCATGCATCTCGTGGACGACACCTTGGCTAATATGCTGCCTACGAAACCACGGGACATACCTACTCTTGGGAACTTTTCAGCGACGACATCAAGGAGCGATTCGGGCCTGCCGAAGCTCGCGGCCCTCGTGGACGCCTCGCCAAACTGAAGCAGACCGGCTCAGTCGTTGAGTACTAGAGAGAGTTCGAGACACTGGCACAACTCACCACATGTTTCCGCGACACCATTCTCTCAGAGATGTTTTTCACAGGACTCAAGGATGAAATCCAGCAAGAACTCGCTTTGCGTGGAGTACCAGAAACAACACCACGCTATGACCTCACCCGCCAAGCTCGCATTGTGGAAGAACAACAAGCAACATGGCCTCGGCCCCCATGCCAAGCGGGATGGAGCCCCAAACCCGAGACAAAAGGAGAGCCATCCACGACGAGAACATCACCAACGATCTACAAGCTCACCCCAAAAGAAATGGAGGAACGTAGAGCACAGAACCTCTGCTACTACTGTCCCGAAAAATTCCACAAAGGCCACAAATGCAAAACACCAACGCTGTTCATCATAGAATATGATGACGAAGACACAAATGACAACAATGACCCCCCATCACCATCTACAGATTAGGTCATCATCCAGAATGGCATCAATGGAAAACCAACCCACAGTTTCAGCCTTCGCCATGGCTGGACTCGGCAACAATGACACCATCCGCCTTTGGGCACAACTCGGTCCCCATAAAGTCCTTGTTCTTCTGGATTCTGGCAGCAACATCAAGTTTATAAGGCCAGACATCATGGACTCTTCACTCAACCATCTTGTCGATCACACATTGGGGTACATCCGTGTTGTAGGAGGCGGTACAGTACCGTATTATCACCGTGCCCACAACTTACCTCTCCACTTGTAGGGCCAACATGAACTAATTGATGCTTTTGTGATGCAGATCAGAAGCTATGACGTCGTCCTGGGAGTCGAGTGGCTGAAAACAAAGGGGCCGTCAACATGGAACTTCATTTGCCACACTGTTCACTTCCTCAACTACAAGTTCCCTTTCTCCTTGCAGGGCCTCAAACCACAACGGGTTCAGTTACTACAACCCGAATCAGCCATTGAATCCATATGTAAAGCTCGCCAACTATTCCTCATCACAAATGAACTACCAGACACATCGACCCCTATTCCAACAAATATATCTAATATTCTCCATAAATTCTAGTAAGTATTCGAGGAACCCACCACACTACCTCCACCACACCCCCAGGACCACCGCATCCCTCTCAAAGATGAAAACACTCCAATCGCCCCCCATATTGTTACCCCCACTACTAAAAGACAGAAATAAAAAAAACAAGTCTTGAACCTTCTCCAGCAGGGCTACATCCAACGCAGTAACAATCCATTCTCTTCCCTTGCTCTCCTTGTCAAGAAATCAGATGGCTCTTGGCAGCTATGTGTGGACTACAGATCACTCAACAAGCAGACTGTCAAGGACAAATTCCCAATCCCTGTCATTGACGAGTTACTTGATGAACTGCATGGCGCTACAATCTTCTCCAAGCTGGACCTATGTGCCGGATACCATCAGATTTGTGTCTCTACATCTGATACAAAGAAAACTGCATTCGACAATCACGAAGGCCATTATGAATTCCGCGTCATGCCCTTTGGGTTATGTAATGCGCCATCGACATTCCAAGCACTTATGAATGAGGTTTTCCGCCCCTATCTACGCAAATTTTTGTTAGTTTTTTTGATGACATCCTTGTCTACAGAAAGATAGTGGACGAACATCTCGGACACCTGCATGTCACCCTACAGACTTTACAAAACGCCAACCTCAAAGTCAAGCTCAGCAAATGCATCTTCGCTACACCGGCGGTGACATATCTCGGTCATATTATCTCTGAGGCAGGAGTTACTATAGACCCAACAAAGCTCCAGGACATTAAGTAGTGGCCCCATCCCCACAATCTCAAAGAACTCCGCGGCTTCCTCGGTCTTTCTAATTATTACCAAAAGTTCATCAAAGGGTATGCTTCACTGGCCGCACCTCTCCATCAACTTCTGCGCAAAGATGCCTTCCATTAGACACACTCTACACCAACAGGAGGACATTCAAGTTATAAGAGGACGCTGCACCGCATCAAGCGTGATTTCTATTGGCATGGACTTCAACAGGACGTTCACAAGCTGGTTCGAGAATGTTCTATTTGCCTACAACAAAAATACGCAACAACTAGCCCAGCAGGTCTCCTTCAACCCCTCCCTGTGCCAGACCAAATATGGGACAACATCTCAATGGACTTCATCGAAGCTCTTCCATCTGTACGGGGGTTACAATGCCATCATGGTGGTGGTGGACAGACTCAGCAAGTATGCCCACTTCACAACTATCAAGCACCCCTACACAGCCAAATCTATTGCCTCAATATTCATGGATAACATCGTCCGCCTCCATGGCATTCCAAAATCTATTGTCTGTGATTGAGACAGAGTTTTTGTTACACAGTTCTGGAAGGAACGTTTCTCTAAAATGGGAACCAAACTTCATTTCTCCACAGCATACCACCCCCAGTCTGACGGGCAAACTGAAGTGGTAAATAGATGCCTTGAAACCTACCTACGGTGGTTTTGTTCCATAACACCCAAGGAATGGTACCAAGCATTATCATGGGCGGAATATTGGTATAACACCTCATGGCATTCAACCACCAATACCACCCCCTTCCAAGCTATTTATGGATGCCCCCTGCCTTCCTTCATTCACTACATCTGAGGCACAACCACTTTGTCGACAGTTGACAGTATGCTAGCAAGTCGTGACTCCATCATTCAACAACTGAAACATTTTCTCTTCTGGTCTCAAAACCGAATGAAGGAACAGGCTGACAAACACCGTCGCCACATCGAGTTTGCAGTGGGTGACCTCATCTACCTCAAACTCCAGCCTTACAAACAACAATCCCTTGCCAATAGAAGCAACTTCAAGCTTTCAGCATGCTACTATGGCCCTTCCCAGTAGTAGAACACATTGGTCCTGTCGCTTACAAATTGCAACTTCCCCGCACTTCTCTCATTCACCCAGTATTCCACATCTCGCAGCTTAAGAAACATGTGGGCGTAGCTCTAACGACTCCACCATCAGAGATACCAGCAATATGGCCACCTACTCCAGCAACAACAAAATTTCCTAACAAAATCCTACAGCGTCGCATGGTAAAGAAAGGGCGCCACGCTGAAGCTCAAGTCCTGGTCTCCTCGGTGGATCTACCACTGGAAGAAGCGCAATGGATCCCTTACGCCAAGCTTCGCAACGACTACCCCACTTGGCCCGACCCGAGGATGTGGTCGGCGCTTGAGGGGAGGGAATTGATAGACCCAGTACCCTCCTTACCGAGAATAGCCCAAGTAGTAGTAGGCCACATGCCCTAATGTAAGGCTCAAAACGACCATCTTCGTTTCCTTGTAGCTCAAGTCAGGATGTACACAGCCGTGTAGCCCAAGTTAGGCTTTTCTATATGAACGAACAGTAATAGAACAAGAACAGACAGAGTTTTACGTGCAATCTCTTATCTCCAACGTTGAATTCCATTCCCCTTAATCTGGGACCCGCCTTGAGCGGGAGTTTATCCTCACAATTGGGAGACGACGCCTTCCCAAGCACCTGATCCCCTCGCCTACCCTAGGTGGGCCTATCACTGACCCGACTGGAGTCGTTCGACCAGATTCCTCCGTCAACAGAACACGGCGCGGGCGTAGCCGCCGAGGGGACAACGACAGTGGCGGTCTTCGGCTCATCTCTTCAATTTGATTAATTTTAACATTGGACAATTATATCATGAATGTAATAATAATAATGTAATTCCTAACTTTAAATGAGTTCTTATTTATCTAACTCAACGACTACCTGCATAGGTTAGAACTTCTAACAATCAAAATCAACAAAGGTTAAAGGAAATGAGCATTTATACTAGTTAATCATTTGATTGCACAAAAGGACAGCTACAATTTTCTGTGAACAAATAACTATATATGTTACAAGAAATAACAATTTGGCTATACTAACACATACGAGTAGGCTAAATCTACTATTTTATCATACTAAGTGGCTATACTCGTTTCCGTCCTTTCCCCTTACCTAGATTAATTGGACTCTTCAATTCCATGCTCCGTCAATTTCCTTAATTAAGCGGACTCTCAAAGTGAATATTGTGGGTGGGCTCTTGTAAACGGAAGCCCTACTTGCCGTTTCGTCATTAGTAGCATCTCGGTCTTGCTGAAACTGTGGAACCGGAAACAAAGAAATCGGTGCATGCTCTGGCAAAAAAGAAGGAATATCCAAGATATGCCGCAAGTCCATCGCTACTCCCATTGGCATCAATTTTGTAGGACTAAAGTTACGGGACGCTCACACCCGGGCGTGAGCGGTTTCACGCGCTGGAAAATCAGCCGTGAAATCAGCCCCTCTAAACCGCACACGTGGCGGATGGTGATTGGTTGGTCTTTTTAAAATTATGCAATAGACAAATAAATTTGTTTCGCTTATAACTTCTGAACTGTAAAGAATTTTTTAATAAAATAAAAACCGTTGGTTTCGTTACGAAAAATGCAATCTAACAAGCTAATATTAACATATTTTTGAGAAAAAATACAAAATGATATATACCCAAATGCATAAATATGACGCCTAAATAAGATAATTGACGCCCAAAATGATTCATTGATACCCAGAAGTTTAAAATGACACCCAAAACAACATAACGACATCCAAATAATCTGTTTGACACCTAAGACCACTTAATGGCACCCAAAATGGTTCATTGACACCCATCAATATAAATATGATGCCCAGATAAGATAATTGACGCCCAAAATGGTTCATTGATACCCAGAAGTTTAAAATGACACCCAAATAAGGTATTGACACCCAAAATAACATAACGACACCTAAATAATCTGTTTGACACCTAAGACCACTTACTGGCACCCAAAATGGTTCATTGACACCCAACAATGTAAATATGACGCTCAAATAAGATAATTGACGTCCAAAATGGCTCATTGACACCCAAAAGTTTAAAATGACACACAAATAAGGTATTGACACCCAAAACAACATAACGACACACAAACAGTCTGTTTGACACCTAAGACCACTTAATGACACCTAAAATGGTCCATTCACACCTAGAATTATAACGACGCCAATAAATGACTAATGACACCTATAAATTGCTATTGACACCCAAAGATGGTTAATTGACGCCTAAAATGGTTCCTTGACATCCTTAGTAATCTATTTAATATAATTTTGATATTTTTTTGTTAAAAATATATCAATATTAGTCTTGTTGGAATGCATTTTTCATAACGAATCCAATGATTTTTGTTTCGTTAAAAAATTCATCACAGTTCAATAGTTATAAGCAAAACAAATTTATTTGCATATTGGACAACCTCTACCAACTTATCCAATTAAAATTCACCACGTCAGCACCCCAATCAGCCTTTTCCCCCAAGAAACCACCTCTGCCCGCGCGTGAGGTGCGCTTGCACCCGCCCGCGCGTGACATAACTATTTCCGAATTTTGTATTAACTGCAGAGCAGTGGACATCATGCCAACAAGATTTGATGGCAGCACAAACCATCATATTGTTCTCAGAAGATGTGATTACTCGTCCACTCCCCCATCACAACCAACTCGGTACTGTAAACCTACGGCTGCATGACCATCCGCTTTGGTACTGATGGTGGTGTGAATTTTTATATTGCTACCAGAGGAGGAATACCACGATGACCCAGTCACTACGTATCATAACCATATGACCCAACCACTAGGTATCACAACCCGTCAGACTACTTAGGATAAGGAATATTTTAACAGGCATGTGACACCCAGCCATGATCCAAGTGATGACACGTCAAGAACAATGTGATCTCCTCCTTTCTGGTACCCAACAGGACTACCAGGACTATGGAGATAATACTTGGCATTGGCGAGGTTTCCTGTAGGCGCTGGGGCGGTTCATAGGCAGAAAAAACTTCACTACTTCAGCAGGAAAGCGTGCTAACTTTTCCGCGACATTTGGCAGAATTTTTCTGTTCCATCGACAGTACTTTTGGTTCAAAAAGAATATCACAACAAACCTTTTGCTCCCACTACAGTGTTAGTGCTCTATGGTGAGTTGATCATTTACAAACCCGCTTCAGTTGATTATTTCCATTGTTAGTAGTCGTTGTCGTGGGGTCAATATTGTTGGCCTACGTTTTCTTTTAGTAAATTGTTGGTTTTCCTAATACATAAAGGTTGACTTATGCAATGCTTAGTATTGTTGTTGCATATCTTCCAGATGTTTTATATCAGCTAATATATTTATGAGTATAGATCTGTTGTCATCATATGTCCATAGATTGTTTTAACATACTTTAATTGCTGTTTTTGACCTTACACAATGGTAACAGTAAGTACGTTTTTCTTCGCGAACCAAAACAATTGTCACCCTTGGCATTTTGTCAACATGATATTATATATTGGGAATAATGATTTTTAGATGAATAGAAATGTAACAAAAATCATACAATTTATTGCAATCATGAAAAAATTCTTTGTTGACGGGTCATCCTACCATGGGAAGCTCTAGGTCTATGTGTGTGTGTCCATTAAACTTGCGAACTCAATTCTCCAGATTGGCTATATGTAAGCTTGATGTTGCCTCTCGCTACAATACATATGAACCCTCAGGTATGCAAATTAGTTGAAAGACCATGTACTTTGAAACCAACCAAAGCCCATAGTCTATTATTATGGTGGTCATTGATTTTGATAATGAGTTCTGGGAACACATTATAAAATGTGAAACATCCACATATGGGATACTTAAAAATCCATTTAAAATTTTTATATGCTAGCAACACATATTAATCAAGACAAGGGAAATGAACCAAGTATACAAATGAATAACTGTAGTAATACTATCTTTAGATGTTTATGTAGGGTTGATTTTATGTTACATGCTATTTTTGGATGAGTAAATATAATATGATTTTTATACTTTTTATGTTTAGGTAAATAACAACAAATGACCAGATCCAAATAGGGTTGTCAAAAAATTCTAAACCCAAACAGGACCTAACCTAGAGTCTCAACTCGAGATAACAATTTGATCTCAATGTGTTCTAATTTAAAAATTACATGAACTTGACTACCTCATTTTATGGTATTTTCAACCCAAACTCGAACTAGACCATATTCATTTTTTAAGTTGATTCTGGTCGGAATCAAATAAATGTGTGATGTATACACAAAAGAGAAAAATATACTCATTTAGTTTAATTACCTTCTTTATAATTTTTTAATCTAATAAAACACTTTATATTACAAAACAAGTCATATGTTCAAAACTAGAACTTTCATTTTGATCAAAATTATAGCCCAAATATCAACCCAAACCAATCACGACCTAGAATTGTGACAACCCTAAATGTAACTTTAAATTCCCAAAATTTATTAACATATATAAAGTTTCATTATATGGCTTGGTGCTTTATTTGAAAGGATAAAATAAAACTCACTATGCATTTAACTTGCAGACAAAAGCATATGAGAATGAACATGAACTATTGAGATAAAGTGTACACAATTGTTCTTGCATTCATAGGAGTGCTTTAAACAGAGATAGTATATGAGTTAATAATAAACTGTACACACTTATACAAGTATTAAAAATAAGAAAATGTATGACGTAGCATAATGATTCAAGTAGGAGATGTGCTTCCGTATTAAGTTTCATCTAAACTAGCTAAATGTATTGTTTGTGAAAAGATCATTACCAAGGCAACGAGATATTGACTACATCCTTATATATGGAATGCTCAACCTCCCACCATGTGCTTTAAATTTGGTAGTTTCTCATTTAGTTTGTCTCAAAACATGAATGCTATTCTACAAAAAACTGAATACTTATATTATTTATGAATGTCTATTCTACAAAAAATTGAATACTTATATTATTTATGAATATCTATAGGACGTGATATTTTCATGAATCACATGTTATAAATATGAATACAAATAATGCAACAATACAATTTTAGTTCATATGTAAGATGTTATTACACCGTTAGATATTTACTTTCTAAAAAATAGTGCTTAGTTAAATATTTCCTTATAGTGGGGAATATAACATGTTGTCATTGTGGTTCATGATACACGCCAGTTTTTCAGGACTGAATTTCTATTTTCTCTATAGAACAAGGGAATTATGTTTCACAAATGTTCATCAATAAATAAAATGATCTTTCTTGTACATGTCTTTCATGTAATTTTAACCACCACAATAGGCATAGATTA
The DNA here is from genome assembly GCA_963693085.1 of Alisma plantago-aquatica. Taxonomy (NCBI): domain Eukaryota; kingdom Viridiplantae; phylum Streptophyta; class Magnoliopsida; order Alismatales; family Alismataceae; genus Alisma; species Alisma plantago-aquatica. The sequence continues at coordinate 33,181,911 of OY856414.1, forward strand.
AGAATGATGTGATGTTATATATGGGGTAGTATTACTAACATAGGTTTTTCTTACCAATATAACTTTTTGTATGTGCCACCACACTTGGATATGGTCTAACTCATATTGTTTTGTACTTGGAACTATCAACAATCATCCTACTAACATCCGAATGCAAGAAACTTAGATTTCAAGGGTTACTTTGAAACAAAGAATCTTTGATCTAGTAAGACAAGGTACAAGTTTAATGTTTGATTGTATATACTTCATTAACATCCATATTGAATAAATTAGGCTTTTATTGAGTATTAAAAATACACATCATAGTCGTTCCTCCCCCTGGTAGTATCATATATTTGAGAATTAACATGAATGCTAGATTCAAACTTCTTGTTTCCACTATTATACTATTTATAATATATTAATATTGATTTAATATAAGCTGAAAAAAGGATTAAGAAGTTCTTTATTGGTTAGTTTATAGGGTGTTATATAGTAGTAGACACCATTGTTATGGAAAACTAACTATCACTATATCCTATATAAGAGTGATTTGTATGTATCATTGGAAATATTAGGAACAACAAACATCCAACTTGGAGTAACACACTTCCAATAATCTATGGTGTAGGATGCATACAATCTTTTGGATTCTATTTAGGACTTGTCTCCTTCTATATCAGTAGCATATTCCTATTTTTAATGACATTTGCTAGTTTTTTTTATTTCGAGCTTTTGTTCAATGATGTGTACACCCTTAATCATTAGGCACAAACACCAATATATAGGTCATTCAATCCCTTTCCATGAATACTAAATTTTCTAATTTATCATATTAGTTAGTTTAGATGTTATTTAACAAAAAAAACTTTAATATTTAGTGCAAAGATTAATAATAAGTTCAACTACAATAGAGGATGATGTTTCTCTTAGTATTTTGATTTTTTCTGCACTCTATTAGTATTAGTTTTCTTAGAAAAGATTAAAGATTTCAAAGTACATATATGGCCATTATATTCAAGTATTTGTCTCATTCATTACACTTACTTTTGGAACATATTATGCTATATACCTATTATTTCACACATATAACATATGCTAAATATATCACTTGATTTTTGCTTATTCAAAGAATCTATGTTTCTTGTGTGATACAACTAATATATTATGTATTGCCTTATGATTAACATAAAAAAGGAACACGATAAAGACATTGATATTCGTAGGACATATGTGACATGGTTATAAAAAGATAATGCATGTTCATAGTTTCTATGAATTTCATGATTAGCTGGTATTAAAAATCATTGTGCCTATTTTGTGTGTGATCGAAAACATTTAGTGGTCAAGCACCTATCCATACGCTTCATAGAAATTTGGTATATTGCATATTTTTGTGGGTTGGATTTTACTATATTCAACATAGTTGCTTAATCCTAATTGATATGTCGAATACTTTCCTAGGAATTAGTTTTCCTTATTGTAATACCAAAAATTCAAATTTTAAAATCCTCATAAACTTGCATGATAAGTTTCCTTTCCCTTTCCATTTTTATTTGATTAATATTACAATCTACAAATCTTTCATGAAGAAACTCAATGATGAAAATATGAGAATGGTTAGGATTTTATATGAGAAAACAATGTGTGTTTGAAGAATCTGTATTCATAATAAATACATGACACAAAACTTACATCAATACAATCTTTGGAATGATAAAAATGAACATGAACCAATAACAAAGAAGAAAATTGAAGTTTAATCTTTAAGTAGAAAAATAATGAAGACATAGAGGTAATTTGAGTCAATTCCTCAACAAAAGGATAAAGAAAAGAAAGAGGAACATATGAAGTAATGTCTAAATATTTTTACAACTAAGACATAGTGCATGTTAAGTGTGTACACAACTTTTCAATATGATGATCTTTTCACAACACAATTTTGCTAATATATCTTCTAATAATAGATATGTTCAAAGCATGTGCATTAACTAGTAATAAAATATGATAAACCATTGCATTTTATAAACTTATAGAAGATTTAAACAACTATTTTTGTTTAATTTTACAATTGGCTGAACCTAACACTTTGATTCTTTATTATGAATGATGATAACAATGCTCAAAGGTTCAGTTTTGTATGTTCCTGTATACATGAATGAATAGTGTGGCATTGATCATGAAAAAGTACAAGAAATTTTGGGAAATGTCCAGCTGAGAGGCAGGCATGTCAATCTTCATCGTCGCTAAGGGCATATTGTTTTAGGAGTGCTTTACAAGGTTCCAGGGGCTCCTTCTTGAGGAATCCGAGGGAGTTGGGATATCGTATATTGGTGGCGAGTCCACTGTTGGTGGTAATGAGAATGCGAGCCCGGTCCCTGCCACCCTTGATCTCATCACAACCCTTTTGGGGGCTGCTTACTAGCACCACCTCACATATCTCCTCCTCATGGTCATGCTCCACCTTCAAATGGTATGTTCCTGAAGGGTCAGTCTCTCCACTCAACTCATGTAGAACCTCATGGGTCGTGGAGTTCCTACACTCCAGTCTCACCTTGGCGCCTGTATTATTAGATCAGGTGTAAGCATGTTTACAAAACTAAGCAAATAATATTCCTTTATTTGTTCGTTTAAGAGCATATGTACCTCCGATGTACTCCGTGAGGGTGGTCTCGAACCCAGCGCGACATGTGTCACAATAGACCTTGCCTTCGAGGACAAAGGTTGTCATCTTGCCTTTGTGCTCTTCATGGGTAGAAACGGCCATAGTGGCCGAAAAGAAGCAAAGAACAACCAGGGTGACCTCGAGCTTTGCCATCTCTACTTTGTTCTTTCCGATTGTCTTCTCCATTCTCAGATCTTTATATGATATTTAAGAAAGAAGTACAGCTGGATTGACAGGGGGCCATAGTTTTCTCTGTTCTTTTTGTGGTTAGAAGACCGGATCTAATTGTGTTGAGGAGCCGTAGCCATCCAATATTTGGTATGAATTTGGCCTACCTCATAGTGAAAATGACAAATGGCTATTTTTGGCGTGGAGTTTGTTACTCAAATCTCGTCTGGATGGAGCTTGTTGTTGTGTGTGCTTTCCAGACAACAATTCCTTTTACATGGATTGCAATTTAAAGGGGCACACACCTTCTGTAATCATTATATGTTTTAGATGATTTTTTTATTAAACTTTATTATGGAGGCAGACAAACACATTGTTTCATTCATCTTTCACACTTCCTTATCAGTAAAATACAACTAAAATAATAAAAAAATTAGGTTTTAATCAAGTTCTCTATGCAACATACATACACTTGCACTTACATTCATAAACACTATACGTTGTTGTTCGAATAAACACATACTATATGAGAAATACAACTAGTTGCCTACTCTAGACAATGAAGAGTGGCTATATAATGTTCCTATAATATTAGTATTTTTTTCTTAACTAGTAAAAGCACATTCTTTGCATGTGACACCTATAAATAACTAATGTATGCTATTATAAAAAATTAATGACATAGTAAGAGAATTTATACAACAATACCTATGAAAAACTTTATTCTCTTCAAAAAGAAAGATTACATTATGATTGCATTTAATATTTTTGAGATAGTTTTATTAGTCTTCTTTATTAGATTTGTTTTCCTTATATCCATGTCTTTATCATTATTCAACCAAGAGAATCATTCCATTGTCTTACATGACATATTGCTATGACTACTTTCAGCATACAACATAGTTGGTTCTTCAATTTTTTTTACAAATAACAACTTAAAAATTTGAACTCCTTACTTTATAGTAATAGAGTTAAGATTAACAACCATGATGATTATCAATTGGTGTTTAGTCATTGTTGTTAGTTTCAAGTTAAAATAAGGCCTTTCTTTAGTAATCATTCAATACAAATAAGGTGTTTTTGTTCATGTCATTTACTATATAGTTAGCATATTAAAAATAGATTAAATACAATAAACCTTGAAATAATTCTCTATGATACTATAAGAGAATGCATATATTACTTTTTTTGTGTTCCGAGTTCACCAATGTGAATGTCAAATGAGAATTCTAAGATTTTGATATGTATTTTAATGTTATTATCGATAATGAGTTCTAGTAATTCCAAGTATCTTTGTTAGATTTAAGCAAGATTCTTATGTAAATGGGAAAATTCTAGTCAAACATGTTATTGAAATATGCTTGTGAATCTTCTTTTAGTTAATAAATATTCATAGTACATGCTATCTTTTCATAACCAAACTTGAATCACATAATTTTTCCCCCCTATTAATATATTTTAAAAAACCCAATGATGAAAATTTGCCTCTTCTCTTACAAACTATGTTCATCATCATTTCCATACCAAAAGAACATGTATGACAGTTTAAAATGCACAAGAGAATTAAGATCTTAAATGAAACTTCAATAAAGAGAAGTGTCTATGATAACCAATCTTAAAGTTCATTTGCAACATTAAATGGGGGATTTCTTTGAGTTCTATGCCTGTACTTATGACTTGAAAATAAGTAAATTTAAATGCAACTTATGAAATTATGAAATTCATATTAAAATTATAAATGACATGAAAATATTGTTTTCTTTTTTTTATACTACAATAATCACATTATAATTGTATTTTTCATAATTTCTTCTTTGGATGTCAATAAATCTTTTAATAATATATGTATAACTATTTAAAAACCCAAGAGGAAAATTGATAATTAATAACACTTATAAATTATTTAATTTGTATAATGTGGATAAATTATTTTTGATTAATGTTTGAATTCATATGTAAATATTGATTTCCATATCAAATAAGGTTTCTAATCAATTATCACACTATGTCATTAATAAATCATCAATGTACAAAAATATAAATATAATTAGGTTTATCCTATGAATGTAATAAAAACATTTGAATCATATTTATTACATATGTCTATGTATGCTTCATTTAATATAACTCATAAGCTTCCACTACTAGGGTTGTAAACAGTGCATGTACGGTGCGGGTCTGTCCATACCCATCTAATTTAGTGGGTCCAGTTCTAATTCTAGACCCGCATAATACAAAACCTGGATCCGCACCATACTCGTACCTATAATTATTACGGGGAAGAGGTTCTATAAAATATCAAATTATTTATGTAAGAGAAATGACTATGTTCTATATATTTTAAGACAACTAGATATTGTTATTATGTAGTATGTTAACATGCAATAATTATATTAGATAATGCTATATTTTATACATTAACATTAATTGAGTTAATTGTTTACATATTTGTAGTCATCATCATAACGTTTAACTTATGTAGAAAGTAATGTAAATTAGTAGACATTTTGATTTTTAAGTTTACATTTAATGTTCATTATTGAAACTAGAATAATTAATTCTATATATATGACTAGTCTCAACTTTATTGTGGTTAGAGTAGGATATAATCTCAAGAATTATATTAATTATAATAGTAAAGTATGATATATATAACATGTTATTTAAGTAGTTACTTATGTATAGTGGGTGCACGGGTCTAGCAGGTCTGGTCCAAGCATACCCATTATTAGACCCGCTTATATGCGGATCCAAGGGTATACGGGTCCAAGGGTATGTAGGTATAAAAAATTAGACCCGTGACGAGTTTTTTAAGGGTTCGAATTTATGGTCCGCGGGTCTACCCGTACCTATTTACAACCCTACCCACTACTATGGGATCTAGTACGAGATGGTGTTTCAATCGACGTTGTACTAATAAAAATTTGACACCTTCATTGTTGTAGGAGATGCAATTATGATATTATATGATAGTTGAGCTTTATTAAATTTTAAAAATATTATTTCTTATATATTAATAGTAATTATTAAAAATAAATGTCACTCTAAAATATAATATAGTTTCTGAATGAAATCATTTAATATTATTTTCAGTTGACATATATACTTAAATTAATATAAGTTCATAGACTAAAATTTTATGAAATTTGAAATTAATATAAGTTCATAGAATCAATTCTATATAGGAGATACAATTATGATATTATGTGATAGTTGAGATTTATGAAATTTGAAAAACTCTATTTCTTCTATAATAATAATAATTCTTTCTTAAAAATGAATATCACTCTAAAATATAATATAGTTCCACAATCACATCATCAAACATCATTTTCAAATGACATATAATAAATTAATATAATTTCATAGTCTAAAGTTTTCCTAATTTAGAAATTTAAAATTTAAAATATTTCATGTTGATATCCATCATACTCTTCAAATCTCAATCTTATGCCTTCATGTTTTATAGTTATATTGCTATTTTCTACCTTTGATTGACATGGCATACATCAGAAGTTCCAAATGAAATTGTGTGTGTTCCTACATATTACACGTCAAATTCACATAACCTGATGTTAGCATGAGTAATGATATCCCCCATATATATAATTTCTACTTGATGGCTTTCTTTTAATAAAGTGGAAGTAAGTTGATGTCACACATTTTTTGGTATGTGAAGAAAGAGGGTATCTTGGATAACAAAATAATTGTGTTGCATGTACTTCTAAGTGATCTAAGAGGATGGTTAGGTGTTGCTAAGGTAAATTCCTAATTAGAGTTTGTATAAGCAAATCTTCCAATATTAGATTTGTGTTTTAAAATTATTCCCTATTTTTACATAAACTAATATATATATAGTCAATAAGATGTACAAGTATATCTTGGTATTAGATACTACAATGTCAGAATAAGAACTTTTTTTTGTATAATGCTCTTTATGATTTTTTTATATATTAGAGTGACCTTTTTCAAATGGTATATGGCTCATGCATGGAAATGAAATCCCATGTTTTTCTTTAGTTTACTTTTGTTTTAAACAGAGTAATGTGACAACTCTTAGCATTTAAAATTGCCCAAAAAGATATTATAGACTACCTATATAGTTAATTATATTGCACCTTAAAAAAAATTCCCACTTCATATAGTTACAAAACTATCATTTACTAATCGTATTGAAATATTGCAGCTACAAAAAATTAATTGTTTCAAAACTATGCCTGATGAAATTATATTCTTGCACAATAAAAAAACATGTATCTAGTCCATCTTTCTTCTTGATAGAGTGTAATATCATACTAAAATTCCTTAAATATTAATATTTATCCATCTAATGCAACCTACTTGTGAATTAAATTGTGATTTTCCTAATCATTTGTATATTTATATATTTAATGTTTTAATGTTCTATGTTGTTACCAGTTCTTGGGCCCTTACCAAGCTTTGGGTTCTCAAATAGTGTGGTCTCCCTCCTTTTATGACATATTTGCCAAATATTTCATTATTCGTGAATGATTTTGTTAAATTATATCAAGATTTCAAATTTTAGGATCATGAATAAACAAACATTTATCATTGTAAATTATTCTAGTATGAGTTAATAATATTTAACAATGGTTTCACCAAAATATTACAAAGATTATACATATTCTTGTTTTACAAGTACACAATTGTATTGATATAAATTCTTAATTGAAAAATACAATCACACATTTTCATGGGTGTAAAAAAATAGATGTATATTATTGATTGCCTAGTAATATATGTGTAAGCATAAGTCTGACTGAAATGTTTGCAACTTCATTCTTTCCTACTTCATTTATGCCAAGAACACAATGACATGTATAAGGTGTAGAACACAATGATGCCATTGCCCCACTTACTCCTTTAAGACATGTTATGTTAGTGACTTCTCCTATGTGTTTCCTCTAGTTATTAACTAAAATAAAATGATAAGAGGTCACATAAGTTGTTTAAGAAGTCCAATTCTTTATAACAGGAAGTGATAGCCTTCCTTGATTGTGGACTTTGAGGTATTTATTATCTCTTCAAATATATATGAGGGCAAGATCGTGCATGAAATTGCCAACTCATGCTATGTAGTTTTCCTCTAATAATCTTGACTCTGCTTTCACTATAGCAGATAAAAAGTATTTATTCAGTTGACTTATAGAAGAAGGAAAAATTTGAAATTAAGACGTGGATATCAAGAAACAACTTGTTGCTCTAATTAATTTTTGTTTAGATTGTTGTGGGAAATGGCATTTAAGATACATGCATGGCATTGGTATATCCTTACCTACCAGTAGATGCACTTGATATGAGTTCATATTCAAAGAAGCCCCACCCTAAAGAATCTATGAAAAAAGGAGCAACCGATTAGAACTAAAAGAACTTCATTACTTCAATCCGTCGTAAAGACATTGAGAAGTGTTGTAGTATAGGGTACAGTTGAATGGCTTGTTGAACTTGGGCACAACAAACTAAAATGGTTCTTGAACTATAGAGCATTCTAGAAGTTATATAGTGGTGTTGCAGACAAACCTCATCTTTAAATGGCACAAAGATTAGTTATTATATATTTCATCCTATTTATAGATTTAAATTTTCCAAAGAAACCAACAATAAGGATTTCAAAAGCGATATTCATTGTGGACATCATATTACTTTCCAATTAAACAAGAAATAATGACATAAGTAGTGTAGTTTACAACTAACATGAAAATGTAAACATGGCCATTTAGCACTTTTGCTTGCATTATATATGGGAGCATGAATGATATCTTCTTACATCAATGTCGACTTAAGTATTATAGCCTAAAAGTAACACAAAGAGTAAATCGATGGTGGTAGTAATCAGTTTGCCATTTGCATTAATTGATATTAGCTATAAAGGGGAGTATTCCTGCATTGGAAACAAATAAATAAGGAGTAAAATTACCTTGAAATTAAACTGGAGGTGAACTCTCTAGCAATCACTATACCATACAGATCTCGATCACATGCAATTATAAGATGGTAGAAGTAACACCATTGATATATGATACATCTGGATGTAACCATCAACTAAAGATAATACTTTTATATGTTCACAACTAAGTCTCAAACCGTCACAGTAGTTTTTGAATCCCAAATATGACCGGATAGCCTTGAAAACCATAACTACCGCTGAATTAGATCAAAGCCATGCCACAATTGGCGGAAGATAGGATTGGAGTATTAAGGGTGCGTGGGTAGGTATCGTAGTCGATGGTCGGCTGCTGCCACGGTCTTAATAGATCATGGATGTGTAGAAAGGAGGCCAAAATATGGGCGTAACTGTATCTACTGCTGCCAACGACCGCGCCCTGGAAGCATGTCGTGGACTGGCTTTTTTTCAATGTGGAATCATGTCGTCTGCTGATTGTTTTTGATTGAATTATGTCATTTCTAGCTATTTGTTATGGAGTCGATAAAAACAATCTATCAGGAAGGGGGTAGAAAATGAGGGGAAGATGGAGGGAATGTTCTGGCGTAACTATGTAATGGCCCACTGAATTTGAGCAGAAGATGACTAAAGGGAGCATGTACCTATTTTTTAGGCCCAATCTTTGCCATGATTTGATTGAAAAGGGAGCACGACAAAAGAGTCATGTGGATTGCGGGGAAGAAGAGTCCTACTATTTTACATGATTCAGGGGTTCAGGGGACGGAAATGAGTATTCACACTTAGTAGAGTAGAATAGTAGATTATGAAAGTAACACAATATAGAATTACATCGAGATGGAAGGAAGACGGGCAACAAGCTATGATGCCAATCCTTTCTGGATAGCAAAACCAATCCTTTAATATACTACATCCATATATTTGGGGGTCATGATGATGTTACTATACATAACATTTTGAACCATCTTTAGAAGTCTCACAACGTCGGTGCTAAGAAACCAAAAGTGTCAAACCTAAAAGGTATGAAATGTGTTGATTGTCGATGCATGCTTTCTCATTCTTGGCTACTTTGACTGAGGCAACTTTGAGAGTAGCTTGTCCTACGGTAAATACTCCACCACTCAGGTTCACAAGTCGAAAACCCTCATAAAATCTACACATGCATGCTTCCCTTCAACTCATTCAAAAATAAAGATATTAGCCAATCTAAGTGTTGATTTCTCCTCCTAAGGATCAGTCTAAAAGTTAACGACTGCCTCTTTCTTAGAAGCATCTTGCATGTTAGAGTACCTCATAGGTTTTTGTAATGACCCCACCTTCCGGTAACCCCCAATTAGAGGAGACCAGAAGGTCAGAGCCGTTATCCCAATTAACATGATCAAAGGTTCAACAATTAATCAGTAATAATTATGAAATTCTATCAAACTAAACTGAAATATGGTATAAAATAAAACTTTGCATACCTTTTTCAAAAACTTGGATATCTACTTCTATCCACATCTGGAGTCTATTCTAACTAATCCTCCTTTGTACTTTAATTCTTATTTAATTCCACATATGCCACTTCACTGTTTGTCCTTTTCATTCTTGTGCCTAACACGCTGATAACACCAAATTTTGTGATGTTTTTGACCCTTATTTTGTTATCAAAACTGCCCTTTTAAACTGTTTTCCTCTCCTTTTATATGTACTTTTGCAATAACCGACCACACTACGCTCTTAACTCAATATTTCCATCTTTTGTAGAGTTTTCCTCCATTTTGGACTCATTTATCATCAATAAGGCCGTTCCGGCCCACAAACATGCTCCACCTGCATCGGCCTTCCAGCCGGCCGATATGCTCACTACTCGACAGGGTAGCACGATACATCGACGCGTGACGTGAGGATGCCGTGCAAGAAGGAACCGTCGGACGGCACGCCTCTTTACCCGATAGGGAGCCGAGCCCGCCACGACAACTCAAATGTATCGCGCGATACCGGCCACCCACTGACAGGCGCCACTCGCCACGATGCCCAACAACCGACATCCTTGTACTGGGCGATACTGATATCGGCCGTCCACCCATTCCGCGATGATAAGGAAGACACGTGGCGCCCTGAGCACCATAACTTCCCCAACCGCTGCATATAAATAGCAGCTATGTGAAGCCGAAAAGACAGGTCGGAACCCTGCGCAAGTCACTTCAGGAAAGCTGCGAAGAGCTAGTGTATCATGCCTCAGTGTTCGTGCCGGGCGATTCTAGGTGAGAACTTCCTCATCCCGAGAGGGAAGGAATGGTTCACTTAGAGTCGCTCCGGGCAACACTGCAGGCCGATATCGGCCGATAAGGATCCACGACATAAGAGACCGATTCTAGGAGCATCGCTCTATCCCGACACGATACTGAACCCCGATACACATCGCCCGTCACGACGTGTCACCCGAGAGGGTGCCGCCCGACATGATCATATCGGGCAAGGGTCCTCACACGATGCAATCTGCCCGTCACGGCATGTCGCCTGAGAGGGTGTGCCGCCCGACACGATTGTATCGGGCTAGGCTCTTGCCCGGTATCGGGCTGGAGGGTCCACCGTAGTCTATCGTCCTTCTATACCAAGAAGGCGACATCTATCTTTATTTCAGTCATTTATTTCTTTTACTTATGCAAGTTAATCAGAACCTTATTTGTTTATGGAAATAGAAGAGCTTAATTACCTACTGCTTTATGTTTGGTACCTTTGTTGGATGATCACTCTGTTTAACATCTGAACTCTAGCTTGCATGCTTGGATCACGTTTCAATTAGCTACCGAACCGTGTTTTCCCGTTGCAACAGTCTCGAGAGAGGTGTTGTAGCTCTAGTGTTTGATTCGATTCTGGAGTACGAGAGTGCCCGGGATCGGAGTTGCTTTAGTAACCTTTCCACTCTAATTTAAGTCTAGCAACCTCGAGAGGGGTGTTGATGCTTGATTAGAGGTACCCGCTCTGAGTGGAGGGGTACGGGACGTTTCTGCTGCCGCTTGTTTTACTGAAATTTTCTCCTTAGTACCTTGATTTAGCTTTAGTATTGTCTCTCTGTTTCTGTTGCATGAAAACCCCTAAAAAATGATTAATACTTAAAACCTTAATCTTTCTTGTAACTCCAGTTGGAGATAGTTTTCTTTTGTTTTGACAATCTTACCCAGTTGTTCTCTTTGGGGAATTTTACTATCTCTTTTACCTCTTTGCCGGAGTGTAGCGTGTCGATTCCGAGTTCTCAACACTACCACCCTTGTCCCTGTGTTCGACCCCGTATATCTACTTCGACCCCGTATATCTACTTTGACCCCGTAAACAAAGTTGCGGGGGCCTAGAAGGTTTCGGGTTATAAATGTAAAAGTCCGACAACTTCAAATCCGCCTCCATTTTTGGACGCGCGATTTAGGCCGGTCAACTTTTTGGCGCCATTGCCGGGGACAAGGCAAAACGACACTGTGTGACGAACCCGAATCCACTAACTACACTCCCATGCCTCAAGCTTAGAAATGAGCTTGACAACACTCTTTTCTTTCTTTTGTTATTATTACTATCCTTTACCTGAAATGAATATATCAAATTATCCAATAACAAAATTTTCTAACTTGATTCTTTTCACACTATCTCAGCTACTCAGAAGGAAGGCACCTTGCTCACCTGAGCATCGACATAACCTAACATGCCGCCTCGCATTGAACAACCTCTTTCAGAGGGCGAACGTCAAAGGAGGGCTAGACCTAACTCCCCTCCAACTGAAGAAAATGACCGCTATGACGGCCGTGATCAACATGAAGATCCAGAGGGAGAGCAGTCCGAGGATGACCAACACCGAGATAGATGTCATCACCATCGAAGGCACAGAAGGAATCATGACCAAGAACATCGCCGAGAAGCCAACGACAGTGAAGATTCAGACGAAGAGGAGAAAACTCTGAGGGAGTTAGCGTCCACGAAAGCTGACAATTCCCGGTGTCCCGTCATTGTCCCGCGTTTCAACGCTGCAAATTTTGAGCTCAAGCCATCTGTGATCTCCATGATCCAAAATAAAAGCTTCAGGGGGAGTTACAAGAATGACAACCCTTACCAACACCTAGATGCCTTCAAAAATATATGCAACACCATAAAAATGTGGGGGGTTCCCCATGAGGTCATCTACTGCAAGGGCTTCATCTTCTCCTTGGAAGACAAAGCTCTATCATGGTATCTGGGGTTGCCCCACCAAGCCCTAAATGGATGGGGAGCTCTGGCAGATGCTTTCATAAACAAGTTTTATCCAACTGAGAGGACTGTAAGGAACAGACAGAGGATAACCTCCTTTATGCAGAAACCCAATGAAAACCTCCACGATGCCTGGGAAAGATACCAGGAATACCAGAGGGACTGCCCTTACCATAACTACAAGAAGGGTTTCCTAGTAACTACCTTCTATAATGGTATGACTCCCGATGAAAGGGTGTCACTGAATGCGGCAGTAGGAAGTGACTTCCTAGGGAAGAAGCCGAGCAAGTCTGAAAAGATCATCAAAAACATGGACGAGCTGCAAACTGGCACTGAGTATGATAGATCTGACAGAGGGCAGGCTAGGAAGGTCAGTGAAGGACCCTCTCTTGAATCCAAGGCTCTGGAGTCTATAACTTCTCAGATACAGAGGATCGTGACTGATGTCAAGCAGCTAAAGGAGTCTGGTGGTAAAGGGAAGAAGCCAGTTGAAAAAGTTATGAAGTGCGTGACCTGCGGAGAAGGAGGGCATGGGGTAGATAGTTGCATCTACACCCGACCGGATGCGTCAAGTGATTCTGACTCTGAGGCCGAGGGGACAGAAAATGTCTCTTTTGTGAACTTTAAAAGGTCGGACCACCCCAGTTTCAGCTACGACAACAAGGATGCGGCTGAGAACTCACATCAGCTGCACAGCTCCTCTAAGCCACCCCAACCCTTCGAGAAGAGAGGAGGACTGAGCCAGTACACCAAGAACACCTCCTTCCAGACGAACAAGGGGAATTTCTAGGGTCAGGCTAAGTACCAAGGATCTACCAAGGAACAAGATAAAGGTTCCAGCCAATCAGACGTGGTTGGCCAATTATTTGACTTCGTGAAGAGGCAGGATACTATTAATAATCAGCTAGTACAAAGCACGCTATCGAATTCGGGCGTTTTGAACTCCTTGCAGGTACAGTTGGCAGATATGCAGACGCATCAACGCTAGATTGATCAACAATTGGCTCAAATGGCCGAGTTCGTAAAGAATCCGTCAGGAAAAATACCATCAAACACCGAGACTGCCAAGAAGGCAGGGCTATGACCGACAGAGGCAAGGATCGAGATGCAGGGAGACGGGTGATGCTGAAGACCAAGAAGTGAAGGAGCTGAGGGCGTCAAGCTGGAGACGGAAACCACATCGCTTCTCGGGAGGCAACCCGAGTTTTCTTTTCTTTCTTAGAATAGGATGCTTTTACTTTACTACAAAACAAACATTACAAACATTTGAGATGTAATAAGGCCCGAGTCGGTGCATGCGCCACATGCGCTGGCTCTGTTTTATGGGCCACCGCAGTGTTTTATAGACCAGGATGGGTAATACAATCTGAGGCCAGGATCTTAGCCTTAGGCCAATGATGTTTTACTCATCCACCGCTTTTACCCGCTCTATTTTTAAGTTTTTGATTTTTGCTCTGAAGGGTCGTGTCGGGCAGCAACCCAACCGACACACTTGTATCAGGCGATAGTTTCTCGGGCATCACAAAGGTCGTGACGGATGGCATGCCTGGACGGCGTACACTCGTATCGTGAAAGTGGAGTTATTTCCCTTGATTAGACCGACGAGACCGTGCGTCTCGGGAACGGCTTGTCTCAACGGCCGACGCGCGCCCCAGAAATGCCCGTTTTACCCCCATCTGAGATTGCTATATATAGTAAGGAGGGTTTATCGTGTCGGGCTGCTACACTTACTTTTCCAGCTACCCGTACCATGCAATAATCTCCCCTTGCTCGCATGACGGACGACCATCTTTGGCTCTCGTGTCGGGCGAGAGCCTCGAAGAGTAGAGGTATAGCCTGACAACCTGTTTACCCGACACGGGTTTCATATCACGCGCGGCGTATCGGGTTGACAATCTTAGTCGATTTTTCTTATCGCCCGACACACATGAATCAAGACACGACTTCCGTTCGCGCTTGCCCGATACGACATATCGGGCGACACGTTTTTCCGTCAAGAGGACCTATCGGGCAGTTGCTTCATACGACCGTATCGCCCGACACACCCGTGACATGTAGCGTGTTTTAAAGCACAACTTCTTCTCCGTATCGTCCAGTCTTGCATCGCCTTGAATTTTGTTTTGATGGGCAATACCCGGACTTTGCAACGAGACAAGTTTTATCGTGATATCAGTTCTTCCTACCTAACATTTAAATGGCCAATGAACTTGATAACAGGTATGGCTCATACAAAACAAACCTCCGATCGAGTTGACAAACACACTGCGGCCACAACTGAAGCCACAACAGTCAGACAGAAATGTCAGAATCCCGAGACAGCTGGGTCGTCAAAAGAAGTCCATTTCCTTATCATAGTCTGTCTTCTGTGGTGGTTTAGGACCATCCCCAAAAGATAGTGGAAATCTTACTCCGGTGACCCCTGGATTGAATGTGGGCATTTCAGTTCCATCTACCATGAAGCCACCTTCATCATGGGGAGGGTATCTTCTTATTATATAGTATCCATAAGTGTTTTCAAGAGCTTTCTGTCTACCATAGGCCGGTTATCTTTTTCATTACCTGCACGAGCCTTGCGTTTCCTTTTTGAGAGCTTTGCACTTGTTCTGGCTGCATTCTCCTGGGAA
Organism: Alisma plantago-aquatica; assembly: GCA_963693085.1. Lineage (NCBI taxonomy): Eukaryota > Viridiplantae > Streptophyta > Magnoliopsida > Alismatales > Alismataceae > Alisma > Alisma plantago-aquatica. Next base: position 33,197,485 of record OY856414.1, read on the forward strand.
AGAAAATGGACTCTAATAAGGAGAACATATTGCAGCTTCTCCATAGCACAAGCGCAATCCTCATTGGGTTAAATAAGATGAGACTGATGATCATGCCTTTTGTTTTATGTTCACAACGGAAGCATCCTGAAGAGTCCACTTGATTTAAGGGAATGCAAACTTCCGCCTTAGCAAAAGCGCATGACTGATCTCATTTAAATCCAGCAGTTCCGAACGCACATCTATCATCTGGTAAAACTATATGCAACATCTCCATCCTGGAGTAGAGATCAAATAAAGAGATGCCTGACCAACTCTCACCGTCTACCCTCACTGAGTTAACATTACCTTACCATGTCTTCTTCACAACTCTGGGATAGAGTGTGGAGTAAGTTTGGGGGGCATGTACCAGTGAGGGAGGTACAAAAATTTAAATTTTTTTTAACTCCATCCCTTTTGTCATTTTCATTCTTTTTCTTCAATATGTGTACATATAAAAACTTTGCTACAAAAATTTTGAAAAATCGAAAATTTTTGCTTATTTTGTCTCCCTGCATATGTACAAAGTCACTATATAAGTAAAAGCCTGATGCGACTTCTTGCCAGCTTGTTTTCTATGTACCTAAGGTGATGTTAGTTTTGTTATATCTTTCTGATAATACTGCCTCAAACAACAAAAGACTATGAATCTCCACGCCAAAAATTTCGAAAAATAATCTCGCTATAGCTAAGAGATGTGTACGGAGAAGGAAAAAGCTGCCCAAACAGCAAAAATCTCTCTTGTTCCCCCTTACCCAACAAAAATCCCAAAAAGAGAAAGTGGCCTTATGAGAGTGAATAAAAGCATGAGAGTTTTGCCCAATAAAAGAAAAAGAAAATGAAAAAAATATACACACTTGTTTTCCAAAAGTACCCATCTTTAGGCATGGTAGATCCGGGGCAGTGGTACGTAGGATGTGAAATCACTACTCTAAAGCCAACTAGCTTGGACTGCAGGGACCACTTGCCCGCTAACAGACCCTTACCTGGATGGACTGATGGGAAACAAGAAAAACCCAAAAAGCCTTAGCCTACCCAACACACAACTCTTTGCCCAAAAAATAAAGCTGTTTGGTGTGAAAGCTAACTTCAGAATCATGCACCTAAGTCTCGCTGAAGCTGTGGAGAAATTTTTTTCTTAAATAAAGCAGGAGAAATAAAGTCTGTTGTTCGGGGTCGATCCATATTCTCAGCAAGACATGTCACTGGTCGCTCATCCCCTTGGCCTGAAAGCTACACCGGGCAAGAAGAAGCATCACAAAATAAAGTTTAAATATTGCTTGAGGACAATCAAAACACTAAGTTTGGGGGAGTTGATAACACCAAATTTTGTGATGTTTTTGACCCTTATTTTGTTATCAAAACTGCCCTTTTAAACTGTTTTCCTCTCCTTTTATATGTACTTTTGCAATAACTGGCCACACTACGCTCTTAACTCAATATTTCCATCTTTTGCAGAGTTTTCCTCCATTTTGGACTCATTTATCATCAATAAGGCCGTTTCGGCCCACACACATGCTCCACCTGCATCGACCTTCCAGCCGACCGATATGCTCACTGCCCGACAGGGTAGCACGATACATCGACGTGCGACGTGAGGATGCCGCGCAAGAAGGAACCGTCGGACGACACACCTCTTTACCCGATAGGGAGTCGAGCTCGCCACGACAACTCAAACGTGTTGCGCGATACCGGCCACCCACTGGCAGGCGCCACTCGCCACTATGCCCAAAAGCCGACATCCTTGTGCAGGGTGATACTGATATCGGCCGTCCACCCATTCCGCGATGATAAGGAAGACACGTGGCGCCCTGAGCACCATAACTTCCCCAACCGCTGCCTATAAATAGCAGCTACAGGAAGCCGAAAAGACAGGTCGGAACCCTGCGCAAGTCACTTCAGGAAAGCTACGAAGAGCTAGTGTATCGTGCCTCAGTGTTTGTGCCGGGCGATTCTAGGTGAGCACTTCCCCATCCCGAGAGGGAAGGAATGGTTCACTTAGAGTCGCTCCGGGCAACACTGCAGGCCGATATCGGCCGACAAGGATCCACGACATAAGAGACCGATTCTAGGAGCATCGCTCTAGCCCAAAACGATATCGAACCCCGATATGCATCGCCCGTCGCGGCGTGTCACCCGAGAGGGTGCCGCCCGACATGATCGTATCGGGCAAGGGTCCTCGCATGATGCAATCTGCCTATCATGGCGTGTCGCCTGAGAGGGTATGCCGCCCGACACGATTGTATCAGGCTAGGCTCCTGCCCGGTATCGGGCTGGAGGGTCCACCGTAGTCTATCGTCCTTCTATATCAAGAAGGCGACATCTATCTTTATTTCAGTCATTTATTTCTTTTACTTATGCAATGTAATCAAAACCTTATTTGTTTACGGAAATAGAAGAGCTTAATTACCCGCTGCTTTATGTTTGGTACCTTTGTTGGATGATCGCTCTGTTTAACATCTGAACTCTAGCTTGCATGCTTGGATCACATTTCGATTAGCTACCGAACCGTGTTTTCCCGTTGCAACAGCCTCGAAAGAGGTGTTGTAGCTCTAGTGTTTGGTCCGATTCTGGAGTACGAGAGTGCCCGGAATCGGAGTTGGTTTAGTAACCTTTCCACTCTAATTTAAGTCCAACAACCTCAAGAGGGGTGTTGATGCTTGATTAGAGGTACCCGCTCTGAGAGGAGGGGTACGAGACGTTTCTGCTGCCGCTTGTTTTACCAAAATGTTCTCCTTAGTACCTTGCTTTAGCTTTAGTATTGTCTCTCTGTTTCTGTTGCATGAAAACCCCTAAAAACTGATTAATGCTTAAAACCTTAATCTTTCTTGTAGCTCCAGTTGTAGATAGTTTTCTTTTGTTTTGACAATCTTACCCAGTTGTTCCCTTTGGGGAATTTTACTATCTCTTTTACCTCTTTGCCTGAGTGTAGCGTGTTGATTCCGAGTTCTCAACACTACCACCCTTATCCCTGTGTTCGACCCCATATATCTACTTCGACCCCGTAAACAAAGTTGCGGGGGCCTATAAGGTTTTGGGTTATAAATGTAAAAGTCCGACTACTTCAAATCTGCCTCCATTTTTGGACGCGCGATTTAGGCCGGTCACACACCAACAAACAAAACGTCGGTCAGCATAAATGAATATGCCGGTATGTGGGGACAACCAAAATTTTGCAATTATGGCTAACAATCTAGATATCACAACCGAGTTAATTAACAAGCCAAATTACACTTTCAGTGTGACATTCTCCACTACTTTTGCCCTAACCCAGCCATGCCCACCTTAGGGTTTCTCTTTTTCCAATGACTAAAGGCCACCTTCTCAACCCCGAGCTTGGTGCCCGGGGTCACCTCTCATAGTGCCCATTAGTCATTCTATAAAAACCACCTTCTCAATCCTGAGCTTGGTGTCTGGGGTCACCGCTCATGGTGCCCATGGGTCTTCCCTCCTGGGCTTGACCTTTTGGCATCATCCATCAGGGTGGCATGTAGGTGTGAGAATACACACTTATATTATTGTTGTGATAATCATAGTGACTTTAGGATTTGCAAGTATGAACATCCAAACTGATAAGTTGCATTCAATGCGATGAATCATCTAGGAAACTCTTTGGGAAACTAATGCGATTAACCATAATTAACCACATATCTGTCAGGCTGATTTGAGATAGAATTAATCCAATCAATGCAAGAAATCCAATAGGCAAGCAAGCACACAAAGATATCCTGAAATATGCATACAATTTCCTATCATTGATCATGCCATCAAGATCTATTAAATCTAGCTCGCTTCCTAGGGTTTCTATTGCAATTAGGGTTCCTCTTCATTTTTACTCTTTTAAACCCTAATTTTATACAATTACTCACAAACCCTAATTATCTCATCTATTCTTCATGAAAGATATTAAGGTCACCTTTTAATAACATATAACCTTAATTTTAGATTAAAGGCATAATTAACCATCAATTAAGTCCATTATGCTCTTTTACATTAAAACTACCATTTTTATCCTTTTAATTCATGACAAGATCATTAGGCCTAATTATCATCTTTCGTTCCTTCTGGATTAACAACTCATAGTTCATTATGATCTAATTCACATATGAACTCTATTTATCATTAATTCCACCTTTATCCATTAGAAAACCCTAATTACCATATTAAGGGTATTTATCTACAATTAGGAACTCTTATACTTGAAATAGATTAGAACCATCATATCTCTGCTTATTCATGAATTTGAACAATTAAAGCTATTAAGAGTCACAAAGACTAATATTAGGGTTTCAAGGCCCATTAAAGCTCATTCATGTACATGAAACTCTAAATTAAACTAATTACATGTAAGTTAATCCTTTTCAATCTTAATGTATGTTTTTATGATTAACAAGTTAATATCAACTTTAATCATACATAAAACCCTTCTTAATACATTAATCATCTCAAATTAGGGTTTCTTTATCATTAATGCATTAAAGTTGATAACTTCCACTACTTTTCAAATTGCAAGAGGAATTAGATTCTAAACTATTTTTAATGGATTCCTTGCATTTTTCTGAGCAAGATTTATATTTTATACGCATCCATCCAAGCTACCAATAAAAAGATATGAATTTTGCGTTATTTTCTTACTTGGACCAATCACTGAGTGCCACGTCACCTCTTTCCATGCAACGCGGCCTGTTTTGGAAACATAACAGATTGATCACTCTTATACCCCCACGTGGCTCATCGATTCTTCAAAACTCGGAGGGGCAATTTGGTCCAACGACTGGTGGGTTGTCTTCAACCTCGCGCAACCCTTACTACCGCCGATCTGTAGCACAACGCGGGTGCGCCCCCTCTTCCCCAGGGCCTGATGACCACCAGGGACAACTCCCTCACCTCCGACACTCCTCCGCACACCCAGGGATGCCTTTATCTCATAGCCAAGGCAACTGGCTCGCGCTAGCCAGGTCTGCACCACGCGACCAGCCTTGCAGCCATGCTGTTGCTGCTACGCATGAGCCATGGCATGATGAAGATGGCCAAGATTCCCCCAGTGTCATGGGAGCATCCCGCCTCCATCGAGATCATCTAATGGTTCCCCATTTCTCCGCGGTCGCGCTACTCCTATATGCTAGGGTTTGAATGAAAATAAGAAGGAGAAGAGAGAAAGGGATGCGTGGGATATCCTTGGGCTCGACCCGGAGGTTCTACCCCTTATATAGGGGAGGGTATCCATGCCCTAAGGTGTTCATCCACGAGTTAAGAAGTTCTTTTCCCAATAGGAACCCAAGTTCCTTCATTAAGAAGCAAACTTCTCTCTCCTAATTATCTTCTTAATAAACTATGTTCATTAGATATTTAGGAATTCAAAAATTCTCTCTGTTATTCTCTTAATACTTGACTTTTAATCCATTGGCACGAAATTATATTTTCTTTTAGTATAAAATACCTCCTTTTTAACAATGCCACAAAATTCATTAATTATGTATCACATTATCCTCTTTTTTTGTATTATTGGTATTTTCTCTTTCTTTTTCTCCATTGGGTCTCCTTGGACCCCAAGAAACTCTAATATTTCGAAATCGTTTTTAGTGGATACTCATTATCCTTCTAGATGCATCTATATCCATTATTTCTCATTATCCTTTTTATTTCTTTATTAAAATATCTCTTTTTGAGGATTTCTCTTTATCTCTCTTTTTATTTTCCCTATTGGAATTCCTTTTAATATTAGAAACCTTATGGATATGAAAATCCATCAAGGATAACTCAATCTTACCTCTTTCCACTTATTTCCCCATATTTTATCATTGCCTCCAATTTCTTTCTTAATAAGGAAATATTTGATTGATCTTTTCTTTTCTTGTTGCATTATCTTTGCAACTGTGGACTCCTTGGAACCCAAGGAACCCAAGAGACACGAAATCCAACTTTAGATAACATTCCTTTGCCTTCTAGAGGTTTCTACATCTTTCTTTTCTCCATTTTCTGATTTACTCATTTAATAATGGAGTTTCCTTTGTCTCTTCCTTGTTATTGGGCCCAATAGCCAATAAAGCCCACAAAACAACCAACAAGGCTATTGTAAACGAAATCCTTTTATTCAAAACAAATTATATCATTATGTAAAGACCCAAAGTCTCTACTAAAATCATGATAAACAAAAAACACCAAAAGTATGGCAGCGGAAGAATTAAATCTTGACATTATTCAAAAATGTATAAAGAGTACATTATAAAATTTCCCCAAATGGGAGTACAACTTTATACAAGCAACTACAAGGATCTAGGTAGAGGAAGACTTAGACTAATGCAACATTGTCTCCAAACAAACTACTATATAACATAAAAGCAACTATGATCATAAACTATATGTTCTTCATCTTTCTTCTTATCCTATCCTTAGCTTTGGGTTCACCAAGCTTCCATGCACACTCTGATTCCTATCCTGGATGGTTGGGGTCATCCAGCAAGAGAGAGATAAAAGGTATGTGTTAAAAAGAAAGCATTGGACAAGGAATAATAAACAACATTGCATAATAAAGGATTTTCCGTGTTACAAGAGTTTAAGAGAATGAGAAAGATATTCAACTAAGAATGAGAGAACTGCCATATACAATCACCACAATAATAAATCACATAGCATGCATATATTAAGACACAAACTCATCTCAATGTAGGGTGAGGCACCTACCGGACCTCAACCAGGAGGAGAGGGGAAATAACATCCCAAACCTCAAAAATATATATAAATTGGCAGGGGGACTAAAACCCCAGTGCCTGGCAGGGGGACTAAAACCCCAGTGCCCTGTGGGTGGTTTGTACTCATGTACACTACATTGTCATTTGGCCTAAAATACATCATGCTTAAATAGTCACTTGGCAGTATAGTGAAAAGTAATCAAGATACAACAAGCATTGGGAATAAAACCCAATTAAACAAATAATAAGACCATCATAGGTCACATCCATATTCAAGAGTTCCAAGAATAGTCAATGAGCATCAACAATATATAATGTTCCAAATCATTCCAAAAGAATGAGCCACATAGTAAATGACAAGATTAAGGAATTACATTCAAATGAGCCACAAGAACAACCACAATATGTATAAGATTTCCAAGTATTTCAAAAGATGAGCCAACAACAAGATTAAATCATTTCCAAGTAAAGGAGGCAACATATGAAGAAGAATGATTCACATGATTCCAATGATTAAGCCACAATGGCATAAACTAAGTAAAGAGCCAATAAATGTAAATAGAAGGATAACAAGGCTAGCACAATAATGAGTGGGATTGGATAAAAGCCCAACTGAAAGATAGGTATGATTTGCACAATATATATTCCACACATTCATCATAGATGTCACATACATAAAATAGACTTCACATACAAAATAGGGCTCACATACTAAATAAGTTTCACATACAAAATAGGGCTCACATACATAGGAATCACATACCTTAGATATAACATTACCATCATATCCATCAAACAGATAGCAAACCATCCATATATCCTAGTTATGAACATAACACATGTATTAATATATATAAAAACATAAGTCATAGGAAAAACCCTAATTTTACAAAACTATGATTAAGGGTTCAAAACCAAGCCCAAAATATTACTCATAATCTCCTGATTAAGAAAACATATTTTATTATATAAAACAGAGTTAAAATTAATTAATTATGTATTTTAAAACATTTACATACTAAAAATGCCATTCAAAGCAGTCTTCGGAAAACCATTGAGAATCAGGTCTCAAAAACCACAAAATCAAATTCTACATCAAAAATCCTTTCCATCGACTATTTATTCATATTTTTCTGATAAAGGATCGATTTACTATGGATTAAATAAATCCGACCAATCAGAAATTAAGAAAACTATAGCGTGACATATATTTAAATAAAAATGCAACTTGATGTAAATATTAGAGGAAAGGACCAGACTGCCCTTGCTCGTTAAAACAAACCAATTGAAACGATGAGGGCATAACGGTCATTGCACGAATCTATTGCTTTGCAAGCGAGAAGCGAAACCTGGGGTGAACAGACGGAAATACCCCTGCGATCAAAAAGCTAACGATGTAATCAGCGAGGGACTCCAGGGTCATCTCACCTCCAGGTATGTTGCTGCTTCGAGCCATGGCTCGAGCAGCACGCTGGAATCGTGACAACCTGGTCCCGATGGCCACTGAGGCACTGCTGTTGCCACCGGAGATCGGGGACGAATTCCCAAGAGTCTCGCGGTCACAAAGGTTCACAAGAAGTGATGTCGCGAGCTCAAGAGCAGAGAAAACAGGTCGCGACATGGCCGGAAACAGGGGAGGAGGACACGAAGCCAAAACCATCGAAAAACCCGAAGGAAGCTTCGATTGAAGACTCCTACATCATCGCGGAGACAAGGCGAATCGAACGGCGGCGGTATTGAGGTCGGAGGAGCACCAGAACCCGAAAAGGCATGGCGCCGGCGGAGCTTGCCGGAGCTCTATAGGACCCATCGATCAGAGCCATCGCGAGACAAACGAGGAGTTGGAAGAGGTAGAGGGTAGGTCGGTGATGCTTACTACTCAAGTAATTGTAGTGAGGTGGCCGGAGGGGCGAGCAGCAGTCCGAGATCGCCGGAGAAGAAGAACGGAGTAGGTCAGGGTGGCTCGGGCATGGAGAGGTGAAATTGATGGAGGAGGAAGAAAAGTGGAGGCATAAGGGTGCTCGACGACCCTTTAAATAGGTCGGAGACAAACCCTAGGCTCTACTGTGCCTTGCGGAGGAGAAGAGGAAAAGAGGTGAGTTGGGCGTTTCGCGAAAACGGTGAGGTAGGCTACGAGTTATGGTTCGTCAGAGGCGTCTTGACGAGACGAAACCAATGCAAAAGAAATCACGAAAAACGGTGAAGAATGGAGAGAGAGAGACGCGGAGAAACCTAGCTGTCGGGTCTGCTCCAGTCTCGCGAAACGGCTGGAGGAAGGAGACGGGTTCGCAACCGTTGGATCGAGCGGGGAACAACTCTGACCGTCGGATGGCGGGTCCACGGTGAACCGGGCGCGTGACAGCCAAAATAAACGGAACTATAACGTTCACATCAAATTAATGAAATAAACGTAATAACACTATATTAAAAGCTAATAAAAAGGATTTGAGGGGTCAAATCAACTCCAAACAACACCAAAATTGAACGATAGGCTCATAATAACATATAGAACGATGCTATATAATTAAAATCTCGTTTAAAGCATAACAAGGCCATTAATAAATACATAGCTCATAAAAGAGTATAATAATATATTAAAATCAAGGAATTATAAGAAAAAGCCTATTAATAAGAAACATGTGAGTAAATTCGATATATAAAACATATTAGGATACAAATAATCATTTCTCAACAAAATAACATATTAATATGAACTAAAATCATATTTCGAGGAGAGAGAAACAATAAAGGTTAATATACACATATATGAACTCAAATACATATTATTAATAATATATTTATCCAAAAAGCTCCAAATAAATATAATCTGCTATATTATCCCATTAAAGACCAAATTACAACATTAACCCTAACTTATCTCCTAATGTGGGTTATTTGTGCAAACACCCCTCAATTATCATAAAAGAGGGTAAATAGTGATTTCAACATCAAATTGTGCTCAAAATGCACAAGGAGCCCAAAAATGATTATAAAACAAGGGAAATTTATGGAAAAGGTCCAAATGGACTAAAAGGCAAAGAAAAGCTCAAGAATGGGTAAATTGCAGGGAAGACCCTGAGATTCAGTATGTTACAGCACACCACCCCTTAAAGAGGATTTCGTCCCCGAAATCACAACAAGAGGAAAGAGAGGGTGAGTGTGTAACATCCCAACCATAAACAACTAGGTTATAACCCTTAATCTAGGGTACCACATAAATCTACATAGGTGAGGTGTTACTAAGGTTTCCACAAAACCTATATCCATTTATCAAACTCAAACTAACATCTTGTTGCATAAACTCTATCATGAAAAGGCAGCATATCTATAATACTAACACTTGTGCCACATTTTATTACAAAACAATTATATCTCAATATTATATCATGGGTATCTCCCTCATTAAGGGTTTTAAGCACAATTAGGGTTTACTAAGCCATTTATACTAAACCATTCCTAACAACAATTAATGCATTAGGTCAAAACCTAAATAACTCAATATTATTACCCAACCACTACATCATGTGGGATTATGCCATATAATATCATCCAACCAATTATTACCCTAATAACAGGTCTAAGGGTATAAGGCTTATCTCCAAGGAACATATTATCACAACATCTAACATGCTCATATCCATGTCATCACTAATCATATTATCTCACAATACTAATTACTATGAATTAACCTCACATTATATGAATCTAATTACTCATCATCTTATTACTGATTTGGTTCATAAACCAATAAGATGATCAATGAGATGTATTTTAGTGAACAAGGTGATATGCCTAACATGTGTGGATAATTAGGTCACAACTATGATTAAGGGATTATAATCCATTTACATGCATTAAGGTATATCATGTGATGACACCTAATGTCACTAATGTGTCAAGAAAGGCATGAAGGGTATATATGTACATATGTTGTCAAGGATAGATGATTACATCCTAGGGTTTAGGTCAACATGACCCTAACATGATAAAGCATCCTTAGGGTGTATTCTACCATACACATTTACCATTAGGGTGACTTAACCCAAACTATGTATATCCACATATGAACAATTAATGATTAGGTGCAACAAGAGTATATTAGGGTTCAAGCATAAGGATTACATGACTTATTCATTATTTACAATCAAACAAGATGAATTACAAACATATTAGGTTTATTAAACTCTAAACACATAAGCTCTCTATTCCCATGTCTAAGGAGTTAAGGTTACTTGATTTCAAGGCATTGAGGGACTCCAACCCCCTAAAGAGGATTTCGTCCTCGAAATCAGCAACTCCAAAATCTAACAAGGTACTAACACTACCTTTCCACTCAAAAGGTTGACTAATTCAAACTATTTTAAGGGTATAAGATCCAACATTAAAAGCCTTACTAAACTCTATCTTTCACTCAAGGTGTAACATAGGGCACACTAAACCCTAACATGGAAATCTAAGGCTCATATAAGATACTTAGGGATTACTAGATAATTTTTGTTTTGAGAAAAGAAATCAAATCATCATATAAGGGTTTCTAGGGTTATTCAACCATAAGGCAATATGTCTAAAGGTAGACTATTTCGAGCTGTCCGTTTCAGATCAGGCCAGGCCAGGTCATATGAGCTCAGGAGTCCTCGTGACCAAGCTAGTGGGGCGGAGGAAAATATTGCCAGCCCCTAAGCTCTGACCCTTTCTAGACACCATCACTTCAACTTCTTTGCTCTAATAGCTACTCAATAAACAATTCACCAAAAAGTTGACAAATTTTATTTTTAATTAATTATTATTAGGATACTAAATCTAACTTTCATGCTAGGTCAACTCTAAGGTGAAAAACTAACTAAAGGAAACTATATGAGGTGAGAGGTTCTATCTAGGAGACAATTTTGAACTAGTCAAGAATCCGACTACCTTGATGCTCTGATACCATGCTGTAAAGACCCAAAGTCTCTACTAAAATCATGATAAACAAAAAACACCAAAAGTATGGCAGCGGAAGAATTAAATCTTGACATTATTCAAAAATGTATAAAGAGTACATTATAAAATTTCCCCAAATGGGAGTACAACTTTATACAAGCAACTACAAGGATCTAGGTAGAGGAAGACTTAGACTAATGCAACATTGTCTCCAAACAAACTACTATATAACATAAAAGCAACTATGATCATAAACTATATGTTCTTCATCTTTCTTCTTATCCTATCCTTAGCTTTGGGTTCACCAAGCTTCCATGCACACTCTGATTCCTATCCTGGATGGTTGGGGTCATCCAGAAAGAGAGAGATAAAAGGTATGTGTTAAAAAGAAAGCATTGGACAAGGAATAATAAACAACATTGCATAATAAAGGATTTTCCGTGTTACAAGAGTTTAAGAGAATGAGAAAGATATTCAACTAAGAATGAGAGAACTGCCATATACAATCACCACAATAATAAATCACATAGCATGCATATATTAAGACACAAACTCATCTCAATGTAGGGTGAGGCACCTACCGGACCTCAACCAGGAGGAGAGGGGAAATAACATCCCAAACCTCAAAAATATATATAAATTGGCAGGGGGACTAAAACCCCAGTGCCTGGCAGGGGGACTAAAACCCCAGTTCCCTGTGGGTGGTTTGTACTCATGTACACTACATTGTCATTTGGCCTAAAATACATCATGCTTAAATAGTCACTTGGCAGTATAGTGAAAAGTAATCAAGATACAACAAGCATTGGGAATAAAACCCAATTAAACAAATAATAAGACCATCATAGGTCACATCCATATTCAAGAGTTCCAAGAATAGTCAATGAGCATCAACAATATATAATGTTCCAAATCATTCCAAAAGAATGAGCCACATAGTAAATGACAAGATTAAGGAATTACATTCAAATGAGCCACAAGAACAACCACAATATGTATAAGATTTCCAAGTATTTCAAAAGATGAGCCAACAACAAGATTAAATCATTTCCAAGTAAAGGAGGCAACATATGAAGAAGAATGATTCACATGATTCCAATGATTAAGCCACAATGGCATAAACTAAGTAAAGAGCCAATAAATGTAAATAGAAGGATAACAAGGCTAGCACAATAATGAGTGGGATTGGATAAAAGCCCAACTGAAAGATAGGTATGATTTGCACAATATATATTCCACACATTCATCATAGATGTCACATACATAAAATAGACTTCACATACAAAATAGGGCTCACATACTAAATAAGTTTCACATACAAAATAGGGCTCACATACATAGGAATCACATACCTTAGATATAACATTACCATCATATCCATCAAACAGATAGCAAACCATCCATATATCCTAGTTATGAACATAACACATGTATTAATATATATAAAAACATAAGTCATAGGAAAAACCCTAATTTTACAAAACTATGATTAAGGGTTCAAAACCAAGCCCAAAATATTACTCATAATCTCCTGATTAAGAAAACATATTTTATTATATAAAACAGAGTTAAAATTAATTAATTATGTATTTTAAAACATTTACATACTAAAAATGCCATTCAAAGCAGTCTTCGGAAAACCATTGAGAATCAGGTCTCAAAAACCACAAAATCAAATTCTACATCAAAAATCCTTTCCATCGACTATTTATTCATATTTTTCTGATAAAGGATCGATTTACTATGGATTAAATAAATCCGACCAATCAGAAATTAAGAAAACTATAGCGTGACATATATTTAAATAAAAATGCAACTTGATGTAAATATTAGAGGAAAGGACCAGACTGCCCTTGCTCGTTAAAACAAACCAATTGAAACGATGAGGGCATAACGGTCATTGCACGAATCTATTGCTTTGCAAGCGAGAAGCGAAACCTGGGGTGAACAGACGGAAATACCCCTGCGATCAAAAAGCTAACGATGTAATCAGCGAGGGACTCCAGGGTCATCTCACCTCCAGGTATGTTGCTGCTTCGAGCCATGGCTCGAGCAGCACGCTGGAATCGTGACAACCTGGTCCCGATGGCCACTGAGGCACTGCTGTTGCCACCGGAGATCGGGGACGAATTCCCAAGAGTCTCGCGGTCACAAAGGTTCACAAGAAGTGATGTCGCGAGCTCAAGAGCAGAGAAAACAGGTCGCGACATGGCCGGAAACAGGGGAGGAGGACACGAAGCCAAAACCATCGAAAAACCCGAAGGAAGCTTCGATTGAAGACTCCTACATCATCGCGGAGACAAGGCGAATCGAACGGCGGCGGTATTGAGGTCGGAGGAGCACCAGAACCCGAAAAGGCATGGCGCCGGCGGAGCTTGCCGGAGCTCTATAGGACCCATCGATCAGAGCCATCGCGAGACAAACGAGGAGTTGGAAGAGGTAGAGGGTAGGTCGGTGATGCTTACTACTCAAGTAATTGTAGTGAGGTGGCCGGAGGGGCGAGCAGCAGTCCGAGATCGCCGGAGAAGAAGAACGGAGTAGGTCAGGGTGGCTCGGGCATGGAGAGGTGAAATTGATGGAGGAGGAAGAAAAGTGGAGGCATAAGGGTGCTCGACGACCCTTTAAATAGGTCGGAGACAAACCCTAGGCTCTACTGTGCCTTGCGGAGGAGAAGAGGAAAAGAGGTGAGTTGGGCGTTTCGCGAAAATGGTGAGGTAGGCTACGAGTTATGGTTCGTCAGAGGCGTCTTGACGAGACGAAACCAATGCAAAAGAAATCACGAAAAACGGTGAAGAATGGAGAGAGAGAGACGCGGAGAAACCTAGCTGTCGGGTCTGCTCCAGTCTCGCGAAACGGCTGGAGGAAGGAGACGGGTTCGCAACCGTTGGATCGAGCGGGGAACAACTCTGACCGTCGGATGGCGGGTCCACGGTGAACCGGGCGCGTGACAGCCAAAATAAACGGAACTATAACGTTCACATCAAATTAATGAAATAAACGTAATAACACTATATTAAAAGCTAATAAAAAGGATTTGAGGGGTCAAATCAACTCCAAACAACACCAAAATTGAACGATAGGCTCATAATAACATATAGAACGATGCTATATAATTAAAATCTCGTTTAAAGCATAACAAGGCCATTAATAAATACATAGCTCATAAAAGAGTATAATAATATATTAAAATCAAGGAATTATAAGAAAAAGCCTATTAATAAGAAACATGTGAGTAAATTCGATATATAAAACATATTAGGATACAAATAATCATTTCTCAACAAAATAACATATTAATATGAACTAAAATCATATTTCGAGGAGAGAGAAACAATAAAGGTTAATATACACATATATGAACTCAAATACATATTATTAATAATATATTTATCCAAAAAGCTCCAAATAAATATAATCTGCTATATTATCCCATTAAAGACCAAATTACAACATTAACCCTAACTTATCTCCTAATGTGGGTTATTTGTGCAAACACCCCTCAATTATCATAAAAGAGGGTAAATAGTGATTTCAACATCAAATTGTGCTCAAAATGCACAAGGAGCCCAAAAATGATTATAAAACAAGGGAAATTTATGGAAAAGGTCCAAATGGACTAAAAGGCAAAGAAAAGCTCAAGAATGGGTAAATTGCAGGGAAGACCCTGAGATTCAGTATGTTACACATTATTTGTTCAAATATCTTTAATAGGAGAAATTACATTTCTCACCAAAAGAACCCAAAAATTGGGGTTGTAACATTCTTCCCCTCTTATAGGAATTTTGCCCTCAAAATTCCACCAGGCACACAAACAAACATGATAAGCCTCAAAATTCCACCAGGCACACAAACAAAAGGACTAGCGACGCATCTTGTTGCCCGCTTGTCTTCTGTTTCGATGTAATTTCCCAATAATTGAAATATTATAATAAAAAGCCTTTCTTATGTCCATCATGGCTCCCATGTGGCCTCACCCTTTCCATGGTGCTTCCCAAGAACCTTCATCATCTCATATTCTTCCATCTGAGTTCTCTCTCACCTTGGTATATCATACCCTAATAGGCGACTCAGGACATTTCAGCCTCTCATAAAGCTGAATAGGTTCTTGGCTCAGCACATGGCTTGGGTACCTCACATAGTGCTCTAGATCAGACTCATGGAACACATTATACATCATGTTATCTTGAGGGGTAAGGATAAACACAACCATCTCCACCAATCCATCTCAAATGGACCCATATATGGGGGACTTAAACTTTCTCAACTGTAGCTTAGAGGGGTCAGATTTTCACATCACATACTCTCCCACAGTGAAACTGCATGTCAGTTTGCTTTGCATCATCTCACGACTCATATCTCCCCTGGGCTCTCTCTCAGCCATTGCACGATCAAATCAACTTCATCTGCACACACTGTGGTTCTTTCTTGACCTTCGTGAGGTCCCTTCACCCACATCATCTTAATGAAGTGGTGACCAACACAACCTCCCTTACAAAGCTTCTTTACATCTTGATACTAGCTATGGTGGTTATCATCACATCTCTCATAGGGCAAGAACTGCCCCCATGTATCACCCTGAATGAGCACACATGCTCTCATCAGACCCTCTTGTCTGGATCATACTAACCATTAGTTAGGGGTGATAAACTATACTAACATCGAGTTCTTCATGTATCTTCTTCCACCGCATGGATGTGATCCTTTAGATCACACTCAAGGACCTTTGAACTCGCATTATGGTGTAGTTGAACCATCTCTCTCTCATATGTAGTTCAACTAGATTTGTCCCTTGACAATATTCTTTCTTTCTCATGTCATCTAGGTAAGGAGATCTACCATAACCCATATTGCATCTTGACCTTCCTTGGTCTAGGGGAGACTTACCACAACATCCATAGTGATGAACTCTCACTCCCTCTCGGGGACTCTTTATCCTCTACATCAACTGTTTGGGTTACTGGTGTTCGTCCTTCACCTCCTGGCTTGCATGGCGACAAACCACGTGCAACTTCATCTTAAGCATCCAATGTACTACTGCAACTTGCTATCTTAGTAGTACCAAAATGTATGATGAACTTAAAATCATGATCTACGGTATGTCATGATTCCTCAAGATTGATTCCTCAGAAACCCTAAACCACTCTAGTCGGGGTTTCATCACTTTCCTTTATAGAGAAGTGCATATGAGGTTCTACAACCATCCTTTTATTACATCAAGGCCTAGGCTGGATAACCAAACAACTACTAACTTGTTCATCAGATCTCGTTACATCTGAGTGTTAGCCCAAACATAATTCCTTTTTCAAACTTAGGGTTAACCTAACAGCCTCTTCTAGCCTCTAGCTAACTAGGCAGCTGCATCTCAACCACTTCACATCCTTATGTGTAAGGAAATGTTGAAGACATACACCTCCATCTATTTCACTTATCATCTCAGCTCGGGCTTTAGGTCTACCTTGAACAAGAAAACTTAGAGCTCATCTTCTTGGTTATCAAACTCAACCTTGTATGACTCGCAAATTCCACATAGCTCATGATAAAAACATCCTCACAAGATAACCACCTTAGTTCTCTTGATGTTTGTAAACGATCCACATATCGTTCACTCCACAAGGGTATGTTATTATCTCTGTCCTCATACCTCATAAAAACATTCCAACTCACATCATCTTTATCCTTGGTGTATGGCATGCGTACTGTCCTATCTCTCACTCCCATAACAAGAGGAAATAAGCATTTGGCAGCCGTCCAAACACAAATTTCTTCATGTTCTAAGAGTAGAGATGATACATGCCACATTTTCAGTACACCTTCAAAACTAAGTTGAAACGTGCAACTTATGTCTCTACATCACAATCATCTCGATATCAAAGTTACTTCCATGGAAAACCAGTCTCGAACCTACTTGGGTCACCACACAATCCTTGGTCATCTCCTCTAGGTCTGTAGGGTGCTGACACTTTTGGGGTCATCCCTCTTCCCTTATGAATCCAGAGAGTGCCCTCCTCATCTACCCTTTGGGTCCCATGAGTTCATGAAGGTGATCAATCTCCTAACCCATGGCCCTCAGACAATGATAGCTGTTACCTCCCGACCCTACGATCATGTGCAACTAGGGAATTAGGCAACTCCTACTTCTATCAGTCTTATCCCTACCTGACCCTAGGATAGACTTAGGATTCTAACATAGTACATGTCCAACTTATAACCTTATCCAAGTCTCCATCATCTCTCTCTGCATTCCTGGGCTGACTTTCATCCTTTCATAGGGGTCATGGTGACCTGCTTACCTTGGTCAGGCCCCATACCGGTTACCTCCATGGTAACACACCCACATGCACTTAGAGATGGTTATCTATGGGTCTACAAGTTCATTCTCTTACTATGTACTTTTCACTTAGCTTCACAAGATCCTATGAGACCTCCTTAGGTTACTTCAAAACCAATAGAAACTGGTATACACCCTACAAAATGGTCCCTCTCCCAGGATGGGAGGAAACTATCTCTTGATATCAACAAAGGTCACAAACGTCCTTATGTCTAGGGTTTACATCATGCTTAACCCTAGCAAGCTACTAAGGCACAAGTAGACCACCTACTAAACCATGCTAGGTCATACTTGTTCTCATTCCTCAACATTGGACCAAGAACATACCTTCCCATGTCACCAACTCAACTGTGAGGGGTTCATCAAACATACCTTTGACTTAATGGGGTTTCCCTTTCCTCTAAACATGAGGAGTACCATGCTCGAATCTATAAAAACTCAAATCTCATCATGAGCATCAGGTACGCCACTTCCCTTCCTAGGCCGAGGAACCCTAGGTTCACTTTTTGGGTGTCCAAATGCATGCTCAACCTCTTAACCACGAACCAAACATGTATAAGGTATGCCATTCACTTCCTGTCATCCTTCTACTCGAGCAACACTTTAGAGTGGAGTCCTTCTCAAGGACAACCAACTAGGTAAAAGGCCTCACAACTTGCTACTAAACCTCTTCATGGTGTAAGGAACTCTTCTTCCTAGCTCAGACGGTAAGCACCTATTTGCATATAGGCACTAGCAACCTCATCCTCTTTCTAGGTTTTGGTTCCTCTAAAGGCAACCAAGATATCATCAACCTCCAGGGATCATGCATGAGGCAACCACAACCATCCACTTAGGTCACATCATCTTCAACTCCCCACTGTTCCTCATATCTCTGAGTCTACGCTTCCAACCTTCTTGCTTGGGTCCTGCTCTCTCTCTTTCTAGAGCTAACCCTACAAAAAACCTTACTACTAGAGGTCCTCTCCCCATGAAGGATCAAACTCACAACATACCCCTACATGGGTGAAGCCTATGTTCAAACTTACGTTCGTTCAAGATTATCCAGGGCTCCTCATGCTAATCTCATAAGCCATCCAACATACTCTCCTGGCCAGAGTTTCAACCTACTGCCCACACTACTGACGTACTCTGGGTGCATGTTATGCCCTACTCGCATAAGCCCATAGGGTTTCTATAGGTTCTTCAATAATCTCATCATTGAAGGAGCTATCCTTCGCTCTAACATGCACGACCCTTTCCAGGGTTGGGTCGCCAAAGGTACTAGGTCATTCAACCTCACATGGCTCATAACGTCATGGACATCCAAAAGCATGTCCACACACCTTGTCTATCATGAAATTTAACTCATCATGCCATTTCTTTCTCTAACCACCACTTAGGGTTAGGGTTAGCATCATCCTCAAAGGATGTGCTGGGTCTCTACTTATAATGGAGGTCTCTACCTCCAAGAATAACTTTCTCTACTTATCCTCCTGACAAGGAGGTCTAGCCTCATGTCTCTCCTGAGGGCATGACAACATATGTCATCTGACCTAAGCATGCAGCTATTCTTTAGTTTACGCTTAAACTATTAAGCTTATGTCCATGACATCTTATTTACATGCTTTTCATTAATTTGGTGGAGGATTCCTTAAACCTTATTAACTTTACCCATACCTTGAGAGGGTGAGGAAAGAATGAAAACCCTAATCCTTATAATCCTTAACAACATTTGAGTTGAGAAGGGATGAACAAGATGAGAGAGTCCTAAAGATATATTATTTCAAGTCAAATCCTGAGACATTGGCTAGGAAGTCACACAAATTTGGGAGTCCTCATATTCCGACTAGCGGTGGAGAGGAAAATATTGCCAGCCCCCAGACGTGATCCTTTTCTAGACACCTCTGTCTTTTGGAAAATCCTCTAATAACTCCCTTGGGTTCTATAGAGTTTGTAAAATTTAATAATTATTAAAGATTAAATGAGGAACCGATGCTTTGATACCAAATGTAACGACCCCGCCTCCCAGTAACCCCCAATTAAAGGAGACTAAAAGGTCAGAGTTGTTATCCCAATTAATAGGATCAAAGGTTCAACAATTAATCAGTAATAATTATGAAATTCTACCAAACTAAACTGAAATCTGGTATAAAATAAAAACTTTACATACCTTTTTCTCAAGCCTGGTGTCGAGGGTCACCACTCCTGGTGCCCATGGGTCTTCCCTCCTGGGCTTGACCTTTTGGCATCATCCATCAGGGTGGCATGTAGGTGCGAGAATACACACTTATATTATTGTTGTGATAATCATTGTGACTTTAGGATTTGCAAGTATGAACATCCAAACTGATAAGTTGCATTCAATGCGATGAATCATCCGGGAAACTCTTCGGGAAACTAATGCGATTAACCATAATTAACCACATGCCTGTCAGGCTGATTTGAGACAAAATTAATCCAATCAATGCAAGAAATCCAATAGGCAAGTAAGCACACAAAGAGATCCTGAAATATTCATACAATTTCCTATCATTGATCATGCCATCAAGATCTATTAAACCTAGCTCGCTTCCTAGGGTTTCTAGTCCACTTTTAGGGTTTCTATTGCAATTAGGGTTCCTCTTCATTTTTACTCTTTTAAACCCTAATTTTATATAATTACTCACAAACCCTAATTATCTCATCTATTCTTCACGAAAGATATTAAGGTTACCTTTTAACAACATATAACCTTAATTTCGGATTAAAGGCACAATTAACCATCAATTGAGTCCATTATGTTCTTTTACATTAAAACTATCATTTTTATCCTTTTAATTCATGACAAGATCATTAGGCCTAATTATCATCTTTGGTTCCTTCTGGATTAATAACTCATAGTTCATTATGATCTAATTCACATATGAACTCTATTTATCATTAGTTCCACCTTTATCCATTAGAAAACCCTAATTACCATATTAAGGGTATTTATCCATAATTAGGAACTCTTATACTCGAAATAGCTTAGCTACATCATATCTCCACTTATTCATGAATTTGAACAATTAAAGCCATTAAGAGTCACAAAGCCTAACATTAGGGTTTCAAGGCCCATTAAAGCTCATTCATGTACATGGAACTCTAAATTAAACCAATTACATGCAAAGTTCATCCTTTTCGATATTAATGTATCTTTTTATGATTAATAGGTTAATATCAACTTTAATCATCCATAAAACCCTTCTTAACACATTAATCATCTCAAATTAGGGTTTCTTAATCATTAATGCATTCAAGTTGATAACTTCCACTACTTTTCGAATTGTAAGAGGAATTAGCTTCTTAATCTATTTTTAATAGATTCCTCGCATTTGTCTGAGCAAGATTCATATTTTATACGCATCCATATGAGATACCAATAAAAAGATATGAATTTTGCATTATTTACTTACTTGGACCAATCACTGAGTGCCACATCACCTCTTTCCATGCAACACGGCCCATTTTGGAAACATAACAGATTGACTCTTATACCCCTACACGGCTCATCGATTCTTCAAAACTCGGAGGGGCAATTTGGTCCAACGACCGGTGGGTTGTCTTCAACCTCGTGCAACCCTTGCTGCCACCGATCTGCAACAAAATGCGGGTGTGCCCCCTTTTCCCCAGGGCCCGACGACCACCAGGGACAACTCCCTCACCTCTGACGCTCCTCCGCGCACTGAGGGATGCCTTTATCTCGTGGCCAAGGCAGCTGGCTCGTGCTGGCCAAGTCTGCACCATGCAGCCGGCCTTGCAGCCATGCTGCTGCTGCTACGCATGGGCTAGGGCACAGTGAAGATGGCCGAGATTCCCCCGATGTCATGGGAGCATCCTGCTTCCATCGAGATCATCTAACTATTCCCCATTTCTCTGCGGTTGTGCTACTCCTCTATGCTAGGTTTTGAATGAAAAGAAGAAGGAGAAGAGAGAAATGGATGCGTGGGATCTCCTTGGGCTCGACCTAGAGGTTCTACCCCTTATATAGGGGAGGGTATCCACACCCTAAGGTGTTCATCCATGAGTTAATAAGTTCTTTTCCCAATAGGAACCCAAGTTCCTTCATTAAGAAGCAAACTTCTCTCTCCTAATTATTTTCTTAGTAAACCATGTTCATTGGATATTCAGAAATTCGAAAATTCTCTCTCTTATTCTCTTTATGCATGACTTTTAATCCATTGACACAAAATTATATTTTCTTTTAGTAGAAAATACCTCATTTTTAACAATGCCACAAAATTCATTAATTATGTATCACATTATCCTCTTTTTTGTATTATTGGTATTTTCTCTTTCTTTTCTCCATTGGGGCTCCTTGGACCCCAAGAAACTCTAATATTTTGAAATCTTTTTTAGTGGATACTCATTATCCTTCTAGATGTATCTATATCCATTATTTCTCATTATCCTTTTTATTTCTTTATTAAAATATCTCTTTTTGAGGATTTCTCTTTATCTCTTTTTTTATTTTCCCTATTGGAATTCCTTTTAATATTAGAAACCTTATGGATATGAAAATCCATAAATGATAACTCAATCTTACCTCTTTCCACTTATTTCTCCATATTTTATCATTGTCTCCAATTTCTTTCTTAATAAGGAAATATTTGATTGATCTTTTCTTTTTTTGTTGCATTATCTTTGCAACTTTGGACTCCTTGGAACCCAAGGAACCCAAGAGGCATGAAATCCAACTTTGGATAACATTCCTTTGCCTTCTAGAGGTTTCTAAATCTTTCTTTTCTCCATTTTCTTATTTACTCATTTAATAATGGAGTTTCCTTTGTCCTTTCCTTGTTATTGGGTCCAATAGCCAATAAAGCCCAAAAAACAACCAACAAGACTATTGTAAATGAAATCCTTTTATTCAAAACAAATTATATCATTATTTGTTCAAATATCCTTTAATAGGAGAAATTACATTTCTCACCAAAAGAACTCAAAAATTGGGGTTGTAACAGTTCCAGTATAATCTGAATATTTTGTTGACCTTGTTTTAAGGAAGACATGTCTCTGACTAAGAGAAACCACCTTTCATAACTAGTTGCCATGGCTGTCATACCTTGGGCCAGGGGTGGAACTAGAAAATGAAAGTAGGGGGTGTTAAGTTGAGAAGTTTAAGCATTAACTATAGTAGGGGGATAGAGTAAAATAAGTTGAAAAAAATTATTATAGTTGAGATTCAAATTGGATAAATTGTTTGTAAATAGCATCCTAGAACCAACTCAACTACTATTTACGTGTGTTTGTAAAAGGAAGCGACATATATATACAATATTCATATATGCCATAGATGTATAAATGCATACATTTCAATTTGGAAAGAGAAGCTTCAGTCTTAGTTGCCCCCACATAGATTCGACCCTGCCTTGGGCCTTGACACTTTTTCAGTGGAGGAACCATCAGCTCAAGAATTGACCTCTTTGTTATCACCCTTTAGATACTCTAACCCATATGTCCCATAACCCATTAGTCACTACAACAGAATGCATGTAAACTGGCATTTTTTTTGGGCAGTTTAGAAGATAATGCCGAAAAAAATCGGCCAACAACACGCGGGGTCCCCGCACCCAACCTCCCCACGTGCGGGGACACGTTTCCCCCTTCTTCTATTTTTTTCCCAAAACCGAAAAATAGCATAGCCGATGCCCTCTCCCTCTTTCACATTTCTCGCCCAATTTTCTTTTGCCGTAGAGTCGAGGGTGTGGCCAGTGAAATCGTCGGCTGCTCTTCACCTTCACAAACCGCAACTGCCTCATGTTCACCTTTGGAATCCTGGGACGGCCGTCTTCGTCTATCACCGCGGCATGTGCGTGTCCTATGTCAAGATCGTTCCACGCGCTGCTTCTCATGCCTCTGCGTGCCTTTATGCCTAGTTTGTTCGTGGTGCTACTTCATGTCACCTCAGTGTGCCTCTGCTTCTCGTCGCCCCTGCGTGCTCCTGTGCCCAGAAGATATCTAATTATTATTTGACCAGGTAGAGTTTTGTTTACTCTGTCCATCTCAACTATCGATCATACACTGCAATTTTCTTCTTTGCTCTTGCGTCTGTGTAATATCGAAGCTAGATTCTGTCATAATTTTTTTTGTGCATCCACAATGCATTTTCAAACATTTCCGTATATCATCTCACAAATATCCGCTGACTCTATTAATTCTAGCAGTCTCCATGTCAAATATTCAAAGTTGATAAAGAAGACATGTTGCAGGAGGACTGAAAGCATCCTTGTGTCAGAGTTTTAAACTTCCATCTTTCACAGATATGTGTCGTCTCCATATGGTATATATCCTGTCTTGATGAAGGAAGAGGAGGTAAGATTTTGAATATTTGATCGTCATCTTTATGTCCAACTTTTAGATAACCGTCTCTATTTATTTTTCTACTTGCCTTATCTGCCGACATTGACATAGCATAATATCTCTCAACACGTATATCTATTGTTTTCTTATTCTACCGTACAAACATCTTTCTATTAGAACATTAATACTTGTGTATTTAACCAGTGATATTTTTGTAGGCTTATTGCATCATGATTCTAAGTGTGCATGATTCTTGTAGACAATTTTTTCTTTAATCATTATATCTTGAAAATTAGACGGTGGTTCAAGCTAGTTCCATAGATTGACGTGCTTATATGCACACATTAACATTTTGGGCATGTGTCATACTCATTTATCTAAAAACCTAGTAAATTGAACTAACAAAATGGATTACTCTTCCGTCAAACTCAACACAAATGCTGACTCTAAATAATATTTGTACCTTTTGACAAGTCATAGGACATATGTCACATGTTCCCATATTTATATTTCTTGCCTTGTCATTTTCCCCATCAATATCCCACTATTCTACCTATTTCTCCAACTTGGTAGTATTTTCTAATGCATCTTCTGATATTCACAGTATTATTTTATATACATTTTACACATAAAATCTTCTTCTTAGACAAGCATTGTTTCTATGTTTGATTGTGGTTTATGGGATATTTCTGAAATACATCCCTCCCTTCATCTATGCAAAGAGCTTTAAGAAATGTTATTAGGCCCGTTGTTGCCAAGAAAACAAGTTTTAATATTGTGTATGGAGTTGCAATCAAGAAGATTGATATGTATATGTAATTATTCATAATTCATTTGACTAACCGAAACATTCCAAACCTTACATAATCTACGGTAGCATACATTGTCAGTTTGTGCAAGTTTCTATGACATTTTTATTTTCACATACTATTTTTTTAGTTAGGTTTGTTGTATGGAACATATTCCCATCATGAGGAACAATAACATATTTGTGAAATTGTAATACAATTGGTATAATCATTCACATATTTTCTTGTGTTATCTTATATACATGGTTTTGAGAATTTTTGTTGTTATTTTGTTGTCTTCGTCGTGATTTGAGTCAGCTATGATAAACAATCCATTGTTTGCTTATTCTAAACAAGATGTACTTTTGGCCTAGCTCGAATTAGATATATTTATATCTATTGTAGTTGTGGTGACGATATTGATTGTCTCCTTCCCTTGATTGAAAACAATATATATTGAATTATCCTCTGACTAATGACACTCCTTATCATCTTATTGGCGACACTCTTAATCTTCTGATTGGTGGGTCCTAATTCCCTATAATGACAGGGCTATGCATTTTCTTCTATAGGTAACGATGGCTACTGATTTTCTATAGTTGGTGGTAGTCTGTGTTACTACTGATCATGTGGTTGTTGCTCACATCTCGACCAAAAATATAGAATATTATTAAACACGGTCTCCAGTATCTGTGGCTTGGGGTGAGTTCTATTGTTTTCCTCCTAACAAGATATGCATTAATAAGAAAGCCCCACATTTATTTTCTTATGTGGAAATATCAATTCTATCTTATAATGCATGTAACATGTACAATTATACTCATTTTTTTTCTTTTGTTTCAGGAGACAAACTACACATTTTGAAAAGGTGCTTGAATTGTATCTAGAAGGCACACATTTGGGGAGCCTATATATGGGTGTGTCATCCTTCAACTTTGTGTATACTTTTATTGTAAGGCTATGCCAACTGCATTGTGCTTTTCATTTCTAGAAAGTAATATTTGAGGGAGTTGAGGTGCACCACCCTTTTAAACTATCATTGCGTATCCCCAGATCAGTATATTGTTGTGGGTTGCTAATAGTGTAATAAAAGATACAATTTCATTTTTTGTGGCTAGTATGCATTTCTATTATAAGATATACAATGTGGATTGCCTATGATTTTGATGAATCAGAAGTTATGACATATAATCCTTTCTAGTTTCTATGAATATTAAAATAAAAAAAAGTGAGCACATATTATGAATCAAATGCATTAATGTTCCTGTGTAGCTGAAGCAATTCTTATCATAGATATAAGGAGCTATAAATTGATAACTAGTACAACTATTTTTATGTGTTGGGCAATCATATTTTTGAATTAGCATATAAATTGATACATGATGTTTATGGTATACTATTTTTACATCGATTAATTTCATTTATGACATGACTTATTCATTTCACAATCTGACATATGAACTCAAACCAAGGGTGCTTAGGCATTGTAGGTTATGAAGGAGGCTCCCATATTGAGATGCTCAACTCATCTGCAACTTTTATTTGCACTTAGGATTTTTTAGGCCATGTTTAACTCAATTGAAAGTACATTAAATTAGCTCTGGTCTGCACTATATCAATGTAGAACATTTTAAGATCAAAATAGTCCATTTTGGGTGTTTAGGTCAAGTTAGGTTTGTTTAACTCACTTGGAATATGATTTATAGTAGTAAAAAAGAATCTAAGTGAGGGCTAACTTAGTTAACTTTGTTCTGATTTATCTCTGTAAAGATTTGATTAGACTGTGGTTATCAAAACCAAACCACACCGGCCAGTTGAACCGGTCACTCTACCAGGCCAGTCCCCTCCCAAAACCGGAAATGAAGTCTGACTGGCATCAAACCGGTGAATCGGCAAACCGGTCCAGTTTTAGCCCAACTGGCCGATTCTCTCACTTAGCAAGTAAGATGTACTGGTGTTGCTATTCTTTGTTAATTAATATTGAATACAATATAAATGTTGGTATATAAATGTCCATGAATAGAATAATATTTGTTATTTAGTCTGTTTACCAAGTTATTGTGAGCAGTTGTGCTGTTATTCATGTTTCATAACTTTTGCAGGTACATTTTCTATGAGTATCAAAGACATTTATATAATTTAAAACCATTAATGATGTCATGCTAACGTCATCCGGTCAGATCACTGGTTGAACCAGTGAACCGGGAACCAGAGGCCTCACCGGTTCGCTGACTGGTTTAAGTCTGACAATCTTAGATTAGACTGAACCATATCTATAAATTCTCAAGCTAGGTCATATTAGGGCAAAGTACGACAAGTTTGATTTAATTAGATCTAATGTTGGATAATTCAATCCATGCTATGTCTCATTTAGGTCATATACATTTCAAAATATGTCGAATTCCATTGATCCTTCATCATGCATGTTTTCTACTCTCAACATCCTGGAAGATGCAAAAAGACTTGCTGAGCTAGTTTAAGATATACCTTGAAAATTTAATTTATTTCATTTAACCCACTAACTATACTCCTTTCTTCACTTCGGTGATGTCCATTGGGCATCAAAGTTGGCTTTTATAACAAGAATCCTTAAGGCTTTGGTCCAATACAGGGCCAAATAAACTTCATGATAGTTCATTAGCAAGTTGCTCTTGCATCATGCTAACATAAAAAATTGTAGGATATTAATATATCTCTTTGAAGATTCATTTTGTCATGACTACATAGTCTATCATAATTTTCCTAGAAAACTAGAACAACACATTGGTTACTCATATATAAAATCTATCTGATTAAATTATTATTGTTTTTATATTTAGGATCTATTCATAGAATTGCTGCAGATTAAATATCTTGAGGGACTTGTTCCTTTGATATTTTTGTTGTGGTTTTTGTTTTCTCAGAAGTTTTGCAAAACAAGGAGCTTTTGCTTGTGATTTTTATCTCATTTATATCCTATAATCTCATGTTTTACATTATTTTTACTATCTAGATTCTTTGGAGAATAGATGCATGGATTCTTTTTCAGAGACAGGGATTGATTGTAGACAAAGATGAAGAAGTTTTAATAGCAGGAGACACTTTAGTAATCTAGATCCTCATTGTTGAAGCAGCTATTTTGGATGTCTACAGAAAGTAAGTGAAATAACTCAAAAGATTAAGATTCGTTCACTGCTGGTGATGGTAGTTAATGTCGCTTACTCAACTTTGGCTGCACACGTGCCACTGGAGAAGGGACTAGGAGTCTTTCTTGTTGGACCTCACACTATAGAAAAATGGGTATTCTTTCTAGTAAAAAACTACTTGTGCCTTACCTTTATCAATTTTTTTGTTTACCATATGATCATACCCAATAACTAAGTGGAAACATAAGTGATATATTAGCAAAACAAAGTTTCCTATCCATTATTCATTTTTCTTTCCAAAATGCACATATTTGCATCTTCTAATGGTGATTTTATTTCAATACTATGCAAATGCAGTGTTGCTTTCTATTGATCTTAGTGATGACTTGGATTTTCTTCACGACTTGGATTTTCATCATCTGGTGTACTCTATCATGGGTACAACCTTTAACACAGTTTGTATTTCTTATATGTTTGTCACATTCATCCTATTACAAAGTGCCACTTGTACTTGGTTGCTTTCTAGGTCGACTATTTATGCTAAGTATTATCTTGAGGATGTCTATGTTTGTACTACTCATCTTGATGATGAATCCTCTCTAGGAATACTACCTAATGTAGACAAGCTAGATGCTTTAGTCATGGTATTTGAATTGAATGATGCATGTCCTTTTGCTCTCTGTATCGTACATTTTAGCATTCAATTTGATGCTAATTTATATCTAATATACTTTTTTAGTATTTAGTGCTGATTGATACAGCTAAACTTGTAAAGTTCTTGCATTTATCATCACTTAACACATTGAAAACATGGATTACTGCAATTGATATCTAATGTTTTGACCTACCATCTATGAAGCACGGATACTCCAAAATAGGTGCCGTACCCGTATCTGATATGTATCGGATACCGATACTCTATGGATACACCTAAATACGTATTGGATACCTCTCCATCCGTATCCCTTTTTTTTCTACTTTTTTTGCCATGTGCTTGCTATTCGTAGGAAGGTATATTGAGATTTATTTTGAAATAATGGCTACTTAAAAATAATAGTTAAACTAATGATCATAGACTCCAAGGGAGTCAACCCATGATTTAGTTGATCCCCTAGGAGTGCTAACTTTATCTCTTGATGCATACCCTCCCTCTTTCATGCCTCATGGAGTGTCTGCCTCTTCCTGGACCTATTTTTATTCTCAAATAACCTCACTCCTATTTTTTTACTCACATTTCTGCATTGTTAGATAGATGATATAATAAAAATATATAATGCAAAATTGAAAGACATGCATCCTATATGAAACTTAATGACCTTTTTTGTAGTCCATCATTTCAATAGCTCCAATTTCATTGATTTTGTAGGTCTAAATCTGGTTGAAGAAGTCAGTACAGGAAGATGGAGTACATTAATAATCACCATTACAGTGATAATAAAAAATATTGGAGCTGATGAGTTAAAGCGTCTGCATTTGTTCCAATTCCTAATGGTGGCTGGACAATGGTATCTTTTCCTATACATATATATTTCATATTTTACTATATATATAGTTATGTATTGTAGTGCTTGTACACTAACCTCAAACCTCTTTTCCGGTACGGCTATATATAATGAGCAAAAAAAAGGAAATGGATATTTAAACTGATTTTAGACTGATTTGCATCGTTGAATTTTCTATGGTTAAGTAGACATCCATGGAGTCATATACTGCAATGTTGCTTGTACTATTTAAAAAATGTAAAAGTTTGATTTTATTCACATCGTGGTCTTGTTTGGTGGGTCGTATACACACTGCACGTTTTGAGTTCGGTAGTCTTTGTCTTGAGTTGGTTCTTACCACATAGTAACTAATGGAATGTAAATGAAGAATGACTTTCTTATCTAAATTATATACAAATATAAAAGTAAATAAACTGATCCCTTGCACTTTTTTGATCTTTTTTTCTTGTTTTATCCATGTAGTTCTACTTTAATCATCTTACTAGTCTTGTGATGAAGACATCACATGAAATTACATATATAATTACCTCTACATGATGCTCACAAGATAGACTTCTGGTATTATGTGACTCTTGGTTCCTGTATGTACATCATATACTATGTCGATTTTGATGGTGGTTATGTACATGTTCTTCATCCACAAGATTAGATCTCATGTGTTGAATCTTTAAACATAGTAGATGCCAAGAGGCAGTTTGTAGTTCCAATTAGTGGTAAATTTGAATGTAGTTTGGTACAAGGGTAGTGGTTTAGACCATGGTCATGTTTTCTTTCTCGAAGTTCAAACGACATATGATTTTTTGTCTTTATGGTTTAGAATCATATTGTCAGTGTTGTTCTTATAAAAAACATTGATACTTTCCAGAGCAATGTTTTAAAAAGCGTCCTAGGTGGCCGCTTAAGCGGCCACTTAATCTCCACAAGGTGATGGCCGATTAAAATGTGCCATAAGCACCACTTGAGTGAATTTGAGAAAAGCGGCTGTGTAACATCCCAGGATTTGAGGCCTCAGATATAATGATCTTAAAAGGAATGATTGGACTACCCATATCACCAAGGTGCACCTCCTTTTCAGGGAGCCCATCTCTAAAGAACTCCATAGTTAAGCGTGCTCAGCTTGGAGTAGTACTAGGATGGGTGACCAGTCGGGAAGTTGATCCTGGCTTGCGCGTCAGTGTGGACAAAGTACGCAGTTAAGGCTAGTGGTGGTTTGTGGGGCCAGTCGTCATTCCTGAAACTCTACTAGAGCCTAGGGCAGTGGGCCCAGGCATTACAGGCTGCTTTTTTCCCGCTTAACTCGCTTTTTCTCGCTTTTTTCCCGCTCGCTTTTTCCCTCTTTTTGACCTCTTTTTTTTAAAAAAACTACTGTAAGCATATAACATTAAGTACATTACATCACCTGATTCGTATTGAATATAATATTATTAAACCAACATACATTAAATGTTCTATGATATACTTAGTTCTAATTTAGAATGCATACTTTGTATGTAAGCTGTAATGATATGATGATTTTGTGATGTATCCAAGTATATTATAGGTAACTATTATCTAATTTAGAATGCATACTTTGATTAAGTGTACTGCTATAACGTATGACTATTTGATGATGTGCAAATGTAACAATACGTTTGTAAGATAGCTATGATAGGTTTATTGTTTATTGTTTAGCTATGTAAACATGTTATACATAATTGTTGTTGCATCTTATATATACACTTATTATTTTATGTGTAGGGTGCTTTATCTTTGACAAGTATATTGTTTACTATATTAATATAGATACAATCTTTGTTGTATAGTTGTCTTATAAACTATTTGGGTGTTTTATAATGTCTTGTACAATGTTTATATATGTATAAAAATTTAAAAAATACAGTATTCATATACATATGTATGTAATTTTGCATAAACATTTATAGGAATTAGAAATCTTCTTTTCTAAAAAGTGCCTTCTTAATCACTAGCCTGGCGATTAATCAACTACAAGGTCTATATTGATAGTAATCGAATGGACTGATTCTCTACTCCATGTTTAATGTTGATCATGATTTTAGATCTAGGTCTTTTTCCTATGTGTTCTTTGCATCATGTCAATCTCAATAATGAGGTCCTAGGAGCTTCACCATGTTCCAACTATTGGCCGCTAGGGTTTGCCCTTGGTAATGTGATGCGACCACAACACTCTCTTGGTTGGCTTTTGTTGTGGCTAATACATGTGTTTTGAGTTGTGTTTCCGTTGCTACCATGTGTTGTGCTTCTCTTCACAAAGGTTAGAGACTGTGGTTTGACCATGGTGGTACCTAATTGAGATGAAATTTCCCCTTTCTTCTTTCTTCTCTCTTGTTCGGCCTAGGGTTTGAGCTTTTTCTTCTTGAGCTCCTTTAACCTTGGTGTTTTCTTCTCTTGTTGAGGTGACCTTGTAGCCGTGGATTTGATCCAAGTTGGAGTTCCTCTTCTCTTTTGGAGCTCGTGGCTTTGGATCTTGATCTCCTTCATAAGGCTGGTGATATAACTTTTCCCTCTTCTATTTTTCACCCTTAAATTACTTGCATGCTACTGTTCTATATCTAAAACGTGAAATCGAGATGTTAGATGATATTATCATGATCTAGGATTTATAATTATGTAGTATTCTTACATGGATTACTCTTTCTCCTAAACCCTAATTTCATGCACCTGATTATAAGTAATGGTGATATGATGTTCTTTGCATGCATCTTGATCTTTGGTTTCATCATCAGGTTTGTATTTTCAGACATGATGTGTTAAATGGTG
Organism: Alisma plantago-aquatica; assembly: GCA_963693085.1. NCBI lineage: Eukaryota > Viridiplantae > Streptophyta > Magnoliopsida > Alismatales > Alismataceae > Alisma > Alisma plantago-aquatica. The sequence continues at coordinate 33,229,939 of OY856414.1, forward strand.
GTTTTGGTTCTTGTGAACATGTATGGATGTTTGTTTTCTCTCTCTTGCATGGATTTCCTTGTTGATATTGAGGATGAACACTTCTAGGGTTTTGAAGGTTCTTCTTCCATGATGTTTTCATCTTGTTGACGCTGAGTTCTTGATGGTTGATCTCTTGTTTTGCTCTACATGCTCTCTTTGGTTTCTTGGAGTTGCTTTTCCATGTTGCGGTTGCTACATGTGTTGATGTGGTGGGTCACTACATGGTTAACCCATGTTGAGATTATTTCTTATGATGGCCATTGTTGCGGTCAAAGTGCCTTGGTAGAGATGACCGATACATGTTTGATGGTTGATGTGTTGCGAGCGCAACAAACCCTAATCTTGTATGGACAAACCCTAATCCTAAGTGTGTTTTCAACACATATGTGAGTTGTGATGGTCGCTATCTTAGGTGAGTGTGTTGCGATCGCAATACCATGATGCTATCAGATCGATGAGCTTGGTGGATGTATTTCAGTCGCAACACATGGTTTGGTTTGATGGGTCACTACACCTGCCTAGTCCGATCACAACAATTTCCTTGATCATGGTGGTCGCTACCTAAGTGTTACGGTCGCAACAAGGTGTTGATCTAGTGGGGTCACTACAAGGTGTTACCCATGATGGTCGCTACACATGCATGGGCGTCACAATATAATCAATACTTGAAAGTATCTTACCTTTTACATGAAACCCAAGTCTTATTTTGTTAAATTTCATTGCACGTTTCTGTATTGTGGTTTCTTTAGGAGTGAAAAAGATCTTTGACTGGGAAAAGTCATGTTCTTCTATGTGACAGTGATCGTCCAGTCTCTTGTTCTACAATAATCAGAAGCTACAATTCATTATTGCACTCTAAAGAAAAAGAGGGAAGATGATGAAATAAGACTTAGCGAGAGCAACAAATGCAGGAGATGAAAAAGTGAAATTAGGAGCTGAAAAGTTGCTTGTCTTTGTTGATTTTTTTCGGCTTACATTGTAGTTGAGAGAGGTTGTAGTCTCAATAATTCTCCTTAGCTAGATGACTAGTACCTCATGTTGACCTACGATTATAGTGGGTTCCCCATCCTTTCTGTTGCCTTATTCTAAGGATCTACACATACAAACTAGCACACCCTTTTCTATTTCTTCCAAGTGGTTATTATTCTCTTAGGTTGACACTTATGTTTTAAGGAAAGGTTTCTCAATGGAGGATAGAAATTTAGATGAGGAGAAAGGGTTGAAGGAGCACTAAGTGGTCACTAAAGTGGAGAGATAGCAAGGTGAAAATGTTGAATCAGCTAAAAAATTATAAACTATACCACCATGACTATCAGTAGTAGCAAGAAAGGCATTAAATAGGGACTAAAATAGTTTTCATGTATTACCTGTGCAAGAATCACCATTTGAAGAACCCCCATTTCATTGATGTCACAATTTCCTCCATTGAAGGGATCTACTTAAAAGGTAAGTCTTGAACTCTTCAGCTCATCAGTTAATTTCTAGATAAATTTTCCTAGTTAGTCACCTCTCCACTCTGCTATATATTGATTTCAGTCATCCTGTTTATATTGCAGATTTGATACATTTTCTCAATGTTCTAAGAGGAAAGGGAGTGGCTACAATGCACTCCCGGTCCTTCAAGAGGTAAAAACTTACTTGCTGATGTAAAAGTGAGAACAATAGTGACACTTCTTTTCTATCCTTTGTCATTTTGATATGTAACTTGATCCTTTAAGTGATAAAGGAGATGCAAAATTGGGTTTATCTGGCATCAACTCTCAAAGGATGAAACAGTCCTCCCAGCCAAAGGCTGATTACATTCTTAAAGGCTCGAAGTTGTTGAATATAACACCTTTAGGTAATGTTTTGAACATAAATTAAATATTATTCTTAAATAACTAAAATGTTTTCCTTGACTAGAGAGATCTTTCTCCCTCCTCCTCACATTTATGTGGTCCTCTCATAACCAGAAACCACAAGTTGTAGAGCACTTGTTTTCATAAAATGATTACCTTGGGCTCCATACATATCCTGTTGTCCGGAGGGCCGAAGTGCAGATCCGTGCTAAACTTGTTAGTTGCGTTGGTTTTATAATAGACAACTTGAAATAATCTATATGTGTTTAATAGAGTGCTCCATTCAGACAGCTTAAACCTATGGAATGGGTCCAAGAGTGTCTAGAGTTGTATGTGGGTACACTACTTATCACAAGATGTTGGGATCCTGCTGGCTGAGCTGAAGAAGAAGCAAGCATGCAATCTTTTTATATCTGTCATAATAATTTATTAACAATTAGTACAAGCATTTAGGCTAAGTGAATCAACAAATTGACTATTTTTTTTTATATAATTAGGTGTTTGTGCTAAACCTCTTTGTTTGTTCCCCTTCTGTAGTAACAGTCAATGGCTCCAACCGATGCTTATATTACTGAAAAGTTCAACTTCTGAGAGCAATCAAAGGGATTGCCTCCTTTGTCCAACTGGATATGCTACAAACATGGTTTCCATGACTGCAATTGCCATTCTAAACACTCTCATATTTGATACTTCAGAGCCATCAGATAATGAGAAAGTTGCAATCTTCTCTGACTCTTTGAATCACACATCTATAATTACAACATTGAATCTTTGTATCAGCCACAATGACACCACCCATATTTATTTCTTGCTTCTAGTAACCTAAAGTTCATTGAAGTAATACCATATATAGAATGCTTACATTCCTTGAAATCTCACTGAACACCTATGTTGTAATAGTACAAGTTGTAGGCCTGACAAGTCATCACAGATAGGTACAACCTATCAAACAGTACTCAAATTCTTCCTTTGTTTATGTCTTGTGTAGTAACTCACAGTTCAGTGCCCTTTTGTGCAATGATTACATAGTTCACATTTCAACTTTTTACTCTATTCTGAATTCTTAATCCAAATGTAGTGCACATGCTGCACTACATTTGTTCTTGGCCTTTTTTTATTAGTCTCTCCTATATGCTGTTTATTATTTTGTTATTTTTTCCTATCCGTTTTTCAGAGTTGCAAGTGAATATGTTATTGTTGTATGCTGAGACATCATATAGTTATCTTATTCAACAATGTACAGTTGATTCTAGCCATCAAAACTTGTTGAAAAGTTACTAGGAATTTGTATAGGACCAAAGTGGAAGGCATCCATAGTTTAACTTCCATTTGACATTGGTATGCGGTCATTTACTCTTCTATTAGGTACGGATTTGTAGTACTCTTTGTCTATATTTCTCCCTTTTAAATATCCTATTAATAAAAAAAATCAGATATAAATAAGTTTGTGGTCAAGACAAAATGTTTTATATTTTGTTAAAGAACCATATCTTGTTGCCCCAATGAGTACACAAAATCTCAGGATGTGCCAGGGAAGTAATTTGAATATATTTTTCCTGGAGTACGAACCTAAGTTTCTCCATTAGTTACCCTTTTATTAAGCTATTGCAAGTCACGACATGGATCAGTACATGTATTAGCAATTTGATTACTATTGAATTACTATGTTGCACAACTAACGGATGCAGCTGCCATGTCTTTTCTTTTCTTTATTTGGTTATTCAAGAATAAATAGTATGCAACGATCTTGCTTTTGTTATATGTTTTCTAAGATATATAATTAAGTATTTGATTATAATTGCTACAGATAAAAAAGTATTATGCAACAACCTTGACTTTGTCTTCATGCTTATCGTCCTAACTTGTTGAGGTCAATGAAGCATATAGGCACCATCCTTGACCCTGAATTTTTGTGTAGCACAAGAGTGAATACATTTCATTGATTTGTTGTCCAAGAGTAAGGTCAATTACCTAAACTCACATTGGCTATCTCTTTACCTTTTTGACTTTGGGAGAGGCAGCTCACACGTTTTCATATTCTAATATATTTCCATATGGGTCTTGAGTCTATCATGCATGATTTAATTAGTCTTTAGTCAAATTATAACTATTATAGAAGGCTTATTTACTTGTGATGCCAGCTATTGTGTCAGTATGATGTTTCTTATTGGTGTTGCATGTATGAGACTACATATGTTTTATATCCATTTTAATGTCTTGAAAAATTAAGTTCATGTATATATCTAGTCTTTCATTTTCTGGGTTTTGCTTCTCATATGCTATCTTGAGGTTGCTGATCATACACCTCACACAATAGCCTTGGTTGATTTGATTGGTTGTGTGCTAATAACATTGGAAGTACTAAATGTTGATGTCAAAGTCTTTGCCTCTCTAATCCCTAGACTTGATCAGTTATGAAGTGTTTATCTACTGCATTGGTTATCCTTTCAAAATGTAGTTGAAGCTTTGCTAAATATTCTTGGTAGATTTTAGTCATGATCTTTGATGAGTTTCTAAGAAGTTTCTGAACTACTTTTCTCTCTAGCTGCTGCCTTATTTTTTCATATAATGTTTTTAGGTGGAATACTAGATTGATCTTATCAACTAGTAACAGTTATCTTTTCTTGATGATTATTGAAAGAAAATTCGAGCTAAAATTATTGACTAGTTGTTCCCCCTTGTTGTTCAGATGCCTCTTTTAGACCTATTTGTAGGAGGTTTTGTATTACCAACGTTGCTTGATGACCAATGAAATTAAATGATCCTGCTTGCTTGAAAGTCTTGAGCTCAGTGTAATTCGAACTGAACTTCTTGACCAATTATTGCCTCTTGTTATTCTAATTCCTCTTCCAGACATGAAGTATCAACTTTGCCTGATTATCATGAACGCAAATGATCCCGGTTGCTTGCAAGCCTTGAGCTCAGTGCATTTCGAGCTGAACTTCTTGACCGGTTTTCCCCCTTGCCGTTCTAGTACCTCTTTCAGACCTTCTTTTTGCAGATTTTACATTACAAGTTCTAATTTTTGTTGGTGTATATGTGGTTCTAGTGTTGCTTTCTGGTATGCAATTACCTCTTAGATGTGGATAGTTGTTTTCATGCATAACTATGAATGCATGCATAGGTACTTAGCTTTGCATCTTGAGCTGGTTATAAGCCATACAGAGGTTCAACAGTGGTCCCATTGGGCCCTAAAAAATGACGTGTATTATAAAAACTTAAAGAGGGGAAAATGAACTGCGGGTCATTCCAGAAGGGTGACTTTCCTAAAAGTCTATGATTGAATTGAATTGTTATTCAGGTCCTTGGGTCACCTCAAGGTGAATGCTAATAGTTTTTGTATTGATTTGTTACTTTGTTACACTTCTATAGTTTCTTTATTCATGCATGTAGAGATAATAATTAAGTGGTTGTGATTGGCTTTGATTTATTAATATATTAACATGTTCATTTGGTCGACAGGTTCATATGCATGGTATGGATGTTGGAAGGGCAATTGATCTAATCCAACTCAATGTCTATGATGATCTCCTCTGCAAGCGGGAGGAGATTTTTAACCAGCTTTCACGGGGAGCTTATTGGAATAATTCAAAATTGGCAAGTTATCAACACCAATGATGAGAGTGACATGATAATGGATGGGAAAAAGTCTTGAAAGTGAGTAAATAACTCTTGTCTAGTCTATTGATATCTATTTAGTCATGGAGGGGGCCCTCTATTTCTAAAACCTACATGGTTCTTACATTTGCAGTGAGTTCTAAAGCACAGTAAAGAAATATGAATGTACACGAATGACAAAGACAAGCCACCATCTCCCCGTGCTCTATGTTGCCTGATATTTTTGATGTGATCACATAGACATTTTTGGCAGACACGGACTTATAATCTGGATCTATAGGTGGTCATGACCATAAAACTAACGAAAGGTGAAGTGGATACAAGAAGTTTAACACGTACATGATCAATGATGATTAATGAATAGGGTGAACTAAAGAGGTCAAGATGCGGAATTGTTCCCAGTTTGATCTAGGAGAACAAGGGATTCTCGAGGAGATTTGTTTCAATGTTGTAAATGGATTATATGTATTTTTTTCATAGGATGTTTTGTATGTACGTGGGTTCAAGGTGTAAATGAAGATTCTGTCAAATTATAATATAGTTATCAATGAAATAATCTCTCTTTTAATTATCATTTATGGTGCTTCCGATGTTGATGTGTGATACTGATATTTGTTGATATTTGTTGATGTAATGTCGGGTGTAGCATTATTTCCAGGAAATTTGAAAATGTCGAGAATCTGGTCGTGGCACGCACGTCTATAAACGACATCTTTCCGGCTTTAAAAAATGTCGAAAAAAAGTTGTATCGGCACGACCTTAGCTTTTAATAGGCATTTTTCTGTGATGAAAAAATGATATTTGTTGTAGTGCCTACGGTGAGTATTCATGTGTGTTGACACTTTAGTACATTTCCGACATATTAGAATGTCGGGTTTGGCATCATTTTCCGACGATAACCATTTATCCCCGGCATGGGCATAATGCCGATTTTGATACTATTTATGACAACTCTTAATATGCCGTCAAACTTTTGGCGGCACGCTTTTCAACAACATTTTTCCGGTATATTGAAAAATGCCGAATAAATACAATACCGACATAGTTATGCAGTTTTTACAACATGTCATTATGTCGGGAAATCTAATATTTGTTGTAGTGAGTGGTGTACTAAATCAATTGTTGGTTTCTTTTAATATAATTACAGGGGATAAATCATGATTTGACAACATCATCTCCTGATAGATAGTACTAGATTTCTATCTGTCACTGGTGGAATAGCTAGTCAATTTTGAAGGGAAAAAATTTCTTCAAGAAATCATAATGACATAAACTGTAATCTAATATAATGGATGGAAATCCTATTGAATTTGATAATTGATATTACAAATTATGATCTAATATAATTTATGAAAATCATATTAGTGAGCATCAATGCAGTAGATCTACAACAAAATTTTATATCTATATCAATAACCATGACGTAGAGGAAGCTATAAACAAGTGCCTTCTAACAAAAGTTTTTATGTAAAAAAATGGTATGGTAATTAAAAAAAAATCCATAAAATCTTATGACTATAATAGTTGGTAGATAGAATTTTAAACGTTTTCTCATTAGTGTATAATTTCTGGTAGTGAAGAAAATCTTTTTCCATCCGATAGAAGAACGTACATATGTACGTATAAATGCCATATGTCTTCTTCCGAAGATTGGTTAACATGAAACATCTCTCGACGTACTTTTTTTAAAAACATAAATTCTGGACAATTGTAGTGACAACATAACTTGTAGAGACAACTTTTATTTGTAAAATTTAGAATCATAACAATCTGACTTAACCATGAATTACTTTTAAGTGTAATTATATATGTATAAATAAACATGTAATTTTCTTTGTGAAAAAATGATACATTTCAAGAGTTTTTGCAGCCTTGAGTTGGCACCGAAAACACCTATAGGGCCTCGTTTGGTTTGTGAGACTTTATGCAGGATAGGATATTAATCCTGTTGGTAAGCCGAATACCATGTTTGGTTACACAAAAACTCTGATTAGGATTGCATTTAGACGGTACTAGGAATCCATATCATCAGGACTTTATGTGCCGCCGTACCCGCAGGGATTTACACAGTACAAAACGCCTTGCTTTCCCGATATTGGTCCCCAACTTCCGTCCGCTCTGGTCCAGCTCCCAGCTTTGCTTGCGCGCGCAATTGCCCCGTCTCTCTTCACCTTTTCCTCCACGCGTGTCCTCGTCTTCAAAGCAGAGTTCACCGCCGTTGAGCCTGATCCACTCGGCGTTAAGGATGCTCATGCCTCGACTGTAGCCGCTGATTCAAGCATGGATCTTTCCTCCCGTCTCCTCTGGTAGCCTTCGCCTCCCGCTTCCGCGGCGCATCGCACTATCTGCACCTCAATCCTTGTTCCGGATTCTCGTTCCTGGAGAGTCACCTGCTGCTTCAACCTCTCCCCATGGTTGTTTGCCAAGTACATGACCTCCAGCTCGTCGGTCTGTCAAGAGTTGTTCCCGTAGAGCGGCACCTCCAAGGAAAATCACCAACGTGGCGAACCTCCTCGGCGACGATGCTTTGAAAAGTGCAAAATCTAAAGCTTCTTCATAAAATACCCGACGTAATGAATAAAGCACCTTTCCATTGGTGCTCTATTCCTCTTCTATTACGATGATATAGTTTTCCAGATTTGCTGGTTAGTTTTGATGAAAAGGGTATCTCCCTATCAATGACTCCTATATATCTTCATTGTACCCAAACATGGGAAGAGAAAACAAATCTCCCATCCGATACATATACCTTTGTACATCTTTCCTTTCACATCGTGTTGACTTCCTTTCCGGCAAACCAAACGGGGCCTAAGGAGAGTGAATAAACCGTCTATAATGAGTGTGACACTGAGTTGGCTTCTTGTGAAACACTATCTAACTCTTATTTTTTTTTTTAAATGGGGGAGGGTTGCATTCATTAAGCAATATCTTGTCCCGCCTGTTCAGAAATTAAGGCTGAAAACGGGCCATTACATATAGGGGTTTTAAGATCTAGATACACCTCACTCGTGATTAAGTGAGCTCATCCGTTTCCCACCCTTTTTACATGCTTGTATAAAGGGTACGTTTGGTTTGCAGGATTTTTAAAAATTCTGTATTTTGTCCATCCCGCATTATTAAAATGCTGCATTGTCAAAATCCCGTAAAATAAAATTTTATGTTTGGTTTGCTGGATTTTGTAAGTGCGAGATTTATTTTTTTTCGTGTCCACGACGTTTGTCATGTTGGATTTTGGCGTCCGGGAGAATTTTGATGGAGACCAAAATGCGGGATTCCTATTATGTCTGAAAATCACGGGATTAGCCTCAGTTCTCCAATCCTACAAACCAAACGTAAAATTTGTTGAACTGGAGTCCAAAATACAATCCAATACAACAAAATCCAAGTAACAAAAATACTCAAAATCATTCTTCCCAACTCATGCAAGTCATGAGCTATCGTACCAAGCATGCCCTGATCTTCCGTTCCTTTGGTAATGTTAATAACTGTCTGTAGTGAGTCTCACTCCAAGTTCACCCTTAGGAAACCCGCCGCTGCCGCACGAGTCGCCAAACCAGCAAAGTGCCTTTGCCTCGCAACTATAGGGCTGAAGGAGCAGTAGATACTTCTCCTTCCAGTGAGTAGTAGGCGGCCCTTACTATCTCGCACCACAAAGCCCTAACCCGTCATGTTACTGCAGCTCCAAGCCGCGTCTGTGTTAATATTCATGTTATCATCTGGCGGCTTCGTTCACTTGGCACAACGCCGGTGCTGACACGGTTGGGTACTGATGGTGATCTTCCCATTATAAGCTTTGTAGGCGAAGGAAACTAGGGAGTAGACAGCTTAGATTGCACAATTCAGGGTTAATGATAGTCTCATTTCTTTTGGTCCAGTTCACCCCGTAGCCCCCCCCCCCCCCCCCCCCCCCTATCCTCCGGCGGTTCTTTCCTTTTGGCTCGGCGGAGCGGGTCAAAGAGACATAGGGGGAAATGAAGGGGAAGTCCACGCAGCAAACCGAGGTCCCGCGTGTGCCGTACCACCTACAAATAATAGGTACACCCACCCCAGACAGATTCCGTGAGCCGTGTAATAGGCGACCATTTCGTGCGGTTCGGGGGGCACGTCGAGATCGGTATACTTGCAGCCTCATTTCATGAGTTTGTCAATAACCCAACTGTAAAAGTGGTGGAATTCATCCATTGATGCATCGCTAATCACCTCTACAGATCCATGTGTCTCCCAGACTGGTAATGCTTCCTTGCATGTTACCAAGGCACGTGCTATTGTTTCTGGCACCTCGTTGCAAAGTGGACATATGTTCTCTTGTATTATATGTCTCTCCATCAACCTATTTCTAGTAGCCAGACATTCTGAGGCGGCTCTCCATAAGAAAGTATTTCAGCTTTGGTGGTCAATTCATATACCACATCCTTTTACAACCTTTTCTAGCCGCCTCTTGTTGGTTTAAATTCCAAAAAGGGGTGTTCCCTAGAAGTCTAAGCCAGTATGTAGAGTGAACTAAAAAAATACCGTTCTTGTTCTCGGTTAATGCCTCCTAGTCTTTATGTGTAGTGTATGGTAGAGGGATGGACAAAATTTTACCCACTAGCCTTGGACTCACATTCGTTTGCAACAAATCCACCTTCCACGTGACAGATGATGGGTCAATAAAATCAGTTATCTTTGAGAGGTCTTCGCTAGCTGCCAAGTTAATCTTCATGTTGAATTGCCCTTGTAAGCATCATATCCGCCTATCTTTTCAAAAGTGCACATCTGTTCTATCGTCTATCAGCCACTCGACTCCTTCCAACAACAGAGATTTTGCCAACCATAGTCCTTCACGTGTAGCTCAGGGCATAACCTTTTATGGACTCGGGGAAGGATGTCCTTTTGTAGTATTTCGCCTTCAGAACTCTCCCTGCCAGTGATTGGTAGTAAGATGCCAACATTGTTTAGCCACGAGATCCTAATCAAACACCTTGAGGTCTCTAAAAACTATCCCTCCTACATGCTTTATTAGGCAAAGTTTGTCCTACACCCTCTAGTGTATCTTCTGCTCGGTGTCCTTAGAGACCCACTAAAATCTTGCTATGAAACTGTGGATCTTGTCATTAAGCCCATATAGGATTTTAAACACTTCGATAGTGTAAGTAGGGATCATGTTATAACCCCAATTTTTCCAAAACATGTAATGAGATTGTAAATCTCTTTTTAAAGATAAATGAAATCCATGATTGATTTGATGAGTTGATTTGAATGAATTTCGTGTATGATAGCTTATGTGTTTTCGTAATGGGCCATATTGGCCATTGAGCCTAATTGAAGGAAAAAGAAAAAGAAATGAAAAAGGAATTCAAATGGATAAAGGAATACATAAGGAAATAAATAAAATAAGAACAAAAGGCTAAGGAATAATTTCCAAAAATAGAATTCTGAATTGTTAGGGTTCCTTGGGGTTCAAGGAACTCAGGATAATAAATTAATGATAAAGGAAATAGAAAAGATGGGGAAAATATGAATATTTAGATGATAACTTGCAATCAAAGAAAAGTGATTGTTTCCTTGAGATAACAATCCCAATTTTTTTAGGATGGAAGATAAAAGTATGAATAAGGTTCCCTCAAAATTTGAATTAAAAAGGAACTACAAATTGGGAGTTATGAATTTTCCAAGTTATCATTGAATTTGGAACATAATTCAAAATAATAGAAAATTTGTTTCCTTTTGATCAAACGCGTGTCATGGGGACCCTTGGATTTAGATCCAATGGGCGTTGCTCGTCGTCCAAGTCCCAGTGGGACAAGGACTTCAGCCGTAATAGGGGAAATTTCTCCCCTTGATTCCAATCACCCTGAGGCATGTGCATTCCTGGAGAGAATCCCATCGAGTTCGGGAGAAAGAGAGGAAACTTCCCGACCCTGGTTTGTTGGGGTTTTAACCTAACCTCGCGAAACGCCCAATTGGGCTAGGACTCAGTTTGCGACAAGGTTTGGGAACCCTAACAGGGACCTCCCATGGCCTATATAAAGGGGACCCCTCGATCCCACACATCATTGCGATCACAAATGGCTGTTCCCGAAGTTCTATCTCTCTCTCCTTTGCTCCATTGGTCTTGCTCCGATGAGACTCAGTCGCGGCGCCGCCTTGTTGCTCGAGCAAGGAACGAGAAGAGGACGACACACAACCGTCGTTTGATTGAGGATCACAGTGATCCTCTGCGAGATCTAACGGTGCTGAAAGGCGACCGTTTAAGTGGGAGCGCATCAGCGAGGATCGTTGGATTGGAGACCAATGTGGACTTCATTAAGATCCAATGACCCGGGCATAGAGACGTGCGCGCAAGCGGGTGAGTAGGGGTGATCAAAATAGATCGCCTGATCAGTGAACTATCGTGGACCGAGGAGCATCCAACGAACAAGAAATTTTGGTAATTTCACCCTCTGACCAAATAATCCAGAAAATGGTTTTCTTTGCAAATTCGTAGAAATTACAAGGAGTGTCTAATGGAAAAAATTTATACATGAAAGCTGTGTAGAAAAATACAAGGAATCTGATAAAAATACTTTGAGAACCTGGTTCTACTCCATTTTGCAAAAAGTACCTTAATTTTCTAGTAAAATGTATTAAAAGTTGATGAGAAACCCTAATTGAATATTAAGGGTGTAATTTGGTGAATTAATAGGTCAATTGATAAGATTAACCCTGTTAATGATAAAGGTGGTTTGTTTATCCATTTTGAATTCAAGGTTGCCTAATTTAGAGTTGTAATCCATAAAAGAAGAATAATCTATATGGAAACCCTAATTTGGGATAAAAGGAGAGAAAAATCATATTTATTTGGATTAAGGAAATCAGATGCTTAATAAAGATCCTAAACTTGTTAAGAGTGCTACAATGAGAAATTAGGGATTTTATGTAGTTTTGATAAATTAAGGATCATAATATTGAAAGAGGAGGTAAAAACCCTAATTTCCAAGGGAACCCTAAAATTGGAATCGAAATCCCAATGAGTGTGATGAAATTGGATAGATATTAATAAAAGGAAACTTGTACTTTTATTTCAAGATTTCTATTCATCATTGCTTGCTTGATTGGGTTTCCCTGCATATTTGATTCTATCTTGAGATCTGCAATCAAAGGTATGTGGTTACACTTATGAATATCTTGAGTTAGTTTTCTGAGGTTTTCTGAAGTTTTCATTGATGTCATGAATTAACTGTTGGATGAATTTAATTCATGCAAACTATAATGTGGATATGACTATTACATAAGATATGTTCCTATTAGCTCAGATCTTGGTCCCCTATGTGGCTTAATAGTTGACCTAGTACATGGCTACCTATGGGGTAGGTCCATCAGGTCATTGGATGACTTAGTACATGGCTACCAATGGGGTAGGACCATCAAGTCACTTTGAGTTAGATATTGGGCTACCTTTGGGTAGTGCCATGCAACTCTATTACCCTATGTATTGGCTACCTGTAAGGTAGGACCATGGGGGTAAGAATCTACCTAAAAGAGAGGTAGCATACAAGTCTACTGCAGGGACATCATAGAGTTGTGGGATAGGTAAGGATTGAGTAGTATGGCTTAAAACATAATCTTGGTTGTTAAATGATTAAATGAATGATTACGTTGTTAACATAGTTGCACATTATTTGTTTCCCCCACATACCAGCTTCATCTGACCGTCGTTTTGTTTGTCGGCAATTTAGGTACAAATCTCAAAAGTACAAACAGTATAGTGACACATTGTGAATTCAAGAATTAAAGAGCAAGGAGGAACTAGTTAGAGTGGTTCAGCTGTGGTTAGAAGTTTAGTATATTCCAAACTTTTCAAAGGTATGCAAAATTTTATTTATTACAGCTTTTCAGTATAGTCTGTTAAAATTTAATAATTGTTCTTGGTTATATGTCGAACCTTTGATCCAAAAATAATGGGTGTGGCTTCGACCTCTCGGTCTCCCTTAATTGGGGGGGGGGAGGGTTACCGAAAGGTGGGGTCATAACATTTGGTATCAGATCTTAGGTTCCTCATTTAACCATTAATAATTATTAAATTTTACAAACTCCATAGACCAAGGGAGTTATTAGAGGATTATCTGAAAGACAGAGGTGTCTAGAAAAGGATAATGACCGGGGGCTGGCAATATTTTCCTCCACACCGCTAGTCAAAATACGAGGACTCCAGAATCTGTGTGACTGCCTGGCCAAAGTCTTAGGGTATGATTCGAAATAAGATACCTTTAGGACTCTCTCATCTTATTCATCCCTTCTCATCACATATTCTATTAAGGCTTTAAGAGTAGGATTTTCTCTCTCTCCTCCACACTCATGTGGTATGGGCAAGTAAGTTAAGGGCTTAAGGATCCTCCATCAAATTAATAAAAGATATGTATTGAGATATCATTTGACATGAGTATAACTAGTTTAAATGATAAACTAAAGGTTTGTTTGTTATGCTTATGAAGATGGCTCGTACAAAGACTGTTGCTATTCCTGAGGGCTCTGGGAACCCAGCTAGGAGTGGTTGGCCTCCCCATAAGGGAAAGGAGTCTTCTGAAAAGAGAAAGAGGAACCATGATGGTGGATCCTCTAAGAAGAGGAAGAGACCCGAATAAACCACTCATGAGGTCCCTAACCCAAACCCAGTACCATTTAGCAACCTGGACCAAGAAGAGGACCAAGGATATGAGGAGCAACATGTGTATGAGGAAGTAGCCAAGATGGAAGAGGACCAAGCTGGTGGTCCAGACCCAACCATGATGATCCACACCCCTGATACCTTGTGGATGGAGCAATAGAGGAAGCTGAAAGAGGCTATTAATGCTTTGGCCCTTCGAGACTTAGCTAGAGCTGAGAATGGTGAGCCATATCCTGTTCGTCCCCGTGTAGGAGCTGTTGGTATATGTATGCCCGTAGAGCCATCCCAAGCGATTGCATGGAGTCGGATATTAATTAATCAATTAATGTGATTATTTGGTTAATTAATGAATTCCGAAATATTCTAATTAATCCACGAGCGTTTTAAATAACGCAACATTTCTATTTACCGATGGGTTTAGGAAACCCTACTTCTCTTCTTATCCTATTTAAAGGAGGATAGACGGCCGATATCTATATAAGATATAGAGAGACGCTTTTAGGTTATTCTCACATACAAAACCTAGCCGTCGTCATCCTTAGGAGAGAAAGGAGAGCAACGCGGCGCTAGCACGCCGCCGCAGAGACACGCTCCTTCCCGCCGGCTTGAGAAGCGCGACGTGGAGTTCCGTCCATCCGCGTGGACGAAGTAGAGATGCAAACGCCTTGACGCCTGCGTTCGGAGGACGTAGACGACCACCTGTACGTGCTGTGAGCAACGTACATCATTGCCGCAGAGGAGCATTGCCGGATCAACCTGCGACAGCGAACAGGAGAGAAGATCCGTCCGTGTTTGACAAGCAGTGTTGCACCGTCGTGCAGCGGGACATCGCCGGACTTGCTCCGCGATAAGGTATATCCCGCAAACCTATTTCCGAATACGTTGTTATCGACGAGATCCTGTTACGGGTTGCGTGGATTTTATCGCTTCCGCCGCGCATGTTTTCTCCACAAATCCCAACAGGAGCCACCATCCTAGACTTTATCAAGCTGAACATAGAGAATTTTTGGGGAGAAGATAAGACTGAGGTAGTTGTCAAGGCGGAAGCCTGGGTGCTTACAATTGAGAATGGATTCCGCATGCTTGAGGTACATTCGAACAAGAAGGTCCTATTTGCTACTCATCTCCTAGAAGGAGCAACTAAGATATGGTGGGAGACACACATCACAGGCCGAGATCTGACTATGGAACCAATGGCATGGGCTAATTTCTAGACCATCTTCACTACCAGATTCATCCCTGTTGCAGCTAAGAAGGAAAAGGAAAGGTAATTCACAAACATGACTCAAGGAAATTCCTCTGTGGCAGACTTTGAGCGAAAGTTTCGAATCCTGGAACGTTTTGGGTACAAGATGGATGAGGAAAGAATGGTGGATCACTTCATAGAGTGTCTTCACCCTGCCATCAAGCCTCATGTGATGGCAAGCAAACCTAAAACCTTCACAGAAGCTTACAACACTGCCTTAGACATGGAAAGGACTGTGATGCCTGCCCAACTTCCACCCAAGGGGTATTTGGGTTTCAATGAAGGAACCCAGGGTCAGAAGAATCATCACAAGAAGGGTGTAGGATGTCATCAAGCTAAAGGAAGACATGGAGGAAAAGGGAAACCCATCAAGAAAACAACCGACCTCGATGCCGCTCTTGTGGGAAATGGTATTTTGGTGAGTGTCGCCACAAGAAGAGGGTATGTTACCATTGTCAACAAGAGGGACATATCCAAGCTACTTGTCGTCTACCAGAACCAAGAGGACCAGGTCCAGTAGCAGGCCCACCAGTAGCAGCCCCACCAGTAGCTGTGGCCCCACCTACTGGAGAAAGAAGACAAGCTCGAGTGTTCGCTATTGACAATGAAGAAGCTCAACCTAATGCTAATCGGTTGATTGAGGGTAATAATCCTTAGAGTTTTCTTTTATGTTTTAAAAGTTAAGCATGTTATGGTCTAATGTATGGTGGAAAAAAATGTAGGCATGCTTGACGTCATGGGACATAATGTAAAAGCTTTATTTGACTCTAGATCTACTAATACTTTCATTTCGAGAAATCTTGCAACTATGCTTTGTTTGGATATCAAGGATTTAGGGTATGTCTTAGATGTTACAACCCCGAGTGGTCGAATCTTTACTTCTCTTTTGAAAACTCCGATGATACCTGTGAAATATCGAGATCATGAGTTTCCTACGGACTTTATCCTTCTTGACATGAATGATTTTGATGTAATCATCAATATTGATTGGCTTTATACTTATAGGGCCCATATTGACTGTAGGGAAAAGAAAGTGATCATTAAGAAACCAAGTCACCCACCTTTTTTCATTAGAGGTAGGAAAGATGCCACCACCAACGTGTATGTGTCATCCTTGAGGGCAGAACGGATGATGAGTAAAGGTTGTCAAGCTTTTCTAGCAGTTGTTACCGAGCCAGAACCCAAGGTGCAACCCTTAGAGGAAATAGAGGTAGTAAAGAGCTATGCAGATGTTTTTACAGATGATCTACCTGGGATTCCTCCTTAGAGAGAGGTGGATTTTTCCATAGAGCTAGCTCAAGGGACAAGCCCTATTTCATGAGCACCTTATAGAATGGCCCCTGCGGAGTTGCTCGAGTTGAAGAAACAATTGCAGGAACTGCTAGACATGAGTTTTATCCACCCTAGCACATCACCATGGGGAGACCCAGTTCTTTTTGTAAATAAAAAGGATGGCTCGCTCCGTATGTGTATAGACTATCAGATGATCAACCAGGCTACCATTAAGAACAAATACCCTTTACCCCGAATAGATGACCTGTTTGACCAGTTGAAGTCTGCTCGAGTCTTTTCCAAAACTGACTTGAGATCGAGTTACCACCAGTTGAGAGTCAAGAGTGAGGACATTCCCAAAATAGCTTTTTGAACACATTATGGCCATTATGAGTTTGTGGTTATGCCTTTCGGGTTGTCCAATGCACCCAGTGTGTTCATAAACCTTATGAATAATGTGTTTCAACCCTTCCTTGACTCGTTTGTCATAGTGTTAATAGATGACATATTAGTTTATTTTGATGACTTAGATCAACACCGAGACCACCTAAGTAAAGTCCTTGATATCTTGAGAAAGCAGAAGTTCTATGGGAAATTCTCAAAATGCGAGTTTTGGATAGAACGAGTCATGTTCCTTGGACATATCATATCAGGAGGAACAATCACCGTAGATCCAGCTAAAGTGTCGGTGGTTCGAGACTGGCCTACACCGAAGAACCCCTCCGAAATCCGAAGCTTCTTGGGGTTAGCAGGATACTATCAGCGTTTCATTGCAGATTTCTCAAAGACTGCCTTGCCTTTGACCATGTTGACTCAGAAGGATGTGAAGTTTGTGTGGTCCGATGTTTGTGAGGCTCGTTTTCAGGAGCTGAAGGAGAAGCTGACCACTACACCAGTTTTGACTCCACCATCAGGCAATGAAGGTTTCATGATCTTCACTGGTCACTAGTATAGAAATGGTCTGTAGTGTCGGTTTTTTTAAGCTTGTAGCATCACTTTTTAACCGACTCCTAAGTGGGCGTCGCTATAGAATTTTACCTATAGGGTCAATTTTTTAACCAAAGAAAACCGACCCAATAGGCTGTAAAAATGAGGAAGAAACAATGGCCAAGGTTGTAAGGTCAGTTATCAAGATCAATATGTAGACATGTAGCATCGATTTTCTTAAAAACACTGATACTACATGTCTACATATGAGCTTTACAATCTGTAGACCTGTAGCATCGGTTTTCTTAAAAAAACAATCTTAGAGTGAACCTCTAAGGTCGGTTTTTTAAGAAAACCGATGCTACAGGTCTACAGATTGTAACCACACACGGCCATGCTACGCGGCACGACCGTTCTACCATATCCCAACATGGCCATGCTACACAGCACGACCGTGCTACACAGCACGGCCGTGCTACCAGAAGCAACACGGCCGTGCTACCAGAAGCCAACACGGCCGTGCTATGTGGCACGGCCGTGCTACATGGTAGAAATAGAAACATAACAGAAGAACAAGAAGAACCAGGATATGGGAGAGGGGAGCATTGATGTTCAACTGTCACCATTCCAAACTACACATTAGTAACAAAAATGATTCATATATTCAGTTGAGTTACACATATTCACATCATAATCTACAAAATGATAGATTGCAAGTCTGAGATGAATGGAGTACTAAAATCACATACATAAATCGAGCTGACATATTTAATCCAATGCTATATTGACTTCATTTAGAAAAACATCTGACCACTCTTTTCAAAATTCATTTAAGTCCTCAAGTGTGTGAGGCTGAGTTGTAAAGATCTGTAATAGAAAATGCACATGCTAATATTTTATAAAATGACTAAAATCACTTGAAAATTTATGATGTTATTCTTTATTACCTGATCTATAGTCTGAATGTCATATGATGCTTTATTTGACAATAGCTTGCATATATTTCATTAGCCACAAGCCCAGTCATTATTTTGTATAGGACACTACAAATAACGAATTATACTTAATGTTAGTAAACTACTATAAACAGGAGTTGAGATAAAAATATAACAGTTGACATATAAGAGTTGAAAATTAATACATATAAGACTAAGTAGTTGTCAAAGTAGTTACCTTGACATTTGTCACTTGCCATTTTAGAACCTACAAGTATACATATATTAAGTTAAACATCATGCATAGATGATCTCATCTATAAACCCTAAAGTGTCAATCTGAGACTACACAATGTCTACCCTCATATTTCTGGAATGTATATAATGATTACATATGTGATTGATAAAAAAATATAGATATGAAAGAATACATATTTTTATTATTGGTTGATTTACTAGTAAAAAAAATGGCACATTGGGAGAGTGAGAATATTATACCTCACTTGTAGTCTGAAGAAAAAATATATGCAAGTCAACAACAAGTCAATAGCACATGCAACAACACAAATGCAAAATTTACAAATTTTGAAGTTTCTACAACTCTGCCAGTACGGTCGTACTGCCCAACATGGCCGTGCTACCTGGTCAGTTGCATGACTGTAAAAAGAAAATGGAATGAGGCAGAAGAGACAACCATGCTACCTTGAGAAGAACCGGACGGCGGGGGAGCTTGTGTGGGAGAAGAACTGGAGAAAGAAGGTGCACGATCCTTGCAACGCCGTAGGCATCGTCCGTGCTACTTGGTCAGTTGCATGACAGTAAAAAGAAAATGGAGGAGTGAGGCAGAAGAGACAACCGTGCTACCTTGAGAAGAACTGGACGGTGGGGGAGCTTGTGTGGGAGAAGAACTGGAGAAATAAGGTGCGCGACCCTTGCAACGCCATAGACGTCGTCACCATTCAAGGAATAAAGAGGATGGGCGTTGTCTCCAAAGTGCATGGCGTCAGAGATGGTGGTTGATCTGGAGACTTCGGCACCATCCAAAGAAGAAAACGGTGGCTGGGCGTCGTCATCTAAGAAGGGGTGCCGATTTGCCTCTCTTCGGGTGTGTAGATGGTTGGGAAGGTGACCTTGGAAGGGGTGGCGATTTGCTTCTCTTCGGGAGCGGGAGCAGAAATGGGGAGATGAACAAAATGAAATGAAACACAATGAAACACGGCTCGGCTTTGGTATAATATCATCCCGACCTCTAGGGTCGGTTATCTCAAAAACCCGACGCTACAAAGACTAAGTGGTGCCCGAATTTTTTGAGACCATCTCTAAGGTTGGTTATTTGAAAAAACCGGCCCTAGAGGTCAGGGTCTATAGAGTCGGTTATTTGAAAAAACCGACCCTACAGACTAAGTGGTGCCCAAAATTTTTGAGGCCATCTCTAAGGTCGGTTATTTGAAAAAACCGACCCTAGAGGTCAGGGTCTATGGGGTCGGTTATTTGAAAAAAATGACGCTAGAGTTCCAAAGTGGTGCCCGTGTTTTTTTGTTGACCCTATATCATCGGTTATTTGGAAAAACTGTCACTATAGATCGAGGCACGAAGCCAAATTCACACGAATTTTTACTGCGGGAAACCTGTAAGGTCAGTTTTTTTGATAAAGCCAATGCAATAGTCTATTAGGTCAGTTATTTTAGTAAAAATGACGCTATGGGCAGCGACGTTACAAGCCAAAAATGTAGTAGTGGATGCATCCAGAATGGGACTTGGCTGTGTGTTGGAACAGAATCAACATGTGGTTGCATATGCCTCCTGACAACTCAAGCCCAACGAGGTGAATTACCCGACACATGACTTAGAGCTGGCTGCTATCATTCATGCTTTGAAGATTTGGCAACATTATTTGTATGGTGCTACTTTTGAGATCTTCACTGACCATAAAAGCCTGAAGTACCTATTGACACAGAAAGACTTAAACCTACGACAACGACGCTGGATGGAGTACATGAAGGATTATGACTTCACCATTGCCTATCATCCAGGAAAGGCGAATGTCGTAGTAGATGCTCTGAGTAGGAAACCGCTTAAGTGTGCAGTAGTTTTGTCCAGTCAGTGGAAGAGCTTAGAAGAGCTTATATAATGGTCTCCTCAAACTTTAGATGATCGGGTTCGGTTGGCCAATATCCAGATACAATCTGACTTGTTAGGTGAGATCATGGCAACACAGTTGGCCAGTGGGGAACTTGACAAGATGAAAGGCCTGATGCAGAAGCCTCAAACCTTTCTTACTTTGGGAATAGACAGAGGGATCATGTTTGAGAATTGTATATGGGTTCCTGAAGATTCACTGTTGAAGGAACGAATCCTCGAAGAGGCTCATGGTTCTAAGTACACGGTACACCTAGGGACTACCAAGATGTTTAAGGACATGCAGAGGTTTTTCTGGTGGCTAGGAATGAAGAGAGACATTGCAGCTTATGGGGCCAGTTGTCTTACGTGCCAAATGGTGAAGGTTGAACATCAACGACTCGGTGGACTTTTACAGTCTATAGAGATTTCGGAATAGAAATGGGAACATATCACCATGGACTTTGTTGTAGGTTTACCCCAGACCAAGAGAGGTCATGATGTGATATGGGTTGTGGTGGACCACCTTACCAAGTCAGCACACTTCCTTGCACTAAAAACCACTGCCAAGGTGTCAGACTTAGATGAGTTGTACATCCGACAGATAGTGCATTTGCATGGCGTACTAGGTTCTATCATCTCCGATAGAGATCCGAAGTTTACTTCAAAACTGTGGAAGCAAGTTCAAGAGGAACTTGGTACTAGGTTAAAGTTCAGTACCACTTATCACCCCCAGACCGATGGACAGTCAGAAAGGACAATCTAAACTTTAGAGGATTTACTGAGAGCTTGTGTGCTCGATTGGGGCGAATTATGGGAGCAGTACTTACCTTTAGCCGAGTTTGCCTACAACAATTGTTACCAAGCCAGTATCGCGATGCCTCCATATGAACCTCTATATGGGAGATCGTGTCGGTCACCACTTCACTGGGATGATGTTGGTGAAAGAACCTTGTTGAGGTCAGATGAACTCCAAGTGTATGCTGATAAAGTCACTTTGACCAGGCAAAGGCTAAAGAGAGCCCAAGATCGACAAAAGTCATATGCTGATGCAAAGAGGACTGATGTGCATTTTGCAATGGGAGAACATGTTTTTTTGAAAATCTGACCGCTCTGAGCTATAGCTAAAAATAGAGGAAAGTTGAGTCCCGAATACGTGAGTCCGTTTGAAGTGTTAGAACAGATTGGTGAAACAGCTTATCGATTGGCGTTACCCCCTCAATATAGTATGATGCATGATGTGTTTCACGTGTCCAATCTGAAGTGATATGTGCAAGATCCGAGCCATGTACTGAGCATTGAACCTATTGAGCTTCAAGGAAAGCTGTCTTATCCCGAGTTGCCTTTGCGGATTCTAGATACTAAGGTAAAAGAGCACATAAATAAGACTATAGAGATGGTAAAGGTTTTTTGGAAACACCATGGAGAGGATGAGGCCATGTGGGAGCTGAAGACAGACATGGAAAAAGCATATCCTAATTTGTTTGCTTGATTGTTGAATTTTGAGGGAAAAATTCCTATAAGGAAGGGAGGATGTTATAACCCCAAATTTTCCAAAACATGTAATGAGATTGTAAATCTCTTTTTAAAGATAAATGAAATCCATGATTGATTTGATGAGTTGATTTGAATGAATTTCGTGTATGATAGCTTGTGTGTTTTCTTAATGGGCCTTATTGGCCATTGAGCCCAATTGAAGGAAAAAGAAAAAGAAATGAAAAAGTAATTCAAATGGATAAAGGAATACATAAGGAAATAAATAACATAAGAACAAAAGGCTAAGGAATAATTTCCAAAAATAGAATTCCGAATTTTAGGGTTCCTTGGGGTTCAAGGAACTCAGGATAATAAATTAATGGTAAAGGAAATAGAAAAGATGTGGAAAATATGAATATTTAGATGATAACTTGCAATCAAAGAAAAGGGATCGTTTCCTTGAGATAATAATCCCAATTTTTGTAGGATGGACGATAAAAGTATGAATAAGGTTCCCTCAAAATTTGAATTAAAAAGGAACTACTAATTGGGAGTTATGAAATTTCCAAGTTATAATTGAATTTGGAATATAATTCAAAATAATAGGAAATTTGTTTCCTTTTGATCAAACGCTTGTCATGGGGACCCTTGGATTTAGATCCAACGGGCGTTGCTTGTCGTCCAAGTCCCAGTGGGACAAGGACTTCAACCGTAATAGGGGAAATTTCTCCCCTTGATTCCAATCACCCTGAGGCATGTGCATTCCTGGAGAGAATCCCATCGAGTTCGAGAGAAAGAGAGGAAACTTCCCGACCCTAGTTTGTTGGGGTTTTAACCTAAACTCACGAAACACCCAATTGGGATAGGACTCAGTTTGCGACAAGGTTTGGGAACCCTAACAGGGACCTCCCATGGCCTATATAAAGGGGACCCCTCGATCCCTCACATCATTGCGATCACGAACGACTGTTCCCGAAGTTCTATCTCTCTCTCCTTTACTCCATTGGTCTTGCTCCGACGAGACTCAGTCGCGGCACCATTGCATTGCTTGAGTAAGGAACGAGAAGAGGATGATGCACAACCATCATTCGATCAAGGATCACAGTGATCCTCTGTGAGATCTAACGGTGCTGAAAGGCGACCGTTTAAGTGGGAGCACATAAGTGAGGATCGTTGGATTAGAGACCAGCGTGGACTTCATTAAGATCCAACGGCCCGGGCGTAGAGGCGTGTGCACAAGCGGGTGAGTAGGGGAGATCAATGTGGATCGTATAATCAACGGACTATCGTGGACTGAGGAGCATCCAACGATCAAGAAATTTCAGTAATTTCACTCTCTGACCAAATAATCCAGAAAATGGTTTTCTTTGCAAAATTCGTAGAAATTACTAGGAGCGTCTAATGGAAAAAATTTATACATGAAAGTTGTGTAGAAAAATATGAGGAATCTTATAAAAATACTTTGAGAACCTGGTTCTACTCCGTTTTGCAAAAAGTACCTTAATTTTCTAGTAAAATGTATTAAAAGTTGATGAGAAACCCTAATTGAATATTAAGGGTGTAATTTGGTGAATTAATAGGTCAATTGATAAGATTAACCCTGTTAATGATAAAGGTGGTTTGTTTATCCATTTTGAATGCAAGGTTTCCTAATTTAGAGTTGTAATCCTTAAAAGAAGGATAATCTATATGGAAACCCTAATTTGGGATAAAAGGAGAGAAAAATCATATTTATTTGAATTAAGGAAGTCAGATGCTTAATAAAGATCCTAAACTTGTTAAGAGTGCTACAATGAGAAATTAGGGGTTTTATGTAGTTTTGATAAATTAAGGATCATAATATTGAAAGAGGAGGTAAAAACCCTAATTTCTAAGGGAACCCTAATATTGGAATTGAAATCCTAATGAGTGTGATGAAATTGGATAAATATTAATAAAATAAAACTTGTAATTTTATTTCAGGATTTCTATTCATCATTGCTTGCTTGATTGGGTTTCCCTACATATTTGATTCTGTCTTGAGATCTGCAATCAAAGGTATGTGGTTACACTTATGGATATCTCGAGTTAGTTTTCTGAGGTTTTCTAAAGTTTTCATCGATGTCATGAATTAACTGTTGGATGAATTTAATTCATGCAAACTATAATGTGGATATGACTATCACATAGGATATATGCCTACTAGTTCATATCTTGGTCCCCTCTGTGGCTTAATAGTTGACCTAGTACATGGCTACCTATGGGGTAGGTCCATCAGGTCATTGGATGACTTAGTACATGGCTACCAATGAGGGAGGTCCATCAAGTCACTTTTAGTTAGATATTGGGCTACCTTTGGGTAGTGCCATGTGACTCTATTATCCTATGTATTGGCTACCTATAAGGTAGGACCATGGGGGTAAGAATCTACCTAAAAGAGAGGTAGCATACAAGTCCACTGCAGGGACATCACAGAGTTGTGGGATAGGTAAGGATTGAGTAGTATGGCTTAAAACATAATCTTGGTTGTTAAATGATTAATTGAATGATTACGTTGTTAACAAAGTTGCACATTATTTGTTTCACCCACATACCAGCTTCAGCTGACTGTCATTTTGTTTTTTGGAAATTTAGGTACAAATCTCAAAAGTACAAATAGTAAAGCAACACATTGTGAATTCAAGAATTAAAGAACAAGGAGGAACTAGTTAGAGTGGTTCAACTCTGGTTAGAAGTTTAGTATATTCCAAACTTTTCAAAGGTATGAAAATTTTTATTTATTATAGCTTTTTAGTATAGTATGTTAAAATTTAATAATTGTTCTTGGTTATATGTCGAACCTTTGATCTGGAAATTATGGGTGCAGCTTCGACCTCTCGGTCTCCCTTAATTGGGGGGGGGGGTTACCGAAAGGTGGGGTCGTAACAGATCACCTGTGCCACCAACTTGATAAGAACCTGCTTTCTTGCCTTGGCAAAAGTTTTTCCTTCCATTCTTGCAGCTTCCTCCATATTCTTTTCTTCCCTCATGAGAGCATATCTTTCTTTGACCAATTCATGTCTGTAGGTAGGCCTAGATATTTTTCATACATGTCCATCTCCTTCATCTGTAATAAATTACATATCTCTTTTATTCTTTGCACTCATACATTTTTACTAAAATACAACTTTGACTTAGATACATTTATCTTTTATCCTGATGCTCCCTCATACTTGCTGATAATACCGGTTAGACATGAACATTCTTCTAGAGATGCTCTAGCAAAAATAATTTTGTTATCTTCAAAGAAATGTTGTGAAACTAGTGGTCCATGCTGACTCACTCTTGCACCATGGATCTTCTTGATACAGGCTACTTTATTCAAAGACATAGAAATAGTTTGAGCAAAAAATGGAAAGAGATTGGGGGATATAGGGTAAAAAAAGTTTCAGTATAAAAAATAAAGAGATTGGGGGATATAGGGTCACCTTGGTGCAGGCCCCTGGTTGGAAGTAGGCTTCCTTTATTTCTCCCATTCAGATAGACTAATTGGGATATGATGAACATGGAATCAGTAATCATGGTGCACCTCTTCCCTCCAAACCCCATACTCCTCATCACAGTATCTAAGAA
This sequence comes from Alisma plantago-aquatica, assembly GCA_963693085.1. Taxonomy (NCBI): domain Eukaryota; kingdom Viridiplantae; phylum Streptophyta; class Magnoliopsida; order Alismatales; family Alismataceae; genus Alisma; species Alisma plantago-aquatica. The sequence continues at coordinate 33,255,607 of OY856414.1, forward strand.
TTTCCATTCTATTTGGTTTTATGCTTTGCTCATGTCAAGTTCCATTGTGTTAATGTCTGTCTTGCCCTTCTTCTTCATTTTTATAGCATGGAACATTTCATAGGACACTAGCACATTATTGTGATCAACCTATTAGGGACAAAAACACTTTGATTCTCAGAATAACTTTTTTTAAACATTGGTTTGATCCAAGGCCAATACTTTTGATAGGATCTTATAGAGGACATTAGACAAACTAATAGGTTTGAACCCAACAATTTTCCTTAGCTGCTTGCACTTTGGTATTAGCACAGTTGTAGTAATGTTCATTTCCTTAAGATATTTCCTCTTATTTCACCACACTTGGATGAAGTCAACCACATTCCATTTAACAATGGACCAGAATTTTTGGGAAAATTTGCTTTTAAATGATTACGACATGTTGCATTAGTAGCATGGATTTTTATTAGTGCTTCCCAAATCTCTTCGTTAGTTGACCCAGAGTCCATCTCAACCACCTCTCTCTATGTCAACACAACTATCCATCCTCCAGTCTTCTTCCCCATCAATCTCCACTCTGTCTATCTTAAAATGGTCATCAAAGTAACCAACGACAATATTTGTGATTTCTTCTTCTCCCATCTACCAAACTGCATCCTCATCCACCAACCCCTTGATAGTGTTATTTCTTTTCCTTTAGTTATCTCTATGATAAAAATAGCTGGTATTCTTATCACCATAGCTCATCTCACTTACTATAGATCAAACATACCACCAACACTTCTCTTTTTTTTATTGAGGTCTAATAACTTTGCATGGATACTATAACACTCCCGCAACATATCGTATGATGGCATCCTTTATTGTGCATTGGAAAGAGCCTTCTCTGCCTCTATACATTTGTTTCTTATATATCCAAACTTCTTCTTGGCCCACCCCACAAGACTCTCCCCATACGACCTAATTTGACCAAAGGTCTCCTTACCTTGTTGTTCTCCCCTACCCTTTGTACCGCATCCTGGAATTATGTAACCAAGTTTCAAATTGTTTATTTGGTTCTGATCAAAAGGATCCATTGCTTCCTCTTATGGTAGGTCAGGTCGATGCATGATCAGAGTTTGTAAATGGAGAGTGGGAAATTTATAGTTTCCCTTGAATTTGAAGCCATGATTCATCAGTAAAAGCATGTCCAGTCTCTCCCTAACCCTTCTTCTAGGAGTCCTCCCATGGTACAAGGTCATTTTTCTTCCTCTAAAGCCCAAGTCACATAACTAATAGGCATCCACCACATTCCAAAAATCAGCCATGACCCACCCCAATCTAGGTGCTCCTTGTTCCTTTTAATTGTTAGATAAGATTTCATAATAATTGCCAAACCAAACTATTGGTAGATTGGATTATTGATACATATCTCTCATGAGGTTCCACCTTTTAAACTTGTCTTGCCAATGGGACCATTCATAAATCCCTATATCTCCCCAACTATCATGTCCTCTATCATCCCTAGAAATGCAATCCACATGATGTTGATAATATGAAGTAATATCAATATTGATGTCCTTCCACCACTTGCATGACCCATGCTACTCAACCCAATACTATTGAAAAGCCACATCCTCTGAATTGACTGGTTTAAGTGTTGAACTGACTAGTTGAAGTGTCAAGTTGATTAGAAATTGCATTGGCTAAATTTTGAATGAACCAAGGCATGAATCGACAAGTTCACTTAGTAAACTAATCAGCTCAAGGTCGTCAACAACTGGTTCATGAGATTAACAACCCGGTTCATGGATCACTTTGATTGCATCAAGGATTTGTGCTGACGTCATATTGCACATTAATTGGATTAGAACTGCCAATGCAATTGTGATAGGAAAACATGACGAAATGACTGGTTCAAGGGTTAAACTTATCAAATCGCATGACAACTGATCGATTCACCCCCAAACTGACCGTTTTGTCACTCGTAGGTTCCAAAAATTCATGAAGTTATGATCCTTTCCACTCCCACATAGACTAGGAACCCTGACCCTAACCCTCCTATAAATAGAGGGGTATGGGGGCTTCCGAGAGACAAAACTCAATTGTCTTTGATAATTGTTGTCTTTTCTGGTTGTGGTAATCGAGAGAACCTAAGAAAGTCATACCCGGTAAAGGGAGGGATAGAAAGAGAGAACAATTGTGGGAGAACAAGTTGGTGCTACTACACCGATGTGGCGGGACAACTCCTTCCCATCTGTTCTTCTAGAATGACATGAGTTCCTAGTGGTCCGTGTAGACTACCTTAGAGGTGAGGAGCTTTTCTCGCTTAGAGGACAACATCAGGCTACCTTCCATGGTGATCAACCAGGATCTGCTACAAACGCTGTCATGTGCGACTTGAAAAAGGTTCACACTACAATGAGGTGATTATTGTCGAACTTGCTCCAAGACTAGATATATCCTTGAAACCATCATTTTCATTATATAGTTGTTGATGCAATCTATTATTATAAGGGGAATATGGCAGTTAATTTTTTGTTTCCTCTACTTATTCGGATGCCATATTTTCCAACAGTAGTATCAGAGCCATGCTAATTTACTATATTTTGGGATAATCGATATGATCAAATTTTTGGTTTTCATCATTTAATTATTGCATATGATGTGAATATTAATGTGAATGTCTGATCAAATACCATGCATAATCCCAAATTAACATATATATGATATATATATGTACTTTACATGCATTGCTCTAAAATCTAGTTTTGATGGTGGATGTGTAGCATGGTTATGACCAATAATCCTAATATATGTGCATGGTGGTTGTTTATTTATTTATTTTTCATCTCGTTTTGCATATTGAGGCTCTACCTTATCTTGCAATTATAAAAGTTTTATTTTCTCCTACCTTTGCTCCCTTGAATGTAACTTGAGGGTTCTCAATAATCATGTAATATTAGGATAATTTAATTTCTTCTTACAACGAAAATGACAAGTCACCTATTTCAGAAGATGAGCCAATCAGCTGCAGTACCATGGAGGCTGAACCAATCCACTGGAGGCCCAACTGATCGACTGGATGATCCAGAAGATGGTGGACCGAAGACCTAACGACCAAGGAGACAGCCAACAGACCGGCCATGAGGCGAGGCGATCGGTTCAAGGGTTGAACCAATCAATCCAGATTGGAAAGAATAAATAGTCATCAAAAATAGGTTTCTGCATGAGATGTAGACCCTAGGTGGCGGTAATTCCTTGTGGATCCAAGGAATTACAATAGAATGGCCATAGCCATCATTTTTTATTTTATTGTATGTTTTTGTTTGGGAGATATAGCATGCATATCATACATACTATACGTATGTGGTGATTATATATGTATACATATTTAGAAATACAAACTTCCTCAATAAGGAATTAAGTCTAAGATTCTTTCCATTAGCAACACACATGAAAAGCTTGATCGACTATGCGTGGGAACGTCAAGCATGGTGCGTTGTTGATAACACCGCAATTTGCATATTTTCTGTATATATTTTTCACCACTTTTAGAATAACTTTAGTCAACTTTGCAGACATTTTTTCTATCTTCTTGACTAAAGCCTTGTTTTGATGATTTCAGGAGTCAGCCCAACTGCGACCACGATCTTAGAATTGTGACTGTGGTTATTTAGCAAGGATCGTGACCAAGGTAGAATCACGACTGCGGTTATTCCGTAAAGACCGCGATCGTGACTTCACCAAGGATCGCGACCAAGGTAGAATCACGACCGTGGTTATTCCACAAAGACCGCGACCGCGACTTCACCAAGGATCACGACCGAGGTAGAATCATGACCGCAGTTATTCCACAAGGATCCCAACTACGGTTATTCTGCAAGGATCGGGACCGCGACTTCTCTAAAGATCGCCACCGTAGTCTCTCCAAAGATCACGACCGCAGTCTCTCCAAAGAATCGTGACCACAGTCTTAAGTCGGTGGAAGGTGCCTATAAATAGCGCCCCACCTATCTTTACAAGACATCAGATCAAGGAGATCCGATCCTGATACCATGAAGTGTTGTCACATCCCAACCTCGTAGCGGAGGATCCATTAGTCTTGGATCTCTAGAGAGAAGGCCGAGGAGAGAGAAGACAACCGACCGCACCCGCTACTTCTTTGAGAGAAGGAGATGTCCCCATGGTAGATCCATATCTGAAGAAGTAGTATGTAGTATCACATTTCTTCTCCTCTAGATCTATCATTTCCTCTCGTTGTACTCACCTCCGTTCTTCGTGGTATCTCATGGGTCTATCTTTCTATAGAGCTGCCATGTTATCCGCAAGCATGAGCGGCTAAACACCATAACTTGGGTTGGAAGTAGCCACTAAGGCTCTCCCAACATGTATATTGTCTCTTTCTTTTGAATATACTTACCCCTATCAAGATTATCTCCATGCACCTATTTTAATGCTTCACTTGTATGCTTATATACCATCTTGTGATGTTTGATTGTTGATATATCAAGAGAGTAATATCGCTTTTGTCCCGTGTTATGGAGTAGTATGAATGCACGAGAGTGTTGGAATGCTAAACACTTTAAACCATAGATTTTGCTGCGAGGTTTTTGAGTTGTCATCTCGAGAGAGAGGCTTCTTTCAGGCCTAGATCTATCCTCATCTCGAGAGAGAGTGGAATAGACGTTTTATGGTTGCTTGTAATATTGATATGAGTAAGAAGGAGAGAGAGATAGTATGCATGTTGAAGAGATGCCTTGGTTGGTGAACCTCAACCCAAGTTATACCATATATCTTGTTACGATTTGTCTCTTTTACTTATTTTATTTTATTGTCCTTGTTTTCGAGATCTCGTTCCCTTGGGAATGCGTTTTAATCCTCTTTTATGCCAGAGTATAGAGTGTTGATTCTGCGTTCTTAACACGACCAACCTTGTCCCTGTGTTTGGCCCCGATTGCTACTTCAAGACCCCATTATCATTGTGGGGGCCTGAGTGTCGGGTTATCTCTTTAAAAGTCCGACTACTTTAATCCACTTCCTTTGGATGCACGATTTAGGCCGGTCAACTTTTTGGCGCCGTTGCCGGGGACAAGGCAAAACGGTACTGTTAAAGAACCCGAGTCCACCAACTGTACTCTCGTTCCTCAAGCTTAGAAATAAGCTCGACAACACTATCACACTAAATCTTCTATCCTGGACCTATGTAGAATTGTTCGTCTTCATCAAGCCTGAATTTTCTTACTTGATCGTACGTTCTATCCAGGTACCACCCAGGGAGGAAGTACTTAGCTCATACTAACTCCGCTCACCATGCCGCCCCGCGTGGAACCACCTTCGTCTGCAGACGAGCGGAACGTGAGGGTAGGACAACACCCACCCCCACCATAAGCCGATGAAGATGGGCATTATAATGGCGATCATCACTATGAAGAACAAGATCAACCTGAAGATGATCCTCACCATGAGGAGCGTCATCATCACTAAACCACCAAAAGCGAATTCGCAGGGACAATGCCAGCGAAGAGGATGAAGAAGAAGAGAAGACTCTTCAGGAATTGGCAGCTACAAAAGCTAATAACTCAAGATGTCCTGTGGTCATCCCAAGGTTTAATGCAACAAACTTTGAACTGAAGCCATCTATCATATCTATGATCCAGAACAAGAGCTTTCGGGGGAATTCAAAGAACGATAACCCTTATCATCATCTTGATGCTTTTAAGAATATCTGTGACACCATCAAAATGCGGGGAGTTCCACAAGAAGTCATTTACTGCAAGGGTTTCATCTTCTCTTTAGAGGAAAAAGCACTATCCTGGTACCTCGGGCTACCACATCAAGATTTGAATGGATGGAACGCACTGGCAGACGCTTTCATGAACAAGTTATACCCTACTGAGAAAACTGTCAGGAATAGGCAAAGGATCACATCCTTCATGCAGAAGCCAAATGAGAATCTGCATGAAGCCTGGGAAAGGTATCAAGAGTACCAAAGAGATTGCCCTCACCACAACTACAATGAGGGGTTTTTAATAACAACTTTCTATAATGGTATAACCCCTGAAGAGAGAGTCTCACTGAATACATCAGCTGGAAGCGACTTTCTCGGGAAAAAGCCTAGTAGATCTAAAATGATCATAAAAAACATGGCTGAGTTACAAGTTGGGACTGATTATGACTGGACCGACATAGGATATGCAAGGAAAGCCACCAATGAAGGACCGTCGATTGAATCAAAGGCTCTTGAAGCAATCACATCTCAAATACAAAAGATTGCCACATATGTTAAACAACTGAAGGAATCAAGAGGGAAAGGAAAGAAACCAATTGAGAAAGTAATGAAATGTGTCACCTGTGGTGAAGGCGGGCATGTGGTAGACAATTGCGTATATACCCGACCTGAAGAATCTAGTGAAAGCGAGTCTGAAGAGGAGGAAGCTAAAAATGTCTCTTACGCTAACTTTAAGAGACCAGATCACCCATGATTTAACTATGGGAACAAGGATGCAGCAGAAAATGCGCATCAATTGAATAATCCACCCAAGCAACCACCTAGTTTCGAGAAGAAGAGCGGGCAAGGACAATACACCAATACAAGCACTTTCTAGACAAACAAAATCAACTATCAAGGTCAAGGTAAGTATCAAAACCGTCAAGCTGCTAACACAAGTCAAGGAAAAGGACAACCTCAAGGACAGAGTCAAGCAAGAAGCACTAGCCAGCCTGACTTAGTAGGCCAACTACGTGATTTTATGAAGAGACAGGACACGATAAACAATCAACTTGCGCAAAGTGCACTGTCCAACTCTGGCGTCTTGAATACTATGTACGTACAAATGGTGGATATGCAAACACATCAATGCCAGATAGACCAGCAGCTCGCTCAGTTGGCTGAGCTCATAAAGAACCCCTCGAGGAAGATCCCTTCTAACACAGAATCTGCCAAGATGGCGATCCTTAGATCGGGGAAGACAATAAAACACCCTGAGGAAATAAGACCTGAAGAACTGGTGCTAGAGAATGTTACAGATAACCCAATTAAGGGGGAAAACCAACACCCACCAGTTAAGGAACCAGAACCTGAAGAAGAAATATTCGCCAAGAGGAGTCACTATTCACCAAGATTACCTTTACCTTACAAGCTCGTAAAGGCTCACCTCAAGAAGAGGTATGAGAAGTTCATGGAATCGGTGAAAAAGCTACAACTGGAAGTACCATTCCTAGATGCCTTGGAAGAAATGCCAACATACGCCAAATTCTTCAAGGATATGGTCATGAAGAAAAGACGAGGAGGGTGGACTAGCAACCTTCTTTACGGAAGAGCCCACCAGGGAGAGGCAAGCTGAAGAATGAACATTACAACATGCAACAACTCCCCCTCTACCATGGAAAATGAAAGACATGGACATGAAGACAATATTGCTTATCTCTTGCAGAGATGTCCATGTCCTGACAGATGTCCTCAACGATGATCTACCCGGGTCAGACACTTTGTATATCAACAAGGGTAGACGTCTGACCAGGGTGGGTTTCCGGAGGGTCTTTCTGAAGAAGGCACAAGTACACAAAAGGATGTTTAAGGTACTTTATGCCACCCTCTTAGAAGAATTCCTCCATCACGATAAGCCACAACCAATCTTCAACGACGCCACATGTCAAGATTACAGAGCATCATAAGTGTTGGAACTTCAAGTGGCAGTCAGGAGAAGGGAAACCAAGACAGTGGTGCTACCCATCCATAACGCAAAGCACTGGGGCCTAATCATCATTGACCTTATGGAGCGGAAGATGACGGTGCTCAACTGCTGCACAACAGAGATGGACAACACTTCACTTGTCTACAAGAGGAAGGACACCAGGGATACCTTGAAAATTCCTATACGCCTACAATGGGCTATTAAAGAGGCGAGTCCAAGGTTCCAAGGGTCTAGGAAACTCTTCTCCATAAACAAGAATGTTCCTAGGAAGAAGCTGGTTCAGGGGATTGCACCTTCATCGTGCTACGTATGATGGAAGCAATCAATAAGGGCATTCCCCTGGAAAACCTAAATGAGGAAGACTTACATGGATTGTGGGGAATGTACGTAATGGAGGTCATCTACGATCGCTGAATCTTCAAGGATCCGACGATGGCTGATGTCATGCCCCACAGGTTACACACGGACATCCCTCTCCCCGAGAAAACACCTTGGAGGGAACAACTCAAAAGCATGTGGGTCGACCCAACAGAACCAACTAGAGCTACAGTATGGAAAGCGGGCTGGGGTGCTGAGATTGAAGAAGCTGTAGAGCAAGCAGAAGATGAACAACAACCTTCAACATTCAACGTTCCTGAAGCTCCTTCTGCAGAAGAGAAGACTGTAGAAATAGAAGCAGAAGAAGATATGGGGAACAAAGGACTAGAAGGCCCGACAGGAGATATAGTACCTTCTTTCAAGAACTTCAACAGATGGAGCTGCTTCAGTCTGTCAATGGAAGAACTGGCAATAATCATGAGTTCTCTGAAAGAAGACGATTCGCCGGGAAATGTCATCTTCGAACGAGATGGCATCTGCGTGCTCAAAGACGACCTCTGAGAAACGTTGAGAACAGGAGGGTACCTCTCAGTGAGTACGATGTCAGCCTATGAGGTGCTGTTAGGAGATTCAATGTCAAACTATCACATGGCATATTTCCTACTGGTGGACGACATCCTCAAGGACAAGAAGACCAGAGAAACAGAGCGGCTCCAACAATGGCTTCAAGTAGGCACACCTGAACACATCTTTTTGCCGATTCTTCACTACAACCATTGGACTTTGCTGCACGTCAACCTGTTAAAAAAGACTGTAGTTATGTATAATAGCTCTGATGCAGCCTTTTCGCTAAAGAAAATGACTAATATGACGACAACAAAAACTCCCACCGAAGAAAAGGCTAATACCTGCGCTGAAGCCATCGTCCAAATGATATGACAACATTGCAGAGGGTTCACAATGATACAAGGCAAGGAGTTCAGGAAGACCCAATACTGCCATAGAAGCCCTCAACAGATACCCCTATCAAATGACTGCGGGTTCTTTTGCCTATCATGGATGGTAGCTATTGCAACTACCGACCTCAAGGTGGATAACATGCAGTACGAACAATATCACACACTTAGGGGTATCTACGCCAGCATGCTCCTAGAGTCCAAGTGGGCTTTCCCCGCCAAGTAAATAAATAAAGAAGGCCCTTTATACTTCTTCTCAAATTTTGACACCCCGAAACGAGGCTCAGGATAAGTTTGGGGGAGGAGTCATAAATGGGCCGCAGAGGTACTAAAACTTTTCCCTTACTCCCCTTTATAATTCACTTTCCTTTTTCTTATGTTCCTACGCAAAAAATTTGAAATCTCAAAATTTTCATTACAACTGACCTCTTAGAAGCTCGCTCCCTCTCACTAAAATTTTCAAAAGTAGTGCTCCAACCCCAGAGAGAGAAAAATATAAGCAACATACATGAAAGCATGAGTAAAACAACAGTCATAGCAACACTGCTATATCTCATTCTTGCAATAAGACATTGTAAATGTAACAACCTTAACTCTTGAACCCATGCAAACTAAGAGAACCTTAGTCATACTCCTAAACAACCATCCCCACCTGATGCTCGCATCCAGAAAATCCTAGTCTCTGTAGATAGGAAAAAGCTGCCCTGTCCAAGGAAAATATCCAAAAGAGGCTTGGCCGCCCACAAAACCAACCAAAACCCTCAACCCCAGCTTGAAAGGAGAGATAAAAAGCCAAAAATCAAATAAAATAAAGAAAAGAATATGAGAGATGTGCCCTAAAAGATGCCAAAAGTTCCTGCCCGCCCAGTATATTGCTGCACTCATGAATAAAGATATGTCACGCCCGTAAGTGGAAATTCGAAGCCAAGCTTACAAACCTCTAATCCTGAATGGAACTTCACATACCACCTGACTTAAAGTCAGAAGCCCAAAAAGGGAAACACTATTCTTACGATAGTTGTGGGTGAGGAGTTCGGGAGGAAGAGGAAACACCTTAAGGCTTCTAGCCTACCTATACACATTAGCATAGGGCTCTCTGAAAATAAAGAATAGGTGTGAAGGCTACCTTTTAAAAAGATGTGGCACTAGTATGGATGCTAGCTAAGGGAGGGTTATGAGTTGAGAAGGAGAAACCTTTTACAATAGAAGGTTATGATAAATAATATGAGGTTATGCAACCCTTAGTCTAAAGGGAGAGATTGAGACCTAAGGGATTGAATACATGCGCCAACAGTCTTGATGCAAGAATGAGATATTTCAATCGTGTTATTATGTTAACCTTGTTCATCCTTTCTCTCTCTGGGTGCTCGAACCTGCATTTAGCCTGAGGGCATGCTTGATTCTAAGTTTGGGGGAGTTGATAACACCGCAATTTGTGTATTTTCTGTATATAGTTTTCACCACTTTTAGAATAACTTTAGCCAACTTTGCAGACATTTTTTCTATCTTCTTGACTAAAGCCTTGTTTTGGTGATTTCAGGAGTCAGCCCAACCGCGACTGCGATCTTAGAATCACGACCGCGAGTATTCAGCAAGGATTGTGACCAAGGTTGAATCGTGACCACAGTTATTCCCCAAAGACCACGACCGCGACTTCATCAAGGATTGCGACCAAGGTAGAATCGCGACCACAGTTATTCCGCAAAGACCACGACCGTGACTTCACCAAGGATCACGACCGAGGTAGAATCATGACCGCGGTTATTCCACAAGGATCACGACTGTGACTTCTCCAAATATCATGACCGCGGTCTATCCAAAGATCCCGACCACAATCTCTCCAAAGAATCATGACCACAGTCTTAAGTCAGTGGAAGGTGCCTATAAATAGCACCCCCACCTGTCTTGTCAAGACATCAGATCAAGGAGATCCAATCCTGATACCACAAAGTTCTGTCCCGTCCCAACCCCATAGCGGAGGATCCATCAGTCTTGGATCTCTGGAGCGAAGGCTGAGGAGAGAGAAGACAACCGCCGCTTCTTTGAGAGAAGGAGACATCCCTGTGGTAGATCCAGATCTGAAGAAGTAGTGTGTAGTATCATGTTTCTTCTCCTCTAGATCTATCATTTCCTCTCACTGTACTCACCTCCGTTTTTTGTGGTATCTCATGGGTCTATCTTTCTGTAGAGCTGCCATGTTATCCGCAAGCATGAGCGACTAAACACCATAACTTGGGTTGGGAGTAGCCACTAAGGCTCTCCCAACATGTATATTGCCTCTTTCTTTTGAATATACTTACCCCTATCAAGATTATCTCCGTGCACCTATTTTAATGATTCACTTGTATGATTAGCTACCGTCTTGTGATGTTTGATTATTGATATCTCGAGAGAGTAATATTTCTTTTATCCCATGTTATGGAGTAATATGAATGCACAAGAGTGTTGGAATGCTAAACACTTTAAACCATAGGTTTTGCTGTGAGGTTTGTGAGTTGTCATATCGAGAGAGAGGCTTCTTTCAAGCCTAGATCTATCCTCATCTCGAGAGAGAGTGGAATAGACGTTTTATGGTTTCTTGTAATCTTGATATGAGTAAGAAGGAGAGAGAGATAGTATGCATGTTGAAGAGATGCCTTGGTTGGTGAACCTCAACCAAAGTTATCCCATATACCTTGTTACGGTTTGTCTCTTTTAATTATTTTGTTTTATTGTCCTTGTTTTCGAGATCTCGTTCCCTTGGGAACGCGTTTTAATCCTCTTTTATGCCAGAGTATAGAGTTTTGATTCTGCGTTCTTAACACGATCAACCTTGTCCCTGTGTTCGACCCCGATTGCTACTTCAAGACCCCATTATCATTGCAGGGGCCTGAGTGTCAGGTTATCTCTTTAAAAGTACGACTACTTTTATCCGCTTCCTTTGGATGTGCGATTTAGGCCGGTCAGCTGTCCATCTCGTGGAAGCGTGATGGTGATAATGTGTGTTTTCCAAGATGGGTGCGTTACTATCGTGTTGGTTTTTGGGTCAGGCTTAACCGGGTGTCCATAATGAGGTTAAGAACCTAGAAGCATGCAACTAATTATGTCAAGGAGTTTTGGATGTCATCTATTAAATAATTGCATAAAATGAAATTAGCAAATGTTGCCTACCTTAACGATTCATTATGAACCATGGTGTTGGCTGGGTAATAATTGAATTGTTTTGGATCTTGGCTCACTAGAAGGTTGTACGCTGCAATCTTCCAAATTGATATGTGAGGGCTATCAATTTTAATAAAATAGTGAGAGTGATAATTAATTAAAGTCCTAACTAAATATCGTCAAATATTTTTTAAATTACATAAAATGAAAAGTGTTTTGATAAAATGCAAAATTTCTTTTAGATAATCAAATGACAAACAAATTGTTGTTGTGATCAGGCCTTAGTAAGAACAAACTTGATGAGACATATTTTCACAACTAGTTTTGGACTTTGAGAAGGGTTATCAATGATGACCATAAACTCTATGTCCTAGATAAACTAGTACCAGAAATACCTGCTCCAGATGCGCCTATAGCTAAGGTGGATGCTTAATGGAAGTATGTATGATAAGCTACATGAACTATGAGTTGCAATGAGAAATGTGAAGACATGGGAATACTTGAGATTGTAACACATCTTAGGAACTTGAACCATTATCTCATAAAGCAAGAAAGGTACAATGTCTCAAAGACGCTCTTTGGGTGTAAGATGATAGAGGGAGACTCACTAGAGGCCCATGTGCTCAATATGATTGGACATGTGGATCATCTAAAAGAACTATGATTCTCTTTGAGCCAAGAGTTGGCCACAAATATGATTATGCAATCATTTCCTAAATCATATATACATTTTATCGAGTGTTACCACTTGAATAACATGGCCAGACCACTATCACATTTTGTTGGTATGCTGATTAATTATGAAGCAAGAATGAAGAAGGACAAATGCATGATGGTGATCAGTAGACTGAAGTCCGAGGATGAAAGCAAGGACATGAAGAGTTCAAAAGCTAAGCAAAAATCTAGATCTTCAACACTCAAGATAAGGAGAAAGAAAAGTACAAGAGGAATTTATCCTTAGTACTTGAAGGCATTTAGCAAGAAAAGATAGGGATAGAGATATCCACTTCAAGTATATGAGTTACTAAGATAAACTTATTCACTTATTAATCTTGGGTACTAGATACCTGATGTGGATCTCACATATGCTTGAATATGCATGATATCAAAAGAAGTAGGGCTTTAAGAAAGGGTGAGGTCAAACAGTGAGTTGCAAATAGAGTAAGAGTTACTACCACTATATTTGGAACATATAGTTTATCTTTTACCATAGGGCTTGTATAGAGTCAATGTACTTCTGTTATGTATCTACATAAATAGGAACATCATTTCTATATCTTATATGGACAAGGATGCATATGAATTTCATATTAAGAATGGTCAATGTTCTATTTCAAAAGATAGGATCTTTTATGGCAGTGCCCCAATGTCTTATGTTCTTTATTTTCTACATCTAAAGACATATATTTATAATGTAAATACTAAATGACTAAAGCTCAACAACTCAAACAAAACATATCTTTGGCATTTTTATCTAGGGAAGATAAATGAGAAATGCATATCTAAACTCCATAAAGATGGTTATCTAGACTCTTTTGATTTCGAATCAATAGAGACATAAATCTTGTTTGTTGGATAAGATGACCATGACCCCTTTCACAAGTAACAATGAGAGGGCTAGTGATACATTAGGACTCATATATAATGATGTATGTGGACCTTGTAGAACAACTGCAAGAGGCGGTTATCAACATTTCATTACCTTCAATGACTACTTCAGTTGTATTGTTATGTTTACCTGATGTAACATAAGTCTAAAACCCTTGAAAAGTTTAAGGATTTCATGAATGATGTACAAAATCAACTTGGTAAAAGTATTAACGCATTTCATTCTGATCGAGGTGGGGAATACTTAAGCCAAGAGTTTGAGGACCTTTTGAGAGCATGTGTATCGTATCAAAGTGGCCTCCACCTGGAACACCACAGTATAATGGTGTATCAGAAAGAAGGAATTACACATTACTTGATATGGTGCAATCACATATAAGTTTAGCTAAACTTCATACTACCTTCTGAGTTTTTTCTCTTAAAACTGCCATGTTTATACTATACTGAGTACCATCTAAATCATTTCAAAAGGCACCAAATGAGATATGGTATGGGAAGCGTCCCAATGCATCTTTTATGAAGATTTGAGGTTGTGAATCTTATGTCATAAAGGAGTTTCTTGAAAAGCTTCGACAAAAATCTGACAAGTGTTATTTTGTTGGATATCCTAAGAAAACCAAAGGATATTACTTTTATTCCCTATCTGACAACAAAGTGTTTGTTTCCAGAGATGAAACATTCCTAGAAAAGGAATTTATTTCCAAAGGAATCAGTAGGAGGGAAGTTGAACTTGAAGAGGATTGACACCAATAAGAAAACAATGAACCAGTAGATGTACAAGAGGAACAAGGAAAACCACAAGTCGTTATGGAATCTCAAATTCCTTAAGTAACATAGGAACCTCGTAGATCTTGTAGGACACAACTTCACCTGAGATATTTTGTTATCTTGTGACTCAGGAAGGCAGTGAGTTGGTCATAAACAATGAGCCAACAACTTATCTAGAAGCTACTAAGGGACCAGAGTTTGAGAAATGGATAAAAGCCTTTAGATCTGAGATGGAATCCATGTACACTAACAAGGTATGGACCTTGGTGGATCCACCTAAAGGGGTAAAACCCATAGGGTGAAAATGGTCTTCAATTATAAGACCGACATGGATGATAAAGTACAAACCTATACGGGTGGATTGGTTACGAAGGGTTTTAGAAAAGTTCAAGGTGTTGACTATGACAAAACCTTTTCTCTAGTTGCCATAGTTAAATCCATCATGATCATGCTTTCCATTGCAGCTTATTGTGACTATGAGATTTGGCAGATGGATGTTAAAATCATATTCCTTAATGAGAATCTTGTTGATGATGTGTACATGACACAACTTGAGGGTTTTATGAATCTAAAGGATGCAAATAAAGTCTCTAAGACACAATGGTCAATCTATGGATCAAAGCTAGCATATCAGAGTTGGAATCTTCGATTTGACAAAATAGACAAAGATTTTGGCTTTAGTCAAAATCAATGTTCAGGAAAGCGGTATGCGGTGTACAGGCGGTGAGGGTACTGCATAGAGTATATGTAGTATGCGGGAGTATATACGGGAGTATATGTGGTTCTAGATTTTTTATAATTTCAATAAACTAATTATATATAAATAATATATTGAGATTATAAATTAAAAGATATAGAGTAGGCATGCATACATATTTACATATAAACAATTTAATATGCATGCTGATCTATGATATGCTTATATATGAAATTATATGTATATGTGTATATATATGGAATGTGTTTGTAATATATGTACAAATACTAAAATTTATGTAAATCAATGTACACATATGTCTAGAGAATGTGTATAAATGTGAATAAATCAAAATGTATATATACATGTACACATATGTGATTATATATTTAGGTATGTTGTATATGTATATATATGTTAATATATCAAAAGGTATTCATATAAATGCACAAATGTGTGTGGAAATTTTTATATGTATTACAATGTATACATATAAATCAATGACTATATATTTAAACGTAAATATATAATAAAATGAGTGTTTTATGTATGCATGTATGTATGAAATACATGGACATAAGTTTTGGGATTTTAAAAAGTGGAGTTTAATCAGCCAAGCAGGAGTATATGCGGCTCATGACCACTTAGTGGATAGATTAGCAATATGTGGTGCGGTATGGTGACTGAATATGTATATGCGGGAGTATATGCGGCCGTGCGGACCGATTTCCCGATCAGTGGTCAAAATGAAATGAACCTTGTGTATACAAGAAGGTTATTGGGAGCATGATTGTATTCCTCATATTGTATGTAGATGACATAATATTGATGGGGAAAGACATCCCTACTCTATAGATGGTAAAGACCTAGTTTGGGAATACATTCTCAGTGAAGGACTTGGGTGAAGCATTTGATATCTTAGGAATCAATATCTATAGAGATAGATATAAAAGGCTTCCTTTACTAAGTCAGAGAAAATACATTTACATAGTTTTGAATAGGTTCAACATGGAAGACTCAAAGAGAAAAAAACATGCCAATGTCTCATGGAGTTGCAATCTCTAGAGCTTAGTTCCCTAGTTCTTGTGAAGAAAGGGAACACATGAGTAGGACTCCATTTGCATATGCAATTGGATCCATCATGTACACAATATTATATACACGTCCCAATCTCTCATATGCCTTGATCATGATGAGAAGATATCAGTAATATCCAGGTTATGCTAAATGGACAACCATGAAAACATCCTTAAGTACTTGATAAGAACTAAGGATCAGTTCCATGTCTACGACAGAGAGAAAGAGTTGGTGGTAATGTGTTAACATTGGTGCAAGCTTCTAAACTAACAAAGATGTCTATAGATCGCAATCAGGAACTCTATTTTACCTCAAATACATGGTTATGAGATGGAAGAGTTCGAAGCAAGAGACAGTTGGTGATTCTACAAAGGAGGTTGTATGGATCAAGAAGTTTGTCTCAAAACATGGGTTGGTTCCAAGCATCAACGATGCAACTGATCTATAATGTGACAACAATGGAACTATTGCACAATCTAAGGAAACCAGATCGCATCAGCTTTCCAAGCATATACAAAGACGTTTTTATCTCATACGAGAGATCGTAAAATGAGGATATGCGAAGATTTGTAGAGTACCAACCGAGAACAATGTAGCTGACCCCTTGATAAAAGTACTTTCATAGTAGAAGGATGATGGTCATGTTTGATCACTTGGGATTATATTCATGGGTGATTGGTTCTAAGTGCAAGTGGGAGTCTATTGGTATGTAAGCCCCCACAGAGCCAATCATATGATGATTTTAATGACATAACTCATAAATGATTTGATTAATAATAAAGTCAATCTTCCATTTTTTTTCTTTTTTTAAAGTTATGAGATAATGAAGTAACATAATAAATGTCTAAGAATAATATTACTCAATGATGTATGTCACCTGAACAATGAGACCATACAGATGCTAAGAGTATATACATTTTTATTTTGTCCCTAATTGGATTTATTGTGGAAGGTTGATAGACAACAATAACACATAAGACTAGAGTATGCGTTGGTTGATGACAAAATATCATCAGTCATGATATGTGATATCAAAGAAAACACATAGGTAATTGTTAGATAATAGTGTACCAGAGAGACCCACCATAAGAGTGATACATGGAAACCACAATTGGTAGTTAGAATAAGCTCTTATAGTATTGGTGGTGATTTTGGTTCTTAGACCTGAAGTCACTACACTCATCACATGTCATTCATTGTACTTTGACATCATCCATCATAACCTTGAATTAGGGTTGTCATAAAAGGTGATGACTGGATGCAGTGTGACACATGGGGATGATTGTGAGTGGTGTAGATGGGATTTGTCCCTCCAATAAGAGTATGATATCCTGGCCACTTGATAAGCAAGACTAAGAATTACATGTCCATGCACATGTGAGTCGATATGTCATATTGAGCTTACACATAACTTAGACAGTCTGCTCTAGTTCAAGGAACACATATTGAATGTTGAAGAGGATGACTATTCCATGCATCGAGTTCAATCTGGATATCAATGACAAAGTAACTATACGAACATTGTAACACCAATCACAAATTGTAGGTTGAAGTTGTTCTCCAACTTTCATTTACTTGGGTAGCAATGATCTATTGCTAGATACCACTCTTTGCTTGTGATTTCATAAACTGGTTATGAATATTCACTACCAACGTAAATAGGAACCTATAGGGTCACACACATAGGATACACTTGGAATTGGTTTTTTCTCATGAATAATGTTTAATTCGATCACTAAAAGTGATTAGGTATTCAATTTAAACAACAATTAATTGACTGACTCTGAACCAACTGGTTCAAGTGTTGAGCTGACCAATTAGAGTGTCAGTTTGATTGGAAATTGCATTGACTGAATTCTGGATGAACCAGAGCATGAACTGACTAGTACACTTAGTGAACTGATCGACTCAAGGTCGCCAGACAACCAGTTCATGGATCTATTCAAATGACATCAATGATTAGTGCTGACATCATGTTATGCATTAATTGGATTAGAATTGGCAATACAATTATGATTGGAAAACATGATGAAACGACCAGTTCAAGGGTTAAACTGATCGACTCCCATGCCAACCGATCAATTTACCCACGAATCGACCGTTCAACTATTCACAGATTAAAAAATTCATGAAATATGGTCCTTTCCATTGTCACACATACTAGGAACCCTGACTCTAACCCTCTTATGCACTGGATAATTGTCAATTTCACAGACCATTTAATATTGATTTGTGTGCACTTATTATTTATTTTCATATTAATTTGTGCAGTATTTACTATCGTTAGACTGTGATACTTATTTGTATCAAATAAATGTAATTTTAATGTTTTTGAATGATTTAATAATTTTTAAGAGCTTACGTTAATTTTTATGGATTTCAAGAAAAAATTACAAGAATCTACATAGCTCGGTACTACCGACTTTGTTGTCGGCGGTAACGACACATGCTCAGTTTGGAAAATATGAAAATCGAGAAGACTCGATAGTAATGACCCAGATTTTGATACTAATAACAACATCATAGGGTTGGATTTTGAATTTATCGAGGAAACTCGGTACTACCAACTTCAAGCTCGGTAGTATCGACAGCTGCCTTAACGACCATACCTCGATAGGCATCAGTAGTGTCGACATCCTGTCAGTAGTACCAACACGACGGGATCAAGCCGATCTGAAAATTAAGTCGAATCCAACTATTGACAATTAATGACACACTAAGTCACTTCTATGACTTAGATGGATTTTGGCCAAACCTGATAATCTCATTCTATTCCGTTGGACAGCAACTAAGATCAAGAAGTGGAGAAAGCGGAAACAGGCCACATACTGGGAGATTCTAGCACCTCCAGTGGATGGATTTATAGCCGGAATATAACAAATCGTCACGTTCATCAGAGGGGATTATTCAAACCATCTTTATTATGGGTTCTTTACTTTATAATGTTTCCCACATTTTTATTCTCCTCTTTCATATTTTTGATAATTGAAACCATGCATGGCTAAACTCCTTGTTCCATAGGACCCGAGAGTAGCTTAGTTATACATTGTAATCGACTTTTATGCATTAATATGTCAAATTTCTCTTAATTTCAAGATTTATTTCTATGAGATTGTCATGAACTATCCATACTTGATCACCATAGGTAGTTAATTAGACCTTTAATTTCTTTGAAAAAGGAAATTAATGGTTGGAAAATTCATAGAAATACATGTTTTATATCGCCCTTTGAGAAAGGTAGCCAACAAATGTGAAGAGATTACCCAAAGATTTTGATAAAGAACCTAACTAATAACATGATCATTATGAGAGTGGGATTGGTATTAAATTAGGAAGTGAATTACGCTATGAGAGTGGGTAATTCTTGCTACATGTCTCTTAATCCATGGTTAGGAGAAATATTTATTAATGTTATGATGTTAATTATATTGTTCACCGAGGTGAAACTATAATCTTAAGGAATTCACTCCAATTGAGATCAACAACCAATAATTTAAGATTTATTTTGTTCTTTAGATAATTAAACCTTCAATCAAGCTTTCATCGGTTTAGTTGATCACATTATAGTTAGTAGTAGTTTCTGGAATAATGTTTCTTTGAGTTCATCATCTGGGCCTCTTAAAGACTATATTACATGATACATACACTTGCATTTGACGTGTAGTTTACGCATGTTATGTTTTTGGTGTCATTGCTGAGAAATGGCAATCCAACACTACGAGTGTTGTGATCGGCCACTCTAGGAAATTTTTTTATTTTCCATCTTTTCATTATTCTAGAGCATAATAGAAAGTTTTTTTTGTTGTCAATTCACTAGTATTTAGTGTTCTCACATCGTGTTTACATTTTAGGTGCTAGTGCATGGTGCAGATGAGAAGCACCAATTAAAAGGAGTCAACTCCTGGCAGCTTTAGTTTTATCTTAGAGGACTTGTGGAGAAAAGTATAGAGTACATAGATTCAGTGGATGATTTTGTTCCAACTCCAACACCTCAAGCTACTCAACCAAAGCCAAGAGAGATGGGTGACATAGAAGGTGAAGAGGAAAACCATCTAGGAGAAGATCAAGGCATCATATTCTACAACATAGTTGGGTTCGATTAAAATGCATGATATTAATGTGGATAGCTACAAGAAAGATCCTAGTCTAGTGGCACTGGTTAAAACACATGCATTCCATGGCCATAGTATGGAGGACCCGATGACACACATCAAAAATTGTCTAGAGAGATGTGATATGGTGAAGATAGACAGAGTAGCATCTATTGTGATCTACTTATAACTTAATTTGTTGTCATTGGCAGACAACACCAAGTCTTGGTTCTACAAACTTCCGTCTGAGTCAATTCATACATGGGACCAGATGATAGATGCTTTCTTTGAGTGTTACTTCCCACCTCATAAGACAAACAAGCTAGTCAGAAAGATATACAACTTCAAGAAATAGGCAGAGGAGTCTTACTCTGAAGTGTGGGAAAGATATCAGAACATGTTGAGGAAGATCCCTCATCATGGGATCTATTTGTATAGGTAGGCAAAGATATTTTATTATGGGATTCATCAAGGGGAAAGGAACACATTGGACAATGGAGGAACATGCTTCTTCCTTAACAACATGCCCTCCAGGTGTCATGAAATCTCAAAGAATATGGCTAAAAACTAGTCCTGGGGAGATAAATAGTAAAAAAAAATGGCTGGACGGGACTTCTACTTGCTTGTTGAAGCTTTCACGTTTGTTGCCTTTAGCGTATCGTTTGGTCCTGTTCTCTCTAACTCCAATTTTCTTTATAGATTCTGCGATCATCATCATAATCATATAGAATATATGTGGTATTGAAAGAGAAGTCTAACATTAGGGAGTCTAAAGTCATAGTGGCATTGAATGTGAAGTTGGATTACCTTGCAAGGAATCTTGAGTAGAAATTTGACACCTCATTTAGAGGTGAAGAGGAGGATTGAAATTACCTGCGTCAGTAGGACAGGGCCCCTAGTAAGATAGATAAAATTGAGGACATGCTAGGCAAGTTGGTCAGCTAGAATGAGGTGATTATTAGCCAGACACAAAGGGAGCTACAATACCAAGGTGTACAAATCCATAGCATGGAATATCAAATTTCTCAACTAGTAGAAGAGATGGCCTCCATAAAGAAGCCCATTTATCAAGGATTTTATTGGAATCCAGAGACACTACATCAACATCACCAAGCAAAGTTTGTCTTTGTTGTCAAGGAGCCAGAACATCATACTGAGGAGTTACCTAAGCAACACACTCCAGAGTCAGAATTAATTATATGTGCCACATGTTATATATCCATGCAGTCTATATGGATTACTAGGAGGATGCAAAACACCAAACAAGGTAATTCAAAAATCCACCATTGACATGCCCACATCTCCAATTTCAGAAAAGGTGCTTGTGCCAGAAGAACAAGTGAAGGTTCCGCTCCATACTGGAATGGTCATAGCTAATTAGGAGGCATCCAAAAGTCAAGAGAAGCAACCACATGGCATTCCATTCATGGGATATGTGCCAAATTCTATCCCAGAAGGTGGGATTGAAGCAAACTTAGGGGAGGATATCTCTAATGCACCGTACATTCCCCTACACAAGCTTACAGAGAAGATACATGTTTCATTCTTGAATTTTCTGAAGCTGAGAAAAGAAGGAAGACATTTTAAGAAGTTCCCAGACATCTTCTAGAAGCTCCGCATCAACATTCCACTCATGGAGGCGATAGATGAAATCCCTTCAAATGGAATATTATTGAAGGATATCATCAAAAAGAAAAGACGGATCAAGATACAAATGTTTTGTGTGTTGATGTAGTAGTAAATTCCATAATCTAAGGAAGGCTACCAAGGAAAAGGAAAGATCCAAGATGCTTCTAAATCCCTTATTCTATAGGCAACCAATATTTCCAACAAGCACATTGTGACTCGAGGGTGAGCATAAATCTCATGACTCTTGATACCTTTTAGAAGATGGGTTTGAAGGAACCAATGAAGACATCTATGACAATTGAATTGGCAGATAGATCCATTGTTAGGTCGTATGGGATGAATAAGGATGTTCTAGTCAAATTTGAAAAATTCATCGTTCCTTTCATTTTGTGGTCATGTGTATGCCTAAGATTCGAGATATGAGATGTTGTTAGGAAGGCCATTCCAAGCTACATTCGACATGATCACTTCCATTGGTAGAGGATACCTGATAGTCGAGATAGATGATGATAGAGTGGAGTTCAGACTTCCACACAAATCTTCACAACCATCCCTTGACAACCCAGGCTGAAGAAAAACTCATCTTGCCAAGCCTAGGGCATTAAACAAGGGCGTTCATGGGAGGAAACCCAATTTTTTTTTCTATTTACTATTTGTTTAGGTCTTTTGATTAGTTACATTTCATATTTTTCATGATAGATTTTAGTTGATGTAAAAAGGTACCTTGATGTTCTTGTTTGGTAAGCAACAAAGTCAAAGTCAGTACTACCAACACTCAAGTCGGTACTAGCAACTCCTTATCAGCTAAAAGTCTATAGAAAGTGGGTACTACCGACACCAAAGTTGGTACTACCAAGTTTTCTCAAAAAAATCTCAAGACTCCTGTAAAAAATTCGGTACTACTAAGTCCAAAGTCAGTACTTTCTTAGCAAAAATTGACACAACTTCTGAAAAAAAGCTGTAGATACCACCAACACATATGTCAGTGGCACTGACTCATAAAGGTCAAAGATGGATATAGAATGTCATATTTTAGTGCCAAAAATACACAAATTAAGGGCACCAACAAGATGGAAATATGCTCTAATAGCTTCATCCAAAGAGGCACCAATCATCCACTACCACCACCCTACAGAGCAACTGGTACCCCCATTCCATTTCTAGGTTTTTATTTTGACTATGAGGACATAGTCAAGTTCAAGCTTAGGAAGGTGTTTGAATGTCTTTATCTTTATTGTGTTCTTTAGTTTGTTTTAGCTTTTATTTTTCCAAGTTGTAGGATCAACGATCTATCTAGTGTAAAAGTGGAGCTTAATTCATGATTCTAGTCATTTTCATACACTATTGGGTGTTTTTAATGGAAATTTTAAAAATGAAAAAAAATGTTTTAGATTAGTTGCAAATTTCTTGAGTTGCACCACCTAGAGGAAGTGTATGGGTTAGTCAGCTTAAGGACAATATGAATGGACACCCTAATTATTCATGTAATGTGGATGAAGATGGGGTTTGGGCCAAAATTGATCAAACAATTAATGGGATCTTAAATTGAAATTTAAGAAAGAAATCCTAAGGTTATTCTGTACACAAGTGATTAGAGAGGGACATATCATAATTCATGAAAGGCATTGCCTCTTAATTATGTGATTTCATCCATTTTCCATTCATTTTGACTCACCACCTTAAGATGACCAAGTAATCTGAATTTTTCCTCTTGGTTGCATTGCATTGGATTATAGATAACATGATAGTTAGTTTCTCTTTTATTGAATTAGTTACCAAATGAAAAAAATATGTGTAAATAATTCTTGTGCATACCATCTAGTTGCATAACAATTACAATTACATGTAGACTGCACGCATTTTTCATCATTCATTTTTTTACATCATGTGGTTATATTGTTTTCTTCTGACATAAGAGTGCATGGATACACATCTATACCTTCAAAATATTAACAAGAAAAAAATGCAATGAATGTGACATGTTGGTGAAGCCCGAGCATAACTTTCCATTATGCTAAATAGTGGGCCAATGGAAAAAAATCAATGTTATGAAATAAAGAGGGAGAAAGGATGCCCTAAACTCCTCACAAAGAGATGGAAATATTCACATGATGTAATATTTTCTTGAATTCATCCTCTTCCATTTGATGAGGTTTTGAATACATGCATCATATCACCCATAATATTAGGCATTAGGATCCATGCATTTATTTTTTTCATTATCTTCACCATATAAGTTCATCATTTTTTTATTTTTGCATAAATAATTTGGATATTATTTATGAATCTTCATAAGCCACCTATTTCTTACCATCCATTGCTCTTATTGGTATGCCACATAAATGATTATTCTCCCCATTCATTTTTATAAGGAGAACTGCTTCCAATTAGTTAGTAGCTTGGAAAGAGCAATGTAGAATAGGGAATCATGTGATGCACCGAGTGAATGTCTGATTGACTATGATATTAACTTCTCTCTTGATAGTGTTCATTGATCTAAGGGTGGTATATTTCTGGTCGCTATAGAGCAGTTGATTGTTTAGTGGTCAATAAAGACCAGTTTGGGATTGCCATGTGGGGATTGTTGAGGAATGAAATTCCTATTTTAGGTCTTTTTGATGACTTATCTCAAACATATCAGGGGGTGTGTTGCTCAAGGATGAGCAACATTTAAGCTTAGGGGAGTTTGATGCACCAAATAATTGTTGTCTTCACAGGTCATTTAATATTGATTTTTGTGAACTTATTGTTCATTTTCATATTAATTTTGGTAGTTCTTACTATCATTATCTTGTGATACTTATCAGCATCAAATACATGTAATTTTAATGTTCCTAAATGATGTAATAAATTTTAAGAGTTTATGTTTGGTTTTTGTGAATTTCAGGAAAATTTATAAGAATCTACACAACTTGGTACTACCGACTTTGTTTTCCTTGGTACCAACACATGCTCAGTTTAGAACATATTAAAATCTAGAAGACTCGGTAGTACTGATCCAAAAGTCGATACTACTGACAACATCATAGGTATGGATTCTTAATTTATCGAGGAAATTCGGTACAATGGACTTTAATCTCAAACATACTAACAGTTGCCTATGTGACTACACTTATCAAAGGCGTTGGTAGTACTGACACCCTATCGGTAGTACTGACACAGTGGGATTAGGAAGATCTAAAAAGTAAGTCTAATCTGACAGATGACAATTAATGATGCCCTAAGTTACTTTGATGACTTAGAGGGATTTCGACCAAACCTAATAATCTCAGTCTATTCCATTGGATGGCACTAGAGAGGAAGGAGAAGAGAAAGCAAAGAAGAAGGGCACGTTCCGGGAGATTCGGGCACCACCAGTGGATGGATTTTCTGCCAGAAGGTAGAAAATTGTCATGTTCGTCAGAGGGGATCGTCTGCACCATCTTCTTCAGGGATTCTTTAGTTTTACTAATATTTTTCACGTTTGCCTTCTCCTCTTTCATATTTTTGACAATGGATGTGAGAACCTATTACACGAAACGTGATTACTCAAAACATAAAACACAATTGATAAGTAATTAATCACATACCAAAAAATATGGGTAAATTAAAACCGATTTCAACATCAACACCCGCTCAGAAACGTTTGCATAAGAGCCCAACATCTTCTTGTATCCAAACTATGCCAAGAATTTGATACAAATTGTTCTATCTCCTTAGCCACAACATTTATACACAGGAGAACAATATTCATATATGCCACACAAACAAGCATTAACATGCTAACAAGAGTCTGATTTGTTTGAAACACCATATACAAACTTTTCCTTCCCAGACCTGAGAGTACATGGACGACTCTAGGACACACTAGACATCTGATCAACTTTCTCAAAAATTCATTACTATAGTCCTCTTTACTTTCACAGTTATGTTTTTGTCAATTTCGATTACCTAAAAAAATGTTGCAAACCTCAAGAGTGAGACCCATGTCCCAACAAGACATATAACACCCAACAACACTTATTGATTAAAACATTTTAAATAGTAGATAACTAAGAAGTTGGGGTATTTAATAATCAATTAAACATATTGAACAGTTCAAGTATGCTAAATAGATTAAGCAAATAATCTTAGCAACATGTTTGATTATCAATGTATATATAGGTAACAAATAAATCCATTTGTCTGGATAGATATCTACTCAAATTTCATCAAATTGCATCTAATAATAATCATTATCATTAATCTGAATATAATCATATTCCTTGCTAACAACACAAGCAATCTAGTAGCATAAGCATCCCTGACATCATGGATATTTCTACTAACATAACATGGCTATCAACATTGGCATCTCAAATAATGGTAACAAATCTATATCATAAGTAGAACTAACATCATAACACAATTAACTACATAGGCATGATTAGTAGTTTAAGCATGTCTAATTACATAGGCATGGCTAGCAATATTAAACATAGCTAGTAGAATCATCTTAACCATCAATGTCAGTATATTTGACAACATAAGCATGTTTACAACATGAGCATAACTACAACATAAGCATATCAATTATCTCTGATTTTACTATACATGATCTCAGTGAAAAGAAAGTAAACAAGGGTTATCATCCAATATGAAGCGTTGTGTATAACCTTAAACAGATATGCTAGACGACTATCTTACATCTTTTATTATGCACTAGGGAGTTTGAGTCATGCCACTAAAAGTCCAACTGACCACCGCTTGGTCACAATTAGTTTCATATAGGATCTAGGAAGAATCGGACTCCCAAGATCTTCTCTATACTCGGTCAGTATGAGTCTGCACCGTGGTGACATATAGTCAAACTGCAAAACAACAACATTTAGTCCCGTAACTCACCCACCTTTGTATAGGTCACGACGTTAGCATCTAGGGTATTAAAACCCAATCACTGAGGTACAACTACAATTGTCCTCTAATCACATCATGTTATAATCAGTGAGACCCGACCAAAGTCATTCTAAAAAACACGGGCTAGGTATGACTGCAAGCACCCCGCATACCCAATAGTATTCACTTCGAGTTTCTCTTAGGAATACTCATTTCACCATCCATCAAGTTCTGACACTGAAGATGGTTCTATGGCACAGAGCACTACATGATTAAAGTTTCACTTGATTAGTTGTCTCCAATTGGGTGCATTAAGGCTGCATCAAACAAGTGGACATACAAACCCTAACTCACTTCTGGCAAGCATATAAGTGTCAGAACTTCAAAAGATATAAAACATGTGAAACATAATTTCTCATCTCATCATCACATGGTACAATTCACTTGCCATTCATGAGACCACACTAGTCATGATACTATCACAAGATATAAATTCTTTTCACAATATCATAGGGTATCAACCCTTGTCAACATAAGAGGATTACACCTAATTCAGGGCTCATCCATTCCCAAAGGTCATTAAGACCATCATACTATTCCCTTTAAGATAATCATTATCTTTTTATGCCTTATAGCAAGGCTCAACAACATCACTTACATATAATACACTAGATCAGCACCGTATTGCATTAATACACTGGGAGGTATTCATAAACAATCATAACAGGGTTATAATAACATTAAGAGCATTCCTTTATTACCTCAACATTTAAGAAATCTAGATATGATTAACCCTCATCATATTCATAATGAACAGGTTTAGCCTAAGAAAGTATCAACCATGTGGCTATGATTACCACCAATTAATACATTAAGGTTATGATCATATAAGTAGATTATTCCACCATCATTCCATCATATAAGAAGGTTAAACACAAATACTCAAATTTATCTACTTGCATTACAGTTATATTCAACAAGATAAATTATATAAATATCACTAATCAAAACTCATACTCAAGCCCTAACTCATGGAATCCCCATTGGATCATGGATGCATAAGGTAAAGCATCACCATCACATTCCACACCATTCTCACATATGGATCCACACATAACTCAAGGTATAACCATCATGTCATAGCACACTAAGGTTCAACTACACTAAGAGAGTACTCCATGATTGTATTAATCATTCAAGGACTATTCATGCCCAATTACCGCCATTTAGTTATTTTAAAGCTAGGTGTAACAAGATATACCTCATTAGGGTTACCCATTAATTCATTATGGTGATTATCAATCATAATCATACGAGGGAAAGGGTAAGACTAAAAGTTTAAGGCATTGAACCATCAAGCTAATCATCAAAATCATAACATTATACTACACACTTCACCCACGACAATGGGAATATTGAGGCATCAACATCTAACCATTAAATGTTGAAAAGGTAAAGCCATTTGTCGTTTAAATAAGTAAACATATTGAAAAAAACACCTATGAAGTCATTTATTTGTGCTCTAGAAAGAGTCACCATCTAACCCTAGACATCCCTTGATTAACAACACAAAAAGTTCCATTAAGAGTAGGGTAAAACCCACAAGCGATTGTTTATTTAAAACAAGCCGTCAGTAAATGAGATTCTTAAGTTGATCTCATAAAGGAAACCATTTAAATCACATTATTAGGACCAACATATTACATTTAGACATCATTCCAGTTTATTGGATGAAGAAACATTAGATCTTGACCATTAGGTCAAGTTCATATATTAAAACCATCAATTGGAGTATAGGTCCGACCATTGCATGAAATGACCCAAGAAACCATTGGTTTAGGGCTTAATTGATGCTACAACTACATGCTTAACTCACCATAAGTTGTGGAGACCTGATACACCATCAGTAGTGACCATTAATTCACCATAGGTTGTTAGATCAACACTATATTTATTATTCACCATCGAATATCAAGCTAATGTCACCATTGATTGATAGCATCATTAGGGTACTTTGTTGTTGATCATTAAGCTTATAATTAGGCCAAAACGTGACCTAAGGGGTGAATGTCAGTTGGAACCCTTGGTTACCACCATCAGTTGTCATGAAGACAACACCATAGGGTTGTTGCAATGGTATCATCATCATGTCATGTGTTTATAGAAGAAATCAACTTAAAACCCTGAAATTGACCATTGGTTGATAGGTGCTTAGCACCATAGGTTGTCGAACCAACCTGATCCAAGTCATATTATACCTTAGGAATAATTTACACATGATCCCCGGTTCATATATAAATGAAATTAGAACAGGGAATATTATAAAAATCGAAATCCAAGTCAAGCATAGCTTTTTAGTGCATGGATCATTATTTAAAAGCAAGAACATGAGCTAGCAAGCTTATGGTAAGCAATAAACGTTGAGCAAGTTATAAAACTTACCTCTAATTATAAGATAAAATCCCAAACAGAAGAAAACATGAGCAGGTAGGGTAGAAAATCCAAGAATAAGCTGTGAACTCGTTCATCTAGTACCTTTCTTCATTAAATGAGCAAACCCTAAGCATAGGGAGCAAGAAAGGTAGGGTTTTAGAGCTTTAGAGCAATTTCTACCATGGAACAGAAAGGTTCAGACCTGGAGAAAGGTAGGGGCAAGTATAAAAAATAAATAAATGGAGGAAAGAAGGGGATTCTTACTCTTTTAGGTCAAGATCACTAGAAGGATGCTTTTTAAACCCTAAAAGGAAGTTAATTGCAACCCTAGATGCTTTTTCCCCAAGAAGATCCCCACTTTCTTCTTCCTTGGACAGGAACTTCGCAAAAGCATAGAGGGATAATGTGGTTCATAGGAGGAGGGAAGTTGTGGAGAGAAAATGGTTCGTTTGGGTTCTTAGGGATAAGTATATAAAACTTTAAGATAAAGAAAAAGAAAAAGTTGAAGTTCTAGTATATTTTCAAGTGTCCATGGCCTTAAAATATTAAGAATATACAAGAACACACACAAGAAGCTCCCCCACTATCCATATAGACCTTATTAGCTCTCCTTTTTCATATTTCCATGCCAAACAAATAATTCATTAGTTGATAGCTACTAAAGGTAGCTCATCCATGAAGGGATAAACCCTAAAATACCCTGGGAGAAAACACCTTCAAACCAAGGTTTAACCAGGCACCCCATGGCTCAAAAAGCTCAAGAATGATAAGAGAACAACCAAATAACATAAAGAATGTGATAAATTGCAAAGAAAACCTCTCAATTTGGTAAATTGTAGAAAAGTCCAAAATGTACATAAAATTGCAGAACTTGCTCAAATAGTGTCCAAATTGGACCAAATTTGAAACAAGCTTGTACTATAATTTCAAAGAATATCACAAGGTTAGATTAGGTTTATAAGAATTCAATTGTTATAATTAATCTTATTCAACACTTTAAGCAAGGTTAGGAGTCTCACAATGGAAACCTTGCGGGGCTAAACCCCTTGTTCCTTAGGACCCAAGAGTTGCTTGATTATGCATTGTAATTGACTATTATGCATTAATATATAAATTTATGTTAATTTATAGACTTATTTATATGATTTAGTCATGAAATATCCATGCTTGATCACTAGAGGTAGTTAATTAGACCTTTAATTGCTTTGAAAAAATGAATTAATGGTTGGAAAATTCATAGAAATACATGTTTTATATCACCCTTTGAGAAAGGTGGCTTATGATTGTGAAGGGATTACCCAGAGATTTTGATAAATCACCTATGTAATAACACAATCATTGCAAGATTGGGATTGGTATTATATTAGGTAGTGAATTACGCCATGAGAGTTGGTAATTCTTGCTACATGTCTCTTAGTCTAGGGTGAGAAGAATATTTATTAATGTTGTTAATTGCAATGTTAACCGAGGTGAAACTATAAGGACCCTGACCTTCATTTTGGGCTTACCCTGCTTGCTTTGCCTAAACCTTGTGTTTCGATTCTTGCTAATCACTTGAAGTTGTGATTAGGGTTTGGTGTGCTTTGTTGAGAGGTGGAGGTGCAACTTGCAAATTACCTAAGTTTTAGGGTTGGTGTCCAAGTTTGTCACCTTGATAGATGTCTTTCTCTCTCCTTGCATCCTCTAGGGTTGAGAGGATGGGTTGGTCTCTTTGCTTGAGTATCTATGGCTTTGTTGAGATTTGTTGAGCCTTGTTGAGGCTTGGTATCGGGTTGGACCTTGGTGTATCGGCCAAGGGAGTGCTGGTTGTATCGGGCAAGGAGGTGTATCGACCATGGTGTGTTGGGTTGCCATCTTGGGTGACACACACCCTTCACCTAGCCTCATTTGTGTCACCTTATTTAGACAAGTGGCTGTTGCTTTTCTAAGTGGGTGGAAACTCATGGGCGTGTGTTTTTGGGGTGCTAGCATGTGGAACAATCCTTGGACAACTGTGTTAGGGGCGGGTGCCACCTTGCCTTGCTCTTCCCCATCACCCCTTAGTATATAAACGACCCCCCTTGCTTTCTAGGTCTCTTTGGTTCCTTTAGTTGCTTCCCTTCCTTTGGTGGCAGAGCTAGGAGAAGAAATGAGCAAGTGGTGGCCTATACAACTGGTGTCTTGGGTGATACACCTTGCTAGCTTATCCCTTTCCTTCTCTTGTGGTAAGCATCTCTCCCTTTCCATGGCACCTTCTTCTTGTTCTTATTCTCCCTTCTCTTCGGCCATGGTGGTTACAAGTTTTTCTTCTTTGTGTTGGCCAAAGGTGGTTCCTTAGAGCTTGGAGCTTGGTGCTAGGAGCTTGGAGCTTTAGAGTTTGAGGTGGTTACATAACTCCTAACCCTACTATACTACTTCTTTATCATTTTTCTTTGCTATATGTTTTGTCCATGTCATCTTCTAGCTATGTTTCTTGCTTTAATGGTTATAAGGTTGCCTTAGATGTACCCTAGACCTTGTTGAGATGGTTTCCTTGGGTTGGCCAAACCATTGTATGTGGAGTTCTTTGGGAAAAACCCCTCTGTCACCTAGTTGTTGAGAGGCGAGCCTAGGGTCTCCTAATTTAATGGTGGGTGGAGTTTTGGGTTGGATGGCCGATATGGTGATGGACCTCCTTGTTGCCCGATAGGTGATGGAAGTTGTGCAAAACCCCTCTCTCACTTAGTTGTTGAGAGGCGAGCCAAATCTCTCTTGATATTTTAGGGCTTCTTGGTGGAAGTCTTGAGGTTGAAGATGACCAACCCATCATGGCCTTTGAACCCTTGCACGATACCCTAAGTTGTGTTCTTCCCGATATCCCTCTTCTAGGGTTGAGCTTGGGTGATATGCTAGGTGAACACCTTGTTGACCTCATGACCGATATGGACCTTTACCCAAGATGTAGTTGGGCGGTACGTCCTTGGCTAATATGGTGTTTCCTGATATGGAGTCTTGGTTGGTCTAACCCTGATGGGTGATATGGTGCCTTGACCGATAGAGAGTCCCAAACCCTAGCTTGGACGATATGGGAGCTCTTTGGTTGCCATGGTGGGCTTCCCATGATGTTTCTTGATGGATGGTAGTGGTGTGCCTTGGGCGATATGGTTTTGGTGGTTGACCGACATGGAAAACCCTAACCCTAACCCTAGTAGGAGATATAGGTTCTTGGATGATATGATGATAGTGCTGCCTGATACACTCTTGTACATGACTGCCCGATACCCTCTTGTGCATGGTTGCATGATATGCTGGTTTCCCCATATGTGGCTTGGTTCCCTAGGGTTTTGGTGGTGACCGATATCGTTTGGGTGAGCGATGGTGCTCTACCCAATATCCCTTCGGTGAGGGTGGGTGACACCTTTGGTGCGGGATGCGCCTAACCCGGTAATCTTAAGTTGGTGAACTTGTTGTCTTGAGCCCACATCTTTGGTTCTGATGATGAGATATGATAGTTGGGTTGTACCCAGTAATGTGATGGATACCTAGGGTGATAAAATGACAAGATCATGGTTGTGTTCATGATGTTATGAGATATAGGGCATAGTGGATGCTCACGGTTTAATAACAATAATATAAGTTGTTTGCCATACCATCTACAACTTTATGCTTCATGTGTCTATAATAATGGATGTTGTTCCAATCCTATGCACCTTAAATCTTAATGACATGATATTCATAATATGTTCTCTAAAGATCTGTATTTGCTGATCAAGTTATCTCTTCGAATATGCATTCTAACCATGCATGTATTATCAAATGAGTTCATAGCCAGGTAAGAGCTATGAAGTGTATGTGTTTTGTATGACACTAAATAATGATGTTCCTTGTTGATGAGATAACATGTATCGCTAGTATGATGATAAAGGTCTGGTGGCCTGATAAAGGTTGAGTTCCTGATTGAGGTTTTATCCTCTGATGATGAGATAAGGGATTGATATCCCATGATGATGTATGATGATGAAGCCTTGAGGGGTAGTGGCATTATGTGATGAGGGATTGAGATCCCATGGTAATATGATAATGACAATAATGGTGTTACACAATGTTGTTTATGTTTTATAACCTGGTTGCCTCAACAATTCACTTAAAATATACTAATTAATTATAGATGAACATTTCATGTAGTTTTCCCTGGCCATAGATCCATCATCGTCAGTAGCTGGTGATGGCGAAACAGGTTTATCCTGCGGGATTACCTGGAGCGCATATTGTTGAATATGCGGGGTTTCTCCTAGCTGAAATAGGAGGATTAGAGTGCAACTGTGGTTGTAGACTCAAGATGTGTATAAGAGCATGGTGAACAAGCCCATGGCTCAGTGTGATAGAGCATGAATGCATTCATGGATCAGGAGCACGATGAATATGCCCGTGACTCAAGGTATGCTAGCGCCTAGACCTGTACCAAGGCGGGATAGAGAAAAGGATAGCCTATAGAGCTAACCATGTGGATGATGCCACTTAAGCAAGAGACTGCGGTCTTGCTTTAGATATCGTGCACTGACGACAAGGAGGTGAGGTCATGGAGTCCAACTCTTCCATTGGCCTTGTATGGCCCCGACTTTGGGCTTCGTAGTCGAAGGTTGGATTTGAGCGGTACGGGTCACTTCCTCAGGGCATAATAAATTGTAATCCAGCCGTATAGTATATATTACTTAGGGTAAAACACAGAACATTAGTTGAGGCCTTGCTTGTATAGTTGCCCTAGTTATATCTTGCAGTTAATTACACGTTCCTCATATTTTATGATAAGTTCTTATATAAATTGTCTTGTCAATCATGTTCCATAAGAAATATCTGGTTATATGCCTCCTGGATATTTTGGTAAGATTGTTAATAAAGTTAAATTCTGCTTAGTATCCTGCACATATGATGTGCTTATATTAGTGATCTGTTTTATCTGTTCTAGCTTTTCTGAAGTTTTATAGTTCGGCGGGGAGTTATGTTTCTCGTTGGGACTGTGTGTCTCACCCCACTGGTTTTAAACCTTTTTAGGTGATCATGCTAGACATGGTGGTGGTGGTGAGGTTGCGTCCGAGCAACAAGAAGAACAGTAGGAGGCAAGAGATGGATATGCTGCTGTTTTGGTAGTTTTGTAGTAGAGTCCTAGAGTCATCCCTGTACTCTCAGGTCCTTGGAGGTGTTTTGACGATGTTTCACGATGTATAGTTGATGTAGCTTGTTTATCCTGATGTTGGCCTGATATGGCCTATGCTATATATAAATAGGTGGTGAACTCTTTGTGCCTATTGGACAATTAGGTCCTATGAGATGTGGACATATATCAAGGTTTATGTATATTTATATAACATGTTTCCTTGTAGGATAAGGATCTGGATGTAATAGTTTCTTTATTATCTACTTTCCACTATCAGTTTTAATTAACCCATATTTTTGGTAATATGTAGTTTATGGAGGTTCCACACATTTCTGCATGGCATTTCATTGTCTGTGTGATAGAGGGATGTCACATAGAAAGTTGGTATCAGAGATCTAGGTTCGCTGAGTCTACATGGATCTATGAATAGGCTTGTGTCTATTCTTGTGAGTTTTCCAGATTTTCTTACAATAACCTTCTGCCCCCAGCAGAAGATTAAGATTAAAGATGTCTAGAAATCATGAAGAACATGCTGCTGAGAGTAGTGATGCTGCATATGTTGATGGAGCGCAAGTGTAGGCACATGAAGATCGGGTGCATGAGGTCCCCTAGCTTTACCTGACCATTCTTGAAAACCCTGCCTATCAACATCTTATGGGGCAGTTAATGGCTACAATGAATCTCATGGTGGAAAGATTGCCAGTGCCTCCGCCAAGAGCACATGCTCCCCATGGTGAATCTTTGGGTATTGGGAAGATGTTCGAGTAGTTTCGCCGAGTCGGAGCTTCGGATTATGTTGGAACGACTGATCCAGTAGATGCAGATCTGTGGCTGACAGGTCTTGAGAAGGCCTTCTAGATCCTCGACATCCCCGAAGCAGACAAAGTCAAGCACACTGTCTACCTTTTGAAAGGTAGTGCTGGCCACTGGTGGGCCATCGAGGAGGAGAAACGACCTGGTGAGGTGATCAGTTGGGACGTCTTCTGACGGGAGTTCATGAGTCGATACTTCTCAAAGACCTATCTGGATGAAAAGATCAGTCAGTTTGAATGTCTGCACCAAGGATCTATGAGCATCACTGAGTATGAAGCCAAGTTTATGGACCTGTTGAGGTTTTGTCCTCACATGGTGGTGAAAGATGATGAGAGAATCAAATAGTTTGAGAAAGGTATGAGTGCTGAGCTGATGACACTTGTTGCTGCTTTAGAAAATCAGGAGCAGTTTGCCACATTTGTGGAGTCTATCCGAAGGATTGAACGATCAATCAAGGAGAAGAGAGAGACCATGTCCAAGAAAAAGTATTCTTAGTTCCAGAGGCATAGGTTTGATGGCTTCAAGAAGCTGAGGTTTTCTACACCTTCTGGGATGCAGAGCTCCAGTGCGCCATCACAGTGGTCTCCAAGTAAAGGAAGAGGGAACGGGTTTTTGCCATCTAGAGCCCACAGTACAACTTTAGTAGCAGTGACAGGGCCATCTAGGCCGGAGATAGAAGATAGGTGATGCTATCACTATAGACAGATAGGGCATTTGAAGTCAAATTGCCCAAAGAGAGATGTCAAAGTGACGCATCAACCGAGGCAGAATCAATAGGGATCAGATAGACAACAATCCAGTGGTAACAGAGGGTGAGGGCGTGGTCAAGCGTCGCAAGAAAG
This sequence comes from Alisma plantago-aquatica, assembly GCA_963693085.1. Lineage (NCBI taxonomy): Eukaryota > Viridiplantae > Streptophyta > Magnoliopsida > Alismatales > Alismataceae > Alisma > Alisma plantago-aquatica. The sequence goes on from OY856414.1 coordinate 33,291,602, forward strand.
ATCATCTACTCAAGGAAGCAGAGGACATGGATGACAACAAGCAACGACTCAATTCTATGCTATGAGTCAGCCAAAAGTGATAGTCAACCCGTGAGTGGTGGTAGGTTAGATGGAGTTATTTAATTCTGATTTGTCTTCTTCTTACTTTATATTTGTTGTGGTTGACCCGGGTGCTACATACTCTTTTATCACACATTGTATGCTTGATAGCTATCTTTTACCTGTTAGTTGTAAGAAAGATAGCTTGTTATTAGAAACCACTCTTGTGGGGCCCACATTGATTCGAGAAGTGTGTCCATCATGTGTGATATCTTTTTCAGGACACGAGATATAAGTGGATCTTATACCACTTGATATGCATGGATTCGATGTGATCTTTGGGATGGATACCTTAGAGAAGTATATGGTTGTGTTGGGTTGTGGTTCCAAGCAAGCAGTGTTTGTTGATGGTGGTGAGAAGTGGATCTTCCAAGGGGATAAGAAGATTCTTCCAATGTGTTTAGTGTCAGCAATGGTGGCAGATAAGTTGCTGCGGCAAGGATGTAAGGCGTTCTTAGATCATGTTGTGGATACCAAAGTGGAATGATCTAGCCTTGAGGATGTTCCTATTGTTAGAGAGTTCACGGATGTGTATCTCGATGAGTTTCCCAGTGTTCCCTCACCTCGAGAGATTGACTTTGAGATCAATCTAGTTCCAGGGACACAACCAGTTGCCCAGACACCGTACAAGATGGCTCCATCTAAAATGGCAGAACTGAAAAAGCAGTTACATGAGCTACTGGATAAATGTTTCATCAGACCGAGCACATCGCTGTGGGGTGCTCCAGTCCTATTCGTAAAGAAGAAGGATGGATTGATGCGTTTGTGCATAGATTACCGATAGTTGAACAAAGTTACGATCAAGAACAAGTATCCTTTGCCGAGAATAGACGATCTATTTGATCAGTTGCGTGGTGCTATAATATTCTCAAAGATCAATCTATGGTCTGGATATCATCAGTTGAGGATCAAGGATGAGGACATACCAAAGTTAGCTTTTAGGATGAGGTATGGTCACTTTGAATTTGTAGTTATGCCATTTGGGCTAACCAATGCGCCTGCTACTTTCATGGATCTGATGAACCGGGTGTTCTGACCGTTTGTAGATCAATTTGTTGTGGTTTTTATAGATGAAATCTTGATGAATAGTGGGGACAGTCAAGAGCATGAACAACATCTTAGACAAGTGTTCACTCTTTGCCAACACTAGTTGTATGACGAGTTTAGTAAGTGCAAATGCTGGTTGAAAGAAGTGAATTTCTTGGGTCATGTGATATCTGCAGAAGGAGTCAGAGTAGACCCCAAGAAGGTGGAGTCAGTTGTTGAATGGGAGCAACCAAAGACATCGACTGAAGTTCATAGTTTTCTGGGTTTAGCAGGATACTACCAGAGGTTTATAAGGAACTTCATTGTAATCACGTTGCCGTTGACAAAGTTGATAAGGAAGGATGTACCTTTTGATTGGGATGATCGTTGTCAGCAAGCTTTCCAAAGTTTGAAGGAGAAGCTGACTAGTGCTCTAGTGTTGGTGCTGCTAGAGCCTAGGAAAGGCTACGTTGTTTTCTGTGATGCTTCCAAGAAAGGCTTAGGATGTGTGTTGATGCAGGAAGATCATGTGGTTTCTTTTGCTTCGCAACAACTTAAGAAACACGAGGAGAGTTATTCGACACATGATTTGGAGCTGGAAGTGGTGGTCCATGCGTTAAAGATTTGGATACACTATCTTTATGGGGAGGTGTGTCAGATCTTTACAGATCATAAGAGCCTGAAGTATATCTTCTCGCAGAGTGAGCTGAACATGCGAAATCATCACTGAATGGAGTTGATCAATGATTATGATTGCACCATCGAGTATCATCCTGGTAAGGTGAATGTGGTAGCTGATGCGCTTAGCAAGAAGTCTTCTTCTCTTCCTACAAAGAAGGCAAAGTTGAGTTCTTTGATATGCCATAGGCATGATATGTTCGTCTCTTTGCGGTAAATGAATGTACAATTGGAAGTATCCTTGTTGGTAGGACTGATGGAATATATGCAAGTGAAGCCTACACCAAGATAGCAGATCAGAGAAGCACAGTAGGCAGATGCTATAGTTCAGTTGATCATGACAGAATTTGGCAGTAAGAAGTGTGATGGCTTCCATGAGTCTGAGGATGGACTAGTTTGTTATCATAACAGGATGGTGGTCCCCGATGTTGATGATATGAGGAAGTTAGTGCTCGAGGAAGCAAACACGTCAATGTATGCTATGCATCCAGGTGTCACCAAGATGTATCATAATCTGAAGGACCTATATTGGTGGCCTGGCTTGAAGAGAGATGTCGCCGAGTATGTGGCTAGGTGTGTGGTATGCCAGCAGGTTAAGGCTGAGCATCAAAAGCCGACATGCACATTGTGTTGGTATGTATGCCCTGAGAGCCAATCATGGGATGATTGGTGGGATACATCAAGATTGCTTTGATAAAGATCAAAGGCAAGCTTCCAATTCTTTCTGGTTCAGTCATATGAGATAATGATAGAACATATTGAATGTCTAGAGAATGACAATACTCAATGACGTATGCTTTCAGGTTGAGGACCTGAACGATGAGATCATACAGATGCTAAGAGTTTGTAAATTCTTGTTATGTCCCTAGTCGGATGTCATTATGGAAGGTAGATAGACAACAATGACACACAAGACTAGATTGTGGTGTTGGTTGATGACAAAATCTCATTAGTCATGATATGGAGATATTAAACAAACACATAGGTACTTGTTTGAGAACAAGTTTACCGGATAGACCCACCGTGAGTTTGACAGATGGAACCATGATATGGTAGTCACAATCAGTTCTCACAGTGATGGTGGTGAGTGTGATTCTTTGACCTGAAATCACTACACTCAACACATGTCGTTGGGTACACTTTGACATCATCAAACGCAGTCCTGAAACATGGGTTGTAATAAAGGTGATGATTGGGTGGATTTGACACATGGGGCTTTTGAGGGGTGAGTGATAGATATGGGATTTGTCCCTCCTAAGGGAGTTTGATATCCATGGCCAATTTATGAGTAGGATTGAGATAGGTGTGCGCACACATGTGTGAATTAGTATGTGATATTGATGTCATACATATCTCCTCCAATCTACATGCCTTGAGTTCATTCGGGATATCAGTGACAAAGGAATTATACATTCACTATAACACCATTCACGGATTGTAGGATTGAAAGTTGTTCTCCAAATTTCCTTTTTACTTGGGTAGCACTGATGTGCGACTAGACACCACTCTTTGCTTGTGAAGTCATAAGTGTTATGGACTTTCACTACCAATGTGAAATGGACCTGCAGGGTCGCACACATAGGATTTAACCTGGAAGAGGAGTTTATCCACAAATGATGTTTAGATTGATTACTAAATGAGTTTAGTAGTTCAATCAAACACTCAATTAATTGATAGCTCAAAATCATAGTATTCAAGGTGTTGGATCGATTGATTAGAGTATCAGATTGATTGAAACTGCAATTGACTAATTTGCACAAGTCTGTTGCCCCAACCGATCAGCTCATGAGATGAACCGATCGGCTCAGGTTGGTGAACCGATCGGCTCATGTTGTGATCCGATCGGCTCATGTGTCATGAAACGATCAGTTCAATTGTTGAACCGGTCGATTCGAGGACCAACCGAGATCGTTTGGAAAGTCAGAAGACTATTTTGCAAATACAATTTGTTTCACTCGTACAAATTCGATTTGGATAAGGATTAATATTAGATTAATCAGAAACAAATTTGGAAGTCAATTTGAGTTGGATCAGGACCAGGAACCGATCGACTCAGAAGTGAGCCGATCGACTCAGGTGCCCCAACTGATTAGTTGAGGTGTGAACTGATCGGCTCAACTCCCCAACCGACCGTTTCATGTATGAAATGATCAATTCAGGTGGCGCAATTGGTTGTTTTGTGGAAAATCTCAAACCCTTCTACTCCTACATTAATCCCGCGTTTCCCGGGATAGAGAACCCTGTCCCATGACCCTCCTATATATATAGGGGTAGTGGGGGCTTCTCAGTAACACAACTCAGTGCACCAGTTTCTATGTAAAGTTTTCATTCTCTCTAGTTTTGGTAACCAAGAGAGAGCCCGAACAAGTGCTACCTGATAAGGGAGGCACAACAAGGGAAAGACAACTGTAGAAAGTGACTGGTGGTAGGAGAGTGTGTCGGTGACTAGTACACTGACAGGAGGGTGTGACTCCTTCTGATTCCTTGTGGGACAAGGAGATCAGAGTTCCAGGTGGTCCGTGTGGACTACTTTAGAGGCGGGAGAGACTTCTGCCACTCAGAGGACAACTGTCAATCCCGACAATCCTGGTGAGACCAGGAGATTTCAGTCCCGGTGCAACCAGGAGCTGCACAGACACTGTCCAAGACCAGAGGTGAAGACCATGCAAGCCGTGAGGTAACGTCACCGAGCAAGCCTCAGGACAAGGTATGCCTCTACAAACCATCCTTCCTACTGTATAGACGTTGACGTGATTCCTTTATTCTGGGTTTGGGAGAAGAATATTTTTGTTTCCACTGCCTTCTATGTCTCCCCTAAAACCCAACAGTGGTATCAGAGCCACGTCAACTGCTCTATACTTTAGGATTATCGATATGATCTATTTTGATTTGTCGCCTTTATTTATTGCATACGATGCGAATAAAATTGGCTTTGTGCATGTCCAATCCTAAATTCACAAATCTCAATTTACATATATGATATGTAGTATAAATGCACTCAATACGTGTCAACCTTAAATGAGTTTTGTGGTGGATGTATAGTGTGGTTATGGCCAATAAACCCTATGTATGTGTGCTTGGTTGTATGTGGTTGCTTGCATCTCGGTCTGCGCACCGATTCCCTACCTCCTTTTCTTGATGTAACTCAAGCTAACTCGAGATTTCTTTCCTACCTTTGATCCCCCCGAATGTAACTCGGGGTTTCCCAATTCAAATGTAAATAGGATATATCTTTTATTTCCTGTTATGTCGAAGAACGGCGGACAACCTGACGCAAGTGAGACGATCAGTTCAAGGAGTGAACCGATCGGTTGGTGATCCAGACGACCGGTTCGAGGAGCGAGACGATCGGGTGGCAGCCATGAGGAGATGCACAATGACCAGGAGAACCGATCGGTTGAAGGAGCCAAACGATCAGCTGGTGGCACCCAACCGACCGGCCTGATGGCGAGATGATCAATCATGGAGATGAGTTGATCAAACCCAGTAAAGGCAAAGCAAAAAGTTCATCTTGTACAAGTTGCAAGTGATGTAGACCTAGATGATCGTGATTCCTCTTGGCTCGAGGAATCACATTAGGATGGCCATAATCATCGCTTTTATCATTTCACATGTTTTCTATGGGATATAGCATGTATATGATACGTACTATGTATTGTGGTGATTGGATATGTATATGTACCTATAAAACTAAATCCCTCATCAAAATATTAAGTCTTATATGCCTTCCATTAGTGGCACACATGAAAAACTTGATCGACCAAGCGTAGGTTACGCCAAAGCGTGGTGCGCCGTCTATCTCGTGGAAGTGTGAAGGGTAAACATGTAGGTTCTGCCAAAGCAGGGTGCATTTTTACCGTGTCAGCTTTTGGGTTAGACTTAACTAGTGATTCTTAGAGCGTCTAAGCCCAGAGGCATGAAATGTTCATGGCAAGGTGTTGCGCATGTTCATTCATCAAGAGTTGCATATGATGTAATTGGCATGATGGCATACCTAAATAGTCAAGATTGTGGGCGATCAACCAAAGCTGACTCATGACTTGATGAAATATGGATCTTGACCTACTAGAAGATTGTATGCTGCAATTTTATGAATTGATGGTGAGGGCTATCAATTTGTACAAAATAGTGGGAGCGATAATTAATTAAAGTCCTAATTATATCATCAACCTTTCAAATCAATCAAATAAGTCAAAATTGAGTTTTGGACTAAACTGCATATATTTCCTTTTATAGTACAAATGACAACAAACAACAATCACTTTTCGTTGCGATCGGTCCTTGAAAAGGACAAGCTGAATGGGACTAACTTCCACAACTGGTTTAGGACATTGAGAATTGTTCTCACTCAAGAGCGAAAACTCTATGTCCTGGATACTCCAATTCTAGAGGAACCTTCTCCTACTGCACCTAATGCAGAAAGGGATGCTTACAAGAAGCATTCTGATGATGCCATTGATGCAAAGTGCTTGATGTTGTGATCCATGAACCACGAGTTGCAGAGACAACATGAGAACATGGGTGTTATTGAGATGATTTAGCATCTCAAGAACATGTATGAAGATCAAGCACGACAAGAGAGATATGATGTCTCCATAGCACTGTCAAGTGTGGCATGACATAAGGAGATCCAGTTGGTCCTCACACGCTCAAGATGATTAGGTATGTGGAGAACCTGACAAGACTGGGATTTCCCCTGAGCCAAGAGTTGGCTACTGACGTGATACTACAATCGTTGCCAGAATCCTATAGTCAGTTTGTGATGAACTACAACATGAACAACTTTGACAAGCGGTTGACAGAGTTATTGGGCATGTTGAGGACACTCGAGACACAAATAAAGGACAAGCCTAAGTTTGTGATGATGATCAACAACAAAGACAAGTCCAAGCGCAAGGGCAAGGAAAAAGCTAAGAAAGGTTTTGATGCTAGCCAACAACCCAAGTCGTCTTCAACTCTCAAGGCCAAGGGAGGTGTGACCAAGAGAGGCAATTGCCACCATTGTCAAAAGCCAGGACATTGGAAAAGGAATTGTCCACTCTATCTGGAAGAACTAAAGAAGAAGGAGGAGACAAATGTCTCCACTTGAAGGTGTCATGAAATAAACTAGTAACATTTTTTTGAGGTATATGATACCAAGATATAAAATGTAAAGCACTCAATAAATGGGGCAAGTGTTGCCGCCATAGATGAGAGTACTTTAGTTTATTTTCATCCTTGAAGGAATGTAATAGAGTTATGAACTGCTATTTCATATTTGCCAATGGATAGAAACCCATTATTTTGCATATTGTATGACAATGATAGCAATGAATAAAGTTGATGTTTTTATTCCAAAGATATGATCTTTATGGCAATGCCTTGTTTATCTTGTGATACTTGGTATGCATAAGATAAAATGATACCTAAAAGTTATTGATAACTCAAACAATAAAATTAGCATAAATCATGAGAAATTCATTTCTAGTTTCTATATGATGGATAAATCTAGACTCTTTTAGTTAGAGAACTAGTAAGAGACATGAATCCCTTAGACATGATTAATCAATCTTCACTAGTGGTAGTGGGAGAATGATTATCCTATAAGGTATAATACATATGATGTATTTACATACCTATTAGAGCAAATGCTAATACTTCAAACGGTGTTTAGAGAAATACCAATATGAATATCTTGAAGTGTTCAAGAATATCATAGATGAAGTGAGAATTTGGTAAAGTGCTAATTCTTGATGAGATCAATGAATGAAATACTTGAACCAAATGTTTGAGATCCTTATGAGTGATTATGATAGTGTATCATAGTAAGCTCATGATTAAGGCTTGGTGATGTCTAAATAAAGAAGGAGTCATACTCTAAGGAGTTAGAGGATGATTATCAAATAACTAATTTCTTCTTAAATAAAGAATACCCCACATTAATAAAGGACATTAAGAATCACAAGGAGTTGTGAGTTCTTATATCCTTGACAGATACACCTCAATTATCTATGTGATGAGTTGGTCATGTGATGAGTCAACTATCTAGATAAATATGAGGAACCAGATGTTGAGATTATGGTTGATGACCATTACATCCTAAATGACTTCCATGTGAACCATAATGTATGACCTTGATGGTATCACCCATTGGAATGAAATCCATAACTGCAAATGAGTCTTAAGTGTTAAGACACATGGATAACATTTTGAGAAGGACGATGCTTGTTAATTGCAACTTAATGACTAAGAGATTTGTCATATGGATACTAAAACTTCATTCTTATGAGGAATAAGACAAGGATGTGTTCGTGACACAACCTATAAGGTTTATGAATCCATTAATCCAAATGAAGTCTATAAGTTTCAATGGACTAATCAATGTGATTGATTGAGAACAAGCAACTCAGAACATTGATCTTTACTTTGATAATGTAGTCAAAGGGTTTGACTGATATGACAAAGATAAAGAAGGGATCTGTGATTTAGTGGGAGCATATTCACATTCCACATGTTGATGTGAAATGGAAATGTTCTAGAATGGAAATCCAAAGTGGAAATTATCTTTAGGGAAGATAGAGACATTTCCTATGTCATAGGAATAGAGATATATAGAGATAGTTCTTGAAAACCTTTTGATCTAAAAAGAGAGAGCATACATTGGCAATCTATACTGAAGGGTTCAATATGCATAGATTCAGTGGGAGAAAACTTGTCCATGTTACATGGAGTTGGTATCCCAAGGCCAAGTGTCCAATTCTTATGAAGAATGGGAACACAAAAATAGATGTGGATCTATCATGTATGTAATCATCCCATTATCTTGCATGTATGGACATGGCAAGAACAAAATGCATTTATCATCTTGTATGTAAGACATGACAATATGATATGCTCATCTTGATAACTCGTATGTGGGACATGACGAGTGGATGTCTGTCTAGTTCCAGTAAGGGTTACTGGAATACCATAAGAACTTGATAAGTACTTTAGAAGTACTAGTTCTATGGAAATAAGTAAGGGTTCACTGTAAAGAGTTACACTGATGCGAACTTCCAAAAAGGATATAAAATTAATCGCAATATATATATATATATATGTATATATATATATATATATATATATATAGGATATATAAAAGTGAATGTTTGTTGATAATTGGAAACATTCCAATAAAGTTGTTTAAAAAGAAAAAGCTGAGTATCCATGTGTTAGAGAACATTAGTGGATACTATATCGATCTGGAAGTTCATAAGATGAACTTATAACTATTCCGGTCATTGATGACAAGTTAAGAGTACTTGGTCATGCAATGTGGCTAAAGGTTAGCAAAGGAATACCAGATCGCATATTACGACAACTCCATCTCATACGTGTGACATACAACGAACAGATGAGAGACATGCAGTTAATACTGACTTTGGCAAGGTGTTGCCATAACTCACTACTTTAGCATTAGAGCACAGTAACATGTGGGACATGTTTGAAGATCACTATGAATATAATTCAAGGGTGATTGGCTCGCAGTGCAAGTGGGAGTCTGTTGGTATGTATGCCCTGAGAGCCAATCATGGGATGATTGGTGGGATACATCAAGATTGATTTGAGAAAGATCAAAGGAAAGCTTCCAATTCTTTCTGGTTTAGTCATATGAGATAAAGATAGAAAAAATTGAATATCTAGAGAATGACAATACTCAATGACGTATGCTTTCAGGTTGAGGACCTGAACGATGAGATCATACAGATGCTAAGAGTTTGAACATTCTTGTTATGTCCCTAGTCAGATGTCATTATGGAAGGTAGATAGACAAAAATAACACACAAAACTAGATTGTGGTGTTGGTTGATGATAGAATCTCATTAGTCATGATATGGAGATATCATACCAAACACATAGGTACTTGTTAGAGAACAAGTTTACCGGACAGACCCACTGTGAGTTTGACACATGGAACCATGACATGGTAGTCACAGTCAGTTCTCACAGTGATGGTGGTGAGTGTGATTCTTTGACCTGAAATCACTACACTCAACACATGTCGTTGGGTACACTTTGACATCATCAAATGTAGTCCTAAAACATGGGTTGTTATAAAGGTGATGATTAGGTGGCTCTGACACATGGGGCTTTTGAGGGGTGAGAGATAGATATGGAATTTGTCCCTCCCATGGGAGTTTGATATCCATGGCCACTTGATGAGTAGGATTGAGATAGATGTGCACACACATGTGTGAATCAGTATGTGATATTGATGTCATACATATCTCCTCGAATCTACTCTGAGATCAAGAAAGTGAATGAACGTTGACAGGATGACTGTTCCATGCCTTGAGTTCATTTGAGACATCAGTGACAAAGGAATTATACATTCATTGTAACACCATTCACAGATTGTAGGATTGAAATTGTTCTGCAACTTTCCTTTTCACTTGGGTAGCACTGATGTGCGACTAGGCACCACTCTTTGCTTGTGAAGTCATAAGTGTTATGGAATTTCACTACCAACATGAAATGGACTTGTAGGGTCACACACATATGATTTAACCTGGAAGAGGAGTTTATCCACAAACAATGTTTAGATTGATTACTAAAGGAGTTTAGTAGTTCAATTAAACACTCAATTAATTGATATCTCAAAATCATAGTATTCAAGGTGTTGGATCGATTGATTAGACTATCAGATTGATTGAAACTGCAATTGACTGATTTGCACAAGTTTGTGCCCCAACTGATCGGCTCATGAGATGAACTGATCGACTCAAGTTGGTGAACTGGTCAGCTCATGTTGTGAGCTGATCGACTCATGTGTCGCGAAATGATCAGTTCAATTGTTGAACCGGTCGATTCGAGGACCAACTGAGATCGTTTGAAAAGTCAGAAGACTATTTTGCAAATACAATTCGTTTCACTTGTACAAATTCGATTTGGACAAGGATTAGTATTTGATTAATCGGAAAGAAATTTGGAAGTCAATTTGAGTTGGATCAGGATCACGAACTGATTGGCTCAGAAGTGAACCGATTAGCTCAGGTGCCCCAACCGATCAGTTGAGGTGTGAACCGATCAACTCAACTCCCCAAATGACCATTTCATGTATGAAATGATTGGTTCAGGTGGCACAGTTGGTTGTTTTGTGGAAAATATCAAACCTTTCTACTCCTGCATTAATCTCGCATTGCCCGGGATAGAGAACCCTGTCCCATGACCCTCCTATATATAGGGGTAGTGGAGGCTTCTCAGCAACACAACTCAGTGCACTAGATTCTCTGTAAAGTTGTCATTCTCTCTGGTTTTGGTAACCGAGAGAGAGCCTGAGCAAGTGCTACCCGATAAGGGAGGCACAACAAGGGAAAGACAACTGTAGAAAGTGACTGGTGGCAGGAGAGTGTGTCAGTGACTAGTACACTGACAGGAGGTTGTGACTCCTTCCGATTCCTTATGGGATAAGGATATAAGAGTTCCAGGTGGTCCGTGTGGACTACTTCAGAGGCGGGAGACTTCTGCCGCTCGAAGGACAGCTGTTAATCCCGACAATCCCGGTGAGACCAGGAGGTGCCAGTCCTGGTGCAACCACGAGCTGCACAGACACCATCCAAGATCGGAGGTGAAGACCATGCAAGCCGCGAGGTAACATCTCTGAGCAAGCCTCAGGACAAGGTATGCCTCCACAAACCATCCTTCCTACTGTATAGACGTTGACGCGATTCATTTATTCTGGGTTTGGGAGGAGAAATTTTTTGTTTCCACTACCTTCTTTGTCTCCCCTAAAACCCAACACGTTGCAACCCATGCCAATACTGTAGTAGAAATGGGATCATGTAACCATGGATTTCATAGTCAGTCTTCCAATGACAACTAGAAATCATGATTCCATCTGGGTGATAGTGGACAGATTGATAAAATCTGCTCATTTCATACCTGTGAAGATGACATATACAGTAGAGAAGCTTGCTTAGGTGTATGTGGATGAGATAGTGCGTTTGCACGGTGTGCCAGTAACGATAGTCTCTGATAGAGGTCCTCAGTTCACTAGTTGTTTTTGGGAATAGTTGCACAGAGCGTTGGGAATGCAGTTGAGGTTCAGTACCGCTTTCCGCCCGCATACAGATGGACAGTCTGAAAGGACTATTCAGACTTTATAGGATCTTCTCTAAGATTGTGTCTTGTAGTTCCTAGGCAGTTGGGACGTGCATCTCAGTCTGATAGAGTTCTCCTACAACAATAGTTTCCAACGGAGTATCGACATGGCACCTTATGAGGCTTTATATGGCAGGAAGTGCATATCTCCTCTATGTTGGTATGAGTCTGGTGAGTATCAGCTTTTGGGTCCTGAGTTAGTGCATCAGACAACAAAGAAGATCAAGGTGATATGACAATAGTTGAAAGTGGCACAGGACAAACAAAAATCATATGCATATAATTGCCGACGACCTCTAGAGTTCTAGGTGGGAGACAAGGTATATCTCAAGGTCTCACCATGGAAAGGCATGCTGAGGTTTGGCCGAAAAGGCAAGTTGGCTCCCAGGTATATGGGGCCATATCTAGTAATAGCACATGTTGGCAAGGTCACTTACAAGTTAGAACTACCGCCAGAGTTGCACAGGTTACATCCAGTGTTCCATGTTAGTATGCTGAAGAAAAGTCATCCAGGAATAGAGATAGTGATACAGTCGATTGAGGTTGAGCTTGATGAAGATGTGACCTACGAGGAAGGTCTAGTGACGATCCTTGACAAAAGAGTGAAGAAGTTGAAAAGGAAGCACCTGGTGCTTGTGAAGGTTCTTTGGCATAATCATGGCATTGAGGAAGCCACGTGGGAGCTCAAGGAAGAGATGAGGAAGAAGTATCCCTCACTTTTCTCTTCAGATTTCAGGGGCGAAATCCTTTTGTAGAGGTTTATGGTTTGTAAGGACCCTGGCCTTTGTTTTGGGCTTACCTTGTTTTCTTTGCCTAAACCTTGTGTTTAGTTGCTTGCTAATCACCTGAAGTTATGATTAGGGTTTATTTTGCTTTTTCAGGAGGTGGAGGTGCAACTTGCAAATTACCTATGTTTTAGGGTTGGTGTGCAAGTTTGTCACCTTGAGAGATGTCTTTCTCTCTCCTTGAATCCTCTAGGGTTGAGAGGATGGGTTGCGCTCTTTTCTTGAGTAGCTTTAGGCTTTTTTGAGATTTGTTGAGCCTTGTTGAGCCTTGTTGAGGCTTGGTATCGGGTTGGACCTTGGTGTATCATCCAAGGGAGTGCTGGTTGTATCGGGCAAGGAGGTTTATTAGCCATGGTGTGTTGGGTTGCCATCTTGGGTGACACACACCCTTCACCTAGCGTCGTTTGTGTCACCTTCTTTGGACAAGTGGCTGTTGCTTTGCTAAGTGGGTGGCAACTCATGGGCATGTGTTTTTGGCACAATCCTTGGACAAGTGTGTTAGGGGTGGGTGCCACCTTGCCTTGCTCTTCCCCTTCACCCCTTAGTATATAAACGACCCCCCTTGCTTGCTAGGTCTCTTTGGTTCCTTTAGTTGCTTCCCTTCATTTGGTGGTGGAGCTAGGAGAAGAAAGGAGCAAGTGGTTTCCGATACAACTAGTGTCTTGGGCGACACACCTTGCTAGCTTATCCCTTTCCTTATCTTGTGGTAAGCATCTCTCCCTTTCCTTGGCACCTTCCTCTTCTTCTTCTTCTCCCTTCTCTTCAGCCATGGTGGTTACAAGTTGTTCTTCTTTGTGTTGGCCGAAGGTGGTGCCTTGCAGCTTGGATCTTGGTGCTAGGAGCTTGGAGCTTTAGAGATTGAGGCGGGTTACATAACTCCTAACCCTACTATACTACTTCTTTATCATGTTGCTTTTCTATATGTTTCGTCCATGTCATCTTATAGCTATGTTTCTTACTTTAATGGTTATAAGGTTGCCTTAGATGTACCCTAGACTTTGTTGAGATGGTTGCCTTGGGTTGGCCGAACCATTGGATGTGGAGTTCTTTGGGCAAAATCCCTCTCTCACCTAGTTGCTGAGTGGTTATCCTAGGGTCTCCTAATTCAATGGTGAGTGGAGTTTTGGGTTGGATGGCTGATATGGTGATGGACCTCCTTGTTGCCCGATAGGTGATGGAAGTTGTGCAAAACCCCTCTCTCACTTAGTTGTTGAGAGGTGAGCCAACGCTCTCTTGATCTTTTAGTGCTTCTTGGTGGCAGTCTTGAGGTTGAAGATGACCAACCTGTCATGGCATTTGAACCCTTGCACGATACCCTAAGTTGTGTTCTGCCTGATATCCCTCTTCTAGGATTGATCTTGGGCGATATGCTAGGTGAACACCTTATTGACCTCTTGACTGATATGGACCTTTACCCAGGATGTAGTTGAGCGGTATGTCCTTGGCCGATATGGTGTTTCCCGATATGGAGTCTTAGTTGGTGTAACCCTGATGGGCGATATGGTGCCTTGACCGATAGAGAGTATGAAACCCTAGCTTGGACGATAGGGTTGCCTTGGGCGATATGGGAGATCTTTGGGCACCATGGTGGGATGCCCATGATGTTGCTTGATGTATGGTAGTGGTGTGCCTTGGGTGATATGATTTTGGTGGTTTCCCGACATGGAAAACCCTAACCCTATCCCTAGCGGGCAATATAGGTTCTTGGTCGATATGATGATAGTGCTGCTCGATACACTCTTGTACATGGCTGCCCGATACCCACTTGTGCATGGTTGCACGATATGGTGGTTTCCCCATATGTGGCTTGGTGCCCTAGGGTTTTGGTGGTTATCAATATCGTTTGGGTGAGGGATGGTGCTCTACCCGATATCCCTTCAGTGAGGGTGGGCGACACCTTTGGTGAGGGATGCGCCTAACCCGGTAACCCTAAGTTGGTGAACTTGTTGTCTTGAGCCCACATCTTTGGTTCTGATGATGAGATATGATAGTTGGGTTGTACCCAGTAACATGGTGGCTACCTAGAGTGATAGGATGACAAGATCATGGTTGTGTTCATGATGTTATGAGATATAGGGCATTGTGGATGCTCACGATTTGGTAACAATAATATAAGTTGTTTGACATACCATCTACAACTTTATGCTTCATGTGTTTATAATAATGGATGTTGTTCCAATCCTATGCACCTTAAATCTTAATGACATGATATTCATAATATAATCTCTAAAGATCTGTATTTGCTGATCAAGTTATCTCTTCAGATATGCATTCTAACCATGCATGTATTATCAAATGAATTCATATCCAGGAAAGAGCTATGAAGTGTATGTGTTTTGTATGACACTAAATAATGATGTTCCTTGTTGATGAGATAACATGTATCACTAGTATGATGAGAAAGGTCTGGTGACCTGATAAAGGTTGAGTGCCTGATTGAGGTGTTATCCTCTGATGATGAGATAAGGGATTGATATCCCATGATGATGTATGATGATGAAGCCTTGAGGGGAAGTGGCATTTTGTGATGAGGGATTGAGATCCCATGGCAATATGATAATGACAGTAATGGTGTGACACAGTGTTGTTTATGTTTTATAACCTGGTTGCCCCAACAATTCACTTAAAATATACTAATTAATTACATATGAACATTTCATGTAGTTTGCCCTGGCCATAGATCCATCATCGTCAGTAGCTGGTGATGGTGAAACAAGTTTATCCTACGAGATTACCTAGAGCGTATATTGTTGAATATGCGGGGTTTCTCCTAGCTGAAAATAGGAGGATTAGAGTGCAACTACGGTTGTAGACTCAAGATGTGTATAAGAGCATGGTGAACAAGACGATGGCTTAGTGTGATAGAGCATGAATGCGTTCATGGCTCAGGAGCATGGTGAATATGCCCATGGCTCAAGGTATGCTAGCGCCAAGACCTGTACCATGGCGGGCCAGAGAAAAGGGTAGCCTGCGGAGTTGACCCTATTGCTGAGGCCACTTAAGCAAGACATTGCGTCCTACTTTAGATATCGTGCACTGACCACGAGGGGGTGAGGTCATGGAGTCTGGTTCTTCCATTTACCTTGTATGGCACCAGTTTTGGTCTTCGTAGATGAAGGTTGGATTTGAGCGGTACGGGTCACTTCCTCAGGGTATAATAAATTGTAATCCAGTCGTATAGTATATATTTCTTAGGGCAAAACACAGAACATTGGTTGAGGCCTTGCTGGTATAGTTTCCCTAGTTATATCTTGCAATTAATTTCATGTTCCTCATATTTTATGATAAGTTCTTATACAACTTGTCTTGTCAATCATGTTCCATAAGAAATATCTGGTTAAAAGCCTCCTGGATATTTGGGTAAGATTGTTAATAAAGTTAAGTTCTGCTCAATATGTTGCACATATGATCAGCTTATATCAGTCATCTATTTTATCTGTTCTAGCTTTTCTGAAGTTTTATAGCTCAACAGAGAGTTATGTTTCTCGCTGGGACTATGTGTCTCACCCCACTGGTTTTAAACCTTTTTAGGTGATCGTGCTAGACGTGGTGGTGGTCGTGAGGTTGTGGCCGAGCAGCAAGAAGAATAGTAGGAGGCAAGAGATGGGTATGCTACTGTTTTGGTAGTTTTGTAGTAGAGTCCTAGAGTCATGCCTATACTCTCAGGTCCTTGGAGGTGTTTTGATGATGTTTCACGATGTATAGTTGATGTAGGTTGTTTATCCTGCTGTTGGCCTGATATTGCCTGTTCTATATATAAACATGTGGTGAACTCTTTGTGGCTATGGGACAATTAGGTCCTATGAGCAGTGGACATATATCAAGGTTTATGCATATTTATATAACATGTTTCCTTGCAGGATAAGGATCTGGATGTAATAATTTCTTTATTATATGCTTTCCACAATCAGTTTTAATTAATCCGCGTTTTTGGTAATATGTGGTTTATGGAGATTCCACACGTTTTTGCATGGCATTTCGTTGTATGTGTGATAGCGGGATGTCACAGAAACCATAATGCTAAAGAATTCACTCCAATTGAGATCAATAACTAGTAATTTTAGATTTATTTTCTACTTTAGATAATTAAACCATCAATCAAGTTTTCATTGGTCTAGTTGATCGCATTGCATTTAGTAGTAGTTTTTGGATTAATGTTTCCCCAAGTTCGATATCCAGCCCTCTTAGGTCCTATATTACATTGATATGTACACTTGCATTTGATGTGTAGTTTACATGTTTTTCCCTCCTATAAATAGATGAGTATTGGGGCTTCCTAGAGACACAACTCAATTGCCTATGACAATTGTTGTCTTCTCTGGTTGTGGTAATTGAGAGAATCTGAGCAAGTCCTACCCGATAAAGGGAGGGATAGCAAAGCAGAACAATTATGGGAGAGCAAGTTGGTGCTAGTACATCAATGTGGAGGGACAACTCCTTCCTATATATTCTTCTAAAATGATAGGAGTTCCTGGTGGTCCATGTGGACTACTCCAGAGGAAAGGATCTTGTCCTGCTAAGAGGAAAACATTAGGCTACCATATGGGTGATCAATCAAGAGCTGATACAGACATTATCAGGTGCGAATTAAATAATACACACACTATGATGAGAAGATTGTTTCTGGACTTGCTCCAGGACCAAATATATCCTCTAAACCATCCCTTCCATTATATACTTTTTGACACAATCTTCTATTATATGGGGAATATGATAGTTACTTTTTTTCTACTCCTTATTCTGATGCCATATTTCTCAACATATCCCTACCTATACCATGCATATGGCCCAGTTTCCTACTGGAGTATGAAAAATTCTTGCATTAAGAGATTTTTTTGGAGTGGAGGCACATATAAAAACTCAATACCTCTCGTTGTATGGAACTAAACTACTAGTAACACAAAGAATGGAGGTCTCGACATTGATGGGATTAAGAGAGGCATTCTCTCCCCCTCTTCCATGCCTGTGGCAGAGGCAAATGCCTGGGAGGATGATAAATCAAGGTGGAAACTAGGATTCAAACTCAGGTCCCTTTGTTAGTGGTGGTGAGATTCTCCTAAGGTCACACACTAATCAAATAAAGTGTGACTAGATGAAACCAAAGGGAAACACACGGGGATCTTTCAAATTTATAGTGGATCTAGTCTGACACACCTACTTAAACTAATCACAGGTACCCACAAGCTCATAGGGTCATGTTATAGTATAGGAAAGTGGTAAGAAAAGGGTCGAATCTCAGGGAGAGAGGGGGCAATAGAGCTAGGTTAGTGTGAGTTACGTTCCTAAAGTGGAGTGTAGAGTTTTTAGGGTTTAAAGGTGATTTTGGTTGATTATTCTAATATGGAAAGAAACTAAAGACAAGAAGAAAACTAGATTATCAAAAACAAATTATCCTAAACACGTTAAGACTAAGAAGCTAGGAAAGACAATGAACTAAGAAAAATCAAGGAACTACTACTAAGATACACTAGACTAGCAATGCAAGTTTACACCTAAGAGACAAGTTAAGCACTAGAGAAAACATGGACCTAAGTTATCACTAACTAACAAGAGAAAAGCTAACAAGATCTTAAGTGCATTAACTACTCAAGAAAAGTCTAACTAGAAATAACTAGGCAATTAACTAAGAAGCAATTAAGAACAAGAAACTACTTAGCATGAACAAGCTAAATTAGGTAGATTGGTTTTAGTAATGATAAGGATAAGTGGGTCATTTGGGAAATGACACTAAGATTCCATTGGGGGGGGAATATAGAACAAGCAAGGTTAATAATTCATTTTAGATTACTTAAACCAAACAACTAGTCAAATGCTAAGAAATCACCCTACACTATTAGTTAGCCTAAGGTATAGGTGAGATTTCACTAGGATTTGACTAATATAGGTTTCTAGCATAGGGTTGCTTAGTGTAATTGGGAGCTAAAGGTATAATTGAAGAGTATAGGTGAGGGTGTTTCACCCCACATCGCTCACCACCTAACTTTTAGTAAACTCCAAGGAAATTGCACCAATCAACCCTATACTAACTACTTAGATCACACACCTAGGAGTAGGAAAGGAATATATGTAGGGGGATATGGGGTTCTAGTTAGGGATCCACTAATTGGACCTAGGAACAAGTCCCAAGACATCCCCACGTATGTTATCTTCTCCTAGAATTAGGTGGCTTCAAGCACACAAAGATAAGCAATTCATATTTTTAGATACAAACCACAAGTACATACATGGGAAAAGAGATTTAAGTAGCAAGAAATCATCATAGAATGAAATCATAGAGTTTACAAATTAAAGTCCCCCAACATGGTATCAAAGTATCATTTTTGTCCCAAACAACCCACCACAAGGGGCTTATCTACACATGGCTAAACAAATGAGCAAAGAAAAGAGAAGAAAGAGTTATAAACCCATGGAGCTCGTGGCATCCCTTTGTTCTTCACCTCCTTGCTATAGTAGCTCTTACACCTCCCTCCAAGGATGGAAATGACATGAATGGAAGTGGTGGTGAAAACCCTATAAAACTAGGGTTTTTGCATGGAAACAGGATATGGGAGGTAGATGGAGGTCTTCAATGCAAGCAAGATAGCAATGAATGCTCTACAGTAGTTAACCTAGTGTTGTGGCCACAACCCATGTATATATAGGTGGTGGTGGAAGCACTAGGGTAAGTGGGGGTATTATTGGAAATTCAGTGTATAAAAGTTAGGTTTTAGGTGGCAAAACAGTCATGGTGGGTGGAGGTTAGAAAGGCCATGGTGGCAGAGAACGGTCGTGGTGGGAAGTGAAATTTTTTCAAGTTGGAGGTGGTGAAATGAAGGCTGGAAACACAGGCGTGGTGGGGGATAGATAGAAAGGTAGTGCTGGGTAGCACAGTAGTGATGGGTGAGGTGGACTAGAGGTCGTTCTCTTCAGTACACCAATTCTGGTCTTTGGCAGCATGGCTGTGCTTCCTGGAATGACCATTTCAGTGGCTTCTTGGCACAACCGTGTTGGGTAGCATGGACATTTTCGTAGAGATACTATAGCATGTAAAAAATGGACATCAACCATGTCAAAAATGGACATCAACCTATAATTTTTGCATTAGTGAGTAGAACTGTTCCTTTGCACCATGGCCGTGGTGGGGTCTTCAGTAGTACTTTGAGCTCCATTATTTGTAATCCCTGGACTTCTTTGCTTGGGTTGAATCTTGGCCACCAAGGGTAGGTTGCAGAAGCTTTGGGGTCTTCTCTGGACCTCTCTATCTCACTCATCCATCCAAACATGGTCCAAGTACCTAAAAACATGCAAAGAACGCCCATAAGAGAATTTGATAGAAATATGCATTTTGAGGGAATTAATGTGCATTCTAACATGTTTAGATGTGATTGAAATGTGAAAAGAAGGAGCCCTAAAATAGGGTTGCATCACCACCCTAAACTTAAAACATACTTGTCCTCAAGTATGCTCCAACTTAATATCTCTCTTCAATTTCTTTCAATCAAACAAAAATGATAAATGCATTGTGAAAGATGATTATTGACTAGATGGTCTTAGAAGTGACTAAGTGCACGTGTTCCACCTCTATCCAATCCAATTTTACAATCCAATCATGGAAAGATCACTTATCATACAAACTTTAAATATAGAGCATAGAATACATAAACTTTCCATATGTCCTTCATGTAATTCTGGGTAAATCGTTTCATGCTGGCATTAATCAATGATGTCTAGGAGCGTTGTTTCACTTTCATGCATTCAATCTTATGCTTTAAACCGCACCAAATGACCCACACGGCTGTATAAAAGGGTAAAGTGAGCTAGGTTTAATGTTTCCTAGCTCAATGGGTATGAAAATGGAACAAAGGATTGTGGTAAGAGATTGGAGTGCTTTTACACACTCATCTTTTCTTTATTTAGATGCTCTTAAACAACATCTTTTATTTTCTTTTTGCTTTTTCTTTTCTTATTTTCTTTGTATTTTTTTCCTTGGTGTAGATAGGGCATATGATGGAGAGAGTGGATCCGGGAGATGTAGATATGGCCACCCCAAACTTTTGGAGGTGGCCATAGCTAAATATGTGCACTAATGCATCCTTTCATGAGGCAGAGAGGTATGGAGATGGTGAAAGAAGAGTTAGGTCATAAAGGGGTTATTAATGTGGTTATCCACACAAAATCTCCTGCATGAAAACTAATCCAACACTTCATAAATTAATATGACACCACATGATTGAACAACATGAGATTCATATTTTTATCAAGTGATTCAATAGGCCCTAAGCATTCGTAGCTTTCTCAATTCACAATTCAACAAAAATAGTCATAAACATAAGAGAGGTGACACACATGTAAAAAGTCAACAATCAAGACCATATAGAAATGAACTCTAAGAATGTGACATGCATTTGTCAAAGATCATTAACTTTTAGTTCAAAAGTTGGAGATTCAAGTTTGAACACACTTTTAGACAAGGAGTTCCAAATTTGGGCAAAATTGGCCAAAATGATGCCAATTTTCACTCAATCACATCCAAACCTACTTAAGGCAAATTAAAGCATTAAGCAACAAATTCTAGTTAAAAATCTACATGAAAATGTAATGCATGGCATGAAATGGTCAAACGAGCAATTTTTTTGAAGAATTACTCAAAATGCATGAAAAAGAACTAAATGTATGCATGAATGCAAATAGAGAATGCAAATAGAAGGAAATATACACTAGATAGAGTGAAGTTAATCAAACAAAGATCTCGTGAGACATGCACAAACAAAATAAGTTGAGAAAAGAGGGCACACCGCAATACCACCCCAAACTTTTGAATCATGCTATCCTCATCATGAAACTAAATCTTAGGAATGATAGGGTAGATGTCACTACTCTGGTGGTGATGGATCCTGTGATGGACCAACCTGTAGAGGTGGGTGCTGGTAGTAGTGGCCCCAGTAGTCTGCTTGTAGAAGCAGGTATGTCTCCTGATATCTAGAAAGGGCTCCCTAGAAATCCTCCCTCAATTGGGGGTTCCTCTGCACCTACACATGTTGATATTGGTACATGTGGTTGATCTGATAGTACATCTATTGCTGATCCAACCACATGGCCTGCTGTGTCTACTGAGTCACCTCCATTAGTGAATGAATGGCTAACATGTCATATGCATTTGTTGGAGGTGGATGTGCATCAAAATCTCATATCTATGTCTCGTGTGGCGGGGCTTCTCAAGAATGCACTGCCTCTATGGCACATTCATCTCTCCTCCTTGTTCAGGTAAGTCCACTGGTGGTTCCCTATATCCTTCTCTGGGATGGTCCTTCTCATACTGTGATATCAACCCCAAGAATTCATTCAGTTGTCCTACATCTGTGAGCAGAGGGATGGTTTGATATGGAAGTTCTAAAGTGATGCCACAACATCCAGGGTTCAAAATCTAAAAAATCTTGTTGTCTTTGAGGGAGATCATTTGGGATCATTCTAGATAGCTTAAATCAACAAGTTTACTTCCTTCTACCTTAGTAAGTCCCTCTAAATCACAACCCACTACTTTTGCAATTGTGATGATGATTCCCCCATGATGAATGTTTTTTTTTGCTTTTTGAGGGGATTGTCTTCAGGTGGTCGATCACAATGCTTCCTATATTGATGAAGCCATTACTTTCTCCTATAGCCATCACAAATAGGTCTTTCTACAAACAACAACGTTGATTATCATAATGACAAAAAATGGTGTTTTCTAGGACCTTCTAGAAATATCTCATGAAAGGATTGTACACCTTGCTATTCTTAGGTTTTCCTACAGAGAAAGTTTCTTGACCCATGATAGCCTTCCACATATTTGAGTAATTCACTTTTCCATTCTTATCAAGTCTTCCCTCATCAAAATTCTTTGCCATTTCTGGATTGGAGGTGAAGATCTCATTGAGTTTGGAGGCTCTCAGCACGTGTGTGGAATCAATCAGTATGAATCTTATTGCATCTTCACCTTTATGTTGCACTTTCTCCAGCGAACCAAAGAATACATGGATTATCTCAATGTAGGCTTCTTCAACCTTAGCCAAAATCTTATACATCCCACAATGTTCCAATTGACCTTTGTAACACAAAGTTAATCCCTAAAGCTTGCATGGTTGCAAAACATGCATACCTAATGGGAATCACTCTCCTTGTCAATCACTTGGGATGGAGAGTTTTTGTGAAAACTGTAATGACCCCACCCCAACACCCCCAATTAAGGAAGGCCAAGAAGCTAGAGTCGTTATCCCAAACATGATCATATGGTTTTGCAAAGAATAAAAAATAATTAATAAATTATATCACAACTAAGCTTAATGCAGGATATTTTTTTTCTTTTCACATACCTTTAAAAAATATGATTTTTGAATTTTAACCAAGGAGAGAACTATCTAACAATATTCCTCCAAATATTAATTATCCTTGTTCTTTTTCAATGTCACCTTTTATGGAACCTCTACTTTCCATTAGGCTTGTAGACGTAACTTCATAGTACCCTAAAATGCTCACAAACAACACTTTGGTCAGTATAATGAATTATATTGGTATGTGGGGGAAACCAAAAGTTTGCATATAATTGTAACAACATAACAATAACAATTGTTTATTACAAAATAGAATTTAATTTTTCTTCATAACTTCTAAACCATTTTTACCTAACCTCTGGGATACCCTTTCAGGGTCTTGTCCCTGGAAGGGAGGAAAATGCCACCTTCTCAATCTGGAGCCCAGGTCCATGTTGGTCTTCCCAATCTGGATCCTAAACTCATATGACCTTCCCAATCTGGGGCCTGGTCTGACCTTCCCATTCTGGGGCCTAGTCTGAAGTCATCACCATAACTTTTCTTTCCTTTCCAATTTTAATTCCTAGAGGTCGTATGTGGATTCGAGCAAGTTATAAGGTTTATAAGGTGATAGTCATAGTCACTTTATAGATTGTAGGAATTAAAGTTCATCCAAGCATTTAACTCCAAGCAATCAGTAAAACCTCAGAAATCTCTATGAAACTAGAGCGATTACCCATAAGCGAAACCACGTACCTGATTTGGTACTCTCAAAACCAAGCAAGATAGCTAATCCTATCAAGAAGTCCAATAAATCAAGCCAACCAATAAATTAAGGAACTTGATCATGAAAAGTATTTATAACACCTAATTGTTATAATCACATCCAAACATCTTTTATTGACTTGGGATTCCATTCTAGGGTTTCTAAGCCTTATTAGGGAATCATTTGGGTTACTTGGTTTTACTTTCCAATTTTACCCTTTTTAGGTGATGGAGCTTCCACTTACGTGGAATTGCGTGCACCAACTAAAAATCCTAAAGATGGTAAGTCTTTAAGTTTAGCTTTGCTTATACTAGATTGAGAACTCCACCCATGTATGCTAAGATACGTGGAAGTCTTATCATAGTATAGTTAATGGTCGAATCCACGGGACAACGATCTTGTTGTGAGCAACAAGATGAAAAACGTTAGAACTTCACTTAATCTCTTAATAGTAGGTAGTTAGATCAAAAGGGTGGTTTGGTTGTTTTAAACTAAGAGCAAGTAAAGTAAAGCAAGTAAATTTAAGGATGTTAAACAATGATAAGAAGTCACTAGGGTGTGATCGGTTTTTCACCACCACCACACATGGATCAAGACATGCAAAATAAACCATAACCTGCAATAAGAGTTTAGTCAGTTAGTATCTTTCTAGGCTTAGTTTCCTTTCGGAGAACTAACTATGAGAAGTGCGGGAATGTTGCAAAGTCAGCCATCCCCGAACGAATGGTCAACTACTTTGCATCATTCCCTTCACAAAGTGTGTTCCTCGACTCATCAAGTCTGTACTTTCATACGTCAACTGATTCCATTTCATAGTATGAAAGTACAATGATGGGAGTGAGTTTACTCCACTTCTTAAAAGACACTCCTAGATACCGAAACAGATGCATGGTGGATACATGCACCAAGAACCAACATTCAAACGAGTTTCGAATCTAGTATCACAAAGGTAGACAATTCATACTAAAAGATATAGGATAACACAAGTTGGTGATCAAGCAACAAGTATTCATTAAATGTCTGATGTTGAACTGAAAAGATGATATCTCTATATTGCAAACTATGGATTACATTACATGAGATGAAAACATGGGTAGCGGGGCTACTCCCCACACCCCAGTGAGAAAGACTACTCGCTAATAGCTAGGACAAAGAAGGAGGAAAGAAGAGAGAGAGAGAACATCATCCCCACAAAGGAGAGAGGAAAGTCAACCCCTTGGAGAGAGAGAGAGACGATCTTCTAGCTTCACATGTTGCTTGATGACGAGGTCCCCTCTTCCCACCTTCTTTCGTGGAGAGAGAGAAAGCATCTTCAAGATGGAGTGTGGATCTCAGACCGGCAGCCCCTGGGCAGAGGATGGAAGTTAGATTTGCTATGAAGTGATAGTGGCAGCCTCTGGACGTCTGAAAACTCCCTCCCTTTGGTAGGACCCCTTGGGTCTTATTTATAGGCCTTAAGTGAAGTCCAAACGGTTTTGATAGTTTTGGGTCCAAACGGTCTTGAAGACCGTTTGGACTCTGAAACCATTTGCACCCCAAGACCGTTTGGACCCCGAGACCGTTTGGACCCCGAGACTCTTTGGACCCCAAGACCGTTTGGACCCCAAGACCATTTGGACCCCGAGACCATTTGGACTCCATGCGGTCTTGAGATCGTATGACTCCGTACGGTCTTGAGATCGTATGTATCCATGCGGTCTAGAGACCGTTTGGCTTCATGCGGTCTTGAGACCGTTTGGCTTCATGCGGTCTTGGGACCGTGTGAGTCCATGCGGTCTTGGGACCGGTTGGCTTCATGCGGTCTTGAGACCGGTTGGCTTCATGTGGTCTTGAGACCGTTTGGCTTCATGCGGTCTTGAGACCGTATGACTCCATGCGGTCTTGGGACCGCTTGAGTCTTTTGTGATTTTTTTGTGTCTTTTTCTGTAAGTAAAAGGGAGAAAAGTTAATCTAGCAGTATGTTTGCAATAAAAGAGAATAGTTAGATATTTTGTGTACTTTATCTGAGAAAGAGTGTGGAAAACTGAAGAATATTACTAAGATAACATCACAAAATTAGAGGTAATCACCCCCCTAACTTAGAGTCTAGCTTGTCCTCAAGTTAGATAGAGCTGGGGCATGTAATGGCGAGGTGATTTTATTCCGTTAAGATTTCCATACTCTTGCTTCAATTCTAAACCTGATATCTCTTAAGGTTGTATTGGAGATTTTTGCCTTGACTCTTTCAGGTATTGAGAGTTGCTTGGATCTCAGGTTTCTTCCATATCTTATCCCGCATTGGGACCACTTTTTCTTTATTCGGTGCATGTCGTTGACTCTAATCAGTTTTATACTCCTCTAAAAATCCTACCGGAAACTAGAGTGGGTAAGAGGGTTGGCTAAGGGCTTAGTGTCTAACTCCCCCTTCAAGTGGGGGAGGGGTTGTCTATGCTTTTAGGATCTCACTACCGAGCACGATACATCTGCCTTCTTGAGGGCAGCTGAATGTATCGGCCGGATGAGTCCTTTATCAGCCTTTCATATATTTAGATACCTTAGGGTTTCACTACCGAGCACGACACATCTGCCTTTGTGAGGGCAGCTGGATGTACCGGCCGGGTGAGACCTTTGTTGGTTCTTCATATATATCCTTATTTATGGCACAAATCTCATGGTTTTATTCAACACTCTGGCTTTTATTCGTAAACTCACAGGCTTGGGATTTGAATATTTGGGGATTTTGATTTGGGCGGCCAAGCCTCTTTTATTTGGAGAGAAGAAAACTATTCTTAAAGTTGTTCGACATGCACTTATTTGGTTTCTACTAGTGGTCCACTTGCAAGACTTCATGACTTGGATGTCACCTGATGTCCCTCTCGTCCTTGAGATTGTTTTGGCTTATTGCGGCCCTGATGTTGTCCCGTGGAGAGTCAGATATAGAATTGAAACAGAAGCATAAAATTGAGTGAAGATGATTTATTAACTCGCCATTGCATGTCTATGTGCTATTCTTGTTATTGCTCTTGAGGGCTATTGGATTTTAAAGTTAGCTGGGGATGACTTTGTTCCCAGTAGGTTTTATTATCAGGAAAGAAATTAAAGCAAAAACTAAGTATGTGCAAAGAAAACTAAAAAGTTTTATACGGAATTGAAAAAGAAGATAGAAAGGAAAGGATTTAGAATTGATACCTCGCCCTTGTCCAATGTACTCCCCCCTAACTTATCACTCACTCTGTCCTTAGAGTGTCAAAGAGATAGGTTGAGAAGTTCAACGACAAGGGCATCAGACGTCCATTAGTCCTTTATTTGCGCCATGTGTGCGAAGGAGGTTGGCAGCAAACTTTCCACGTAAGGCGTGGTAATCTACGTCTGTCATATCCTCTACTGGTTTTTGAAGGGTCATGATTGTGTACATCCAGTAGAGGACGTGGAAGCCACAGTCATTTGATTCCCGAATTTTTTGGGGGCCTTTGTGGTTAAAAGATGGGAGATGAAAGTGTTCTTTGCTGTATGCCCTTGTGTGCTGACTTAGAACATCGATTAATCTGTCCGCACACTCCTTCGCCACTTCCTCTGTGGGCATTTTTGGTGTCACGACATATTTCTTCTGCTTTGGGTTGAACTGGCTGTCGGAACTGTTATAGATGATAGTTGTTCCTTCGTGGAGGTTTGTTGCCAGAAGTAGCCAATGCTCATGGTGAAGGAAGGGGAGCATTATAAACTTCGGTGTTGTATGTTGTAGAAAGGAGATAAGTGCTTCAGTTGTTCCGAAGTTCTTTAGCTTTAGGACATCGTCCTTCATATAAGCAGATGCCATATAAGTTGTGGGGTGATTCCGTTTGAGGAGAAACTCATAGGCAACCATCAAGCTCACAGATAGAGACCCCTTGAATTGTACAGTTTCTCGTAATGCGTCTGCCATGACCAAAATGTCACCAGACATGAAAACGAGGTCATCCTTCTCGGTGTAAAGCCTTGACATGATGAGACGAAGTTCATTATCCGAAAGACTTTTGTAGGAACTGAGGTCGAAGTCTGGGAAAGTTGGTTCTATGGCAGATAGGGGCACCATTTGTGATGAGGATCTCCTGATGGTTGCCCCTGACAAAAGATCTATGTCCCCTTTATCTTGTGCCAGATCAAATTGGGAAGGGTCCCATTTACTTTGCGTGGGGACTATGGCTGGTTTTTTTTTCTTTTTCTAATTCCTTTAAGGTTTGTCTGAAAGGTCGCCTTTGTGGACGTTGGATTGCTGAAAAGAGGTAACGGGGGACGTCATCTTCTGCCATTGTCGGGTCCTAGAAAATCCGTCTATCACAAATAAGCTCCATGGCATAACGTCCTCACAAGGAGTGAAAATCTTCAGCGGATAGCTCATTGAAGGGGGATTTCTTGGTTTAGCACTTGAATGTGACGGATAGTACAAAAAGTGCAATCCCCAGAGCCTTCAGCGATTTGGACTTGTGGGTTTATTATTTGGAACCATGGTTGGCTCCAGTCATGATGGAGGGACTGGCGTGCAGCGCAAATTAGCTTAAGGAGACGGAA
Source organism: Alisma plantago-aquatica (assembly GCA_963693085.1). Classification (NCBI taxonomy): domain Eukaryota; kingdom Viridiplantae; phylum Streptophyta; class Magnoliopsida; order Alismatales; family Alismataceae; genus Alisma; species Alisma plantago-aquatica. The sequence continues at coordinate 33,319,870 of OY856414.1, forward strand.
GGGTATACATCGTGCTTCTCCTGCTCCTTCTTCGAAAAAATTTATTGTTCCAACTGGCAGCTCAGCGGCACAAAAAATTTACACCTTGGCGTCACGAGCCTCAGTGTCCACAATCATAAATAGCCAATGGTCGGACACTTGGAATGGCACTGTAAGATATTGTGTCCTCTGTGCTAGGCCGGCACGCAGCCGCTCTATTAACTTGGCTCGTATTTCTTTGTATAACACGCCTATGGATAGAGCCGGTGAGGCATTAAACACTGGATACTGCCTCTTTGAGTTTCTGTAGACTTCTATGCAGTTGGCAAGTAAGACACAGAAGATTGCCATTGACATCGTTGACCGTGGTCACAAGATGTTGCGGAAGTTTTTGCGTGTTAACTTGCGCTTAGTCTTTGTGTTGTGGTAGATGATTTTGCCCCCCTCTTTGGCATCGTCGACAATAGTGTTCAGGATGAAGATGTCTTGAGCATTTAGTGTTGAGATGGCCGCCATATCTAGATCGTGCATCTTATGTGGCAGAGGTGGTGGCGGGGGAAGCTCCTGCGGAGGGGGTGAAGAGGTTTGCTCCAGATCTTCTAAAAAAACTTGCATGTCTTCATTTGAGTCGTAAGCAGAATCGAGTTCGTCATCAGTATCTAAACGCACTCGTTCTGAATCTTCCTGTTCTGGAGGAAAGGGCACTGATTGGTCAAGTGCGGAGAAAGGTTGAGGGGCGGCTGCTGGTGTGTTTGTGCTGGTTCCTAAGATACATTGGTGGAACTCAGCAAAAGCCGCATCTTTTGCAGACTCCCCTATGGATCCCAAAGCAGAATAATCAAGGAATTGGTCTCCATATGATATATTTACATTTTTGTTGTGGGTGGGGGACTTGGTGTGATGCCCACCTTCTTGGTGGGCTCTGTCGGATGCTTTCTAAGATGGTTCTTCTCCTTGGCTTGGGCCCTCCCTAGCATTGTCTGAGTCATCAGATTTGTCATATGAGGAGGTGGTATCGTCGTTAGAATCAGCTGAGGAGTCAGAGTCATCTTCGTCTTCATCATCACCTTCTTTGTCAGCTGTTGCTTTATCTGCTGGCTTCTTGTGTGATTTCTTTTTGCACTGCCGATGAATGGCCTGTAACTCGTCAAGAGCCACTTGCACATGCTCGTGCGTTTTGAGCAATTTGTCGTGTGTTTCTTTGAGATCTTTGTATCGGCCCTCGGCAGAGAGGAGTCGTGCTGTAAGATCTATTACATTAGCTCATAATTGTTGGATTTCATTGTTTGCCGATTCCTCTTGGCGATTGATGAGTTGTGTGAGGGTGTTGCTAAAGGTATCCAAGCGTGTGCTAAGAGCTATTTTCTGCTGCTTGAGCTCGCAGAGAGTCTCAGGCAGAGGTTGAGTCTGTGTGGAGATCTCATCGACTTGCTTGGCCATCGCTTCTTGCTGGCATTTTACCCCAAGGATCAGCTCGGGCAAGGTGTTGAATTGGCTGTTGACGTGATCAACTTTCCTGGCCATTACATCTTGTCATTGCTAAAAACCTTGGAGGATGCTTGGCAAGGTGTGGTTCTGTTCGTCGATCTTGGCTACCTGCTGAGATAGTTCCTGCACACAAGAAAAAATGGAGTTCATAATGTTAGAAGGGTCGGTGAGGAGGTTTCAAATGGTGTCGAATTGACGTCCAAATTCCTCACCGACATTAGTGAAAGGGGCCCAAATTATGGAAGGGTGGGATGGTTGGGGTCTGGTTAGAAAGGGTGGAGTGTCCTGCGGAAGAGACACTGTTGATGGTTCGGCAAACTGCGTTGTGACTATAGATGGTGTCACCAGCGGTGGTGGGGTGGTGGTGGATGGGAAAGGTGGTGATGTTGTTGGTGAAAATGGTGGGATTGATAGTGGTGGGGAAAAGACTGCGGAGATGGATGCAAAGGTAGTGAATTTAGGCATAATGGTGGAGAATGGGATGCCCGAGGAAAAAATGGGTGATGTGGAGGATGTAGGTGGTTGTGTAGTTGTGGGGAAAGATGGTAGAGTGGCAGATTGTGGAAAGGTGGAGGGTGGTGAAGTGGTGGTGGTAAGCTCAACGGTTAGACTCATAATGAAGGAGTCAAGAGATGAGGTGGTGATTTGTTCGTCGGGGAGGGTGATAACCTCTCATTTTGTGACGTTATCTTATTAGTTATCTTTAGTTTTCCATACTCTTTCTTAGATAAACTAAATAGAATCATTAAACCTTCTTACTTTATTGCAGATACATCAATAAACTAACTTTTCCTCTTTTTCATTACAGAAAACACAAAAATTCACAAAGACTCCTCACGGTCCCAAGACCGCGAGAAGCCTCACGGTCCCAAGACCGCGACAAGCCTCACGGTCCCAAGACTGCGAGAAGCCTCACGGTCCCAAGACCGCGAGAAGCCTCACGGTCCCAAGACCGCGAGAAGCCTCACGGTCCCAAGACCGCGACAAGCCTCACGGTCCCAAGACCGCGACAAGCCTCACGGTCCCAAGACCGCGAGAAGCCTCACGGTCCCAAGACTGCGAGAAGCCTCACGGTCCCAAGACCGCGAGAAGCCTCACGATCCCAAGACCGTGACAAGCCTCACGGTCCCAAGACCGCGAGAAGCCTCACGGTCTCAAGACCGTTTGAGACCAAACAGTCTCAAGACCGTTTGGGCTCAACTTGAGCCTATAAATAGGACCTCAAGGGCCACTTCAAAAGGATCGAATTCCAAGACACCCAAAGGCTACCTCTCCAGATCCAGAGCACTCTGGTCTTCCGTCCACTGCCCCAAGGCTGCCAGTTTTGAGATCCGTGCTCATCATCAAGCTTCCTTCTCTCTCTTCTTTCCATCTCTTCAACAAAGAAGGTGGGAAGAGAAAATCCTTCATCAAAGCAACCACGAAGTGCGAAGATCGTTGCTCTCTTCACCAAGGGTTCAACCTTCCCTCCTCCGTGGAGATGACGTTCTTTCTCTCTCTTCTCACCTCCTTTGCCATGAGCGAGTAGTTTCATTCACTAGGGTGCGGGGAGTAGCCCCGCTACCCATGTTTTCATTTCATGCGATGTAATTCAATAACTTGTAATAAAGATACTCTTCCTTTCAGTTTGACTTCAATCGCTTAATGAATACTAGTTGCTTGATCATCAACTTGTGTTACATATTGTCTTTTGGTATGAATTGTCTACGTTTGTACCCTTAGATCTAAATATCAATTGAATGTTGGTTATGGATGTATGTAGTCACCATATGTATGTTTCAGTGTCTAGAAGTGTTTTCAGGAGTGGAGTAAACTCACCCCCATCGTTGCACTTTCATACTATGAAATGGAATCAGTTGACGTATGGAAGTGCAACCTTGGTAAGGTCGAGGAACACATTTCATGAAGGAGTAATGCAAAGCATGTGACCATTCATTATGGAATGGCTGGCATTGTAATACTCCACGCTTCTCGTAGCTAGTTATCCGTAAGGAAGCTAGGACTACAAGATACTAACTGATTTGACTCTTTTTGCAGGTTGTTTTATTATGTTGCATGACTTGATCCATGTGTAGTGGTGTGAAACCCGATAACATCCTAGTGGTTTTTATCAATTGTTTACAACCTTAATCTTTACTTTCTTGCTTTACTTTCCTCGCATTTAGCATTAAAACCAACATCAAACTTTCGATCTAAATATCAACTGTTAAGTAGTTAAGTAGAACTAAAACGTTTTCCATCTTGACTTCATCAAGACCGTTGTCCCGAGGATTCGACCCTTAACTATACTACGATAAGACTTCCGCGTGTCTTAACACACGTGGGTGGAGTTCTTACCATAGTACTAGCAAGGCTAAACCTAAGGATTCATCACCTTAGGATTTTTAGTGGTGTTGCAAAACTCCATCAAAAATTGGCGCCGTTGCCGGGGACAACGAAACTTTTTAGTTTTTACTTACCAACTTCTTGGTTGATTAGGATTTTACACTTTTTCTTGATAACCACTCCAATACTTCTTGATTTTTTTTCATTTCCTTCCATTATCCTAACGTGTGATTTTCCTTCTACTCAGGTAGAAAACGTGTATGCAACCCCCGCATAGCATTGGATTCTCCCCTGAACCAGAATACGATTATGAGGTAGAAAGAAGTTTCCACCGAAGGAATAGACTTAACCGCCAAAGAGCCAGACAGATGGCCGAAGAGCAACACCTTGTTGCAGAAAGAGTCAATGCCGCCATAGCAGCACAACGAGCACAACTTATTGCCGACACTCGTGCTCAGGTGCAAGCTGAGATCCGAGCTGAGGAACAAGCCCGCATCCAAGCAGAGCATGCTGCTGCTCAACTTGCGTTAAGAAACAAGCAACTTCGGGACTACGCAGTCCCAAAGAATTATGAAGATGATCATCCTGTCCGACCACCGATTATTAACATACCACACTTTGAAATTCGGACGCAATGGATCCAGATCATGCAAGGCATCTCTTTCTCCGGAGCACCCGGAGATGATTGCATGGATCACCTTAAGAGATTCAAGTCACTCTGCCGACTTGTACCCCAAGCAGGAATTGCAATGGAAGCAATCATGTTACACCTTTTCCACTTCACCTTATCTGGAAGAGCACTAAGCTGGTACAACGCTTTGGATAGACACCCTATCATCACTACTTGGACTCCCTTAGAAGAGAAGTTTCTTGAGAAATTCTTCCCACCTTCGCTAACCTATGAGATTAGGGGACAGATTAATCACTTTTCCCAACTACCTGGAGAAACACTTGCTGAAGCTTGGGAAAGATTCAAAGAACTCCTGAGAAAGTGTCCTCACCATGGCATATCTCAAAATCAACTAATAGAAACATTTTACAGAGGAGTAAGTGATGATATTAAGCAATTCCTAGATTCCTCATCTGGAGGAAACTTTATGAGAAAGAATTATGAAGATGCCTGGAATATAGTTACGCTGGGGGCCGAGAACCAATCCAATTGGGGAAGGTCATCTAACCAACCCAAAGGCGTTCTCAAGGTTTACAAAGCGGAAGAATCCATGGAACTCAAGGCCATTGCTGAGGCTTTGAAGACTATTGCTAGCAAGCAACAAGCCCTAGAAACTTCTTTCGGGGAATATGATAAGAAGAAAAGCTCTCAGGTTCAACAAGTTAAGGCAGCTACTGGAACTTGTGAAGCCTGTCATGCATCCGATCATCCCACATTATCATGTGGCCTGTTATACAATGTCATGATGGATTTACAACCACCTATGCCGCAATATGAACCCATTATCGAGCATCCCGAAGACCAAATTCCAGAGCAAGTCAACTCCATACATTCAATACCTGGCCAAGTGTATTACAACCCAGACAAACCAAGGAACCATCCTGGTTTTCAATACAGGAATCCTGCAGGGACTGCCAACCCACAGCAGCAGGCACAAGGTGGATCTTTCAATAGACAACCACCAGGATTTCAAAATAACTTCAATCAAGGGAATTACAGACAAGGTTTTCAAAGATCTAACTATCCCAGGAATCCTTCTTACCAATATGCCCATTCAGGACTGCACCCTCAGTTGCAACAACCCCAGTTGTAGCAGCCACAGCAACCCCAGTTGCAGCAGCCCCAGCAGCCACAGTTAACTGCACCTCTACAACAACCAGGACATCAAGTCACTCAGTATCAACAAAGGGGTGCTCCTCCCCAATCATCTGATGAGATATCCTTGATTAGACAAATGCTTCAATCGCAACAAACCATGCTTGCAAACCAACAAGCTCAACAAAAAGCCATAGAAGCCCAACTGGCACAGATTGCCGCTCAATTGAAACCTCAAGCCGGCACTTTTGCTGGGCAACCAGAGGCAAACCCCCGTCATAACCCAAACAGACCAGAACAACTTAATGCCGTCACCACGCGGTCTGGTCGTGTCCTGCCTGATGTCACAAGAATCGATCATGATGATGATAACATAGCCATTCTTTCCCCAACAGGGAATTCAAGCAGAGAAACAGAAAATTCTACAGAGAAAGAAAAGGAAAAGGAACCAATCTCAGAAGTCCCACCAAGAATTCCTTACCCAGACAGACTAAAAGGAACCAAAATGGACACTAGGTTCCAAAAGTTTAAAGAAGCTATGAAAAAGTTATACATTGATATTCCTTTTCTTGATGCCCTTTCCGAAGTGCCCGCTTGGGCAAAATACCTGAAAACCCTCTTGTCGAGAAAGTATATGACAGAGGAGCATGAAACAGTGAAACTTGCTCAGACCACTTCAGATATTCTGCTTAATAAAATGCCAAAGAAAAAGAAGGACCCAGGTTCCTTCGGCATTTAGTGTTCCATTGGAAATGGCTCCAGCAAGAAAGGATTGGCAGACCTAGGAGCAAGCATATCTATTATGCCCTATTCAATGTGTAAAAGATTAGGCTTCACTGATTTGTTACCTACGACTATGACAATTCAGTTAGCCAACTCTACCATAACTACCCCTCTTGGCATTATCGAAGACATCCCTGTCAGAATAGGAACAAATTCTTATGTCCCGTGTGATTTTGTTATTATGGACATACAAGAAGACCTGAGATATCTGATAATCTTCGGAAGACCTTTCCTAGCTACCGCCCGAGCTCTCATTGATGTCGAAGCAGGAACTATTATTTTGAGACTTGGGAGGGAGGCTTTCCAGTTCAGAGTTCTAAACAGCATGAAAGGTCCAAGCATTCAAGAGGAAGTCTTTCTCCTGGATGCTATATATCAAATGTCCCAGTTAGAAATGTCTGAACCATCCGACGAATTGGAAAATACTCTTACAAATCCGGATGTAGAATTCTCGGCCAGTGAACTAGTACAACAGTGCCTGCAATACTTAGAAAAAGCTGAAGAAGCTCCGACAGCCACATTTGAAGAACTTAAAGCCATCACAATTATAGAAGCCACTGAGCCACCTAAGGCCCCAGAAATGAAAGCCTTACCCGAGGGGCTTAAACATGTTTTTCTTGATGATGAGAAGCTCTGTCCAGTAATCATCAGCTCCACTCTGGAGGATGATCAAGAAAACAGACTCCTCGATGAACTGAAGAAGCATAAGAAAGCAATTGGCTATAAAATGACTGATCTGACGGGCATAAACCCTGCTTTATGTATGCACAAACTGCCCATGGTTGAAGAGTTTAAACCATCGTGAGAACACCAGAGAAAGTTAAACCCCAACCTCAAAGAGGTGGTCCGCCTCGAGGTCCTCAAGCTTCTAAAGGCAGGCATTATCTACCCAATTTCTGATTCTCAGTAGGTAAGCCCAGTGCAGGTGGTCCCTAAAAAGGGGGGAACCACCGTTGTTCTTAATGACAAAAACGAACTGGTACCCACTAGAACCATTACAGGGTGGCGTATGTGCATTGATTATAGGAAACTTAATAAATCAACACGAAAAGATCACTACCCCCTGCCTTTCCTAGATGAGGTCCTCAAGCGCCTAGCTCATCAGAAGTTCTTTTGTTACCTCGATGGATATTCCGGCTTTTACCAAATCCCGATACATCCGGACGATCAAGAGAAAACTACTTTTACCTGTCCCTTTGGGACGAACGCTTTTAGAAGAATGCCATTCGGGCTCTGTAATGCACCAACTACTTTCCAAAGATGCATGTCTGCTATCTTTGCGGGATTGACAGAGTCTATAATGGAGGTATTCATGGATGATTTTTCAGTTTATGGAGACTCCTTCGACAACTGTCTGCTCAACCTGGTTCAAGTCCTACAAAGATGTGAGGAAACAAACCTCATTTTAAATTGGGAAAAATGCCATTTTATGGTAACAGAGGGTGTTGTTTTAGGACACAGAGTGAGCGACAGAGGGATCGAGGTGGATCAAGCAAAAATTGACGTTATCTCAAAATTGATGCCACCAAAAGACGTAAAAGGAGTACGTGCCTTCTTAGGACATGCTGGGTTTTATAGAAGATTTATTAAAGATTTCTCCAAAATAGCAAAACCCATGACACAACTGCTGACCAAGGACACAGAGCTCAACTTTAACCAAGAATGCTTGCAAAGTTTCACAACTCTGAAAGATGCCTTGATTTCTGCACCAATATTACGAGCTCCAGATTGGTCGTTACCTTTCGAAATCATGTGTGATGCGAGCGATTATGCCATAGGGGCCGTTTTAGGGCAAAGAATCGACAAGAAACCCCATGTTATATACTACGCATCTAAAACACTGGATGAAGCACAAAAAAATTACACCACTACAGAAAAGGAATTTTTAGCTGTCATCTACGCATTTGAAAAATTCCGTTCATACCTGATAGGAGCTAAAGTCATTGTCTACACTGACCACTCCGCTATACGATATCTGATTCAGAAGCAAGATGCAAAACCTAGACTTATCCGCTGGGTGCTAATGCTTCAAGAATTCGATTTGGAAATTAAAGACAAAAGCGGAGTGGAAAACGTCGTCGCCGATCATCTCAGCCATATTAGAGTCGAGGATGAAGACAAAGTTCCTATCCAAGATTCCCTCCCGGACGACCACCTAATGAAAGTCTCCAATGGATTTCCCTGGTATGCCGACATTGTCAACTATTTGGCAACAGGAATCATTCACCCATCCGCATCCTATCACGACAAAAAGAAGTTCATTCACGACGCTAAGCAATATTTCTGGGAAGAGCCCTATCTTTTTCGCTTATGCGCAGATGGACTCTTTCGTAGATGCATCCCAGAGACAGAAATCACTCCGGTCCTTGAGCACTGTCACTCAGGCCCCACTGGGGGGCACATGAGTTCTAAGAAGACAGCCCTCAAGGTCTTGCAATCTGGCTTTTATTGGCCCACCATCGCAAAAGACGCACATGAATACATACGATCATGCGACAAGTGCCAACTATCCGGAGGGATAACCAAAAGAAATGAAATGCCATTGAACATATGGCAAGAAATCGAACTTTTCGATGTATGGGGAATAGATTATATGGGCCCTTTCCCCTCGTCTTAAGGATTCAAGTATATCTTGGTTGTTGTGGATTACGTTTCAAAATGGGTAGAAGCTCTACCAACCACCTCTTGCGATTCAAAACCGGTAATCAAGATGTTTAAAGAGATAATATTTCCCAGATTCGGCGTCCCAAGAATGATTATATCTGACGGCGGATCACATTTTTTGGAACGGAGCTTTGAAGTCTTATTAAGAAAATATGGAGTCAACCACAAAGTTTCTACACCATATCACCCACAGACATGTGGACAGGTTGAAGTCTCCAATAGGCAAATTAAAGCTATTCTGGAAAAAACTGTCAATCGACACCGCATCGATTGGTCAACCAAACTATCTGACGCTCTATGGGCTTACCGTACAGCTTTCAAAACACCCATTGGAACAACACCATTTCGATTAGTGTATGGGAAGTCTTGCCATTTGCCAGTTGAATTAGAGCATAAGGCTTGGTGGGCCATTAAGCAACTAAATTTCGATCTCAAAGGTGCTGGTGAATTCCGACAACTTCAACTCCGAGAGTTAGAAGAGCTACGAATGACAGCCTACCACAACGCAAGAATCTACAAAGAACAAACTAAGATGTGGCACGATGGCCACATCAAAAGAAAAGATATAATCGTCGGAGACAAAGTCCTCCTATTCAACTCCAGATTAAAAATGTTTTCTGGAAAACTGCGTACTAAATGGTCGGGTCCCTTTACAATCAAACATATATACCCGACAGGAGCTGTCATTATTATTGACGATAATGGAGGAGAGAGGACCGTAAATGGCCACAGATTAAAAAAGTACCACACTCCGGCAGACAAGTTATCAAGACAAACCATCGAGATTCATGACCCTATAAAGTCAGCATAGCCGGAGCAATAATCTTGTCGAGCCAGCGACGCTAAACCAAGGCGCTTCTTGGGAGGCAACCCAAGGCCTGAATATCACCTTCCCTAGCCTTTTCTTTTGTTTTTAAACACCCTTTTATCTATCTTTGTTTTTCCTTTTTCTTTTGCTTTCTTTAAATCCAAAAATACATAAAAATCCACTTGATCTTGCGGTCAAACGGTCTAGAGACCGTGAGGCCCCTCGCGGTCTCCAGACCGTGAGGCTCCTCGTGGTCTCCAGACCGTGAGGCTCCTCGCGGTCTCACGACCGTGAGGCCCCTCGCGGTCTCCAGACCGCGAGGCTCCTCGCGGTCTCACGACCGTGAGGCCCCTCGCGGTCTCCAGACCGTGAGGCCCCTCGCGGTCTCACGACCGTGAGGCCCCTCGCGGTCTCCAGACCGTGAGGCTCCTCGCAGTCTCACGACCGTGAGGCCCCTCGCGGTCTCCAGACTGTTTGAGCTCTCTCGGTCACCTGACCGAGAGGGCTCCTAAAAACCTATAAATATACCCCCCCCACCTACGCGCCCCTCTTCTTGATTCTCGAATTCTCGAACTCTCCTATTTCATTCCGCTCTGACCTTCGTCTCTACACTCCCGTGCGTCGCTGTTTCAAGTGCTTCACCGACGACTCGGCTTCGTCGCCGTCATTCTCGACTTCGTCGTCGTCGTTCCTAGCTCGTCGTCGCTCCCGGCTTATCGACAGCTCTGCAGCAGCTACCCCTTCGCCGACCCACCGACCGCAGCGACAGGTTGACGCATCACCATTTAAAACTCGCGTTCGAGCTCCCTCCCGCCGTTGTCGCCATCATCGTTTCCGTAGCTCTTAGCCAACGAACGGCCGCGCGGTTCGTCTCCCGCACGGTTCGTCTTCCTCGCGGTCTCAAGACTGTTTGGATCCTCGCGGTCTCAAGACCGTTTGGATCCTCGCGGTCTCAAGACCGTTTGGATCCTCGCGGTCTCAAGACCGTTTGGATCCTCGCGGTCTCAAGACCGTTTGGATCCTCGCGGTCTCAAGACCGTTTGGATCCTCGCGGTCTCAAGACCGTTTGGATCCTCGCGGTCTCAAGACCGTTTGGATCCTCGCGGTCTCCAGACCGTTTGAGACCAAACGGTCTCAGGACCGTTTGAACTAAATCAAACTAATAAAACTCAAATTCAAAATAATTTTACTTTGTTATAATTTCAAAATTTAAGATTTCTAACTTTTGTTTCTTATCAATTATTTCAGAATGACTTCACCTGCTAAGCAAGGACCAACAGACGCTCCCTTCTGGACAAAAGAGAAGCTCATTGCTGAACGAGCAAATCTGCAAAGCCTAGTTGACGACTTCAAAAGGACTGGAAAAGTCCCAGTAGAAGTAAACCTGACTGCTGTCATGAAGGACATCAAGTGAATCAACCGCTGCCTAGATGAAGAACCTTCTGACGAGGAGGCCGAAGAGACCTCATCCGACGAGGCCTCCGAATACCAGCCTTCCCCTGAGAAAGAATCACCCACTACAAAATCTAAGGGGAAGAGATTGGCTCAAGAACCAACAACTGAGCCCACATCTAAGAAGAGAGCCAGGAAGCAGGTCCACCCTGCCTGTGCAAGAGAACAAATCTTAGCAGGGTACATCCCACCATCCTCCACCACCGTCACCAACCCTGCCACAATAACTGTTCCTATCTTTCCTCCCATCACCACCACAGCACCACCACCCGAGAACCTTCACCTCCAAATCATTCCCCCCATCAGCCAACTCCTTAAACCAACCAAGTATGCCTGCCCCAGCATACTGATGAAGATGGGGATCTACCACAGAATCCTCACTCTTCTTGACAATTCTAACCTTTCCCGGCTCTGCTTTGTATCGGAAATTTCCTACTCTGAGCCAACTACTGAATTCTTCACCTACTTCAACAAAGAAGTGGTGGACATCTTGCATAAAGAAAGGGACGGTGGTGACCGTAGAATAACCTCCAGAATCTTCAACAATGAGGTGGTCATCACCGAAAATGTCCTGAACGAAATTTTCATCGACAATAAAGACCAACTGAAGAATGCCAAAGCTGCTGGCACAGACCACCCCAGTTTCAACAAGCATAACTTCTGGAAGTCATTAACAGGGTTACCAACCTTCGATGCAAGGACAAGCAAGGCCTCCAACGTTCATTCTGGCCTAGTGCGCACGTTACACAAAATTATCGTCGGCGCACTTTTCCCTGGATCTGAAGGAGGAAATATTCTCATATCCGACCTTTTTGTCCTCTGGTCAGTCCTCAACGGATTGCCTGTCAACATTGGATGGCACATGCTGATCAAGCTCTCAGCCTTCGCCCTCGGGAAAGAAATCTGCACGGGTGGTCATATCACATCTATCATCAAATATCTCAAGATGGATAGACTTCTACCCAAATGCAGCCCAATAAAAGGCGACATTCTTACCAATGAACAAACACTAAAGAACTCTTACATCTTAAAGGATAAGGATGGAAGGCTGCACTACGTATTCTGCCCCACAAAATCTTCACGAATCCTGCTGCCACTTCCTGAGCTTGCTGACTATGATAAAGACAAGCTCCTGTTCACTGAAGATGAGATCGCCAAAATCATCGCTTCAGTCAAAGCCAGAGAAAAGAAAGCAAAGGCAGGGCAGGCAGAGCTTAGTATAACTGCCCCGACAACTAAAACAGCAAAGCTCCTAGTCAAACGACCTTCCAGAAGGCTCGTCAAAGCTCATGAGCTGTCAGGGACACCCACATCGAAACCTAACCCTGAAACTGAACCCCCCCTCCCTGAAGAACATATTACATCCTCATCACTAGACTCCTTTATAATGAGTCTAAATGCTGAGCTCAATACCACCTCTCCACCCTCCACCACCCCAATATCCACCACCCCACCACCATCAACCACCCTTCAATCTTCCTCCGCTCCACCTTCCTTCACCACCCCTCCACCACCTCCACCCTTCTTTACTTCGGGCACCCCATTCTCCACCACAATGCCCGAATTCTCCTCCTTCACATCCACCGCCTTTCCATCAACATTCCCGAATCCATTTCCATCTTCGGGAATGCCACCATTTTTTCCATCCTCCACCACCCCGACATCGCTAGTGACTCCATCTACAGTCACCACACAATTCACGGGTCCATCAACTGTGTCTTTTCCGCATGACACTATCATTCCACCCCAACCCCAGCCACCTCACCCTTCAATCACTGGGGTCCCTTTTACTAACGTCGGTGAGGAATTCGGACGTCAATTTGACACCATCCGAAACCTCCTCACCGACCCATCTAACATTTTAAATTCTATTTTTTCATGTGTGCAGAGTCTAACTAAGCAGGTTGCCCAGATCGGCGAGCAGAACCGCACCATGCCAGGCATCCTCCAAGGAATCCAACAACGTCAAGCTTCAGTGGCCAAGCAAGTCGACCACATCGACGGCCACTGCAACAACTTGCCCAAGTTGATCCAGGGAGTACAACGCCAGCATGAAGTGTTGGCAACACAAGTCGATAGGATTTCCGCGCAGACTTTACCTCTGCCAGAAACCCTACGCGAGCTGTAGCAACAACAACAAGCTTTCAGCACGCGCCTGGACGACATCACCACCACCCTCACGCAGCTACATAATCGCCAGGAGGAGTCATCAAATAATGAGCTCATTCAGCTAAGAGCTCAAGTAACAGATCTCACAGCAAGACTCCTCTCGGCTGAACAACGTTTTCTAGATCTTAAAGAAACCCACGAAGAACTGCTCGAAACACACGAGCACGTGCAAGTGGCTTATGATGAACTCCAATCCATCCATCGTCTGTGCAAAAAGAAAGCACAAAAGAAGACAACTAACGACGATGAAGATGCTGCTGATAATGATGACGATTATGATTCTTCAGCAGACTCCACCAACAGTACCTCCTCAGATGAAGACTCTGACAAACCAGATGATGCTGGGGAGGGTCCAAGCCAAGGAGCAGAACCCAGACAACAAACAAATCACCATGAAGGTGATAAGGATCCCAACTCCCCACACCATGATAACGTTAATATATCATATGGGGATCAATTTCTTGACTACTCTGCTATGGGATCCATCGGGGAAGCTGCTAAAGAAGCAGCCTTCTCCGAGTTCCACCAATGCATAATCGGAACTGGCGCCACCCCTCCTACAACAGCTGTCTTACCCCTCTCAGCGCCCACCACGACGGCAACCTCACCCCTCGACGAGTACGAGTCAGAACGAGTGCAATTGGATACTGATGAAGAGCTCGATTCTGCCTCGGACTCAGACAACGATACTATTGGCTCTGAGGAAGCTCCAGAAGTACATCCTTCCCCCCCTCTACAGGAGCTTCCCCCACCACCACCCCTGCCGCACAAAATGCATGACCTTGATATGGCGGCCATTTCCACTTTAGATGCCCAGGATATCTTTATACTGAATACTATCGTGGAAGATACAAAGGCAGGAGATGATATTATCTACCACAACACTAAAACAAAGCGCAAGCTGACACGTGAAGATTTTCGCAAAATCCTGCGACCTGGGTCGACGATGCCAATGTCCATCTTCCGTGTCCTCCTCGCCAACTGTATCGAAATTTGCAGAAGCCACAAGAGGAAGCAGCCTGTCTTCAATGCCTCACCCGCCCTATCCTTGGGCCTCCTATACAAGGATATCCAAGAAAAATCCATCGAACATCTGCGTATCGGGCTAGAACGACGAGCACGTTATCTTACTGTGCCTTTCCAAATTTTAAACCATTGGCTAGCTATGATTGTCGATACAGAGGCTCGGGACGCCACAGTTTATAACTTCTGCAGCACCGAGCTACCCGCCGACACGATAAACTTTGTGGGTGAAGCAGCCGGCGAAGAAAGATGCATACCCTTTCGGCTGCTTAAGCTAATTTGGGCTGCACGCCCATCTCTCTGCCAAGACTGGAGCCAACCCTGGTTCAAAATTATAAACCCTCCAGTTCAAGCCGCAGATGGATCCGGGGATTGCACTTTCTGCACCATTCGTCACATCCAAGCGCTGAACCAAGAAATCCCTTTCTGTGCCCTGGTCACTGAAGATTTTCATTCCTTGAGAGGACGTTATGCGATGGAACTCATCTGCGACAGACGGTTCTTCAAAGACCAAACGATGGCACCAGATGATGTCCCTCGCTACCTCTTCTCTGCTATCCAGCGACCACAGCGGCGACCCTTCCGCCAAGCTCTAAAAGAGTCAGAGAAATCAAAAGGACCAGCCTCCGCTACCGAGCAAAGCCAAGACGCCAAAAACCCGTTGTCTGCCATCACACCATCTTTTCCAGACTTCGATCTCAGTGCTTGCAAAGGCCTATCCAGCTACGAACTACGTCTCATTATGTCAAAGCTTTCCGCCGAGAATGATGAGCTCGTTTTCATGTCTGATGACATTCTTATAATGGCATACACTCTGTGAGAATCTTTACAAATTAAAGGATCCCTCTCTGTTGGCCTTATGTCCGCCTATCAGCTTCTACTCGGACAAGATCACCCCACAGCATACATGGCGTCTCCATATCTGAAGGATGATCTTTTAAAGCTAAAGAACTTCGGCGCAGCTGAAACACTAATCTCATATCTACAACACACAACGCCGAAGTTCATCATGCTACCCTTCCTCTACCATGAACACTGGCTACTTCTGGCAGCAAACCTACCGGATGGAACAATTACAATTTATAACAGTTCCGATAGCCAGTACAACCCACGACAGAAAGTTTACGTCGTAACGCCAAAAACACCCACAGAGGTAGTGGCAAAAGAATGTGCTGAAAGATTAATTGATCTCCTTAGTCAGCACACAAAAGCTTACGCCAAAGAACACTTTCACCGCCCTTCCTTCTGCCACAAGTGTCCCCAGCAAATCCGACAATCCAACGACTGCGGCTTCCATGTCCTCTACTGGATGTATACCATCTTAGTTCTTCAGAAACCAGTAGAGGATATGACTGACGTAGACTATCACGCCCTGCGTGGACAGTTTGCAGCTAAGCTCCTCCAAGCACCAGGGGCAAGCTCAGGATTAACTGACGCATAAATGCCCTTATCCATGCACCTCTCAACCTATCCCTTTGACACTCTGTGGACAGAGTGCGTGATAAGTTAGGGGGGAGTGCACTGGACAAGGGTGAGGTATCATCCTTCTCCAACTCTTCTAACTCATTTTTTCCCGCACATCATTTTCAAACTTTCTATTCGTACTTAGACTTTTTCCAGTATTTTTTTTTTCAATAAAACAACTTCTAAGTATAACTTTCATCATGAAAAGTATCACCCTTACCTAAGTTAGAGATAAAGTAGTCCTCATATAAATAATAAGATTAGCTTACAGGCTTGAAATGGCGAATCCATAAAATTCATTCACTATTGGTTTCTATACTTTTGCTTCAATTCTATCTCAGACTCTTCACAGGTCAACTTCAGGGCCAAAGCGAACCGAATATTCTCAAAGTCAAGAGGGAAATCAGGGAAATCCAAAATCAAGAAAATCTCACGAGCAGACCACCAAGTGCATGTCAAGAACCCCAAGAATAGTTTTCTTCTTTCAATAAAAGAGGCTTGGCCGCCCAATCAAAAACCCTAACAAAATCCACTTCCTAAGCCTGTGAGATTCGAATAAAAGCCAGAGTGCTAAATAAAAACATGAGAGTTGTGCCATGCATAAGGACCTATATGAAGAGCCAACAAAGATCTCACCCGGCCGGTACATACAACTGCCCTCATGAAGGCAGATGTGTCGTGCCCAGTAATGAGATCCTAAGGTCTCCTAATATATGATAAGGCTGATAAAAGAGCTCACCCGGCCGGTACATTCAGCTGCCCTCATGAAGGCAGATGTGTCGTGCCCGGTAGTGAATCTCTAAAAAGCATAGACAAACCTTTCCCCACTTGAAGGGGGAGTTACACAATAAGCCTTTTAAGCCAGCCCTCATACCCACTCTAGCTACCAGTAGGTTTCTCCAAAGAAGTATAAAACTGATTGGAGTCGATGACATGCACACATTAAGAAAGGTGGTCCCAATGCGAGATTCACGATATAAAAGGAACCTGAGATCCATGCAACTTTTGATACTCGAAAGAGTTAGTGTAAGCAGAAGCCCTGATAAGACCTCGGTAGATCTCTGACCTAGAATTGAAGCATGAGTATGGAAACCCTAATCAAATAAAATCACCTCGCCATTACATGCCTTAGCTCTATCTAACTTGAGGACAAGGTAGACTCTAAGTTAGGGGGGGTGATAACCTCTCATTTTGTGACGTTATCTTATTAGTTATCTTTAGTTTTCCATACTCTTTCTTAGATAAACTAAATAGAATCATTAAACCTTCTTACTTTATTGCAGATACATCAATAAACTAACTTTTCCTCTTTTTCATTACAGAAAACACAAAAAATTCACAAAGACTCCTCACGGTCCCAAGACCGCGAGAAGCCTCACGGTCCCAAGACCGCGACAACCCTCACGGTCCCAAGACCGCGAGAAGCCTCACGGTCCCAAGACCGCGAGAAGCCTCACGGTCCCAAGACCGCGACAAGCCTCACGGTCCCAAGACCGCGAGAAGCCTCACGGTCCCAAGACCGCGAGAAGCCTCACGGTCCCAAGACCGCGAGAAGCCTCACGGTCCCAAGACCGCGAGAAGCCTCACGGTCCCAAGACCGCGAGAAGCCTCACGGTCCCAAGACCGCGAGAAGCCTCACGGTCCCAAGACCGCGAGAAGCCTCATGGTCCCAAGACCGTGAGAAGCCTCACGATCCCAAGACCGCGACAAGCCTCACGGTCCCAAGACCGCGAGAAGCCTCACGGTCTCAAGACCGTTTGAGACCAAACGGTCTCAAGACCGTTTGGGCTCAACTTGAGCCTATAAATAGGACCTCAAGGGCCACTTCAAAAGGATCGAATTCCAAGACGCCCAAAGGCTGCCTCTCCAGATCCAGAGCACTCTGGTCTTCCGTCCACTGCCCCAAGGCTGCCAGTTTTGAGATCCGTGCTCATCATCAAGCTTCCTTCTCTCTCTTCTTTCCATCTCTTCAACAAAGAAGGTGGGAAGAGAAAATCCTTCATCAAAGCAACCACGAAGTGCGAAGATCGTTGCTCTCTTCACTAAGGGTTCAATCTTCCCTCCTCCGTGGAGATGACGTTCTTTCTCTCTCTTCTCACCTCCTTTGCCATGAGCGAGTAGTTTCATTCACTAGGGTGCGGGGAGTAGCCCCGCTACCCATGTTTTCATTTCATGCGATGTAATTCAATAACTTGTAATAAAGATACTCTTCCTTTCAGTTTGACTTCAATCGCTTAATGAATACTAGTTGCTTGATCATCAACTTGTGTTACATATTGTCTTTTGGTATGAATTGTCTACGTTTGTACCCTTAGATCTAAATATCAATTGAATGTTGGTTATGGATGTATGTAGTCACCATATGTCTGTTTCGGTGTCTAGAAGTGTTTTCAGGAGTGGATTAAACTCACCCCCATCGTTGCACTTTCATACTATGAAATGGAATCAGTTGACGTATGGAAGTGCAACCTTGGTAAGGTCGAGGAACACATTTCATGAAGGAGTAATGCAAAGCATGTGACCATTCATTATGGAATGGCTGGCATTGCAATACTCCACGCTTCTCGTAGCTAGTTATCCGTAAGGAAGCTAGGACTACAAGATACTAACTGATTTGACTCTTTTTGCAGGTTGTTTTATTATGTTGCATGACTTGATCCATGTGTAGTGGTGTGAAACCCGATAACATCCTAGTGGTTTTTATCAATTGTTTACAACCTTAATCTTTACTTTCTTTCTTTACTTTCCTCGCATTTAGCTTTAAAACCAACATCAAACTTTCGATCTAAATATCAACTGTTAAGTAGTTAAGTAGAACTAAAACATTTTCCATCTTGACTTCATCAAGACCGTTGTCCCGAGGATTCGACCCTTAACTATACTACGATAAGACTTCCACGTGTCTTAACACACGTGGGTGGAGTTCTTACCATAGTACTAGCAAGGCTAAACCTAAGGATTCATCACCTTAGGATTTTTAGTGGTGTTGCAAAACTCCATCAGAGGGTGGGTTCTGGTTCTGGATGTGGTTTTGATGTTGGTGTCCCCGACAGCTATTGTTGCTGTGAAAGCCTTTTGGAAGGTCGTTTCACTAGAATTTTTATTATACGATCTTCCGGAGCTGTGATACTGAGATCGGTCTGCCCCGCGTGGGTTGTCTTAGCTTGTGCTTTGACCAGAGCTAGGAGTTTGGTAATCTCTTCATCAGTAAAGAGAAGTTTGTCTTTATCGTAGTCCGCTAGCTCCAGAAGCGGTAAAAGGGTCCTGGAAGATTTGACAGTTGGGCAGAAGATGTAGTGTAATTTGGCATCCTTCTCCTTGATAATGTAGGAATTCTTCAAGGTATGTTCGTTGGTAAGGATGTCGCCCTTGATCTTCGTGCAGCGCAGAAGTAATCTCTCCATCCTGAGATATTTGATTATCGAAGTTATGTGCCCACCCATGAAAATTTCTTTCCCTATGGCGTAGTCGGAGAATTTTTGTATCAAGTGTCAGCCAATATTGACCGATTTTCCATTCAGAATTGACCATAGGAGAAAGAGGTCAGCGGTTATGACATTTCCACTTTCCGTTCTTGGGAAGAGTGCACCAGTGAGGATCTTGTGAAGTGTACACACGAACCCAGAATGGATGTTGGAGGCTTTGCATGTTTTTGCCTCATAAGTTGGGAACCCTGTTAATGTTTTCCAAAAGGTGTGTCTATTGAAATGTGAATTTTCCGTTCCTGTAGCTTTGACCATCTTGAGATGCTTTGGGTTGTCGATGAAAATTTCATTCAGAAGATTTTCTGTGATAGAGATGTCTTTACCAAAAAGTTTGGTGACTAGCCTGCGGTCACCTCCGTCCCTTGCTCTGTGGGCAATGTCCACCATTTCTTTGGTGAGATAGGTAAAGAATTCTATGGTGGGTTCGATATATGATATTTCGGGGATGAAACAGAGTCTGGAGAGGTTAGCGTTGTCTAGGATGGTGAGGATTCTATCGTAGATCTCCATTTTGAGCAGTACGTTGGAGCAGACGTACTTTGTAGGTTTTAGGGTTTTATCAATGGAGGGAAGGGTGTGAATGTAGAGGTTTTTTGGTGGTGGTGCTGTAGTGGTGATGAGGTGGAAAGAAGGAACAGTGATGATGGCGGGAGTGGCCGCGGAGGTGGTGGTTGGTGGAATGTTTCCTGCCAGGGTTTGCTCCCTTGCAGTGACAGGATGAACCAACTTCCTTGCCCACTTTTTTGGTTGCTGAGTTGTAGTGGCTTCCTGGGCCTTTCGCTTCCCCTTAGACTTTGTGGTGGGGGATTCCGCCTCAGGAGTCAGCTCATATTCTGAGCCTTCATCATCATCGGAAGAAATTTCTTCCACTTGTTCTTCAGGTGCCTCGGCTAGGCTTTTGTTGATGTGGTCAATCTCGCACAGAACCACCATGATTTTGACATTTGGTGGGGCCTTCCCAGTCTTATTGTAGTTGTCGATAATTTGTTGGAGCTTGGCTCGGTCCTCTATCAGTTCCTCTTGTGTCCAGTGAGGGTTGTCAGCAGTTACGGTTGGTTGTTTTGCTGGAGAAACCATTTCTAAAAATAGAAAGTCATGTGTTAGCATAAAAATTGATTTTGTATGAGTTTTTTATGTTCTAGCGAAAAGCAAGCGGAGTTTAAAAAGACCAAACAGTTTTGAAGACTATTTGGTTCCAAATGATTTTAAAAACCGTTTGTTCCCAAACGGTTTCAAGACCGTTTGGTTCCAAACAGTTTCAAGACCGTTTGGTCACAGATGACCGTTTGGTTCCAAACAGTTTGAAGACCGTTTGGTCCCAAACAGTTTCTAGACCATTGGTCCCAAACGGTTTCAAGATCGTTTGGTCCCAAACGGTTTGAAGACCGTTTGGTCCCAAACAGTTTGAAGACCGTTTGGTTCCAAACGGTTTGACGACCGTTTGGTTCCAAACGGTTTGGAGACCGTTTGGAAGGTAAAACGTCGGGGGACGTCCGGAGATAGTGGAGGTGGCGGCGACGAAAGCAAAAATGGCAGCGATAGAGACGATGGTGGCGATAGAAAAGGGTATCGTGGCGGTGCCGTAAAAGGTGACGGTTAGATAGAATAGGGATTCGCGGCGGCGCAGCCGGTGTCAGTGGTGGTGGTGTGCCAACCTTGTTGCTGGGGATGGGGAAAATGATGGTGAGAGCATCAGTGACGGGGGCGGAACTGCCGTGAGGATGCACGGAACCTGAGAGGGGTGGTCGGCGAAGAGAACCCGTGTTGTAAGGTGCGCGGAAATGGGAGCAGAGAAGGAGCAGGAAGATCTGTTCACACGAGGGTTTAAGGAAGGCTCGAGAGTCGAAAGAAAGAAGAAGGAGGGGGAGAGGTTATATTTATAGGAAATGGGGGTTGACCTTATAAAACCTTTAGGTCAAACAGTTTAGCGACTGTTTGGACTCGAAACGGTTTCAATACCGTTTGGCGCCAAACAGTTTCAGGACCGTTTGGCTCCAAACAGTTTCAAGACTGTTTGGCTCCAAATGATTTCAGGACCGTTTGGGAGGGTTAAGTTGATTTTGATTTTTATATTTTTATGTTTGTTTTGGTTATGTAAATTTTATATTTTCAGAAGAAACCCGATTGTAGGATTTTCATGGCTGTCTTTTTCGAACTCATATGTCCTCCAGTGGGGCCGGAGTGACAATGTTCTAGGACGGGAGTGATTTCTTCCTCAGGTAGGCAGCGGCGGAAGAGTCTGTCTGTGCATAGTCGAAAGAGGTAAGGTTCGTCCCAATAGTATTGCTTGACATCGTGGAGGAATTGTTTTTGTCATGGTAAGAGGCAGAAGGGTGAATGATTCCCGTAGCCAAATAGTTTACAATGTCAGCATACCAGGGGAATCCTGTTGTAACTTTCATTAGTTGGTCATCTGGGAGGGAGTCTCGGATGGACACTTTATCCTCATCCTCAATTTCGATACGGCTGAGGTGATCAGTGACAACGTTCTCCACCCCGCTTTTGTCTTTGATCTCCAAATCAAATTCCTGAAGCATCAGCACCCAGCGGATAAGTCTGGGTTTTGCGTCCTGCTTCTGAATCAGATATCGTATAGCGGAGTGGTCGGTGTAGACGATGACCTTGGCTCCAATTAGGTAGGAGAGGAATTTTTTGAACGCATAGATGACCGCCAAGAACTCCTTTTCTGTGGTGGTATAGTTCTTCTGTGCTTCATCAAGCGTTTTGGATGTGTAGTATATGACATAAGGTTTCTTGTCGATTCTTTGCCCTAACACAACCCCTATGGCATAATCGCTGGCGTCACACATGATTTCAAAGGGTTGTGACCAATCCAGGGCTCTTAAAATGGGTGCGAAGATTAAGGAATTTTTCAGAGTAGTGAAACTTTGTAGGCATTCTTGGTTAAAATTAAACTCGGCATCTTTGGTCAGCAATTGGGTCATGGGTTTTGCTATTTTTGAGAAATCTTTAATAAATCTTCTGTAAAACCCAGCATGACCTAAAAATGCTCGAACTCCTTTTATGTCTTTTGGTGGCGACAAATTTGAGATAACATCAATTCTTGCCTTGTCCACCTCAATCCCTCTGTCACTTACTCTGTGTCCGAGGACGACACCTTCAGTTACCATAAAATGACATTTTTTCCAATTCACAATGAGGTTTGTTTCCTCACATCGTTGTAAGACTCGTCCAAGGTTGAGTAGACAGTTATCGAAGGAGTCTCCATAAATTGAGAAATCATCCATGAATACCTCCAATATAGATTCTGTTAATCCTGCAAAGATAGAAGACATGCACCTTTGGAAAGTAGCAGGCGCGTTACACAGCCCGAATGGCATTCTTCTATAGGCATAAGTCCCAAAGG
Organism: Alisma plantago-aquatica; assembly: GCA_963693085.1. Classification (NCBI taxonomy): domain Eukaryota; kingdom Viridiplantae; phylum Streptophyta; class Magnoliopsida; order Alismatales; family Alismataceae; genus Alisma; species Alisma plantago-aquatica. Next base: position 33,342,642 of record OY856414.1, read on the forward strand.
GGAAAGTAAATGTAGTTTTCTCCTGGTCTTCCAGATGTATAGGGATTTGGTAAAATATGGAATAACCATCTAGATAATAGAAAAACTTTTGATTAGCTAAACGTTTAGGGACTTCGTCGTGGAAGGGCAGAGGGTAGTGATCTTTTCGTGTTGATTTGTTTAATTTCCTATAGTCGATACAAATCCTCCACCCTGTCACAGTCCTTGTAGGCACTAGCTCATTTTTGTCATTTAGCATGATAGTGTCCCCCCCCCCCCCTTTTAGGGACCACTTGGACAGGGCTGACCCACTGGGAATCTGAAATTGGGTAAATTATGCCAGCTTTCAGAAGTTTGAGGACTTCAAGTCGGACCACCTCCTTAAGGTTGTGGTTTAGCTTTCTTTGGTGTTCCCTTGAAGGCTTGAATTCCTCGACCATGGGTAGCCTATGCATGCATAGGGCAGGATTTATACCCATCAAGTCAGTTATTTTGTACCCAATGGCCTTCTTGTGCTTCTTTAACTCATCAAGAAGCCTTTCTTCCTGATTTTCTGTTAGGGTGGAACTGATGATAACCAGACATAATTTTTCCTCGTCCAAGAAGACATGTTTAAGTCCCATGGGTAGAGCCTTCATCTCAGGAGTCTTAGGTGGCTCTGTTGCATCTAAAATGGTGACATATTTGAGTTCTTCAAAGGTGGCCGTCGGTGCTTCTTCAGCCTTCTCTAAGTGTTGCAGACACTGTTGAACCAATTCATTTGTAGAGAATTTGACTTCTGGGTTGGTTAGAATATTCTCTAACTCGTCCAATGGCTCAGATGTTTCTAATTGCGACATTTGATGTATTGCGTCCAGGAGAAAGACCTCCTCTTGAATGCTGGGGCCTTTCATGCAGTTGAGAACTCGGAATTTAATTGCTTCTTTTCTGAGTCTTAGAATGATCGTGCCAGCTTCAACATCAATTAGCGCCCTAGCTATGGTGAGGAAAGGTCTGCCAAAAATTATCAGGTATCTCAGATCCTCCTTGATGTCCATGATGACAAAGTCGCACGGGACATAGGCATCTTTGCCTATCCTAACTGGAATATCTTTGATAATTCCTAGAGGTGCGGTGATGGTAGAGTCAGCTAACTGAATTGTCATTGCTGTGGGCAGCAAGTCGGTGAAACCTAATCATTTGCACATGGAGTAGGGCATAATTGATATGCTGGCCCCTAGGTCATCTAATCCCTTTTTGTTTGATGCATTTCCAATGCAACATTGAATTCCGAAGGAACCTGGGTCCTTCTTCTTCTTTGGCATTTTATTGAGGATGATATCAGAGGTGGTTTGGGCAAGTTTGACGGTTTCTTGTTCCTCAGTGATGTACTTCTTTGATAACATAGTTTTTAGGTATTTAGCCCAAGCCGGTACCTCTGAGAGAGCATCGAGGAGCGGGATGTCGATGCAAAGTTTCTTCATCGCCTCCTTAAATTTTTGGAACCGGGTGTCCATTTTTGTTTCTCGTAATCTTCCCGGATATGGGATCCTTGGTTTATACTGCAAGATTTCTGGCTCTGTGGAGACTTGTTCTTTTTCTTTGCCCTTTGCGTCCTCTTTGGACTTCTCAGTTCCTGGCTTCGGGCTCGCGTTCGGCATAAGGGCATGTGTATCATCATCATCAAGAGTGATCCTTGTAGTTTCGTGAAGGGTACGTCCAGATCTCATGGTAACGACATTCAACTGTTCAGGCCTATTCTGGCCGTGCTTAGGGTTCGATTCAGGCTGTCCTGCAAACGTTCCTGCTGGAGGCTTTAGTTGCGTAGCAATTTGGGCTAGTTGAGCCTCTACTACCTTTTGCTGAGCTTGTTGATTAGAGAGCATAGTTTGTTGGGACTGTAGCATCTTCCTTATCAATGTCATCTCATCTTCTGGTTGGGAGGGGGTATTTTTCTGAGCAAGTTGTTGTTGCCCTTGCTGTGGTTGTTGCGGAGGCAGCGCCAACTGAGGTTTCTGCAACTGAGGGTGCAGCTGTGGGTGTACAGGAGGATGAGTGTATTGATAGTAGGCGGATGGATTTATGGGGTAGTTGGATCTCGGGAAGTTATTTCTGGGGTTCCCTTGATTTTGATTGAAGTTGTTTTGGAACCCAGGGGGCAACCTATTAGAAGATCCTCCCTGTGTCTGGTGTTGTGGATTTGCAGTCCCAGTAGGGTTCCCATATTGAAATCCTGGGGGGTTTCTTGGTTGATTAGGATTATAATAGACTTGTCCAGGAATGGAATGAATAGAGTTGACTTATTCTGGCGATTGCTCTTTAGGCTGTTCCATGATTGGTTCATACTGTTGTGGTGGTGGATGCATATCCATCATCACATTGTAAAGCAAACCGCATGAATGAGTTAGATGATCAGATGCGTGACAGGCTTCACAGGTTCCTGTGGCAGCTTTGACCTGTTAGACCTGAGGGTTTTTCTTCGTGTCAAATTCTCCAAGAGAAGTTTCAAGAGCTTGTTGCTTATGAGCTATGGTCTTTAAGGCTTTAGCAATAGCCTTCATCTCCATTGATTCCTCATCTTTATAAAATTTACAGATTCCTTTGCCAGCTGATCGCCCCCAGTTGGACTGATTCTCAGCTCCAAGTGTGACTATTTTCCAGGCATCCTCGTAGTTTTTTCTCATAAAATTTCTTCCAGATGAGGAATCTAGAAATTTCTTGATGTCATCACTCACTCCCCTATAGAATGTTTCTATGAATTGGTTTTGGGAGATGCCGTGATGAGGGCACTTTTGCAGAAGCTCTTTGAACCTTTCCCATGCTTCCGCAAGTGATTCTCTGGAAAGTTGGGCGAAGTGATTAATCTGCCCCCTAATTTCGTAAGTTAGTGAAGGGGGGAAGAACTTCTCCAGGAACTTTTCTTCCAGGGGAGCCCATGTGGTGATTATTGGCTCCTTGTCAAGCGAGTTATACCAGCTCAGAGCTCTCCCAGATAGAGTGAAGTGAAACAAATGTAGCATTATTGCATCGAAAGCAACTCCGGCCTGTGGGACCATTCGACATAGTGCCTTGAACCTTTTCAGATGATCCATACAGTCATATCTAGAACCTCCAGAAAATGAGATGCCCTGCATGATCTGAATCCATTGGGTCCGGATCTCAAAGTTGGGATTGTTGATGATCGGAGGTTGAATCGGGTGGTTGTCTTTGTAGTTCTTAGGGATAGCATAATCCCTCAACTGCTTGTTCCTTAGTTCTAACTGGGCAGCTTGGTTTGCTGCCTCATTTTTGGCTCGGATGCGGACCTGTTCTTCCGCTCAGATCTCCGCTTGAATCTGAGCACGAGTATCAGCGATGAGTTGTGTTGTTTGAGCGGCGATGGCGGTGTTGACCCTCTCCATTACCAGTGCAGCCTGGCATTGATCTTCAGCCATTTGCCTGGCTCTTTGGCGATTGAGTCTAATGTGGCAGTGGAAGCTTCTCTCTACCTCAAAGTCATACTCCGGATCAGGGGAGAATCCGAGGTTATGCGATGATTGCATACACGTCTTCTACCTGAGTAGAGAAAAGAAAAAACCTTTTAGATGATGCTAGAGATATAATAAATTCAAGTAGATATGGAGTTATGATTAAAAGAAAGTGTAAAACCCTAACCAACTAGCAAGATACTAAATGAAATCAAAACATTCCGTTGTCCCCGGTAACGGAGCCAATTTTTGATGGAGCTTCCACTTACGTGGAATTGCGTGCACCACTAAAAATCCTAAAGATGGTAAGTCTTTAAGTTTAGCCTTGCTTATACTAGATTGAGAACTCCACCCACATATGCTAAGATATGTGGAAGTCTTATCGTAGTATAGTTAAGGGTCGAATCCACGGGACAACGGTCTTGTTGTGAGCAACAAGATGAAAAACGTTAGAACTTCACTTAATCTCTTAATTGTAGGTACTTAGATCAAAAGGGTGGTTTGGTTGTTTAAAACTAAGAGCAAGTAAAGTAAAGCAAGTAAATTTAAGGATGTTTAACAATGATAAGAAGTCACTAGGGTGTGATCGGTTTTTCACCGCCACCACACATGGATCAAGACATGCAAAATAAAGCATAACCTGCAACAAGAGTTCAGTCAGTTAGTATCTTTGTAGACTTAGTTTCCTTTCGGAGAACTAACTACGAGAAGTGCAGGAATGTTGCAAAGTCAGCCATCCCCGAATGAATGGTCAACTACTTTGCATCAATCCCTTCGCAAAGTGTGTTCCTCGACTCATCAAGGCTGTACTTTCATACGTCAACTGATTCCATTTCATAGTATGAAAGTACAACGATGGGAGTGAGTTTACTCCACTTCTTGAAAGACACTCCTAGATACCGAAATAGATGCATGGTGGATACATGCACCAAGAACCAATATTCAAACGAGTTTCGAATCTAGTATCACAAACGTAGACAATTCATACTAAAAGATAAAGGATAACACAAGTTGGTGATCAAGCAACAAGTATTCATTAAACGTCTGATGTTGAACTAAAAAGATGATATCTCTATATTGCAAACTATGGATTACATTACATGAGATGAAAACATGGGTAGCGGGGCTACTCCCCGCACCCCAGTGAGAAAGACTACTCACTCATAGCTAGGACAAAGAAGGAGGCAAGAAGAGAGAGAGAGAACATCATCCCCACGAAGGAGAGAGAAAAGTCAACCCCTTGGAGAGAGAGAGACGATCTTCTAGCTTCATAGGTTGCTTGATGATGAGGTCCCCTCTTCCCACCTTCTTTGGCAGAGAGAGAGAAAGAAGCTTCAAGATGGAGTGTGGATCTCAGACCGACAGCCCCTGGGCGGAGGATGGAAGTTGGATTTGCTCTGAAGTGATAGAGGCAGCCTCTGGACGTCTGAAAACTCCCTCCCTTTGGGAGGACCCCTTGGGTTATATTTATAGGCCTTAAGTGAAGTCCAAACGGTTTGGACAGTTTTGGGTCCTAACGGTCTTGAAGACTGTTTGGACTCTGAAACCGTTTGGACCCCAAGACCGTTTGGACCCTGAGACCATTTGGACCCCGAGACCGTTTGGACCTTGAGACCGTTTGGACCCCAAGACCGTTTGGACCCCGATACCTTTTGGACTCCATGCGGTCTTGAGATCGTATGACTCCGTGCGGTCTTGAGATTGTATGTCTCCATGCGGTCTAGAGACCGTTTGGCTTCATGCGGTCTTGAGACCGTTTCTCTTCATGCGGTCTTGGGACCGTGTGAGTCCATGCGGTCTTAGGACCGGTTGGCTTCATGTGGTCTTGAGACCGGTTGGCTTCATGCGGTCTTGAGACCGGTTGGCTTCATGCGGTCTTGAGACCGATTGGCTTCATGCGGTCTTGAGACCGGTTGGCTTCATGTGGTCTTGAGACCGTATGACTCCATGCGGTCTTGGGACCGCTTGAGTCTTTTGTGATTTTTTGTGTCTTTTTCTGTAAGTAAAACGGAGAAAAGTTAATCTAGCAGTATGTTTGCAATAAAAGAGAATAGTTAGAGATTTTGTCTACTTTATCTGAGAAAGAGTGTGGAAAACTGAAGAATATTACTAAGATAACATCACAAAATTGGAGGTTATCATTAGGTAAACAAACCCTAAAAGCACTCTTCTACTCATAAAAACCCTAATTACTCAAATTATCCAAATTAAGGGTCTTTATCCACAAGTCATGTTCAAGAATATCATTTTCATGCCTTCTTGATTGATTTTCATATTTAAATCCTTTAAACCTTATAAATATCAAAATTAGGGTTTCTAAGTCCATTAACGCACTTTTATAATTATGGAACCATAATTAAGAAAATTATGAACAAATATCATCCAATTGGATATAATTCACCCTTTTTATGTCAAAAGGCTAAAATTTGCTCATAATACTCAGGTAACATCATTAGATCCATAAATCTTCAAAACTTAGGTTTCCAAATTAATTAAAACAATTAAAGATAGAATCTTTACACACTTTTTGTGTAACAGGCATATTTAGTGCCTCAAATTGATTTTTAATGGATTCTACATATTTTTCTAAGATAAAATCATATATATCATGTCTTGATCTGAGCTACCAATATTCTTCTAGAATTATTTCTAGAATTATTTTTCTTGGGCCAATACGGGCTTGACACATCATCAACTATGCTTTCTTATTTGCTAGGATGACTCAGGTGTGGAAAGACACGTGTACCCTTGTATCTTGAAAATGCTTGTAGTGGAAATTTAGCCATTATACTCAAATTCTCCCTCAATCCCTCGTAGGGCTTCACGCTATCGCTCGAGGGAGTTTCACACACGCGTTGTCATGCCTCTCCTGGACGAGGGAGGGTTGTGCAAGGGAACCTCCTCTTCCACCACACACACATCTCCAGGTGGTGTCATTCTCCTTTGACCATCTTGCCCAACACTTTTGGGCCATCCAAGGTGGTCGGAACTTGTTCCTGCGGCCGTGAATCACTAACAACAAACATGTTGTAGCTCCTTCTAAGAAGGTGGCCGCTGATGCCCACACATAGAAGGAAAGTGCTTGCACCCCTCTACGTGATGATTGGGGTAATGAGAAGGATGGACAAGACCCACCCATGCTCATCCATGGTCGAAGGCCATGCTACAACCTACTATGACCAGGTCGTAGGTTTGTTGAGGATAGATTCATGCTGAAAGAATTGGGAAGTCTGAGGTACAATAACTCCTCTACTCATCTCCATCCTAAGAGTTGTTGTGGACCTTCCTTTCTTCCTCTGACAATATTCCCTACTCTGCCAACCCCTGTCACCATGCCCTCTTCTCTTTTCACCAGGTTATGACGTCCCTAGTTTCATGTTCTAACTACTATCAGGAGAAGAGACAAGCCACCATTGGATGCATTTCTTAGAGGGATGGCATCTCTTGTGTTGTTGTGTGTATCTCATTCATCCACCCAATGTCAAGATATAACTCCATTTATAGGTCATACGTGGGAACCCTATGGTTGAAAAGGATACAATGAAGAGGAAATTAGAGAGAGGTAGGAAGTTTCCTTTCTCATTGACACATACAACCGTGATGGTCTCATGGGAATACTAGTTTCCTTTATTGTATAACCATAGGTGTGGCAAAGAGTTGTGGGTCTCAATATAGAAAAGGTTTCTATTCACATTACACCCCTCCTTCTCATTTCCTTTACCCCATTTTCCCTTGTGTACTACATTAACACATTACCATCTTTACATGGTGATCAAAATGATGTCTTTTTTTATACAACAAATTCATTACCAACTAGAAAGGAAACATTCCTTTATAAAACTCTTTCTTTATTTTCTTATTTCTTTATCTTGTATTTTTTTCTATTAGAAACCATGGGACAATGAAAACTAATAAATTGTGACCCTCCATGCCAAATTCCATAGAATTATACATAATTATCTTAAGAACATTTATTTATTATCTATTTCTTTTGCTCTTTTCTTATTATGGAATCTCTTATCTCCTTTTCCTTTTATTAATTATTGGAATAATAAAATAGGATAAACCACGAAATCATGCATCCAAAGGAAACTTTGCAAAAGAATCCATTCTTTAAAAACAAACCATACAATTTTCCATTCAAATTCCTTTTATTTGCCAATTTGGATTTCAATCAATACAAGAAAAATTGAGGTTATAACATCCTTCCCCTCTTATAGGAATTTTTCCCTCAAAATTCAACCAATTAAGAAAACAAATCGGGGTAAGACTTTTCCATGTCCATATTCTACTCCCATGTGGATCCGTCCTCTCCATGGTGCTTCCAAAGAACCATTACTATCTCTATCTTTTTACTGCTAAGCTCTTTCACCTTTGTATCCAGTACCCTCACTGGTGACTCAGGGTATGTCATCCTCCCTTGTAGTTCAATAGGTTCAATACTCAACTCCTGGCTCGAGTCCTTCACATAGCGCTTTAGATTGGACACATGGAACACATCATGCATCATACTATACTGAGGGGTAAGGCTAAATGATAATTAGCTTCCCCAATCCGTTCCAAAATCTTAAATGGACACACGTATTAAGGATACAACTTAGAGGGGTCGGATTTTCAGAAACATGTGTTCACCCATAGTGAAGTGCTAGTCAGTCCACTTAGCATCACCATATGACTTATTTTGATCTTGGGCTCTCTTCAGCCTTTGCTGGATCAAAGTGACTTTATCATCATATGAATGTAGTTCCTCTAACCCCAACAGGATGATCTCACTGACATCATCCTAGTCTCATTGGTGACTGACACGACCTCCCATAGAGAGCTTCATATAGAGGCATCCCGATAATGGCCTTGTAGCTATTATTGTAAGCAATCTCATCTAAGGGTAAGTATTGCTCCCATGATCCACCCCAATCAAGCACACATGCTCTCAATAGATCCTCTAAAGTCTAGATCATCCTTTCTGACTATCCATCAGTATAGGGGTGATAAGTATTGCTAAATTTTAGTATAGTACAAAGTTCTTCATGCACTTGCTTCCATAATTTGGAAGTGAACTTAGGATCATGATTAGAAATAATCAAACTCAGAATACTGTGTAGTCAAACTATCTCTCTAATATATAGTTAAGCTAGGTCTGTCACCTTAGAAGTGATCTTTAAGGTGAGGAAAAGCACTGATTTGGTTAGGTGGTTCACCACAACCCATATTGCATCCTGACCTCTTGTTGTTTTCATGGGACCCACCACAAAATCCATAATGTTCTGGTCCCTTTTCCTCTTACCAATCTTAGTTGGTTGTAGTAACCCACTGGGTCATTGGTGTTCATCCTTTCACCATATGGCACATGAGACAATTGTTCACATACGTTTCTATGTCTCTATTCATTCCAGGCCACCAAAAGTATCGCTGCAAGTCGTTAAACATCTTGGTAGTACTGGGGTGTACTGTATAGTTAGAACTATGAGCTTCTTGCAAGATATGATTCTTCAAGGGAGAATCTTTAGGAACACAAATATGACTCTTGTAGAGGATTCCACCACTACTCCCACTGAGAGATGTGTCTGATGTTTCACTAACAAACCTTTCATCTTATTAAGCTTTGGGCTGTCTAATTGGGCAACTACGAACTTTGTCAATAAGTTCGATTTTATCTGAATGTTGGTCACACGGATACAGTATTCAAATGGTTGTAGAGTCCACCTAACATACTCTTCCAGTTCTCTCCACTGGCTAGATAAGATAGCTACACACCTAAGCTGTTTCTAGCTAAGGGTATTTGTTATTACATTAGTCTTCCCAGGGTGATAGGTGATTCATCGTTTTCTCAAGTTTAGGTCCTTCTGAGTCAAGAGGCACTTAAAGCTCTTGCATCCATTATTTTGGTCACCAGGTTCAATCTTAACCTATAGAATTCAAACTACACTTGATAATTATATTCTCATTTGAAATTTCAATTTGGTGATTACCTTTGTTCATTTGTTTGAAATCTTCTCATAAGGTGTGGTAATTCCTCCAATCCTCAATTATCATAAATAGATTTCAACTTAAGTATTTATTCCTCATATCACTTCAATTCCTAGTATGGCATGCAAATGTCCCATCTCTCACACTCATAACATGATGAAATAAGCATTTGGTTGCAGTTCATATACAAAGCTCATCTCGTTCGAAGAGTAGAGATGGTGCATCACACATTACCATTTTATTTTAAAAACTAGGTTGAATCATTATCCTCATACTATCATTCTATGCATAATTGTAGAAAAAACATTCCACATAACCTTATAGTCTTATCATAACTCCTATTTACTATCCTTTGTCATTTCCTCATGTTTTCAAGGGTGCTGATACTTTTGGGGTGATCGTACCCTTATGCATCTAGGGAGTTCCTTTTACATTTACCCCTCAGGACCCATGAACGCATGAAGGTGGCCAACCCTGTAACCCACGAGCCTTGGGAAAACATAGTCGTTACCTCCCCACCCTATGGTCTTGTGCATTCAGGGAACAATCAACTCCTACTCGCATCGGTCTCATCCCTACTTGACCTTAGGATTGACTTAGGGTTCTACTATTGCTTTATTTTAACTAGTCACACATTTTACTTGGGTTTCCTTTAGCACTATCTTAGCACATTATATACTTTACAACTCTTCCACCTGATTTTCCTTCAACTATTAGGGCACACACAAATTTTTTTCTTCTATCCCTTCATTGTGCTCATGGTGACCTACCCATTTGGTCCTGCTCCTGTTCTATTGGTCACTCCATGGTGCCTTCTCTTCATGTCCCTGATATGGTTCATATGGGTACAAAAAATCATACTCATATTACGTGCTTCTACATTTAATGCCCTTAATCTATCCAGATCTTTAATTGACCTTTAATGTGATCTCAATTCTTCATTTATGAACTCATTCCTTCAAGAAGGGTCCTTTACTAGGATAGGGTAAAAATATTACTTGGCAGTGCCAAGGTTCACACTATACATGCAAAGACAAAGTTATATTATTACTAGAGAACATGTCCCTTTAGTACATTTCCTATTTACAGTTCCTCATTTTAGGATGCATTCCTCATTACATGTTCATCCCGAAGTTAGCTAGTAACTTTCCTTTATCGTATTTCATGCAGGTGGCTAATTAATTGCAAGTAGAGAACTTATTAGACTATTTCTAAGTTTTCCATTATGTCGTATCCATTCCTCATCTCTCAACATTCGACCAGGTTCATACATACATATGCCAGCATGTAGTGCTAGACCAACTGGTGTGAGTGTCTCGTCAAACATATATCATAGTCCAAGTGGGGTTTCTTTTAACCCAAACTTGAGGGAGGTGCCATGTTTTTTCTCTATGAACTCACTCAATCTTGTAGGTTTTATATGCACCAGATTCCACCACTTCCCCTCTTTGGTCTAAGAACCTCGGGTTTACCTCCTTAGCATGGGTCATCTAAACTGCATGACTTAGCTGCTCAAGCACGTACCAAACCAAAACATGACATGGTCTTTTCTTCCCAAATTTCTCTTCCACGTAAACAACCCTTAGAGTCCTACACAAGGGCTACCAATCTGAGTCTAACACTTCACATCATATTACCATTCCTCACCTCTCCAGGATCTTGGGACTCACTTTCCCTCACCTAGATGGTAGGTGCTCATATCATCTACATATATATATAAGAAGCCTCCTTCTCTGTCTCTAGGGTATGGTCCTTTCAAGGACATTTAGGGTACAAAAAGCCTCTAGGGATCATGAACATAGTAACTCCACTCATCCACTCAGGGTAGTCTAGGTTAAGACATATCACACAAATATCTCTTATAATTCCCCATGTCTTGGAGCCTAGGTTCCCAACCTTCTCATTCCAGATCCTACACTCTCAAGAATCAACCCTATCACTTGTCTTAACACTAGAGATTCCTTTTTTGTAGAAGAGTTTGAGGCCCCTGTCGATTTACATCCTATCTTTACTCAATTCAAAAGGAGCACATATAGTTCCATACTCTAATCCTATGGAAAACCCTCAATCCTAATGAGGTCACCATAAACTATATCATCTCTTTATGTGATACTAAACTCCTCATACATTTCATCCAGTATGCCTACCTCATAATCCAACAAGCATTAACCCTTCTCGCTTAGAACTAATCCTTGTTACCAGCCTCGATGTCACTTACTTTCATGTATATGCATGCCTATATCCTACTCATATCTAAGTGGGAACACACTCATTAGGGTTCCTACATGGAGGAGTTTAAACTTGTTGGTTACAACTTACCCTTCGATTTAGGGTGATATCTCACTCTTAGATCTTTTCTCCTTTTTAGTGACGACCCACCCTAGGTCGGGTCACCCAAAACCAAAAGTTTGCACTAGGGATCATGCAACCACCTATTGTCTATGTTTCACTTGTATATCCAAGTCCTTCACATGTATCATGTTGGATGTAGGGCCCTAGAGAGGGGTGAATAGAACTTCAAAAATTCTCACAAGATAGATTAGACCTCCAAATTATATCAAATTAAAACCAATAGCTTATGTGCAATTTGAAGTCCTAACTAACAAGCTTATCAAGGATGAGAGGAATTGATAGAAAGCATTTGACAAGGTCATGTAGAGTAGTTCCATTCTCCAAACTAGGAGAGAGTCAGTCCACAACCTAGAGAGGTCAGCCTCTAGGACTTTGCAAGTGATTTTCTGTATATATTCACCAATAAGAGTTACAACACAAGAACACCAAAGGACTTACCTATCCAAGCACCAAGAGTCTTCTACCTTACCAAGGACTTACCCACTTTGCCAAGAGTCTTCATCCTTATCCAATGTCTTACCTACTCTTGCACAAGTCTTCCGCCTTCATGGATTTACCCACTCTTCTTGGATCTTCAACCGTTTCTTTCTCCTTCACCTAGAGAAGATCTTCACCTCTTCTTCAACTTTGAAGAAGAACAGCAACAACTCCACCTTCACTTAGAGTAGCTTGCTTCACCTTTGCTTAATGGAGGAAAGGGGTAGGGAAGATGGAATGGATGAGAGATTTACAAGAACAAGGAAATATCTCTCTTACAACTGGCCTATCTCACTCATAATCATGAAATGAAGTGTAAACTAGAGAGAGAAAGGTGCTCCAGGAGTTGCAACACACTCAACTATAACAAGGACTTAGAATAGCATGAATGAGCAAACTTGTAATGAACTCCAAGGGTTCCTATTTATAGCTGGGGGTGTTCCCTTGAGTGTGGGATCACTTAGGGTCAAAATATAGACATTTTACAAGATGCAACAAATCTATTTTCTACCAAAACAACCCACCAACGGTTATAATCACTTTTTCTATGTTTTCCGTATAGTACATTTGGTCGATTTTCAACAAAGGTAGCTCGACCGATCCACTAAATGACAAAGTCAGTTTTCAAACTATCAATCGAGTTTGTTCTGGGAAACTTGACCGATGAGGTAAAATCATGTTTGCTCAGTGAGTCGATCAGTCGAGTTCTATGAGTTTACAACTCATACGATGGGTCATCTTTAGAAAATCCATCACATGATCAGTTGAGTTTCCAACTCGACCGATGAAGAGCCTTTGACAAATCTTCTAAATTGACATTTGAGTGTTTAAACTATGGAATTAAGTGTCCCTAATTTTTTCTCATATTAGTTACAAGTCATATCATAAATACAAGTGATTACAAAAATCATCTAAGGTCATTTGGAGTGATTTCCCAAAATGCACACTTGCGTAGCATTTGACTTGATCTTGAACAAGCTAGGGCTTGTATAATTTGATACTTTTCATGTACCTCAAGCCTAAAATCAAACTTGAACAAACATATTAGATACATAGGAATGAAATGGTTAAGTCATTATCAAAATATGGGCAATGTATAACTCTAAAGTCAACATTCTCCCCCTTTTTGACAATGACAAATCATTCCTCAATCATATTGAAAAGGATATTGAAGTTATACCTTTGCCTTGTGAATTGTAAGGGGATTCAAGATTTAAACAATGTGAATTGCTCCCCCTCAATCTATGGTTACTCTAACCTACATGGTTAGTCTATATACACAAATAAACATGACATATATATACTATATGGTCCTTTAGCAAGTCACATGATAAAGCATATAATGAATAAGAAAAGGATCACATAGGCAGTAAAAACAATATGGTTGAGCTTCAAAACATTGAATTCTCTCCCCCTTTTGACATTATAAAAAAGGAAGGGGGTTAGAAGAGCATAGAAATGGGTCTTCTCCAAGCACAACCAAACATGCATCCATAACATGCAAACTCAAAGCATACACCAAACAAAGACGAGACAAACAAACAATCCAAGTCATAACCAAAATATGGTAAAAAATGGCACCAACTCATGAGATATAGTAAATCAAAGAGTAAGTGAATAAAGAATTAAGATTACAACCCAGAAAATAAGTTCTTAGAAAATAGATACAAGCCAAAATGATGAAAGCTAGATGATAAAATAGTATAGCTCAGAACATGTGCCCAGATGTTTCTAATACAAAATTGCCTAGAAAGATATACATGATAAAAAACTAGACTAAAAACTAGAACAACTAAACATCTAAGCTATCTATGTCCACAACATTGTCATCATCACCATTAGAATCGTCAGGCTTGTAGTCATCATCTCTGTGAGAAGGTGTAGTAGAGAGAACAACATTGCCTTCATCACCGAAAATAGTAGCAAAGCCGTCAAATCCATCATCATCAGATGCCTCACCATCATCCTCATCATCATCATCAACCTCCTTGTCAGCAACAACCTCCTCATCATCCTAGTCTGGCATCTCCTCATCTGCAAATGAACAAAAACCTCAACCGGGCCAACTTGCATTTTGCTCATCCCAAGACATACCAAGAGGATGAAGCTCATTGTCCTATGGGAAGGAAGGAGCAGACCTACCGAGGCTTGCAATAAGAGTGGCTAAAGGGCCAGCAGTCAGAGGCAACACACCAGGGGTAGATCCACCAAAAGCAGAGGGTGTAGCAGTAGAAGGTGTAGGTGGAGGGGCAAGGTAAAAGTGATCATAAGCATATGATCATAATCACCTCCTAGGAAAGGCTGGTAGGCAGGGTAGGGATGTGCACATGATATGTTAATGTTTGACGTGATGGAACATAGGTGCTGATGAAGGTGCCCCAGAACTTGAAGGTTGTATTCCTATTGATGCATCATGTAGTTCATAAGAGTTTCATTGGATACATGAAATGAGACACAGGTAGGTGGGGTAGGCTGAGGTGGTGGAGGTGCATAGGTAGAGGTAGAGGTAGAGGCACCGGGGGTGGTAGAGGATAGGGTAGACACATACTTCTGAAGAGTGGTCTCATTGGAAACTCCTTTTCAGGCAGGTTTAGAGTGACGTTCGTGGAAAAGAGATTTTCCAATGGCAAGCTAGAATAGACCATAGATCAAGGCTGGGTAGGGTGGGTGACATGGGTATTCTTGCCTGAGTCAAAGTAGGTCATGTGATGAAGAACATATCTTGATCACTTCACTAGGATGTTCTTCAAGTGACAATACATGATCATAGTAGTATTTTCTGCAATCTCAATTTGATTCTTCTTTGAGTGAATATTGCAGTTAACAACTAGGGAAAGGATGCATCTCTTGAGGTCCAAGGCAGAGGAGGGAAGGGTGCACTTCTTCCTATATGGAAATTGAGGCTTATTCAAGAACTTATGAATATTAGGGAGAGTAAGATCATATTGCTTGTAGAAGGCCTCAAGCTCAACAAAGTCAAAGTAATTTGGGTAGTCCTTACGCCAGGTGTCAATCACTTTGGTACCTGAAAAGAAGATGTTTAGGGTTCCTCAAAGACTTGAAATTTCTTCCCAACTATCAAGGGTGTGAGGACGACTTGAGTATCAGGCGGGAGTATGAGGGTGTCATAATTACAACACAAGTTAGCATAGAATTTGTGAACCATTTTTCTTCTTGTGATGAAATTGTTATAGAATGCACATTCAACACCCAAGGCAGAGAGATGGTTATCATAAAGAAACTCTGTTACTTGATCTATGACCTTTTGTCTTCATGGTCTAGGCTAAAAAAGGGAACGAAAAGGGAAATGATTTCGAGGAAGGATCTCCTTATACCTATTTAGAGCCTCATTTGAGACAAAGAAAGTGTCATCAAATGAAATCAAGTGGGAGTAGGATGAAGATGGAGGTGCATTAACTGGGGTGGCCCTCTTCCTCCTATTAGATGCCATAGAGACAAAAAGCAGAGGAAGGAGAGAGCACAAGATAAAAACTCACCACCAAAACTCATCCACAGACCTAGGTTAGGAAGGGGGAAGGTCAAGAGAGGTCAAGCTAGGTCGATCTAGAGCTAGGGAAAGGAAGGTTAGGGATAGGGTAGAAAGCTTAGGGGAGCTCGAGGTTGGACCAGTCGACTTTTCTCTACTTAAGAGGGAGAATAGTCGGCCGAACCCATCTTAAGTTTTCTCCAGCCCAACCATCGGTCGAGTTCTGTGAACTCGCGAACGTAACCGATAGGCTCTTTGGAAAAGCTCTCAGCCTCCGATCAGTCAAGTTGGCAACTCGACCGATGGTCAACCTGACCTAAACTTAGAAATCCTAGTTTATAGCCATGAGAGTGCTAATTAAATTTATTTTTCAAGTCCATTATGTATTTTGAACATACTTAGGCACATACTTCATTGGGTACTATTTTGTGGTAAAACATGCGTTTGCAAAAAATACCCAAAAATAAGAGAGAAAAAGGAAAAGGAACACGAAAAATAGATTTTTAGCATATTAGTAAGCATAGGTGATCAAAATAAAGGTGAAACATATAGGATAGATGACAACTAGCAAGAAAGCATATCAAATTCATTCAAAGTAGTTATGAGCAGTTTGGATCTAATAAAGTTAAATTTCTCTCTAGCTAGAGGTTTAGTGAAAATGTCTGCCAACTGATTTTTCATTTCCACATTCATTATATAAATATCCTTCTTGGCAATGTGGTCATGGAGAAAGTGATGGAAACCCTCTATATGTTTAGCTCTACTATACATGATAGGGTTATATGACAAGTTAATTACACTAGTATTATCACAATAGATAGGAGAAGCATCAAAATGAATGTTAAAGTCTTGGAGCATTTGCTTCATCGATAGGACCTAAGAACAAAAACTCTCGATTGCAATGTATTCAGCCTCGGTGATTGATAATTCCACTGTTCTCTTTTTCTTGAAAAACCAAGACACCAAGTATGGTCCTAGGAGAAAACAAGTGCCACTTTTACACTTTCTATCAATCAAGAACCCTGCATAATCCACATCACTATAAGAAGTAAGAGTAAAGTCCCTTGACTTGGGATACCATAGTACAAAATTTTGGGTTTTGTCTAAGTACCTTAAAATCCACTTAGCATCTATAAGATGTGACTTCCTAGGGTTTGATTGAAAGCGAGCACACAAGCCAACACTAAACATTATATCAGGTCTAGAGGCAGTTAAGTAAAGTAAACTTCAAATCATGCCTCTATAGAGCTTCTCATCTACCTTCTCACCTTCTTCATTTTGTCAAATTTTACGGTATTTGACATGGGTGTGTCCATTGACTTGGTGTTCTCCATCCCAAAGCATTTGAGTAGTTCACTTGTATACTTGCCTTGGTTGATGAAGTTCCCATATTTTATTTGATTGATTTGAAAGCTGAGGAAGAACATGAGTTCACCCATCATACTCATTTTGAATTCACTCTGCATAAGATCACTAAATTCTTTACAAAGCTCAAGGTTAGTTCTGCCAAAAATGATATCATCAACATATAGTTGAATGATAAGAAAATTGTTAGAAGTGTGCTTCAGAAATAAGGTAGAATCCACTTTGCCCATGATATGCCCATGATCTAACAAAAAGTTCTTTAATTTATCATACCAAGCTCTAGATGCTTGTTTGAGTCCATAGAGAGCTTTTTGTAACAATTAAACATGGTTAGGTAAACTATCATGTTCAAATCCTGGAGGTTGTGCAACATACACTTTCTCCTCAATTGTACCATTCAAAAATACACTTTTAACATGCATTTGATACATAAGAAAGTTTTTTATAACTAGCAAAGGCAAGAAACATACGAATGGACTCAAGTCTAGCTATAGGTGCATATATTTCATCAAAATCTATACCTTCCTATTGATTGTAGCCTTGAGCCACTAACCTTGCTTTGTTCCTTACCAATTTGCCACTTTCATCAAGCTTGTTGTGGTAGAACCATTTGGTGCCAATGATCTTTCTATCACTTGGTCTTGGCACAAGGGTCCAAATTTTGTTGTTTTCAAATTGCTCTAATGCTTCTTGCATAGCTAGGATCCACTCAACATCCCCAAGAGCTTTCTTGACATTCTTTGGCTGGAGTTGTGAGATGAGGGCGTTGTTGGATTGTTCTTTGTTGAATGAAGCCCGCATCTTTACTCTTTCAAATGGATCACCTAAAATTAGCTCCTTTGGATGATTCTTTGCAAACTGGGGGGTTGGATCCTTCTTCTCATCATCTTTCTCTTCTTCTTGAGTGGCCACCTCTTTTCCCTTTTGGGTGATGTTGAGATCCTTTAGAATAGGAATCACTTCACCTACATCATCATCATTTGGAACAATATCTTTGGGAATAGTGGGGTTAGTCTCAATAAAATTAATATTTATAGTTTCTTCTATGTTAGCAAGATCAATATTAAAAACTCTATAAGCCTTGCTAGTAGTGCTATAGCCAAGAAAGAAAGCCTTGTAAGATTTTAGATCAAACTTGTCGAGAGAATATTTTGTATTCAAAACAAAACAAGGACATCTAAAAACATAAAAATGCTCAATAGAAGGCTTACTACCACACCATAGCTCATAGGGGTTTTTCTTCAAAGAGTGATGTGTAAAAACCCAGTTTTGCACAAAACATGAGGTACTAACAACTTCATCCCAAAACTTCTTTGGAGTATCATACTCTAGAAGCATGGTCCTAGCCATCTTCTGTAAAGACCTATTCTTCCTATCTACAACCCCATTTTATGGAAGTGTTCAAGGTGAAGAGAATTTGTGTGCATAACCAAATTCTTGTCAAAAACATTCAAAAAGCTCATTTTCAAATTCTCCCCCATGATCACTATGGATGGAGATGATGCGGAAAGAAGCTTCATTCTCAACTCATTTACATAAGCTCCACAAAACATCAAGTGTGTCACTCTTAGAAACGAGAAAGAAGGTCCAAGTATATCTAGGGAAATAATCAATAATAACAAGGCAATACTTGGAACCACAAAGCGATTGAGTTCTTATTTGGTCCAAAAAGATCAATGTGAAGAAGCTCAAGAGCTCTCTTGGTAATAAGGACTCCTTTGGATTTGAAGGAGGACTTGGTTTGATTTCCTTGGGTACAAGGTCAACATTCCTCATCCTTTTCAAAATCCAATTTGGGAAGTCCCTTGACCATGTCCTTTTTGCTCAACTTCTTCAACTGATGTATATTTACATGACCAAGATGATGGTGCCAAAGAGAAATATCATTCAAGTTGACTACTAGGCATCTAACAACAATAGGCTTAACAGATTCGAGAACAATAACATATAGATTACCACTTCTAGTTCCATTATATATAACTTGGTAAGTGAGGGAATCTAGAATCAAGCATTCAAAGGAAGTAAATAACACAAGGTAACCATTGTCACATAATTAACTAACACTAATTAAATTTTGATGTAGGTCATCTACAAAAATAACATTCTTGATACACAAGGATTCACCTACATCACCCTCACCTTTGCCTTTACCTTTCTTATTGTCCCCAAAGGTGACCGAACCTCCTTTCTTTTTGGTGAAGTTGTTGAAATGGCTTATATCACATGTCATTTGCTTAGTACAGACACTATCAAAAATCCATCTTCCTTTTTCCTACAAGAAATGAGAATGTCGATTCCCAACTCAAACTTTGGGATCTGGAGTAAGCTTGGGGACCTATTTCATCTTTGGGTTGGTACCCTTAGGCTTGTAAGGACAATAAGTAGAGTAATGATCATCAAACTTGCAGTAAAAAAAAAACATAGGATTCTTAGTGCCGAAAGATTCTCCTACAAAGAAAGAGGTCCCCTTGCTCTTTTTCCTACCTTTATCTTTGCTATTGCCCTTTGGTTCTCCCCTACAAATCCCAAACAACTAGTACCACTTTGTTTGGTAGAATGGTCAATGATTTCATTTAGGGAGTTATTCCCTTCGAGGAACGTCTATAGGGATGCACTTAATCAATGGTTATAATAATTTAGAGAAATAATAGTAGAAGATAAGCTAGCTATGTCATCCCTAGAATGAACAAGATGGGCCTCAAGATAGAGGGATTTATTTAAATATGAATCCTTCTCAAGGGAAATGGAGGCAACAACAATACTAGGCAATATAGGTCTAGATGATAAATCATTCACTTGACCAAGCAACCTAGAATTTACATATTATAGCATTTGGATATTCTTTAAGATGGACACCTCTCTCATCTCCACGAGCATCAATAAGAAGCTTAAATTTATCATTTTCAGTTTAATCATTTCAAGCTCTTTTAGGCAATTTTGGCTTTCTTCCTTAAGATTTTCAATGTTCTTAAGGTAGATATCATTCTCAATTTCAACTCCATTGTATTGGAGCTCATGATCATGGTATTTCCCTTGCAAGTTATCAATACTCCCAAGATGAGTTTTCTCATTCATAGCAAGAATTTCAAGTTTAACATATAAATCATCAATGATTTTTCCTAACCATTTTCTTTTAGATTTACATTTAGAAAAAGATGAACGGGTAGAAATAATCATGTCAATGATAGATTCCTTAGATAACTCATGCAAGCTTACCTCACTTACCTCACCAATTTCTTCACTATTAGAGGCCATGAGTGCAAGGTGGCACTCTCCATGTTCTTTGGAGCTTGAGCTGCTTAAAGATGAAGCTTCCCAAGCTACATTCTTGTATCTCTTCTCCTTCTTGTCCTTCCTCTTGTACTTGCTCTCTTTCTTGTTCTCCTCTTCCTTATTTGAGCTGCCCTTGTGGTGTGACTTTCTTGACTTGGGACATTCGCTTGTGTAGTGCCCCTTTTGTACACATTTGTAGCATCTAGGAGTAGAGGAGGAGGAGGAGGCTTGCTTTCCCTTGAAGTGTTTTCCCTTGATGTAGTTGGCTTCATGCTCACTTGGGCCATCATATTCACTAGAGAAGGAAGGATAAGTTCAGAAAGCAAGTTTTTTTTGAAGGATGACCACCTCCCCTTGTGCTTTGAATGCACTTTCTTTGATCTTCTTGGCTTCCTTCTCTTCTTGCTTGGCTTCTTCTTCTTGTTTATCAAGCCTTGGCTCATGGGCTTGAAGGTTGCCAATGAGCTCTTTGGTTGGGATGTCACCAAGGCTTCTCACCTCTTCAATGGAAGTGACCTTTGACACCAACTCTTTGGTATAGTCCTCAAGATCTTGGAGTTGATTACACCTCTATCCAAAGTGTTGCCCAATGTAGCCAGCCCATTGATGATGACATTGAGTCTTGAGTACATCTCCACAATCCCTTCTTTCTTGGCCATCTTGAAGTTCTCTAGAAGGCTACTGAACATGTAGATCTTGACATCCTTGATTTTCTTTGTGCCTTCATAGGTGATTCACAATTTGTCCCAAATCTCATAGGAGGTGTCCCAAGATGAGATCCGATTGAACTCCGTTGGGGTAAGGGCTTCATAAAGGATGCTTATGGATTTGGCATTGAGTTGGGCTTCTTTATATACAACTTTACTCCATGTTGCAACAGATATGGTTGGATCCTTGTAAGGTGTGACCATCACCTTCCACATGTCAAAGTTGATGCCTTGAATGTAGAATTTCATATGCCTCTTCTAATAGAGGAAGTTGGTGCCAACAAATACGGAGGACGCATGGAGAAGCCTCCCTCTAGGTTGAGAGAACCAAGTAGGTTGTCACCCATCTTCTCATCTTGTGGGAGATTGTTGGAGAAGATCCTTGGCTCTGATACCACTTGTTGGATCTAGGGCTCTAGAGGGGTGTTGAATAGAGCTTCAAAAACTCTCACAATATATATTAGACCTTCAAATTATATCAAATTAAAACCAATAGCTTAAGTGCAATTTGAAGTCCTAACTAACAAGCATAGAAAGAATGAGCAGAATTGACAGCAAGCACTTGATAAGGTCATGTGAAGTGTTCCACTCTCCAAACTAGGAGAGAGTCAGTCCACTACCTGGAGAGGTCTAGGACTTTGCAAGTGCTTTTCTCTATATATTCACCAATAAGAGTTACAACACAAGACCACCAAAGGACTTACAAATCCAAGAACCAAGAGTCTTCCACCTTACCAAGGACTTACCCACTTTGTCAAGAGTCTTCAGCCTTCTCCAAGGTCTTACCTACTCTTGCACAAGTCTTCGCCCTTCAAGGATTTACCCACTCTTCTTGGATATTCAACCTTTGCCTTCTTCTTCACCTAGAGAAGATATTCACTCAGAGTAGCTTGCTTCACCTTTGCTTAATGGAGGTAAGGGGTAGGGATGATGGAATGGATGAGAGCTTTACAAGCACAAGGAAGTAGCTCTCTTACAACTGTCCTATCTCACTCATAATCATGAAATGAAGTGTAAACTAGAGACAGGAAGGGGCTCAAGGAGTTGCAACACATTCAACTATAGTAAGGACTTATAATAGCATGAATGAGAAAACTTGAAATGAACTCCAAGGGGTCCTATTTATAGCTCGGCGTGTTCCCTTTAGTGTGGGGTCACTTAGGGTCAAAATATAGCCATTTTCTAAGATGCAACAGATCTATTTTCTTATAAAACAACTCACCAAAGGTTATAATCATTTTTCCTACATTTTCTGTATAGTATATTAAGTCTAGTTTCAATATAGGTAACTCGACTAATCCGCTAAATGACAAATCCAATTTTCAAACTATCAGTCAAGTTTGTTTTGGGAAACTTGACCAATGAGCTAAAACTAGGCTAGCTCAGTGAGTTGGTCAGTAGAGTTATGTGAGTGTACATGTGACGACACCCACCATCATTTAAGATAACAAGTGTCATTAACAATAATAAAACATGCGGAAGCAAATCAGTTGCAGCGGATTAGCAAAAATCAATGAAAATTAAAACCATTTATCAAGAGATCCATTCATAGGAAAACTCTTTCATTTAGAACCAAAGTAAAACATTACATCCTGGTTCATATATATACATATCATGCCTCTTTGCACAAAATCTCAGATCGGAGAATCAAAACACTAACTCCTAGGACCTGAGAGTACAGAGATGACTCATAGGACTATCTACACAAAACCAGACAGCCAATGTCTCCACCTGTTGGATCACTGCTGTCCCTATGACTGCTGCTGCTGTTGCTCACCCACTGAAAGGTTTCTTCCTCTTCTTCGGCGATTACCTAAAAATTTGATCCCACGGGGGTGAGACAATTATAAAAATTGTCCCAGCGAGAGATATAACTCTCCGCCAGAAACATTGTTATTGCCGATAATAGAATAACACTGAGCAGTAGAATTATATTTACTCAACAGTAGGTAAATCATTGAATAAGATATGCAGAGCAGTAATCTATGTAATCATTTCAATTATAACTTGATTAACCAGCAAGTCATTCATTTAAGAAGGAATATGAAGAACATGTATATCATTTATCCAACTATGATATAATAGACCATGTATCATCAACCATTGATTCTCGCAATTCAACCCTAAGCAAATATGCTACACGGCTGATTACATTTTACAATCATACTTATGCCCTGAGGAGATGAGGTATACCACTCATACTCCAACTGACCACAGTTACGTAAAGCATCGGTACCACACATAGGTCAATGGAAGAGCCGGATTCCCATGACCTCAACTATCTCGGTCAGTACGAGATAACATGCAGGACATCTTGTGTCTCTGCTAGATAGCTTTCTAGGGTATACTGGCAACATCGTTATTAGAGTTATAGCCCATAGCATATACTCTCTTCAGGATATGGCCCGTAGCCAATGCCCGGTATTATTTTGTGGAGTCATGGCCCGTAGCTATGCTCTTATTGGGGTATGGTCCGTAACCAATCCCGTTCATAGGACATAGCCCGTAGCAATGCCTATGGGGCATAAGGATATAATTGCCCAATTACCCCCACATATTCAAAAATATGCGTTCCGAGTAAACTCGTTTCACCATTCAGCTAATTCTGACGCTGATGGATCTGTGATCAGGGCAACTACATTATGTGGTATCACTTGATTAATTAAGTACATTATCATATTCTTTTAGCATCAGCCAAGTTTCCAAACATAACTTAATAAGACAAATGCTATAAGGAAAACGTGTACTATTTCCATTAATCACTTCTCAGTCTTTATAAGACATGGGGATCTCAGTCCCTCATTTCAATACTGGGAATTTTCATTCCTTTGCAACTCAATGCCATAATCATATGGTTCTGGGTATTCAAACCCTTAGCTCATCATTGAGCATTATTACCACTTTTTCAGGTAATTATCACCTTCAAGTCACCTGACCAAGGTAAATATGATGCTTATTACATAAACATCTTCTCATGGCACTTAAGGCCCATTACTTCTCGTATTACCTCATACTAGGCAATAAGGTATAGCATGGCACATAAGGCCCAATAAACAATGTCAATACATAAAATGTCATAGCTCATACCTGGCTATGTTCATCATCACATCATACCTGCATGGTTAGTACAGATGATAATACATCAATTTCATATCAGCACCATGCAAAACAATATATAACATCATTATTCAAGGGTAACACCACTATTCCCTTACCAGGGTTAGGGTTTCCCATTTCTCATTAATTCAGACCCTCTTGAGTTAACCAACTTTATCTTGTATTAAGGTATTTCCCCTCTTAATACATTCCATCACAGAATACTCACCCTTTGCATATAATTCATAGGCCACACATTAGAATTGTCCAGCTATCTCACATTATATTGACTTATCTTAGTTTAAGGCATAACTTTATTATAAAGTTGCCTATAAACAATCGCAATGATACACCCTCAACTAGGGTTTCACAAGGATACACCCTCAACCAGGGTTCACAATGATACACCCTCCACTAGGGTTTCACAAGGTTACACCCTCAACCAAGGTTCACAATGATACACCCTCCACTAGGGTTTCATAAGGATACACCCTCAACTAGGGTTTACTAACATCCTAATTAGTGATTTCACATGTAGACAACCTCTTATTAAGGTTATACATTGAATCAGCCTCAATTAGGGTTTACATCATGTATTGGGTCCATGAATTTGTTATGCATTAATGACTAGTACCATTAAAGGTATCTCCCACCTAATCACATTAGGTTTTCAAAAAGGTTTGATCAATTAGACCTTCAATAACAGAGGTATCCAATTGAATTAACCAAATTGAACCACACTCAATTCTAATCAATGGAACTTCAACCAATTGGATCATCAACTCAATCATCATTTGAATCATGGCTCACCCCTCAATTTGGACTTCAATTATGGTCTGATCTCAATGGGATTAGGGTTTATAAACACCAATTAGAGCTTTGAAGTTAATCATCAATCATGCTACTAATTGTGTTTCAATTGATTGCATTGGACCTTCAACCATTGAATTCATGGAACCAATCATCAATTGGACCTATGCTCATACTTCAATTGAGTTTAATAGGTCAACCTTCAACTAATTTGACCCTCAATTGACCCTCAATTGGTCATCAATTAGGGCTTGATTCAATTGAATTAGGGTTTGGAATCGAAGATCCAACAACACTCATCAATGCAAGATTGGTTACTTTGAAACTATTGAACCATTATCCAAATTGGGTATGACCTGACCCCAAACGGTCTTGAGGTCGTTTGTATGACCTCCAAACGGTCTTGAGACCGTTTTCCCATCATATCACTCAAATCCAAGCCATACAATTAAGGTTTGGATCATTGGATTGATCACCAAATCAGCATTGCATTGTATAACAGCTTGGTACCTTTAGACCTTCAAACACCTAACCATACTCAACCCTAGACCTCCAAACGGTCTTGGGTGACCACCAAACGGTCTTGAGACCGTTTGGATGAGCTCCAAACGGTCTTGAGACCGTTTGGCCCATCCAACCTTTGGATTCTAGTGAAAAATTATCATGGATTGGTCTAACGAGTTGATGAACAGATCAGCACTACATTGTAATATGATTAGTACCTTTGGACCTTCAATTGGTCAACTATACTTGACCCCAGACCTCCACACGGTCTTGGGGTGATCCCCAAACGGTCTTGAGACCGTTTGGGTGATCCCCAAATGGTCGTGAAACCGTTTGGGCTAATCAACCCAAAATCTCAACTTAACTCATTGGAATTTCAGCACTGTTTTCAATTAGGGTTTGCCTAATGGAATAGCCTTCAACTCATGATTTCTTGGGCGTTAATCCCTAAAATTCGGTGAGTCATTAGATCACATCATTAGGAACAGTAATCCCAAACGGTCAACGCTTGGTCAACGCACTCAAACGGTCTTGAGACCGTTTGCCCAAAAAGTTCAATTAAATCAGATTGAAAATCAGCACTTAATCCAATTAGGTTTCCCTAATTGATTAGGCTTCAACGCACGATTCCTTTGGAGTTAATCCCTCAAACTTGGAGGGTTATTAAAAAACATAATTATGAACAGGAATACCAAACGGTCAACGCTTGGTCAACCATCTCAAACGGTATTGAAACCGTTTTCTCAACCAGGTCAAGTTAATCAGGTTGAAAATCAGCACATAATTCAATCCGATTGCTTAATTGATTGGCCTTCAACACTCGATTACTTTGGAGTTAATCCCTCCAATTTGGAGGGTTATCAGACTACATAATTAGGAACAAAATTCCCAAACGGTCAACGCTTGGTCAACCATCTCAAATGGTCTTGAAACCGTTTTCTCCCAAATAGTTTCAAACCGTTTGCCCTTAAACGGTTTGCTGAAACCGCATAGCCAATCAAATTAAAACGATTTGGAGTAGCTATCAAAACGGTTTTTCTTGGTAATTTTCTTTGGATAAGCATATAGGATGATGTCATCATCCCATTCCTTCGAACAAGCAAGAACAGCAACCGTTCTTGATGGAAATTGCAGCAAAGAAACAAGAGTGTATCAAATTGAAGAAATCAATCAAGAAAGCATAGAGAATTGATGCAATAGCAATGTTTAAGGGTTTGAGTTATAAAACCCGCATCCAATTGAGCTACAAAGCTCCAAGCTCACGCCATTAATGGTGGATGAAGCTCTTGCAACTCCCCCTAGGCTCGTCCTCAAGCTTTTGATTGCAAAAGTTGGCTAGGGTTGAAGAGGAGATCGAAATAAGAAGGAATCCATAATTTATTTTCGATTTCCACCATGAAATCAAGGAGAACGAAGGTCAAGAGCTTACCCACAGGTTGGGGTTCGTCCTCCTGGTCCTCCCTAGCTTCCTTGGTTGGTTTCCAAGCTAAGAGAAGAAGTGGGGTCGAAATAGCCTTTCATTTATCTAGGAAAAGGCCTTTTTATAAAAATTCAATGAAAGAGAAAATGCATTATTAAAATGCATTTAATTCCAAAATTGGTGCCGCCTCTTCCCCCTCAAATTCTCCTCAAAATCCTTAAGGACGAGGCTATCTTCATTGTCTCTTATTCCTCTCCATTATCCATGATTTAAAGAAAATCAAATTAAGCACCTTAATGCTTATTATATTAATATCCATATGTGAGTGGGTTTTCTTTTCCTTATAATAATGGTGAGTGGAATTTCACCTACTTAGGATATTTTCGTTCCTTATCTTGGCAAAGGAACGTCCATACTTATTCAAAATCAACCCAAAACATTTTGGTTAAAAGCCCTTCAATTATTTTTATTCATTGTTTCCCTAAATCGAATTAGGGTTTTCAATTAGGCATTAATCTTGATTATTTTAATATCAAGATTCTCTCTCCTCCAACTTAATTCAAATGAAGCACCCCTCTCATTTAATTTTCTCTACATGATGCCAAGAAACATTAGGGACCTTGTTGAAGTGGTAATTTGCATATTGAACCCTAGATTTTGGGTAAATTGCACTTTACTCCAAAACTAGGTTTTAATGCACAACATTGTCCAACAAGCTCTATCTTGGTGTCCAGGCTTGTGGAAACCATACTACTACATCATATTCATCCTTATGATGTCTCAACATCAGAGGAACATCTTATCATATGCACTTTGAAATTTAACCTCTCAACTTGGGTAATTTGCACTTTAGTCCAAAACAAGAAATCATTGCTTTAACATTGTTCAAACAGGACCAAAATTGAAACATAAGTTCCTCATGAGCCCTAATTACTTTTCACAGGATAAGTACAAGCATATAATCAACTTTGTTAAGCAAAACTCCTGGGGTTAGAACATAACCCAGGTCAGGGATGTTACAGTACAACTCAACCAATGGGTCATCTTCAGAAAATCCATCATAGGATCGGTCGAGTTTCCAACTCGACCGATGAACAACCAGTGACAAATTTTCTAAATTGACATTTGAGTGAATAAACCATGGCATTAAGTGTCCCTGATTTTTTCTCATCTTAGTTACAGTCATATCATGAATACAAGTGATTACAAAAATTATCTAATGTAATTTGGCATGATTTCCAAAAATGCACGCTTGCATTGCATTTGACTTGAACTTGAACAAGCTTGGACTTGTATAACTTGATCCTTTTCATGTACCTAAAGCCTTAAATCAATCTTAAACTAACATATCAGATAAGTAGGAATGGAATGGTTAAGTAATTATCAAAATATGGGCAATGTATAACTCTCAAGTCAACATATCATGCATGCCTTAACCTACATACTTGCATTCATGGACAAACCAAGGCATCCAACTTATTGGGTTATCTCGTTCTCTATCCACTGCTTAGGGTTTTGGGTTGAGGTTAGGGTTTACAACCTACATCTTAGGTTTCGCAATTCCCATGACCCACTTAGGTTGTTTTCCCTTACCATCCCTAGTCCATCTAGGGTTTACTTTTATAGAGGATAAATCCATCTAACATTTTCTCTTTATCATTATGTCCACTTCTATTATTTGGAGTAGGATGCCTTAATTCCTAACACTCTTAACTCCAAAATTTAGGAGGAGGTGGAGAGAGTGAAAACATTTAGCACTTAAAGTTTGGCCAGTGAAAGAGGGTAAAGAAGGGATGAAAGTAGATGAGAAATCCTAGAGATATCTTATATCGAGTCAAATCCTCATATTTTGGCCAGCTAGTCACACGGACTCCAGGAGTCCTAGTAAATCATCTAGCGAGACAGAGGAAAATCTTGCCATCCCCTAGATCATGATCTTTTTCTAGACACCTCCATCATTTGAAAATTATCTAATAACTCCCTTTGGTCTCTAAAGAATTTGTAAATTTTAATAATTATTAGAGATTATATGGAAAATCCCACTCTAATACCAAATGTAACAACCCTACCCCCTGAAACCCCCAATTAAGGAAGGCTAAGAATCTAGAGTTTTTATCCCAAACAAGATCATATGGTTTTGCAAATAATCAAAAAGTAATTAATAAATTCTACCACTACTAAACTTAATGTAGGATTGTTTTTTCTCTTTTCACATACTTTTCAAAAATAGGATTTTAGAATTTTACCCAAGAAGAGAACTATCTAACTATATTCCTCCAAACATTAATTAGCCTTGTTCTTTTTCAATGTCACCTTTTATTGATTCTCCACTTTCCATTAAGCTTGTAGATGTAACTGCATATTACCCTAAAATGCTTCAAATAAAATGTCAGCCAGTATAAAAAATTATACTGGTATGTGGGGGGAACCAAAAGTTTGCATATAATTGTAACAACATAATAACAACAATTATTTATTACAAAACATAATTTACATTTCCTTCATAGCTTCTCAACTATTTTTACCTAACCTCTGGATACCCTTTCAGGGTCTTGTCCTATAGTGGATGAGAAGGCCTCCTTCTCAATCTGGAGCTCAGGTGCCATGTTGGTCTTCCCAATCCGGGGTCTGACCTCATATGACATTCCTAATGTGGGGCCTAGTCTGACCTTCCCAATCTAGGGCCTGGTCTGAAGTCATCACCATGACTTTTCATTCCTTTCCATTTTCAATTCCCAGAGGTGGTATGCAGATTCGAGCAAGTTATACAGTTTATAAGGTGATTTCCATAGTCACTTTATAGATTGCAAGAATTAAAGTTCATCCTAGCATTTAACTCTAAGAAATTGGTAAAACCTTAGAAATTTTAGTGAAACTATAGCGATTAACCATAAGCATAACCACATACCTAATTTGGCAGTCTCAAAACCATGCAAGACAACTAATCCAATCAAGAAGTCCAATCAACCAAGCCAAGTAATAAATCAAGAAACTTGATCATGAAAAGGATTATAATACCTAATTGTTATAATCACATCCAAACATCTTTTATTGACTTGGGATTCCAGTCTAGGGTTTCTAAGACTTATTAGGTTTTCCTTAGGGTTTCTTCATTTTACTTTCTAATTTTACCCTTTTTAAGTCAGCAAACCCTGAAAGAACTCTTCTACTCATAAAACCCTAATTACTCAAATTATCCAAATTTAGGTTCTTTATCCACAAATTAGTTTAAGAATATCTTTTCATGCCTTCTTGATTGATTTCCATATTTAAATCCATTCAACCTTATAAATATCAAAACTAGGGTTTTTAAGTCCATTAGTGCACTTTTATAATCATCGAACCATAATTAAGAAAATTATGAACAAATATCATCCAATTTGATCTAATCCATCCTTTTTATGTCAAAAGGCTAAACTTTGCTCATAATAGTCAGGGAACATCATTAGATCCATTAATATTCAAAACATAGGTTTTCAAATTTATTAAAACTATTAAAGATAGCATCTTTACACACTTTTCGAGTTATAAGTAGATTTAGCCCTCAAATTTGTTTTTAATTGATTTTACATATTTTTCTAAGCAAAAATCATATATAACATGTCTTGATCTGAGCTACCAATATTTTTCTAGACTTATTTCTAGATTTATGTTACCTAGGCCAATCGGGGCTTGACACGTCAACAAATATACTTTCTTATATGCTGGGCTGACTCAGGTGTGGAAAGATGCCCGGACCCTTCTTTCTTGAAAATGATTTCATGGGAAATTGAGTCATTATACTCTAATTCTCTATCAACCCCACGTAGGGATTCACTCTGCCGCTCCAGGGAGTTTCACGCACGCGTGGTCGCACCTCTCCTGGATGAGGGAAGGCCATATGAGGGAACCTCCTCTTTTTGCATGATAGAATCATTCTCCTCTTACCATGTTTCCAAACACCTTTGGTCCATCCAAGGTGGCCAGAGCTTGCTCCTGCGGCCGTGAATCGCTGGTGGAAAATAGGTTGTGGCTCCGTGCTAAGCAAGTTGTCGCTGACACCTACACATAGAAGGTAAGTGCTCACACCCCTCGACGAGATTATGGAAGTACCAAGAATTATGGAGGAGACCCTCCCAAACTCATAAACGGTATAGGTACACACTACAACCTGATGTGACTAGGCCACAAGTTTGTCGAGGATAGATTCATGCTTATACAAATGGGAAGTCTGAGGCACATGGACTCCTCTTCTCATTTCTGTGTGACCCCTAACCTTGCTTAAATGGTTGAACATTATTAATTACTATTATTGAATTCTTAGAAATATAATATACCCTTGTGATATGATTTGGAATCATAAGAAAAGCTTAATTTTCAAGTTTGGTCCAATTTGAACAATGTTTGTGCAAGTTATGCAATTTTATGTACATTTTGGAATTTTCTTAAATTTACCTAATTGGGAGGTTTTGCTTGCAACATATCACTTTATTTATGTTCTTTGGATGTTATCTAATCATTATTGAGCTTGTTGAGCCATGGGGTGCCTATTTGAACCTTGGTTTGGAGGTGTTTTCCTCAAGGGTATTTTAGGGTTTACCCCTTTATGGATGAGCTACCTTTAGGAGCTCTCAAGCAAATGACTTATTTGATTTTCTTGAAAAATCAAGAAATGAGGGATAATCAGGTCTCCATATATGGTTTTTTATCTGCTTATGTGGCTTCTTGTATATCCTTAATAGTTTAAGGCCATGGACACATGGGGAAGCTACTTGTACACCTCATGCTTGCTTCCATCCTTATCCATGGGCTATATTTACCTCTTCCTTGCCCAAATACGAAACATTTCTTGCTTTCTCTTTCCTTTGGCCTGGAGCAACGAATCCACTCTATTTTTATACAAAACCAGTTGATCTAAGGTAGAGGAAAACCTCTTTTTGGAGAAGAAGGTCTCGTAGAGCTCCATCTATCCCTACCTAGGGTTTCTAAGGTCATCTTCTAGGGATTTCGACAAAGGCAAGTTGTTTTATTCCTTCCTTCTCCATTTTTCTTGCTCTTATCCTTCCTTAGACCTTCCTCCAGGTCTTAACTTTGCTGTTTCAATTGTATAAGTTGCTCTAAATATCTAAAACCCTACCTTTCTTGCCCCTTGTGCTTAGGGTTTGCTTCTTTGATGGAGAAAGGTGTTAGACAGATGAGTTCAGAGCTTATGCTTGGATTTTCTACCCTACCTACTCAAATTTTCTTCTGTTTGGGATTTTATCTTCTCACCATAGGAAAATGTTATAACTTGCTCCATGTTTATTTCTTACCATAAGCTTGCTAGCTCATGTTCTCGCTTTAAAATGATGATCCATGCACTAAAAAGCTATGCTTGACTTGGATTTTGATTTTAATGATGTTTCCTATTTTAATTTCAATTCTAGATGAACTTGTAATCATGTGTACATTCCTCCTAAGATATAAGATGACTTCGATCATGTTTTTTTGACAATCGGTGGTGCTAAGAACCCATCAACCAATGGTCAATTTTAGGGTTTAAAGCTGATTTCTTCTATAAACACATGACCCAATGGTAGTACCATTGCAACAACCGATGGTGTTGTCTTCATGACAACTGATGGTGGTGACCAAGGGTGTCAACTGACGTTCACCCCTTAGGTCAGGTTTTTGCCTAATTAGAATCTTAATGATCAACAACTAAGTACCCTAATGATGCTATTAATCAAGGGTGACATTAGCTTGATATCCGATGATGATTAATGAATATAGTGCTGATCTAACAACCTATGGTGACTTAATGGTTACATCTGATGTGGATCAAGTATCCAAAATCTATGGTGAGTTAATAATTTATTTGTAGCATCAATTAATCCTTAAACAAATGGTTTCTTGGGTCATTTTATGCAATGGTTGGGCCTATACACCAATTCATGGTTTTAATATATGAACTTGACCCAATGGTTTTAAGATCGAATGATTATTCATCAAATAAATTGGAATGATTCCTAATGTAATATGTTGATCCTAATAAAATGATTTTTAGGTTTTCCTTTATGAGTTCAACTTAAGAATCCCATTAATTGATAGCTTGTTTTAAATAAACAATCGCTTGTGGGTTTTACCCTACTCTCAATGGAACTTTTTATGTTGTTAATCAAGGAATGTCTTGGGTTAAATGGTGACTCTTTCTAGATAACAACTCAATGACTTCATAGGTGGTTTATCCAAGGTGTTTACTTATGTAAACAAACAATGGTCTTATCTTTTCAACATTCAATGGTTCTGGGTGACGTTGTGGCATGGTGATATGGGTTGAAAGATGATGGAACAAATGGAGGGTTACTCTTGATAAGGTAGTCTTACCTTTTCACTCATATGAATAGAAGGGATGATGACCATATTATGTTGATATGTAACCCTAATGTGGTATAACTTATTATATCTAGTCTTAATATAACCAAATGCTGGTAAGTGGTAATGAATAATCCTTGAATGGTGAATACAATCATGGAGTACTCTCTTTTGTGGTTGAACCCTAGTATGTTATAAATTGATGGTTACACCTTGAGTTATGTGGGGATCCATACGTAAGAATGGCATGAATTGTGATGGTGATGATTCACCTTATGTATCCTGATCCAATGGGTATTCCATGAGTTAGGGGTTGGGTATGAGTGTTGATTAGTAATATTAATATAATTTATCTTATTGAACCTAACTCTAATGCAAATAGATAAATATGAGTATTCATGTTTAACCTTCTTATATGATGGCATGATGGTGCAATGATCTCCTTAATGTGATCATAACCTTTATGTGTTTATTGGTGGCTATCATAGCCACATGGTTGATACTTTCTTATGTTAAACCTGTGCATTATGAATATGATGAGGGTTAATCATATCTAGCTTCCTTGAATGTTGATGTAATAAAGGAATGTTCTTAATGTAAATATAACCCTACTATGATTGTTTATGAATATCTCCTAGCTCATTAATGAAATATTGTGTTGTCCGGTGTATTATATGTAAGTGATATTGTTGAGCTTTGTTATAAGGCATGGAAAGATAATGATGATCTTGCAGGGAATAATATGATGGTCTTAATGACTGCTGGGCATGGTTGAGCCCTGAATGATGTATAATCCTCTTGTATTGACAAGGGTTGATACCCTGAGATATTGTGAGAAGGATTTCTATCCTATAATAGTATGATGACATGTATAGTATCATGAATGGCAAGACAATAGTATCATGTGATGATGATTGATGATAAGTATAATCTATTGATTGGTAGGTAAATACTTCCATGTGATGTTGAGGTGAGAAATTATGTCTCATATGTTTTATATATTTTAAAGTTGTTATATATCAATGTTTGCTAGAGATGAATTAGGGTTTGTATGTCCACTTGTTTGATGCAGCGTTAATTCACCCAATTGGGAATAACTAATCAAGTGAAACTCTAATCATGTAGTGCCGTGTGATGTAGAACCATTTCAGCATCAAAACTTGTTGGTGGTGAAACAAGTATTCCTAAGGGAAACTCAAAGCGCATACATAACATGTTGAGTATGCAGAGACCACTTGGTACCCTAATGTCAAGCAATTGAAGATGGCTACGGTCATGCATCATATATTATGATATTGTGATGTGCGAAAGGCAACAATATAAGTACAGGTGCCTCTTATAAGTACCCTATTCTCTAGCATCATAACTTGTACCAATGGCAGACAAGTTGTTAGCAGCTTGACTATAAGTCGATGTAGTGGTAGCATTGACTGATATGTCACTACCTTTTTGGCCCGTACTGACTGGTTAGAGGAGAGATCCTAGGATACCAACACTCCTAGATCTTATACGGAACTGAATAACCCTTCACATGGGTCGGTTGGACTTTGGATGGTACGATTGAAATTCCCCAATGCATAATAAAAGATGTAAGACAACCAAATAGCATATCAATTTAGGGTTATACACAATGCTTCATATTGTAAGATAGCCCTTGTTTTCTTTCTTTTTACTGAGATCATGTATAGCATGATAAGAGATAATAGATATGCTTATGATATAGTTATGCTCATGTTGTAAACATGCTTATGTTGTCAAATATACTAACACTAATGGTTAAGATGATGTTGCTAGCTATGTTTAATATTGCTAGCCATGCCTATGTTATTAGAAGTGCTTAAACTACTAATCATGCCTATGTAGTTAATTGCGCTATGATGCTAGTTCTACTTATGATATAGATCTGTTCCCTTTATTCGAGATGCCAATATTGATAGTCATGTTATGTTACTAGACATATTCATGATGGAAGCGATGCTTATGCTACTAGATTGCTTGTGTCGTTAGCAAGGAATATGATGATAGTTAGATTAATGACAATGATAGTTATTAGATGCAATTTGATGATGTTTGAGTAGATATCTATCTAGATAAATGTGAAAAACTACTAGAGGGGGGTGAATAGAGTTTTTGAATTATTTTAACAATTTATTGAATTCAAACAACCACAATTGAAATTGGAAGAAAGAGACAGGTGTTTAGAGTGGTTCCAACTATAGCAAATACTATAGTTGTCAGTCCACTACCCGGTTGCTTACCCAACTGGGATTTGAAAGTATTTATTTTATTACCTCTCGAGGATTTATACAAAATACAATACTTTCCTTTACACCCTTTGAACAACCTTCACTTGAAGTAGGTGCACCAACTTTGAGGTAGCCTTCTTTGAAGTAACTCCAAGCTCCCCCTTGAAGTAGCCTTCCTCACTAGAAGTAACCTCCCATTGCACCAGCCTTCTGAAGTAGCTCAAAGTCTCCTTCTTCGCCAAGAAGATCTTCACCCTCTCCAATCCACAGCCTCCAACCTAGGAGTAGCAAGGAGAGTACACACAATAATAGGGAACAAGAAAGAAAAAAAGGAAATTACAACTTATCCTTTGTAGCCCAAGGCTTGATTTGCCTAGATCAAGCGTATAGATCTCCTAACCAAGTGTGTGGACTTGTGATTGCAGTGGGTAGGAGATACTAGCCTATAGGACACGAATTATGAGATGAGGAATGAAATGGCCAATTGTCACAATGCTCAAATTGCTCACAAACAGATTGTACAAAGTATGCTCAAAGGTTTCTCAAGTGTAACAAGTGTGTTTGAGTGTCCTATGGCTTGTCCTATTTATAGGAATGGCCTAAGGATGCTTAAGGACATTCTAGACAACTTCTAGGGGTTTCTAAGTGCTTAACTAGCCGTTAGGTTCAAAGTTGTTGCTTTAACAATGGCTAATTAATTAATTCTGCAGTTGCTGTCAGAGACCGTCTCGGTCGAGGAATGGTCGACCGAGACACCTACTCGGTTGAACTTTTGTCGACCGACAGACACTCTGGAACAAGTGATTTGCAACGTCTTTCTCCAACTACCAACTAACTTGTCTGTTGTGTCTAACGACTACTTTGGATCTTTCTCGGTCGAGAAGATTGTCGACCGAGAGTGTCTCGGTCGAGGAGTTTGTCGACCGAGATTGATCCTGTTTCAATGTTTCAATTTAGGCACTAATTATATGTATGAGTGTGCATATGTGATCCTATATGAAGGGGATGACTTATCTAAATGTGGTGTTTAGCTAGGGAAGATCTAACGCTTGATTTACATGCAATCTAAGTACTTGTACATTATATATTTGTACAAGTTTTTACAAAGCGATTACATTGCATGAAAAACATAAATGTAAGCATATGGATTTCCCTAGTTTCTTTGGCATCCACCTTAATCCTGCACACTTAAGTAGCTCGTTAGATCAATAAGAATGAAATGTTTGTCATAATCAAAACAAAGGGATTTATAGATGTCCATTTAGCCAACAATCTCCCCCTTTTTGAAGATGACAAACATTTCCTAAATATAAAAATAAAGGAAATATAAACCATATGAGTTTCATACCTTTAGATTACCTTTTGTAGTTTTTTCTCTTGTTTATAAAATGTGTGCTTATTATTCCACTTGAATTATGGAACATGAAATTCAATTCACTAGGGAATATAGCAACTTTCAATGTACAACCAAGAGTTTATTTATGAAACTCATTGATTGAGTTTTTCTAAGTTTTAGTTTTATATTTATTTCTCCCCCTTTGTCATTTCAAAAAGATATCCGTTTAGAAATAAAAACTCCCCCTTAATTAGATGTCCCATCAAATCTAAAGAAAATGTCCATTTAAGAACCAAAATATCATGATGCAAATAAGAGTTTTTGTTTGAAGTAGCACAAATATCATTTTTATGAAATTCATAGATTTCTTCATAACCAAGAGTAAAAATACTAAGGTCGTAACAAGCTCCAAATGATGTTTGCAATGTTTTTGTAAGCTTCTCAATCAAATAATCAAATTTGTTTCTATGAGCTCCCCCTTAATCTTATACTATGCTCCCCAAGATATAAGTATTTTGCAATAGATGTCATTTTAGCCATAACTTGAACTTTTAGGTATTTGCAAAGATGTTCATCCTTTTTGATTTACTTGTATTTATTACTCCCCTTATTTTGTATGCTCATAAATAGTCTTATAATCCAGATTCAAATGATGCAAAAAAAATATCAATTATAGGGATAACCAATGTTATTACAAGCATGAAAAGATAGCCAAAACATGTAACAATAACCCATTTATTACAATTTTGCAAAGATTCCATTACAACTAATACAACTCCACATTTCACTGGAAAGACTTAAGAATTACATCAACATCAGGGTCTTTCCCAAGAAAAGGCTCAACTCCATAATACTGAACTAATGTTTGCCACTCCAGAGCACCTGTCTTGGTTAAGGCATATGCCTCCAAGAAGGTTGGAACACGATCAAATCAAAAGTGAGAAGCAATATCTTGTAGTTGCATTGATGAAAACTAAGTATGCGTGAGATCAGTAGATGGTGGTGGTGGAGGTTGATAATAGTTGTAAGATGGGTTATATGGATTGAGCATGCCAGGATTTAAAGAGTAGGGATATTCATCTGGTTGGTTTGGAGAAAGAGTTTGCATTCTTTGGTTTAGATAAGTCATGGCATGATGGTTATAATCTAATTGTTTACTAAGATGATATTGTGATCCTGCAACATAGGTTAGAGTGTTTTGGATGGGGTCATAGGGTAGGCTGGTAGGAGGAGGTGGTATATCTTGTGTAGATGTTTCTCCTTCTACCCTAGCCCTCTTATGACCGAAATAAATCCCCATTTTTTCTACAGTATTCTTACTTATTTTTTGTGGTCTACGCTCCCATGTATATCCCATATCCTCAAGTTGAGTCTTAAGGAAATGTTGAGTAATTTGGCATACAAAATCAGCATATGGAGGATTGCCAGAAAACTCAAGCATGTTT
Source organism: Alisma plantago-aquatica (assembly GCA_963693085.1). Lineage (NCBI taxonomy): Eukaryota > Viridiplantae > Streptophyta > Magnoliopsida > Alismatales > Alismataceae > Alisma > Alisma plantago-aquatica. The sequence goes on from OY856414.1 coordinate 33,380,885, forward strand.
TTAAGAATGATGCGGATAAAATTTGTGGGAATACGTTGGATAATGGCATATATTAGACACATACGAAAAATAGGAACTTCAGATTTATTGGCTCTAGGATGTATGTTTGTTGAAACAATAAGGTTTACAATCCTAGCAACTGGTTTGAGATTTATAGCATAGTATGTGCCTCTATCTTCATGACAGGTTGTATTGGATTGAAAAATGGTCCTTTTGATGTCACTAAGACTAACGGTATGGTCATCTTGGGCAAATTGATTAAGTGGGTTTCCAGAAGTAAGGTCAAGGGTGTCTTGATATTCATCTATGTCAATATCTAGCATGTCAAGAATATCCCCTTCAGTAAATCGGAAGCTATGCCCATTGACCATAGTATAGAAGAAGATGGTTTCATTTTCAGAGTGGGAGATGAGGTTAGCATAGAATTCATTCACTACCTTGATGGAATAGGAAGGGAAAGAAGGGTTGATGAATTCCTTCAACTTTTGCACTTCAAAGAGATCCTCCAGATCGACGATGTTGAGGAAGTCCATAACTTCAACTGGTTGTCGTGGAATAGGAGCTTTGGAGGAAAGCCGTAGATATCGATCACCAGCATCTCCATCGACTAAGGCAATGTCGTTGATGATCGTCAGTGGTGGAGTAGCTTCCCGAGCTTCCCTTCCTTTCCTGCCGGCGACCTTCTTCTTCCCACGAGAAGATGATGAGGCCATTGCGTTGCTTGAATGTGGAGAAGAAGCAAGGAAGGCTTGGGGATGAGGATGCTAAAGGTTTACACAAGAGTATACTAGAGAGAGCCTATAGAAGCAAGAGTATGCAAATGTGAGGAAGTGACCCATTTTTGGTTCCTTTTATAACAATCCAGCGACCTGGTCGGTCGACGATTCATCGACCGAGCGTCCGCAACAGTCATATTCCAGACGCGCCACTTGGCCGTCCAACGATCGACTTGTAACGGTCGGCCATTAACGGTAACGGTCAGATTCCAACGGTCATTTTCCAACGGCTCTTTCTCGGTCGAGCAATCGTCGACCGACATTGTCTCGGTCGAACAATTGTCGACCGGAAGTGTGTCTGATGCTAGGTCTGTCTAGATTCTGTCGGTCGAGAGAAGTGGGCAGACCGAGAGGTTTTCGATCGAAGATTTGTCGACCGACAGACTTACTGGGTACGCATTTTTAAGCTTTTTATTTTTAATGCAAATGATAGACTAAATTTGTAGAGCATATATATTTTCTAAGGGAGTGATATTTTATTTTATTATTGACAATATTGAGACAATTTTGTGATCATAAATTGATTTTGCTTTGAAAATGATATTCAATTAATTAATGTGTCAAAATTTATTTTAGGTCGATTTTGACTACGACCATAGCGCCCCTTGGTCAAATTTCATTTTAACCAAGAGGCAGATTTGCAGATTTTTCAATTTGAACATTATGAAGTGTAATATCTGCATTTTGATTAAGTATTAAGTTGAAGCATAATACTTAATATGAAAACATTTGTCCTTTTCTTAAAATATAGGCTTTGCTGTAGTAATATGAATATCAAATTTCACGTCATTTCGTATCCTCATAAAATTCTTTACTGAAGGCACACTAAATATCAATTGAAAAACACTAAATATCTCAATTGAAAAGGACTAAATATCTCAAGTCTTTTTGAGAGATTTTATCTTATGTGTTGCAAGCATAACATATTACCAATAAAGCATTTGCTTGCCTATCATGGATCCATGTAGACAATTATCTATCAAGCTAATCTTAGTACCAAATGGTGAAAGCATATCCATGATGTAATAATAACAGTAAATAATCGCATGATTTTAATCACATGATTTCTATATGGATAGAAAATAAGGAAATCATGTGAAATTTTTTGAGCATAATTTGATTTTAAATCATTTATGGAATAAACTAATATTAATTTAAATTTTCATGGATGATTTCTAAAATAAATATCCAATCATTAATCATGAATAGATAGCAATTTCATCAATTTCAAAGAAATTTAGCAATCAGACTGGAAATCAGTAACATGCTCGGTCGACTATTTCTCGACCGACAGTGTCTCGGTCGACAGTCTCTCGACCGACAATATTTCTGAAACTGTTAATTGCTTCCAAATAAAACATATGCATGTTAAATATTTAGATACTTAAATTTATTGATTATCCCATTATGTTGAGTTGAGATAGACGTAGAAATATGCAACTAAGGTCCTTGGTCATATCTCAACTTGATTCTGTTCATTTAGTTTGGAGGTTTTGGAACCCAAACTAACTCGACATCTTTTCTCTTGTAAGGGCATGAAAAAGAATAGTGACCAAGGCACAAACAATAATGACAGCATATCGAGTCAACCTCATGTCTTTTTCTATGATTGTGTTCTGTGTTGTCCTTGGGTGAAGATGTTCCTTTAGGTACATATATAGATTGATGGGTTTGTGACTTTCTCCAACTAGGTTGTTGATAGGATTTCCCTTTAGGCTTGTAACCTAGTCCTCTTCTCCCAATTTGATGATAGGAATTATCTAAGATTTGATCAAGAATGCCATTATTATTTAGATTACTAACTCTTTGTTGTAACTTGGCAATCTCTTCCATTCTTTTCTTGATATCTAGTTTTGCTTGATCTAGATTAGATGACAATGAATTTCTTTCTTTGAAAATAGAATCATAATCTAGATGGTTGCATAAAATGGGTTGTTTTTGAAGATCATTCACTTGACTTTGCAAATTATTCTTCTCTAAAGAAAGTAGATTTGCCTCTATAGATTTTATCTCAATATCATGATCTTCAATGATCTTTTTAAGATCTTTGTTTTCAGATGTAATAGCAAGAAGCTTAGCATGTAATTCATCATTTGCTTTATTTGATTTCTTTAATTTCTTCTTGCATTCAACATACTTAATATGTGTTTCTTCAAGGCTAGCAACTAGTTCTTCTTTGGATAAATCAAAAAGACTTACCTCTTCTTCTTCTTCCTCGCTAGTTGTAGCAATGAGACAATCTTTGTTCTCATCTTCCTTCTTTGATCTCCATGGGCATCTAGTTGTTGTGTGGCTTGTTCCTAAGCACCAATTGCAACATGTTGTAGTTTTGTCCAAGCAACACCTTTTGTTGTGATTGTAATCACCATTACCCTCCATTCTTCAAGACCTGATTAGGGTTCCTTGAAGCCCGCTCTGATACCAATTGAAAAACTACTAGAGGGGGGTGAATAGAGTTTTTGAATTATTTTAACAATTTATTGAATTCAAACAACCACAATTGAAATTGGAAGAAAGAGACAGGTGTTTAGAGTGGTTCCAACTATAGCAAATACTATAGTTGTCAGTCCACTACCCGGTTGCTTACCCAACCGGGATTTGAAAGTATTTATTTTATTACCTCTCGAGGATTTATACAAAATACAATACTTTCCTTTACACCCTTTGAACAGCCTTCACTTGAAGTAGGTGCACCAACTTTGAGGTAACCTTCTTTGAAGTAACTCCAAGCTCCCCCTTGAAGTATCCTTCCTCTCTAGAAGTAACCTCCCGTTGCACCAACCTTCTAAAGTAGCTCAAAGTCTCCTTCTTCGCCAAGAAGATCTTCACCCTCTCCAATCCGCAGCCTCCAACCTAGGAGTAGCAAGGAGAGTACACACAATAATAGGGAACAAGAAAGAAAAAAAGGAAATTACAACTTATCCTTTGTAGCCCAAGGCTTGATTTGCCTAGATCAAGCGTATAGATCTCCTAACCAAGTGTGTGGACTTGTGATTGCAGTGGGTAGGAGATACTAGCCTATAGGACACGAATTATGAGATGAGGAATGAAATGGCCAATTGTCACAATGCTCAAATTGCTCACAAACAGATTGCACAAAGTATGCTCAAAGGTTTCTCAAGTGTAACAAGTGTGTTTGAGTGTCCTATGGCTTGTCCTATTTATAGGAATGGCCTAAGGATGCTTAAGGACGTTCTAGACAACTTCTAGGGGTTTCTAAGTGCTTAACTAGCCGTTAGGTACAAAGTTGTTGCTTTTACAACGACTAATTAATTAATTCTGCATTTGCTGTCAGAGACCGTCTCGATCGAGGAATGGTCGACCGAGACACCTACTCGGTCGAACTTTTGTCGACCGACAGGCACTCTGGAACAAGTGATTTGCAACGTCTTTCTCCAACTGCCAACTAACTTGTCTGTTGTGTCTAACGGCTACTTTGGATCTTTCTCGGTCGAGAAGATTGTCGACCGAGAGTGTCTCGGTCGAGGAGTTTGTCGACCGAGATTGATCCTGTTTCAATGTTTCAATTTAGGCACTAATTATATGTATGAGTGTGCATATGTGATCCTATATGAAGGGGATGAATTATCTAAATGTGGTGTTTAGCTAGGGAAGATCTAACGCTTGATTTACATGCAATCTAAGTACTTGTACATTATATATTTGTACAAGTTTTTACAAAGCGATTACATTGCATGAAAAACATAAATGTAAGCATATGGATTTCCCTAGTTGCTTTGGCATCCACCTTAATCCTGCACACTTAAGTAGCTTGTTAGATCAATAAGAATAAAATGTTTGTCATAATAAAAACAAAGGGATTTATAGATGTCCATTTAGCCAACAAAATGGATTTATTTGTTACCTATATATGCATTGATGATCATACTTGTTGATAAGATTATTTGCTTAATCTGTTTAGTATACTTAAACTATTCAATATGTTAAATTTATTATTAAATACTCCAACTACTCAGTTATATACTATTTAAAATGTTGTAATGAATAAGCATTGTTAGAGGTTATATCTCTTGCTGGGGACATGGGTCTCACCCTTGTGGTTACATATTTTTAGGTAATCGATATTGACGACAACAAAACCGTGGAAGTAAAGAGGAACTATAGTAATGAATCTTTGAGAAAGTTGATTAGATGTCTAGTGTGTCCTAGAGTTGTTCCTATAATCTCAAGTCCGGGCAGGAAAAGTTTGTATATGGTGTTTCAAACAAATCAGACTTTGGTTAGTATGTTAATGCTTGTTTGTGTGGCATATATGAATATTGTTCTCCTGTGTATATATGTTGTGACTAAGGTGATAGAACAATTTGTATCAAATTCTTGGCATAGTATGAATACAAGAAAGATGTTGAGCTCTTATGAAATGTTTCTGAGTAGGTATTGATGTTGAAATTGGTTTTAATTTACCCATATTTTTGGGTATGTGACTAACTAATGATCGATTGTGTTTTATGTTTTCAATAATCTCATTTAGTGTAATGTGTTCTTACAAGTTGGTATCAGCGCTTTAGGTTAACTGAGTCTATATGGACACTAGGACTTAGGACCAGGATGATGTTTAAGTAAGGAAGATGACATGAAAATATCGTGCTACCTAATCTTAGCACTTGGATGCCCTGGCCATGTATTCAATTATTGAAGAAAAGGTAAGTATGGAACTCTTAGAGAGTTATCTTTCTGATTACTCTGATCAAGTAATCATTTTGAGACAATCTAAAGACCATAATGAATCAGAAATCATGGTGCAGATAACTCAATATTAGCTCAAGAGAAGATGAGAATTACACCATTATCTATCAAAACTTGAATGTTTGGTAAGTATAAGAGAAAGATACAAACCATGAAATCTAAATCTGAATACACATAAAAAAAGAGGAGTTCTTGAAGATGTGATTCAAGAAGATAATATAGTAAAAGACAGATAAGTGCTTATAAACTAAATCAAGGTATGAAATCCACATAAGATGGAGAGAACCCCAATAATAATTACAAAATGAGAAGATAAATGAGAACAATGACAAAGGAATAAGGTGGAACCTGAGAAAAAAATTAGAACAACCTATGTGTTTAAGAAAGTGTTAATGTAAAATCAGCATGGTGTTTGAAAGAAACTAAGGGAGATGATCCTTGTTTAATGAAGAGAATGTGGAATATGATGATTTACCTATTGATAAGTGGTTGAAAAACATAATAAAATAAGAGAACATACCCAAGTGTGATATATAGTCATCAAGGAAGGAATAATGAGATATGTTAATCATGATGATTCCTATGCTAATGTCAAGGAACATGAATTGAACATGGAAAAATGATACAAAAGAAGTTGTAACCTGCATAATGAAAATAAAATTGGTTACCTTTTTTCTAGTGACCCTTGAACAGTGCAGTTATGATGTGGGAAGTGTGTTTCCCTTTGTGTCTTTCCTTTCTAGGGTACAACTTTCAAGTGGATCATTGCCACTTTCTATGTGTGGATTCATTTTAAACATGAGTGTGGATAGCTTATTATTGCATATGGTTTCTTGGACTATGGTTCCAAGATCATAAAGTTTGTGATGAGTTTGCTTTTGAGCCTTTTAATAATTAGGAAGACTCCTCTTATGTCTTAAGATTTACAATGTTGGTAAAAGTGGATGAGATAAGGATGTGAGTTCCTTATATCACATGAGGTGGATACCAAGGTAATGAATCCTAGTATCAAAGATGTATCAATAGTATGGGAAGTATGTGAAGGTTGGAGTTGTTTATTAAATGAACATTCCAAGTATTCCTATCCCTAAGAGAGAGAGAGAGTTGATGATGACCCTCTAAATGTTGTTTGGAAGGAAAAACAAAAGTGATTTTATAATGTTGTGTATGGTCAATGATAGCTGGGTAAGACCACTATCAAGGATTGATCGTTTGTTGATCAGTAGACATGTGCTATCGTGTTCCTTTAAGATAAAATATCCTTTAGACATAAGAGTTAGAATGGATGAAATAAGTTACATCACCATGGTGAGTTTAGGGTTATGTCCTTTAGACTAACCAATGTACCAATAGAATTTATGAATAGGATGAACACAATGTTCATGTCATGTCTTACAAGTTGTAGCAAGATTTGAATGATGACATCTCAAGGTATTTCAGAGATGGTCAGTAACATGGTCAACATATTTGGTAAACCTTAAGAATGTGTAAGTAACTGTACTTATGTGTGACAAGTCTAACAAGAATGAGTTGGGGGTTGACTAAAGTATCCTCTTGGAGTTGTGATACCTCTGTTAAGTATGTTATGTGAATCCTAATAAGATGAAGACAATGTTGTTTCTCTACCCCTAACAATGTCAATCAGGAAGTTATATTTGTTAATAGTTCTAGACAAGTGTATGATTCTTCAACCAAATAGATGGCCATTCCACCATTGAGATGATTGGAGAATCCTCTAAAAATATATTCCTCATAGTTCTTGAAAATTAGGGGATACCTACCTGATTGATTGAGTTGCTAATAATTAAAACAATCATTAAAGGAGCATAGAGATGAAACCTTGTAAAGTTACATATGATCAAGATACATGATATTTCATGTTTGATAAGAGCCATAAAGTATGACCTAAAAATGATATGTGGTAGAATAGATAGAATAGTTTAGGATAATAGCTGGAGTGTCAAGTTGAAAAGTACTACCAGACCAGTACAGGTGGCACAATAGTTCTTATGTTGAACCAAGGTGACACATGCAAGATTTGAGGGAGAAGAATATGTCTTCTATTAGAATTATGTGACATCATCATGTGATAAAGTAACAATCTAGAAGATTGATTGCATGATAAGTATCCATCCTTGTTTACCTTGGATTTCAGGGGCGAAATCCCTGTTAGGGGTTTATGGTTGTGAGACCCCTAACCTTGCTTAAATGGTTGAACATGCTTAATTGCCAAGATTGAGTTCGTAGAACTATAATCTAACCTTGTTGTATTATTTGGAATCATAAGATGAGCTTAAGTTTCAAGTTTGGTCCAATTTGAACAATGTTTGTGCAAGTTATACAATTTTATGTACATTTTGGACTTATCTACAATTTACCCAATTGAGAGGTTTTTCTTGCAATATATCACTTTCATTATATTCTGAGGTCTAAATTCAATATTGAATATAGTAGGTATGAATCATAGTTCAAATATTTCTTTTCTTGATCTATTGTGGATGTTTCCTCATCATTCTTGAGCTTGTTAAGCCATGGGGCACCTAGTTGAACCTTAGTTTGGAGGTGTTTTCCACAAGGATATTTTAGGGTTTACCCATTTATGGATGAGCTACGTTTAGGAGCTCTCAAGTAAATAGTTTATTTGATTTTCTTGCAAAATCAAGAAACAAGGGATAAGTAGGTATCCATGGATGGTGGGTCAGCTACTTGTCTGGCTGCTTATATATCATTAATAGTTTTAGGCCATGGACACATGGGGAAGCTACTTGTACACCTCATCCTTGCTTCCATCCTTATCCATGTGCTATATTTACCTCTTCCTTGCCCACGTATGAAACTTTGCTTGATTTATCTTTCCTTTAACCTGGAGCAATGACTCCACTCTATTTTTCTATGGATCCAACTGCTCTAAGGTAGAAGACAACCTCTTTTTGGAGAATAAGTTCTCCTAGAGCTCCATCTAGCCCTACCTAGGGTTTCCAAGGTCATCTTAGGGATTTTCACCAAGGCAAGTTGTTTTCTTCCTTCCTTCTCCATTTTTCTTGCTCTTCTCCTTCCTTAGACCTTCCTCTAGGTCGTAAATTTTCTGATCCATGGTAGAAGTTTCTCTAAATCTCTAAAACCCTACCTTTCTTGCTCCTTATATTAGGGTCTGCTTTTTTGATGGAGAAAGTGTTAGATGTACGAGTTCAGAGCTTATGCTTGGATTTTCTACCCAACCTGCTCAAATTTTCCTCTGTTTGGGCTTTTATCTTCTCATTATAGGCAAGTTTTATAACTCACTCCACATTTATTTCTTACCATAAGCTTGCTAGCTCATGTTCTTTCTTTAAAATGATGATCCATGCACTAAAAATCTATGCTTGACTTGGATTTCGTTTTTTATGATGTTCCCTATTCTGATTTCAATTTTATATGAAATTGTAATCATGTGTAAATTCCTCCTAATATATAATATGACTTGGATCAAGTTGTTTTGACAACCGGTGGTGTTAAGCACCCTTCAACCAATGGTCAATTTTGGGGTTTGAGGCTGATTTCTTCTATAAACACATGACCCAATGGTGGTACCATTGCAACAACTGATGGTGTTGACTTCATGACAACTGATGGTGGTGACCAAGGGTGTCAACTAACATTCACCCCTTAGGTCAGGTTTTGGTCTAATTAGAATCTTAATGATCAACAACTATGAACCCTAATGATGTTATTAATTAAGGGTGACATTATCTTGATATCCGATGTTGATTAATGGATATAGTGCTAATCTAGCAACCTACGATGATTTAATGGTTACCGCTGATGGCGGATCAGGTCTCCAAAATATATGGGGAGTTAAGCATTTAGTTGTAGCATAATTAAGCCTTAAACTAATGGTTTCTTGGGTCATTCTATGCAATGGTTGGACCTATACTCTAGTTGATGGTTTTAATATATGAAATTGACCCAATGGTTAAGATCTAATGACTCTTCATCCAATAAATTTGAATTAAGCCTAATGTAATATGTTGGTCCTAATGAAGTTATTTAGAGGGTTTCCTTTATGAGATCAACTTAAGAATCTCATTTATTGACGACTTTTTTTAAATAAATAATCACTTGTGGGTTTTACCCTACTCTTAATGGAACTTTTTATGTTGTTAATCAAGGGATGTCTAGGGTTAAATGGTGACACTTTCTAGAGAACAACTCAATGACTTCATAGGTGGTTTATCTAAGGTGGTTACTTATGTAAACAACCAATGGTCTTACCTTTTCAACATCCAATGGTTCTGGGTGATGTAGTGGTATGGTGATATGGGTTGAAAGATGATGGAACAAATTGCGGGTTACTCTTAATAAGGTAGTCTTACCATTTAACTCATATGAATAAAAGGGATGATGGCCATATTGTGTTGATTTGTAACCCTAATGAGGTATAGCTTGTTATACCTAGTCTTAATATAACCAAATGCGGGTAAGTTGCTATGAATAGTCCTTGAATGGTAAATACAATCATGGAGTACTCTCTTTTGTGGTTGAACCCTAGTATGTTATAAACTGATGGTTACACCTTGAGTTATGTGTGGATCCATACATAAGAATAGTATGGATTGTGATGGTGATGCTTCGCCTTATGCGTCCATGATCCAATGTGGATTCCATGAGTTAGGGTTTGAGGAATGAGTTTTGATTAGTAATATTTATATAATTTATATTGTTGTACCTAACTCTAATGCAAATAGATAAATATGAGGATTCATGCTTAACCTTCTTATATGATGGCATGATGGTGGAATAATCTCCTTAATATGATCGTAACCTTAATGTGTTAATTTGTGGCTGTCATAGCCACATGGTTGATACTTTCTTATGCTAAACCTGTGCATTATGAATATGATAAAGGTTAATCATATTTAGATTCCTTGCATGTTGATGTAATAAAGGAATTTTCTTATTGTTAATATAACCTTTCTATGATTATTTATGAATATCTCCAATATTTTTAATGCAATATTGTGTTGTACGATGTTTTATATGTAAGTGATGTTGTTGAGCTTTGTTATAAGGCATGGAAAGATAATGATAATCTTGTAGGGAATAGTATGATGGTCTTAATGACCTTTGGGCATGGTTGAGCCCAAAATGAGGTGTAATCCTTTTGTGTTGATAAGGGTTGATACCCTGTGATATTGTTAAAAGGATTTATATCCTGTAGTAGTATGATGACATGAATAGTCTCATGAATGGAAATACAATAGTATCATGTGATAATGATTTGATGATAAGTATAATCTCTTGATTGGCAGGTGAATACTTCCATGTGAAGTTGAGATGAGAAATTATGTCTCATATGTTTTATATCCTTTGAAGTTGTTATATAGCAATTTTTGCTAGAGATGAATTAGGGTTTGTATCTCCACTTGTTTGATGCAGCATTGATTCACCCAATTGGGAATAACTAATCAAGTGAAACTCCAATCATGTAGTGCCCTATGTCATAGAACCATTTCAGCATCAGAACTTGCTAGTGGTAAAATGAGTATTCCTAAGGGAAACTCAGAGCGCATACATAACATGTTGAGTATTCGAGGACAACTTGGTACCCTAATATCAAGCAATTGAGGATGGCTGCGGTCATGCCTCATATATTGTGATATTCTAATGCGTGAAAGATAGAAATATAACTACAGGTGACTCTTATAGAATGGGCATGTGTGAGCCTATTCTCTAGTTCTGTGACATGTACCAAGGGTGGACTAGTTGTTAGCAGCTTGACTATATGTCACTGTAGTGGTAGAATTGACTGATATATCACTATCTTTTTGGCTCATACTAACCGGGTAGAGGAGAGATCCTAGGATATCAGAAATCCTAGATCTTATATGGAACCGAATTGCCCTTCATAGGTGTTGGTTGGACTTTGGATGGTACGATTCAAATTCCGAAGGGCATAATAAAAGATTCAAGACAACCACATAGTATATCTATTTAGGGTTATACACAACACTTCATATTGGATGATAACCCTTGTTTTCTTTACTTTCACTGAGATCATGTATAGTGCAATAAGAGATAATAGATATTCTTATGTAGTAGTTATGCTCATGTTGTAAACATGCTTATGTTGTCAAATATACTGACACTAATGGTTAAGATGAACCTTCTATCTATGTTTAGTATTGCTAGACATGCCTATGTAATTAGAAGTTCTTAAACTGCTAATCATGCCTATGCAGTTAATTATTCTATGATGTTAATTCTACTTATGATATAGATCTGTTCCCATTATTTGTGATGCCAATAATGATAGCCATGCTATGTTACTAGACATATTCATGATGCCAGGGATGCTTATGCTACTAGATTGCTTGTGTTGTTAGTAAGGAATATGATGATAGTTAGATTAATGATATAGATTATTATTAGATGCAATTTGATGATATTTGAGTAGATATCTATCCAGAGAAATGGATTTATTTGTTACCTATATATGCATTGATGATCATACTTGTTTCTAAAATGATTTTCTTAATCTCTTTAGCATACGTAAACTATTCAATCTGTTAAATTATTTATTAAATACTCCAACTTCTCAATTATCTACTATTTAAAATGTTGTACTCAATAAGCTTTGTTGGAGGTTATATCTCACGTTGGGACATGGGTCTCACCCTTGTGGTTTGCGACATCTTTTTAGGTAATTGGTAGTGATGAACACAGAATTGTGTAAGTAAAGTGCAACTACAGTAATGAATCTTTTAGAAAGTTGATTAGATGTATAGTGTGTCCTAGAGTTGTCCATGTACTCTCAAGTTCGGGCAAGAAAAGTTTGTATATGGTGTTTCAAAAAAACGTGACTTTTGTCTTCATGTTAATGCTTGTTTGTGTGTCATATACGAAGATTGTTCTCTTGTGTATATATGTTGTGGTTAAGGTGATAGAACAATTTGTATCAAATTTTTGGCATAGTATGGATATAAGAAAGATGTTGGACTCTTATGCAAACGTTTCTGAGTGGGTGTTGATGTTGAAATCGATTTTAATTTACCCATATTTTTGGGTATGTGATTAATTAATGATTGATTGTGTTAAGCTTTCAGTAATATCATTTAGTGTAATAGGTTCTTACAAATTTCATACTAAGAATTGTCATGCACCTTCCTTTCCTCCTATGATAGTATTCCCTACTCTTCCAACCCCTATTGCCATGCCCTCTTGTCTCAAATGCTGACCTTCACCAAGTCATGGCGTCCCTAGTCCCATGTTCTGAATGCTAACAACCAAAGGGCCAAGCCTCCGTCAGTTGTGTTTTTTAGAGGGATCACATGTCTCATTTTCTGTGTGTATCTCGTACATCCACCCACGGTCGAAATACGACTCCGTATATAAGTTGTATGTGGGAGACCCTATGGTTGAAAATGAGACAGTGAAGAGGGAAAGAGAGAGAGGCAGCATGTTTCCCTTTTCTATGACACATACGACAGTGATGGCCTCAAGGGAATAATAGTTTCCTTTATCATAAAACCATAGCTGTGAGAGAGAGTTGCGGGTCTCAATATAGAAAAGGTTTCTATTCACATTACATTCTTCCTTCTCATTTCCATTACCCCATTCTCCCTTCAGTATGAGATTAACACATTAGCATATTTACACGGTGATTAAAAGGATGTCTCTTTTTATACAATAAATTCATTACAACTAGAAAGGAAACATTCCTTTATAAAACTCTTTCTTTCTTTTCTATTTTCTTTATCTTGTTTATTCTTTCTATTAAAAACCATGGGCCAACCAAAACTAATAAATGATGGCCATCCATGCCACATTCAAGAGAATTCTACACAATTCTCTTAATCACATATATTTATTATTTCTTTTTTTCTCTTTGCTTATTATGTGATTTTCTTCCTTTTATCCATTATTGGAATAATAAAATAGGATAAACCAAGAAATCATGCATCCAAGGGAAACTTTGCAAAATAATACATTCTTTGAAAACAAATCATACAATTTTCCATTGAAATTCCTTTTATTTGGAAAATTTCATTTCAATCAATATAAGAAAAATTGAGGTTATAGCAAAAACCCTTCTTGATGTGCCTCTTCCATATGTGGCTCCCTAAGGCTTCTTTCCCACCCACTTCATTCTATCCCCCTCTAGCTTGGACAAGAAGTCCACATGTTCACCCACCATCTCCTCACTCCAAGTATCATCTACCTCCTCCTTCTCATAGGTATGTGAACCCGGACTTGTGTCCAAGTTCAATGGCACCATCTCAATGGGCGCATCAACGTCTTCTTCTTCAATCAACAATCGACGACGAGTGGGCTATTGAGTGGCATGCGGTTGGGATGATGAAGTAGAATGCCTTGCTAGAGTGGGTCATGGAGGCAAGTGTGAAGATGGCGTAGCAGCCGCTTTATGGGCTCTTCTTTCTTAGGCTGACACATCAACATTGATGGAATCAACTATGTTATCTAGTTCTTCTTCTTATTCCTCCTCCTCTTCCCCAGGTTTAGATGAGAGCCACTTGTATATGTTGACGGGAGCCACTTGTAGAGGGTTGAGGAGGCTTAAGGAAGTAGTTTGGATATGAGGTGTGGTGGCTTGAGGAGGATTGTTGACAGAAGCCACTCATAGATGTCAACCTTCAGAGAGATGAACCAGAGATGGAGTTCGATGGAGATGGAGTCGGATAGTTCAAAGATGGGTTACCCTTTTTTGATCGATTTTGCTACTAGTGATGGCCTTGAAGGTGTTCATGACTCCCTTCTTGATTGCCTTGCCCATGCTCTTCATATTTGCAGCAAGAAAGGGGGAAATCAAACAACCTCAGTGATTTTCACACTTCTGGGAGGTAGGGGCAAAATATCCTTTGAAATGGAGAAATGAAGGTTAATGGAGGGTGGAAAGTGGAGCTCAAGGTAAGGGAAGGTGAGTGGGAGCCAAAGGAAACGTGAATCTAGAGTTTAAAAGGAAGAGGAGATCATTTGGGGGTGAATGGGGGTCGCCCTTATCTCCAATAGTTGTGGAACGACCGTGATGCATCGAACAAATCAAGATTTGGTTGTGCTATGGAGTGAAAAGTTGGGGTACTTAAGTGTTAGGCCCTTACCAGCACAACTATTCTGGTAGAATGCCAGCACGACTGTGTTGGTCAGAATGGTCATGTTGACCGGGCCCAAACATTGAGTTTTCCCTGTTAAAAGCGACCACACCAGCACAGCTGTGCTGGTACTTCCAAGCTGAAATAACTTAAAAAAATTTCAAATCACTCAATCAGTCATAATCCAATGATCAAATTTGATCCATTTGATGCTCCATCCTTACTTTTTCACTAAAATGTACCCCAATTCTCAAACTTTCACCTATCTCATCATCAAAATTAAAACAATTTTTTTAAAGACAAGAGTTTGTGTGTATTCTTGGAACCGTGTAATCATAAAGCAAAGGTATCAAAAAGTGAAGGTTGGGTGTAAATGTTTCCAAACCTAGGTGGGTTGCCTCCTAGTAGCACTAAATTTTATGCCTTCAGCCAGACATATTAATTCTTGACTCAATCATCCTCAAGGAACCTTCAACACATCTTTGTAGTAGATGTCTCTCTCATGTGCATTTAAGCACATCTCCTCATCAATCAGGTGTTCATCAACTAGCATCAAAATGTCAAAAATTTGGTTTGCTTTCTCCGGTCCTACTTCAACAATGGCTTTAAACCTTTGTCCATTGACGGTGGACTCTTTTACTCCCTCCTTTTCACATATCTCAATAGCCCTGAATGGATATACATGTTTGAATAGATAAGGCCCTTCTCAACTAGACCGACACTTTTTGGGAAAGAACTTCATCCTAGAATTGTACAACCCTACCCATTGTCTGGGCTCAAAGTTCTTCTTCTTGATCAGTTTATCATGTAAAAACTTGGTCCTTCCCTTATAACTTTTTGACATCTCACATGCCTCATGTCTCATTTCTTGTAGTTCATGTAGCTATAGTTTTCTTCTCACTCTGATATTGTCTCCATCCATATCCATGGCTTTCAATGCCCATAATGCCTTGTGTTGCATCTCCACTGGTAGATGGCAACTCTTTCCATACACAAGTTTAAATGGATTGGTACTAATCAGAGCTTTCAATGCTGTTCTATAGTCCCACAAAGCTTCATTGAGATGTAAAGACCAATCCTTGTGGTCTGACCTCACTGTCTTCTCAATAATTAGCTTTATCTCCCGATTAGCTAACTCAAATTGATGACTCATTTGAGGGTGGTAAGGAGTAGCCACAACACGACTCACACTATGCCTTTTTAGCAATCCTTCAAAGGTCCTACAGATGAAATGTCTTCCATCATCACTAATCATTTCTCGTGGTATACCGAAGAGGATGAAGCTATTTGACTTGACAAAGTCACAAACTACTTTGTGATCATTTGTCGTTGTGGCAATTGCATCAATCCACTTGGAGACATAATCAACGACCACCAAGATGTACATATATGAAGCCAATCCCCCAAACATCAAACATTGTGATAGAGGCATCATGTCTCTCTTGGAGATATTGCCCACCTTTAGTCGATTCAAATAGCACTTGCAATATCCATTAGCATCTTTGAACACGGTTGCCCAACAGAAACCACTTTGAAGAATTTTTGTGACCGTGTGTTTTCCACTGAAGTGACCTCCCCACACGCCGGAGTGGCACATGGATAGGATCCCTTATTGCTCAATCTTAGGGACACATCTTCTTATGAGTTGGTTGGTACAATACTTTAATATATGTGGGTCATCCCAAACATAATTCTTCATCATAGTAAACAACCTCTTGATGTCTTCTCTAGTCCATGTGCTTGGTGCCCTCCCATTTCCCAAAAAGTTGGCACATGTTTGTACCATGGCCTTTGAGTCGAGTCAAGCAAAAAGAGTTTCTCAAGGGGCATTGTCTCCTTAATCCAGTTCACTTCATCATAAGGTGCTTTAATGCAGGAGAGATGGTCAACTGTAGAATTTTCCACTCCCTTTTTGTCAACAATCTCCAAAACAAACTCTTGACGCAACATAATCTAGCGGATCAACCTTGGCTTAGAATCTTTCTTTGCCATGAGATATTTCAAGGCTGCATGATCCATGTATACTACCACCTTGTTTTTTAAGAGATGAGATAGAACTTGTCGAGATCAAAAATCATGGCAAACAACTCTTTTTCTGTGGTGGTGTAGTTCCTTTGGGATTCATCTAGGGTTTGTCTTGCATAATATATGACATGCGGAACCCGACCAATCCTTTGGCCCAACATAGCCCTATCAGATGCATCGATCATGATTTTGAATGGCAAGGAGAAATTAGGGGGTTGCATAATAGGAGAAGAGATGAGCTTATGCTTTAGGTGGTTGAAAGCTTCGACACACTTGTCATCAAATAAAAACTACATCCTTTTCAAGCAAGTAACGAAATGACCTTGACATTTTACTAAAGTCTTTGATGAATCAGAGGTAGAAACCTACATGCCCTAAGAGAGACCGGACTTGTCTTACAATGGAAGGAATAGTGAGAGTGGAAATTAGGCCCACTTTGGCCTTGTCAATTTCACTGTCGACCTTAGAAATTCGATGACCCAGAACAATGCCTTCAGGAACCATGAAGTGAATCTTTTTCCAAGATAACACCAAATGAACCTTGACACATCTTTCAAGCACAACTACTAGATGTAGCAAATTGTCATCAAATCTCTTGTCGAACACTAAAAAATCATCCATGAAGACCTCCAGAGACAAATCAAACATGTCAGCAAAGATAGATGTCACACATCTTTCAAATGTAGAAGGAGCATTACACAACCCAAATGGAATCCTTTTGTAAGCAAAAATACCACTTGGACAAGTGAATGTCATCTTCTCTTGATCCGTGAGATGAATTTCTCTTTTAAGTAACCTGAGTAGCCATCAAGAAGACAATAGAAACTTTTCCATGTAAGTCTTCGTAAGATCTGATCAATGAACACGAGGGCAAAGTGGTCCTTCTTGGTCTTCTCATTCAACTTTCTATAATCTACACACATCCTCCACTTTGATTGCTCTCTCACTGGAATCAACACTCTATCCTCATTTTTAGAAACTTCAATCCCACCCTTCTTGGGTATAACCCAGATTGGGCTCACCCAAGGGATATCATAAATATGGTAGACAATCCCAATATCTAATAATTTCACTACTTCTTGTGATCCAACCTCTTTAAACCTTGGATTCAACCTTATTTGCATTTTTCATGTTGGTCTAGCATCATCTTCAAGGTAAATCCTATGAACACATATGGAAGGGTCAATGCCCCTGAAGTCAGCAATAGGCCATCCAATGGCTTGAATATTGTTCTTCAAAACCACCACCAAGGCATCTTCTTGTTCTGTAAAAAGGATGGATGAGATGATCACCAGAAGGGTGTCATTTGAACCTAGGAAGGCATAATTCAGACTTCAGGAAGAGTCTTGATCTCAAGGAATGGAGGTTCTTCAAAGGAATTCTTCATAGGTTTTTCAGAAATGGAAGGGAGGTTCTTACTTATAGCCACTAAGTCTAGCTCATCTTCATCATCCTCATCATCAGGAAATTCCACAATAGGCTCTAGACCTATACCCTAACTTGTAGTTTGAATCTATGCAGGTAGGCATTCCTATGCAACCTCATCAAGACACTCAATAAAATAACAATCTTACTCTATAGAACCCATCACCTTGGCCTTAGAAGAAGATTGAAAATGTTTAATTGGATCTTCATGTGCACGAAGGTCACATACATGGTACCCGTCCTCAAAGGGATCACTGAATCGGTTGTAGCCAAGAAGGTCTCTCCAAGATATTAGGCACTTTCCTTGAGTCCTTTTCCATGCCCAAAATGATGAAATCAGTAGGAAATAAGGCGGAGGTCTCATCATCAAGTCTCAGGAACACATCATCTACTCTACCTCTAGGAATTTTCAAAGAACGCTCGGCCGATTGCAAGGTGCGAGCTAGACCCAGTTTTCCCATTTGTAGTTCAAAAAACACATCATATGGCATTATATTCACACTAGAACCTAGGTCAAGGAGAGCTTGGTCTATGCGTTGTGCTCCAAGTAGCAAGAGATGATGGGAGAGTCAAGATCTTTCATTTTCCTTGGCATGGTGTGTTTTAGAATTGAGCTCACTTGCTTAGTGATCTTAACTTTCCTTGGTGTTCTTCCTGTTGTTCTCCTCGTGAATGTGCACAAATCTTTCAAGAACTTGGCATAAGATGGGATTTTCTTGATTACATCAAGCAATGGAATATTGATCTTCACCTACTTAAAAGTTTCCATAATGCCTTTAGTGTGTTTCTTCTTCCTCTTTTTAGTGGATGGTTTCTCAAGTGCATCTAGGAAAGGAGGGAGTTGTGCTCTCGCCCGGCTCAAATCAACATCATCATCAATCTCTATTACAAGAATCACAATATCTTCTTTGTGGATCATAGTATCAGCCCATGTGCCTATCATAGTATCCTCAATTGGAATCTTAGTATCACCATATATAATAATAGTATCAACTTTGTTATCACTGGCTGCACTATCAACAGAGGTGTCCCATGGCTGCTCCAAAGTCCTACCACTCCTCAACATTGTCACCTCCTTCACATGCTCATGGGTGGTAGAAGAAGAAGCTTGTGGTAGCGGTTGTGACTATTAAGGTGATGGTGGTCTTGGGTGCGGGGCATTTTGTTTTGGAGGATGTATTGCAGCTGAGATTGTGGTGGTTATGGTTGTAGTGGATGGGGTGATATCATGGAGGGGGTTGTTGGTATGAGTGATGTGGAGGTGGAGTGTATTGGTAGTTGAATGAGGGTTGTGGAGGTGGAGGAGCATAAAGGTTTGGTGGACCTTGGTATTTTTGTGGAGCATAGGCACTTTAAGTGTTTCCCATATAACCACCATCATTGTTTGGATTAGCATGAGAAGGGATTCTTCCTTCTTCACGATGAGCAAGTGAAAGAGAAATCTGATCTAGCCTTTTCTCAAGGTGGCTAATCATTTTCCCA
Organism: Alisma plantago-aquatica; assembly: GCA_963693085.1. Taxonomy (NCBI): domain Eukaryota; kingdom Viridiplantae; phylum Streptophyta; class Magnoliopsida; order Alismatales; family Alismataceae; genus Alisma; species Alisma plantago-aquatica. The sequence continues at coordinate 33,400,386 of OY856414.1, forward strand.
TGGGAGGATACATCTTTCTTTACTTCATCTAGGCTCCTTATCCTTCCAAGAACCTCACTTCAAACTTTGAGTTGTACCTTGGCCTTGATTGCCCTTGCCCTTCCTCACCCGATTGTTTCCATGAGAAGTTAGGATGATTTCTCCATTATGGAGTATAAAAGTTGGACATTGGGCCTTTAATGTTCTAGTTGTTGGGAAATAAGATTATAGAGTAGGCAACATAAATAAAAAAATTATCTACCTTATTGCCCTTAATTAGTAGGTCGTGTTAATAACTATAATGCAAGAAGGATGGTTTTGAGGATAAACCTGGTCCTAGAGAAAGTCCAACGACATCTCATCGTCGTTTATGCACAAATGTCTTGGACGGTGTCTGTACAACTCCTTGTTGCACTGGGACTCATCTAACTATTGCGCCCTATGATATGAACCTGAGGTAGTAGGACTGTTGCAACTCCTGATCACACTAGAGACTACAACCATGAACATCATCTCCTTCAATAGTTCCTCTTATCACAGACTGTTGGCTGACATTGTCCTTTGAGTGACAGACAACAGTCTCTCACCTCTATGGTAGTCCACACAGACCACCGAGAACTCTTATCATCGTGCTAGAACAGATTGGAAGGAGTTGTCCCTCCTGTTGGTTTACTAGTCATCAACTAACTCTCCCATGAAAATGATCTTAATTTCTCTTTCCCTACCCCTCCCTAGTCATGTAGGACTTGCTTGGGATCTTGTGGTTACCATAATTAGATAGGAAAACATTTGTTAGAGCAACTAATTTTAATTGTCTGTGTTGTGTTTTGGGAAGCCACAATACCCCCTCTATTTATGGGTGGGATTTGGGTCCAGGTTCCTAGTCTATGAAGAAGTGGAACGGACTGGAAGAACTCGAATTTTCACAATAATTTTAGAAACTTTGCAACCTACGACAGCTGAAATGGCCATTTGGCAAACCCAAATGGCCATTTGGCATGCAAGATGATCATCTCATACTGTGAGACAGTCGTTTGTAGTTTCCTACTTAAACACAAATTTGGCAAATCAATTCCCATCAATGTTAGACATTTATTTCCTTATGCAACAAGTATTGCTCAAGAGAAATGAATAGGGAAATATATAGAACCTTCTCCGACCAAAATGAACAATCGCGCCCATGTGAAACAATTGTCTCGGTCACATAGACAGTTGTTTGGTGACCATAGTTGAGCCAGTTTGGTTGGGTTGGTTCATTCCTTAACCAAATTCAACTCATAGCGGTCCTGACACCCATACGCCCGTCTCAACACTTGAGATGGCCGTTTGTCACTTCCATACGGCAGTCTCAACACTTAAGATGGGCATTTGGCAGTGATGTCATCTTGTTTTTTGCATGAATCAAATGCCTAAACACTTTATCACTTAATTCAAATGCCATATGAGATCCAAACTCCTATTCTAGGTCGATACCTCTGTCAGTGACCCTATAGGTCCCATATCAAGTTGGCAGAGAATGTCAATAACAACTTATGACATCACAAGCAAGGAGTCGTGCCTAGTCACACATCAATGCTACTCAAGTGCTTGGAAAGTTCGAGAACAACTTCAACCCACAATTTTTATATGGTGTTATAGTGTTTGTATAGTTCCTTAGTCACAAATATCCAGATTGAACTAGAGGCATTATTATTCAATCATGTTTCTTGAACTAGAGCTGACTGTCTGAGATATATGTAATCTCAACACATTGACTTACATGTACATGGCCATGTATTTTCTCAGTCTCGCTAATCAAGAGGCCTAAGATATCATGCACCTATAGGAGGGACAAATCTTATATCTATCACTCACATTCAATCCCCATGTGTCAAAGCCACCCAATCATCATTGTTATAATAAACCATGTTTCAGGGTTGTGTTTGATGATGTCAAAGTGTACCCAATGACATGTGATGGGTGTAGTGATTTCAGGTCTAAGAACCAAAAACACCACCATCACTGTGAGAGATGACTGTGACTTCGATTATGATGGCTTCCATGTGTCAGTCTCATAGTGGGTTTGTCTCATACATTGTTCTCTAACATGTATTTGTGTGCTTGTTTTGATATAGCCATATCATGACCAATGAGACTCAGTCAACAACTAACTCACACTCTAATCTTATGTATTATTGTTTTCTATCGACCTTCCCCAATAACAACCGATCAGGGACATAATGAGAATATGTATATGTACTCTTAACATCCCTATGATCTTATTCTCAAATCTAATACTTGAAGACATGCGTCATTAAGAAATATAATTCTCTAGACATTTATTATGTTATATCATTATCTCATAACTAAACATACATAATAAATTGGAATCTTGCCTTTATTAATAATCAAATCATTTTCATTTATGCCATTACAATGATCACATAATTGGCTCTCTGGTAATACATACCAAAACCGATTTCCAAAGGCATGCAAAGAATTCACTTCCTCATCAATGACATCAACTTCCATGGTAGACTATCTAGCATAACCTCCAACTTTATTCTTCATGAGGTTCATCATGTCGGAAAAAATCTTTATCATTTAAGGATTGGCTTCCTCTATGACAGGGGATGGAGGTGGAGTAGGGGGAACATAGTTTCTATCAAGGTGATCCCCCTTGTTTGAATCTCAATGTTGTGAGTTTTCTACAAGATGGTGAAATAGCGGCCATGATTCTTATGGAGGTCTAGCAATGAATGTCCACCAACAGGAGGAATCAATAGAAGTTTGGCTCAACTCAACAAGGCCAGTGTAGAAGGTCTGCACCAACTGCCATAAAGGGACTTCATGGTGAGGGCACTCTCACAATAGGTTTTAGAACATTTCCCAAGCTCCATGGAAGGGTTCATTCTCTTTTTATGTGAAGGAGTTAATGCATCTCTGCATCTGAGTCAACTTGGAGATTGGGTCGAACTTCTTAGGGAATTCATTCTTCACTGCATTCTAGGTCACTAACTCAAGCACATACATGTACCACTCCTTAGCTTTTTGTTTTAAGGAAAAGGGAAAAAGGGTTCTTAGTATTGATTCATCGGTGGCAAAAAGTGTGAAGAATGTGGATCAAGTCTCTAGGAAAGCATCTATGTAGTGGTAGAGAATCTCTTTCTCCATCCCATAGAAAGTGGGGTGGAGTCTGAGAAGGGTTGGTGGGATGGAGAATTTTTGACTCGACATTTAGTCAATAAGAGTGGAAATTGAGGAAGTGTAATTCCGCGGGTTGAAGTAGTCATGGAGAGGGCGGTTGGGTTGTTGTAACCCCCCTGGAGGATTTTGTGGAACACCCCTGAGAGGGTTTTGAGCATCCGAGCTATCCATTTTAGCTTCTCGATCTTTCTTACACTGATGTTGGTGTCTTCTTCTATCTATCTTGGGGTTGAAGGGCACTAAGGTAGTAAAAGTAGAGCATCTACCAAGCATGCACAACTGTCACTTGCACACTACACAAACGAACAACAAGAGCCAAGAGAGAAAGAACGTATGCAAGAGTAAACAAAGAATAAAGAATAACAATGGTGAGGGTAGTAGAAAAAGGTAAGCTACACTAACTAGATAGGCTGAGCACCTCTACTCCCCGACAATGGTGCTAGAAAGCCTGGTGAGATTCTCTAAAGGTTACACACTAATCAACTAAATGGTGACCAGATGGAACCAAAGGGAAACACATGAGGATCTTTCAAATTTATAGTCAACCTAGTCTAACACACCTACTCAAACTAATCACACGTTCCCACAAACGCACATGGTCATGTTGTAGTATAGGCAACCGGTAAGAAAAGGGTCAATCCTTAGGGAGAGAGGGGGCACTAGAGCTAGGTTGGTGTGAGCTACGTTCCTAAAGTGGAGTGTAGGGTTTTAGGGTTTAAAGGTGATTTTGGTTGATTACTCTAATGTGGCAAGCAATTAAAGACAAGAAGGAAACTCAATTATAAAAAAAATCTAAACTATCTTAAACAATTTAAGACTAAGAAGCTAGGCAAGGCAATTAACTAATCAAAAACAAGGAACTAATACTAAGATACACTAGACTATAAATGCAAGTTAACACCTTAGATACAAGTTAAGAACTAGAGAAAAAAAGGACCTAGGTTATCACTAACTAACAAGAGCAAAGAAAGCAAACTCAAAAGAGCATTAACTACTCAAGAAAAGTCTAACTAGCAAAAACTAGGTAATTAACTAAGAAGCAATTAAGAACAAGCAACTACTTAGCATGAACAAGATAAATTAGCAAGATTTGGTTTCATCAGTGCTAGGGATAGGTGGGTCGTTTGGTATATAACACTAAGATTCCAATTGGGGGAAGTTAGAACAAGCAAGCTTATTCATTCATTCTAGCTTTCTTAAACCAAACAACTAGTCAAATGCTAAGAAATTACCCTACACTATTAGTTTGCCTAAGGTATAGGTGAGATTTCACTAGGATTTGAATAATCTAAGTTTCTAGCATAGGGTTTCTTAGTGTAATTGGGATTCAACAATAGAATTGGGGAGTAGAGGTGAGGGTATTTCACCCCACATTACTCACCACCTAGCTTTTACTAAACTCCAAGGCAATTGCACCAATAAAACCTATACTAGCTACTCGTATCACACACATAGGAGTAGGATAAGGACTATATGTAGGGGGATACGGGTGCTAGCTAGGGATCCACTAATTGGACCTAGGAGCAAGTCCCAAGAGAGCCCAACATATCCTATCTTCTACTAGACTTAGGTGGCTTCAACCACACAAACACAACCAATTCATATTTTTAGATACAAACCACAAGTAGAGACATGGGAAAAGAGTTTTAAGTACCAATCAATCATCATAGAATGAAATCATAGAGTTTACAAATTAACTTCACCCAACGTGGTATCAAAGTATCATTTTTACCCCAAACACTCACCCCAAGGGGCTTAGCTATACATGACTAAACAAAAGAGCAAAGAAAAGAGAAGAAAGGGGTAGAAATCCATGGAGCTTGTGTAAGTCCCTTTCTTCTTCACCTCCTTCCTGTAGGAGCTTATACACCTCCCTCCAAAGATGGTAATGGCATGAATGGAAGTGATTTGATTGTGAAAATTCTAGAAAACTAGGGTTTTTTGGTGGAAATGAAGTGGAAATGGGAGATGGGAGGTAGATGGAGGTCTTAAATGCAAGGGAGATATCACTGAATGATCTAGAGTAGCTAACCTAGTGTTCTGGCCACCACCCATGTATATATAGGTGGTAGTGGAAGAACTAGGGTAGGTGGGGATATTGTTGGAAATTTAGTGCAGAAAAGTTAGGTTTTAGGTGGCAGAACGACCGTTTTGGGCAGAGCGGACGTGGTGGGTGGAGGTCAAAATGGCCCTGGTGGCAGATAATAGTCATGGTGTGAAGTGAAAAATGTTAGGTTGGAGGTGGTGAAATGAAGGCTGGAAATACGGTCGTGTTGGACAGCACGACTGTGGTGGGGGCTAGGTAGAACAGTCGTGCTTGGTAGCATAGCCGTGGTGGGTGAGGTGGAGTTGAGGTCATTCTCTTCAGTATGCCTATTTTTGTCTTTGAAAACATGGTCGTGCTGGCTGGCACGACCATTTTGGTGGCTTCTTGGAATGATCATGCTGGCTGGTATGACCATTTTTGTGGCTTCTTGGCATGACCATGCTGGGTAGAATGGCCATTTTGGTGGAGTTGTTGTATCATGTCAAAAATGTGCATCAACTTGTGATTTTTGCATTGGCGACCATAGTTGTTCATTGGCACCACGTCTGCGTTGGGTTCTTTAGTAGCACTTTGAGCTCCATTCTTTGAAATCCTTGGACTTCTTTGCTTGGGTTGGCCATCTTCTCTGGACCCCTCTATCTCACTCATCCATCCAAACATGGTCCAAGTACATAAAAACATGCAAAGAACGCCCATAAGTGCATTTGACAAAAATATGCATATTGAGGGAATTAACTTGCATTCAAACATGTTTAGATGTGATTGAAATGGGAAAACACACAAGATGGATCCCTAAAATAGGGATAAATCAAGGGGGCAATGTGCTTGACCACTTGAGCCACTCCTTGTTAGCACTCGACGTTGTAGGATGAGGGAGTCCAACAAAGCCCTTATCCTTAGAACTTCTTGGGAAATCCTTAGTGGTATGGACTCACCTGGAGGCGATCTATATAGACATGTACATCGGTGGGAAAGTCATTAGGTCCAAAAACATGACCATCCTCCCTAAGGGCTATTAATCTTCTAGATATGATTAAAGATGATAGCAATGTCTTGGGAGATGGACATGGGATAGATGTTTGGAATAATAATTAGGTCCCACTAAATCTCTCCCTGATTAGACATGTTAAAAGGAGTATTCCTATAGACCTATCAGACCTCAAGGTTTTGTCCTTTGTTTATTTTGAAGGAGAATGGGATAGAGACTTTCGTGAGCTATTTTTGTCGAAATAGGTATGCACTGTTGTGGTTAAAATTGCCACCCCTTCCCCCTCCGTAGAAAGATATGATTTTCCCTATGAACATACAAACAATTGTCTTTGTACAACATCTTCAACCTATTGCATGCTAAGGAAGTCTAATGATAACAAAGTTCATGGTCCATTGAAAACGTTTGGAAACTTATAGTCCCCCAGAAGCACAAAACTTTTGTGTGGTTCATTGTGCACATGGGTTTACTAACAAACAAGAGAAGAGTTCAGAAGAACCTTACCAATAATGCTAACTATAATCGGTGAATGGTTGAAGAGGAGAATCTTTTTAATGCCTTGATAGATTGCCATAAATCTCAAGCTACATACTGAATTTGAAGAATGGAGAAGAGTTAACTATTTCTTCCATTATGACTTCTATAAATGGATACAAAATGGGCTAAATAATGAGTATGTTACTCTTCTTGTAATCACGTGCAAGTACATACGGTACAACATAAATAAGGAAGTGATGGAGGGAACTCATCTCTCATAATTACATGTAAGAATGTCAATACAATGGCTCACCACTAAAGTAAACTAGGTTTGGGCTATGAACACAAAAAGACATCAGCTCAACAATTCTAAACTGGTAAGATATCCCTACTACCCCAACATGGTTACATCATGGTTTGTATTGATGATATTTTTAAAGGGGGATGGGTTGCCACTATCTTCATGGTAAAAAATGAGCTAGGAGATATCATACTCAGGGAAGAAAACACTACAACTATTCAGTAGGCTCTGGAAGCTGAAACTGTGGCCATAATAGAGGATCTAAAACATGTTTGGTATCAAAACGTTAGGAATCTAGAGATACAGACATACTACAACAAAGCATGTGATTCGGTGAATAGAAAGAATTTAAACTGAATTTCTCTAAAACACTGGTGAGAAGAAGTTGCTTATGTAAAATCCCTTTCTTGGGATTGGAATTTGGTGGATATAACAAGGTAGGACAATAGACAGACTAACATTATAGCCAAATTACTCTAAAAAACATTCTAAATGTCAATAGGCCTATACCTTTCCCATGCCATGTAAATTTACCCAATGCTTCCCTAATGTTAACTCTTTTTATTTAACTAACCCTGATAGTTGTGACCCCCAAGATGTAATTACCCAAAGCTTGGCTTGCTAGGAGAGGGAAAGATGAATACATACCTCTCTTAGTTAGTTCTTTTTAAAAAATACTTATCCATTTACAAGTAAAATTCAATCTTATAACTACACTCACCTTGCTCTCTAATGAATTTCATATTGTAGAGGTCTCAATTATCTTTCCAGGGGCATACATTCTTTGTCAATAAAACATTCATAGATTAAGTTATGATATTTTAAAATCCCCTTATTTTTTAGCAAGTTTTAACTCCTTTTGATCTTTTTCTTGTCATGGGCCATCCACTCTTTGGTGCCATGGAAGGACATGCGGCTCAACTGCTACCCCCATGTGCTTAATATTAATTGACTGATGATCCTAAGCTTAGGATTATGGATTACAGTTTGACGACCAAAAACTTGTCACCTCCCTTCCTATAGTGGGTGGACGCTAATGGAGTTGAGCTAACCTAACTTGCCATTGGCTCTGCCAATCTATCCTCTTCTCATCACATTTGTCTACATCAAGACCATATCCATTTCCCATAGCTTAACTCTTCTTTTCTCTTGTGGTTTCATTTGTTCCCATGCCATAAAATTCCTCTTTCTCTCACTTGCTTCACCTCCCAACTGTAGCTACTGCATGGAGCCACTCCCATGTCCGAATAGATCTTGCTCCAACCCAAGACCCCCTCATGGCCAACCAAGAACATTGGCTTGTTGTAGAGCTTATATGAATTCTAGTGTCTAATAGGATGAGCATCTCCATCACCCCAAGTCAAACATTTGTTTCCTATGGCAGCACTCACCGCCTCTGAGCAACAACATTGGATGGGGAATGTATAGGAAGCTAGTGCAAGCACAAGAGAGTATAGACCAAGCACATGGGCCACCCTATTATATGGGCTAGTCAACATATAGTTTGACCATGGCCCAATTGATGAAAGAAAGTGGGAGACTGCTGGTCCAACATTTCACATATCAATGACTACGATCACATCATGAATAAATGTAATGACATGACATATTTCTCAATAGTTTGTATTCTAATTTTCCAAAATGCATATCTCCCAATTTCTATTCCAAACCATGTAATATTAAATATCAAATTGGTCCTCTCAAAAAGATCTACAACCTAGACATGGTTTTATGACTTGGCTATGCATAGAATTCTCATGTTTTACCAAAAATTCTCTAATTTGATCTTCTCAATAGATTTCAAAGAATAATTATGATATAGATAGGATCTTTGATACTCAATCTACTTACGACACCTAAAATAAATAACATATCTGAACTTGAAGCACTATGCTAGCCCAAATCACCATTCTTTCTCTTTTCTATACCTTGATGCACTAATTTGACATTTAAATAAACTTTTTCCTTAGAGCTTTGATTAAATGATAATCTTGATTTGATGTTACATCATATCCTTGTATCAACTTGAAATCACAAAGTTGTGAAATTCCATGCCACAAGAATCTATTGTTGATCAATCATATGCACCTTTTATGGTTTATGTTGTACCAAATGCATAAATGTGACTCATATAGGTATGTATATAACCTTGCATGTTATACCTTTACAAAAAGGGTCATTGACCCCAACGGTGCACCTAAGACCTTTCAATGTTTGAAATATATAGCACCATGATGATTATATATCCTAATGTCTAATTCTTGACCCATGTTTGGGTTTGATGGTGTTTGTAACCCTAATTTTCCTAATGTGACCTATGTGACTTGAAATGTGGTTTTTGTACCTTAATGCTTATGTGGATCCTTTTCTCCTATCTTTCTATATCAAATTAGGGAATACTCTATCCATTAGGATATTTTTGATATGGATGTCTCACATAGAATGTTGATGATATAAGGAATTGTGTTGATATTTGAATGTATGTGGGTATGTTTATACCAATGTTGGTTTATGGTGCCTAGACTGTAGGGGAGATCCACCTATTTTTTATTGTGTTTCTCATGTCCTTACCTTGCTGACATAAATCATCTTTTATTCTTAGTTCTCATGTATTGATAAACATTTGTCTTGTTTGCCCTATTATGAGTCTTTGACTTGAGAATGCAAGTATACACCTCAAATCTTGGAAGATCATAAAAAATCCATGGAAACTTAAAATAACATGAAACTTGAATCACACCTTTGTGATGTTTTCTAAAATAGTAAAAGATCAACAAATGCACTAACAATAAACTTTGAACCTAACTTGGCCAAAACCCTAAAATGGAGCTAATTATGGTTAATGATGAGAATTGATACATACATGTAATCTTGTTCTTAGAGAGTTGTGGCTTGTGGCTAGATGATCAAGGATATGGTTGGTTAGGAAACTTTGAATCTGGTATAGTGTTTTGTAATCATATGAATATGGCTTTATAGCTTGCAAATTGATATATATGTACGATTGTTTAATTGCTTAAATATTGTCATGTAGTATTGTCATATTGTAAATTGATGCTTTGTCTCATTTCTTTTATAACTTGAACACATAATATAGATATTCATTATACAAACCTTGTGCAAATGCATGTAGTGTTGGGGTTAGAACACAAGTTTTGGCACTTTACTTGAGTTATAAATATGGGACATACCTTGATGATAAAAGGTTTAGCTCTTGGTGATGGCCTTGAGGCCCCTTACATACAGGATTAGCTATCCTTGAGCTTTGTCATGAAATCTTTTGACCAAAACTTAGTACATAAGGCCTTGTGAATACATGGTATTGATTACATAATTGGAGTAAAATTACATAAAACATGGGCTCTCATTTTGCTTAGCATTTAACTTGTTTATTAAAGTTCATTTACTTCTACAATCCTTTAAAATTATGATAAGATTATATATGTATCTTTCTATCTTGTACTCAACACATTATGTGTTGACCTACTAGTTTCACGCAATTTTAAGTTCATAGATGGCTAAGGAGTTGATCTCGTGGTGATATGTGTTCAGGTGTACTTGTTGGAAGACCCTAGCTAGTGTATATAAGTTAACTTGTAAAATGGTCTCAGTTGGTAATTGAAATCTTATAATAAAAATGTTGTTTAGTATATTTTGTTGAATGTTGAGATTGTGTTAGCGCATTTGTCTTGTTATCTATTAATGTATGCTAAGCTTTTACACTCCCACATTCAATTCTTGATAATTCCATGCTAGGGACGAACACCCAAGTCCTACTGTCACTAACTCTATAGATAGTGGGGGTAGGATAAGGGTAATTCACAGTGCTATGAGAGTTGGTATTAGAGCATGAAAAATAACTACACCAAAAATTGCTCACACAACACAAAAACTGAATTCAACCTTACATTTCAACCCTAGAAACTTTATCAGTTGTCTTTGGTGGACTAAGTTAACTTAGCCTCTATGTTAGGACCTAGTCTAATCCCTATAATCTTTCTTTCATCCTCCTTCTCTCCTATAGTATGGGTTGTAGGTGTAGGAGGGTGAGAAAGGGGAGACCTTATAATTGAAACCCTAGTTATATGTTTGCCAAACATACTTAGGGTAGCTACACAAGTCTGTACAATGATCTTTCTAGTTCTCTAGGTGTCAAGGTACTAGACTACTTAATCAGTGTGGTAACTCATTTTGGTTTTGGTTTTACTCAAATGGATTATGGTGGTTTCCATTGCTTGTTTTATTGTTGGAGATAACCTATTTCAAGTACTAGTATATGTACATTTCAAAAATGTTACCACATGAAAAAAAGCAGTGAGTTTCCATGTAACCTAAGAGAAAGAGATGTAAAATCAATCTACATGACAATGTTTAGATGATAGTTGTAGTCTCTAGAGTTTCCTAGAGCCATGATAACAGTTAGGCTAGCAAGTAGCCTAGGTAACCTATGTTGTTGTTGTTTATGATGATGATAATGATGATGATGATGATGTTGATGTTGATCTTGATGTTGATGTTGATATTATGAGCTTGCTTCTTGATGACCTACATTTGATGTGGGAATATTTAAGTATATTTGATGACATGAAATGAGTTTTACCATGCAACTGTAGCTAAATCTAGCACCATGTTTTAATTATATGACTTGGTTGACGTGCTACATATAGCTAGTGGGTTGGTGTGCTTTATTGTGCCTTGTCTTGTAGATGTTGAGGTACAATATGTGGTTTGGTACCAACATATTACACAATATCCTGGCAAAGAACAACCTCTAGCATGGGATATATGATAAGAGTGAACTCTTGATATGAGTCAACCCAATAGGGGAGAAGGTCAGAGCACCTAAAATCCAAGATACTGAAATGTTGAGTATAATGTACACGATGAAATGCATGACAACGAGTCCCTAGTTGAAATACTTCAAAGTATACAAGTCAAGTCACCTAGTGTGTGACTTCTTTAATGATGTTGAATCCTATATATCCTATGGAAAGATTTAACCCTAAAGAATGAGGCAATATGATATATGTAGGTGAGGGAGATGTCACAAGATGATAAGATGATGTACACGATGTGACACATTTATGATGAACCTCATACTCAGGTTCGTGGTTCTGTGAGAAAGAATCTATTGGTTTCCCTTGTTTTGAAAGTTGGGTAGCATATTGTTATGGGAAGATGGTGGTGGTTAGCATGTCTTGTGGACATAGACAAATATTAGATTAAGTGGCTTGAGCTTGTGGATCTCCTTTTAGATATAAGTGAGATAATTACAAAACCTCAATGTTGATGAAAATGTTCCTCAAATGATGCTTATACATGAAATAATCTCACTTATGTTAAAACTTGAATATATACGACGAGTCACTGCCATATTCTAGACCTAAAATAAAACCACACCGTACATAAAAGTTGTAATTTAGAAATCATGATCTTGATATGATGATGTCTTGGGATATTAATTTGAATAATAATGATGCATGAGTGCTTAATTTCTGACCCAAAAAAGAAAAATGATAAAATTAATTGGGGATAATTGGTAGATTTTTGAGGGAAATTTATGTCATGTATGTATGTATAGCTTGATGAAGATATATAAATGTGATGTTAAAACTAACTAAAATTCATGATGATGAACTTATCCATTTTAGAGATTAATAAAAAGAATTTGATATCACACATCCCCCTAGAGTAGCCCGACTAGTAAGAGCTCAGTAAGTCCCAATGAAGGACCTGAGTTTGAATTACGTTCGAAAGACTCTCTGTGAATGGTATTTCATGTGAATTGGTATAGGAGGAGGGTGACTGGAACACACCCTCTCAGGACTTGAGATTTTACCATGTTGGGGAAGGTCCAATGGTGGCCCTGCCTAGGGTGGGTTCTCTTATAATTTTAAAAAAGTTGATATCACACCTTGATCTTATATGGATACGTGCTACAAAACCCTAATGTTAAAATGAATTCATGATATGATCAAACAAGCAATTATATGTATATAATTTGTGATGGATACACCCTTGATGATGACCACCTAAGTGTGTATCTGATGGTAGGAAATTGCTTGATACCTAACATTAGATACCTGGACATGATGGATATAGAGTTTGACTCTTGAGCATGATCATGGACAAATTTTGAGGATGAAATTTCTTATAAGGAGGGAAGGATGTGATAACTTGAAATTCTCTCTCATATATTTTACTATTTCTCTCTCATAAAGTAACCTTCTTGTTTTAGTTATGAAGTGTGGCGATACCTCAATATGGTCACATCAATGCTCAATTTTACTAAATGTGATGTTAATTTGCATATTGAAGTATGTACCATTTCTTAATATGTATCCATCTTGCAAGTGAAATTTCGTCTCATAATTGTGCCTAACTGTATCTTTAATGAATTGAATATAGTAGATGGCTTAATAATCTTTCCAAGGGCATAAATTTCACCTAAATTGGACCTTTATATCCCAAGTTATGATATTTTGAAATCCCCATATCGTTGATCAAATTTTAATTCCTTTTGATCTTTCTCTGCTCATGATCTGGCCACTGTTTGGGCCAATGGGGTGGGGGTGTGTGGCCAACTACAACCTACATTACTCCTAACCCTAATTGACCTATGATCCTAACCATTGGATTATGGATCATAGATGAAGGACCAAATACTTGTCTCCTACCTCCGTATAGTGGCAAGGTGCCAATGGTGCTGATCTCACCTAACTTGTTTTTGGCTCCGTAAATACACCCTCTTCTCATTGTACTTGGCTAAATCAAGACCCTTAACTAATTCCCTTTACTTTGCTCATCTTTTCCCCTCTCATTTCACTTGTTTCCATGCCCTAAAATTTTTCTTTCTCTCCCTTGCTTCACCTCCCAGCCTTAGCTACTCCATGGTGTCGTTCCCACCTCCGATGAGCTCCTACTCCAACTCCAGACCCCCTCATTGCCAACCAAGCTAGGTAACTCATCTGTAGAGGCTATATGAATGTCAGATGCCATCCGGATGCACACTACCATTACCCTATGCCAAACACCCCTTTGCTTAGACCATTCCTACCACTACAAGCAATAGATGTTGATGGGGCACGGGAAGGAAGCCGGTGTAGGAACAAGAGAGTAGAGATTGATTAATTGGGCTTCCCCCTACGTGAGTTGGTTAACATATAGTTTGACCATGGCCCAATTGATGGCAATAAGGGGCAAACCTCCAAGCCAACATATCATGTATAAGTAATTAACTCATGCCTTGAATGAATGTAACACCTTGACATCATTTATCTATAGTTTGGATTCTAATTTTGTAAAATGCATAAACCCCAATTTCTATGTCCAAACCATGAAATATTATATATCAAATATCAAAATTTCTACAACCTAGACATAGTTTCATGACCTTTCTATTATTATAATTCTCCTATTTTTCCAAAAGTTCTATCTTTGGATCTTCATATCATATGTAAATGCAAGATTATGATACATATTTTGATAATAAATCTATTTAATACACCTCAGTAACTTTTATGAACTTGAAGCACTATGCAAGACCAATCATCATCTGTTCTCTTTGGTTGACTTTAATGCTCTAATGTGACATCTACATGAATTTGAACCCTACAACTTTGATCATTTTCTAATCTTCATTTGATATTACATGATATCCTTTTATCAACTTCAAATTAGTAAGTTGTGACAGTCCATGACTCAAGAATCTATTGTTGATCAATCTTATGTACCTTTAATGACCTATGTTGTACCAGATGCATGAATATGACTGATATAGGTATATATATAACCATGCATGTTATACCTTAATCAAATGTGGTCTTTGACCCCTATGGTGCACCAAACTCCTATTTATGTTTGAAATATATAATACCATGATAATTAGAGATGTGTAAGCCTCACCGCATGTTTAAGCTTTATGATGTTTGTGACCCTAATTTGCCTAATGGGACCTATGCGACTTGAATTGTGGTTCTTGTACCTTAATGCTTGTGTGGATCATTTTCTATTATCTTCCTATATGAAGTAAGGGAATATTGTATCCCTCGTGATATATTTAATATGTATTTCCCATATAGTTCATTTTTTGATGATCTAAGGAACTATGTTGATATTTGAATGTATGTGGGTATGTTGATACTAATGTAGGTTTATGATGCCTAGACTCTAGGGGGATATCCAAACATTCCTGAATGTTTTCGTCATGTCCTTGTGTTACTTACCTAAATCATCCTTTATGATTGGTTCTCATGTCTTGAGAAACCCTTGTATTTTTTGCCCTGTAATGAGTCTTTTGACCCTAAATTGCAAGTATATGCCTCAAAACTTATAATAATCATATAAAATGCATGGAACATCGAAAGGATATAACACTTGAACCAAACCTTTATGATGGCCTATAGAGTAGTAATAGATCATCAAATATAATAATAAACAACTTTGAACCTAACTTGGAAAAAACCCTAAATGGAGCTAATTAGGGTTAATTATGATAACTAATGCAAACACATAATCTTGTTCTTAATCAAGTGTGACCTGTTACTAGATGATCAATGCTAATATAGGTTACCCATCTTTGAGTTAGGTATGATCATTACTAATTATATGTCAATGGATCATTTCTTGCTTGCAACTTGATACATATGTACACCAATTTACTGGCTCAAATATTTTTGTATAGTATTGTAGTATTGTACATCGATGCTTTGTCTCATTACTTTAACTTGAACAAATAATGAAGATCTCCATTATATAAAATTTGTTTACATGTGTGTAGTCTTGGGGGTAAGGACACATGGCTGGGCATCTTACTTGAGTTGTCAAGATAGGATAGACCTTGAGGATAAGACAATTTTCTCTTGGTGATGGCCTTGACATCGCTTCTGACTAGGGTTAGCTAACCTTTAGCACCCTCACTGACTCTTTTGATGAAAAGATATTCAAAAAGACCTTATGAATACATGATATTGATAGTATAACTACACTATAATGACTTAAAGAATGGGATTTTGTTTTTCTAAGATATTACATATATATTCTTGTTAAAAATTATGCAAATCTTATATATGTATCTTTATACCCTATAATCAACATCTCGTGTGTTGACCCACTTTTTTCACATATTTTTTATGTTCAAAGATGGCTAGGGAGTTGATGGATTGGTGAGTTATGTTCAGGTGTACTTGTTGTAAGATCCTAGCTAGTGTACATCAACATACATGTAAATTTTTCCTCATAATTTGTAACTAGAATCATGTAATAAAATAATGCTATGTAATATATGTTGTTGAATGTTGAGATAATGTTAGTTCTTTTATCTTGTTGTCTGCTCATGTATACTAAGCATTTATGGTTCTATATTCGCACTATGATAATACCATGCTAGGGATGGATACCCATGTCCTATTATCACCGACTTTGTAGTCAGTGAAGGTAGGATAAGGGTGGTAAATGATTATTGATAGTAGTTCACCTCATTTTGACATCGAAATATCCCTTTCTGATCACATTTTCACACATGTAGTGCATTATTACCTTTATAAATCATAATAATAATATTTCAATTACATTCCTTGGATGGTGAGGTAGAACCTATATACTCAACATCATATCATTAATTTTATCTCAACATACTCATTTATAAGTAATCAAAGGTGGATACCGCCTCTCTTTCACCCTAACAAAGATTAACTAAAAATCTGGTTGCATTCAAAATACAAAGTTCACCTTTTTTGATGTATATATATGGTGCCTCCACACATTGTCTCATAGTTCTAAATTAGGATGAGTCATCCTCAAAAGTGACTCTCACAACATGGATATAATTTAACTAGAAACAAGAATTCTTAGATATCATTTACCCAAGGGGAAATGTCTTTTCTCAGAGCCGTTGAGTTTGTACACAACATATCTTAAGATTTTATTTCAACCATTTTTGCTTAGGTTCATGTATTTTCTTATATCTACATCTCATGTGTCATTGGACTTACTCATTCCCTTAAGGTCTCTAGGGGTATAGGTTCCTTTGTAGTGATCTCCTCTTCACCCCAAGGGCCACATGTACTTAAAAAGTGTGCTTCCCTGGACCCCTAGATCCTCATACACTCATTGAGCGGCCATTCTACTGACCCAATGTAAAATATGTACTTATGAATGGCTTTCTCCTGAATCCACAAGAGTTCTGTACTATGGGAAGGATCACATATGTACCTTTAAGAATCCCAACACAACCCTAGGATAGACTTAGGGTTCTACCCTACCTAGGGTTAGCGGAGTTGTTATGACTTGATCTTGTCTATAACTTAATATACCTTATTTCTGGGTAAGAGTCTCCCATACCATTATATTGTGTGTCCCATTACTTATACCAAAGAAGGAGTTCTATAACATATATGTATGTCATAGAATTCCTTTTGATATGCTTAACTTGTCATTACATATTTGTATTTCCATTTATCTATCCAAAGTATTCACACCAACACCGACACACACACACACACAGATATATATATATATATATATTGAAATTATTAAGCCAAACACATACCTTTCTTTATCAAACTTGGTGGTACCTGGGCTTACCTACCTTATGTTACATCACATCTAAAATTTTAAGGATAGGCCCCTATTTGGATGTCCAAAGTTACCTCACTTCTTAAAAACCAATATGAGGTTGGTCACTCATATTTTTAGAGTAAGTTATAACCTATTATTCTCTCTTGGTTTTTAGTAAAAGGTTAGGAATTCTAGCCACAACCTGATCCCATGGGTTTCACTTTCTTCCTTTTTATGTCCCTTCCATTACTTGGGTTAACCCACACCAATCCTGAACACTATCCCCCATAAGTTAGTTGAGTTTCCTATGCAATTTTCTTATGTATCAATCATATTCAATGCTTTATGTATATAGTTAATTATGTGTACCTTACATGAATGCATGAATTCTTGTACCTAGATACCTCAAATGCATATGTTATACATTGGTACCAACTTTGTTAACTAAGCCAAACTACCCTAACTTGTTCAAAATTTCTATTTCTTTTACACTCACTCAAGGTTTGCTTTGGTAAGGGTATTATTTTCCTTAACTCTTTGTATATATACATACATAATTAGGTTTTTTTAATTAGAGCTAATGATTAACCTCTACATCATAGGGTTGTGTCTCTTCTATAAACCACTTAAGTTTTCATAGATGACTTTTTTACCTCAACCAAGGTCCTTCATGGACAACTAGGGTATCCCAACCCATCTCATGGTCTTTCTAGAGTTTTCCCTTTTAAGGGAAACATGTATACACTATGAAAAACCTTCATATCTACATTTTTTCTTAACCTTATATACTTTAATTGGAATACGATGCCTTACTATTACTTCTTATTGAAACCCTAACTCAAGATGAGGAGAAAAGTGAATTTTTGGGTTATAAAAGAAAATATCTTAGAAGAGAATGAAATTGAGATGAGATAACCTAGGGGTTTTTTAAATTGGGAAAAACCTCACATTGTCCAGGTTGGATTCATAGGGGCCCATGAATACTCATTTACCAACTAGTGGGGCAGAGGAAAATCTTTCCAGCCTAAGTTGTGATCCTTTCTAGAAACCATTGTCTTTGGAAAATTCCCTTATGGATCTACATATTAACTAAAAATATTAATTATTATAAGTTATTTGTTCAAAGAAATTAGATCCGGTACCAATTGTGACAACTCACCCCCTTTCCAACTAACGGTACGTAGGATAATCTTGCCAACCCTCAAGTTGTTATACTTTCTAGAGACCATTTTCTTCATAAATCTCCCTAGTAGTTCCCTTATGATTGTATGGAATAACTATAACTATTTATTATTATTAGGTATTTCAAATAATCTTATCTTTGATACCAACTGCAATGACACCCTCTCCCAATAATCCTCCACTAAAGGAAAATAGAGAGGGAAATGATCATCATCCAACTTTCTAAGAGTGAGATTTAAGAAGTAAGAAACAATAATAAACAATTTCTTACATGAACTTGTTGATACAAATGGATTCTAGTATTATCCTCAAAGGAGTTCAAATAATGTACTGAGTAAAAGAGAAACGAAATAAGAGATTTTACTACATGGAAATAGATTACTATCTATCTCATTCTCTTGAAGACATTACCTCATTGATCTTTGATGCCCTCATATGGATTTCCATATCCTTAAATTTTCAAGTAAGTTAACTACCTAAAACACTAATAAACAAAACACATGGTCAATATATTACTATAAGATGTATGTGGGTGCAAAAAAACATGTCCAACTAAGATTATCAACATATAGTACTCATCCATAAAATAGTTGCACATAGGAACTTGTATTTTCACTTTATATCCTAAACCATTCTTTTCATGCCTCCTTGAGTGTAATCATTTTTCTATCCATCATTGGGGTTATATGAGTTACCCCTCGACAGGTCTAGCATTGGGTTCAAAAAATCATAGTTTTCTATGAAAACCCATAAAGTTATAATCTAGTTTACTTCAAGTTGTCTGTATATCAACAATCGAGTGTAGATTCAAGCAATCAATAAATCTACACGTGTAAGGAGTGGGAACCAAGAGGGGATCCACTCCCTATTGAAAATTTGGAGAATAAAACATCCATTTCAAACACACTCAAAGGTATGCTAGAATAGGTGTAAAACTTTCAAATTTCAATAAATGGTATTCAAAACAACCAAAATGTAGCAGCGGAGTTAAACAAATGACTATACCCAATTTTCACAAAAGATTACAAAAGTACATCATAATATCCCATAAGGGTTTACATGTATGATACAACATAAGGATCCAAGTAGAGGGAATTCTAAACTACTTCAAATCTATCTCCAAGAAACATCTCCAAGAGATTCATCCGTGTTGGATGCTATGTTCTCCTTGGTAATGTTCAATACCTCGATCTAAACCTGGGTGGTTGGGAAATCACCCAGCAAGAGAGAGAAACAAGGTATGTGTCAAATAATGAACAAGAACAAAAGATAAGGAATGACATGAAAGTAAAGGCTAAGATTTCATCATAAGATGGAGAGAATAAGAGTATGAGGCATAATTAGATAGATGCTTGCCATATAAAAAAAAGCAATACAAAGTTTTGCATGCATGATTAATTATGAATATGTTAACTAAGTAGGGTTGAGGCACCAACCAAACCTAAACCTATAGGTGAGGGGAGAATTAATACATTCCCAGTCACCTACACATATTTTTATGGGGGAGAATAGGACATTCTCCAGGGCAAATTAATACATGCCCTATCTATGGGTGGTTGTACATAAGTACCACTACATTAGCTAAATAGTCTAATAATATCAACTTGCTAAGATAAATTATGGCAAGTAAAAGAATCATATATTTGAAACATTGTAGTGGGGTACAAAACCAAAGAAAAAGAATATCATTACTGATTTTGAGGCAATTAAACAAAATAATCATAAATAGAGGAAATAGAGTTCATTAAAGGCTCATTAGGGAAATATAGTGTTTGGTTTGCAAATATCCCAACTTAGGGTGTAAGAATGCACATATCTCTGTTACTGATATCAACTAACTTTCACCACTTTAATTGAGTCTAAGTTCCTCCTAATGCACATTAATATATAGAAACCCTAATTTTAGACCTTTTTAGAAAAAACTCAGATTTAGTCTTTGAAAACCTTACCAATGAACTTATTAGGTTCTCCTTATCATGAAAATATATCTTTATGTTAATTTTGGAGTTTTAATGATTAAAATGTAATTTTTATGGATATTATGCATTAAATTCATTTTATAAAAATCACCCTTAATCAAACCTCGAAATCCAACCTTTAAAATATTTTTATTAGATATAGATTAATTTTTCAATTCTAAAACATATTTATTTGTCAAATTTGGATAAACAGATTAAAAGGTATGAATTCTTTAATTTGAAGCAATCAAGAAATGACACGTCAGGAATCTTCAAGAGAGAGGAAGAGAGAGAGAGATAGAGAAAACACCATTTGACCCAAGATCAGGGTTGGAGATGCATATGTAACCAAACTAGATCTTCTAGAGAAGGTAAAATAGTAAGAAACCAAAACACTAGAAAAACATGGTAAATAGAGATGGAGATCATCAATTTTAAACATAGAAGCATGAGTTTTAAGCATGTAGTAAGCAATATATGAGAAGGGGGTTATAAAACTTGCCTCTAGGAAGGTGGGCAAGTTCAAGCAGCAAGGTTCCTAAGCTAGAGAGACTGGTTTCTTCAAAAAAGATCCTATCTCGAGCAAGAAGTACCTTCTCCACTTTAGAGGTGAAAAACCCTAGCAAAAGAACATGGAGATGAGGTGTTTAAGGGTTCTAGGTGGGGTTTCACCATGGAAGGCCATGGTTCTGACCTAGAAGAAGGTGGAAGGAAGATGAACAACATGAAAATAGGGAAGGAAAGGAGGAAACTTACTAGTTTTGGTTGAAATCACCAAGAAGGAAGTTTAGAAACCCTAAATAGAGCAAATTCAGAACCCTAGGAGTTCTCTTCACCATGGTAGGCACCCTCTTTTACCTTGGGACAACAACTTTGTGGCCAAACATAGTAGGAATGATTCTCTAAAATATAGGAAAGAGAAGGAGAACAAGATTTTTTGAATTGGGAGGTGGGAAGGGGTAGATATGGCTTTAAAAAGAAGGTGGCAAGCGTGAGGTGTTTATGGGACTTTCCACGTGTCCTTAGCCTAGGGCTTCATGGCCATGCAAAAGGACAGCTCATAGAGGCTTCTTTAATATCAAATGTTGCTTCTAAAAGCCCCTAGAGATTTCTAGGCTATACCCACTGACCTCCAATCAAAGAAATAACCCCATTGGTTGATAGCTTTTAAAGATAAGCTCATTTATAAAGAGGGTAATCCCTAAAATGCCCTGAGAGAGAAACACCTTCAAACCAAGGTGCAACTAGGTGCCCCATGGTTCAAAATCTCGAGCATGGTAAGAGAATATCTAAGGATTATAATTCATGTGATAATTTGCAAAGAAAACCTTTCAATTGGGTAAATTGCATAAAAGTACAGAATGTACCTAAAATTGCATAACTTGCACAAACAACATCCAAATTGAACCAAATTTCAAGCATAGGAACATTTTATGATTTCAAAACACAAAGTTATATTAAGGTTTATAACACCTAAATAAGGTCCTTAAATAGATTTTTAGTGAGGTATTTATGTGTAAAGCCTTTTATTGGTACAAATAGTGAATAAATGATCACCAAACCACTATAAATTCCACTAGTCAAACATCAAGGACATAAAGGATAGAAATGAAAGGGAAACTTGGGAAAAAGGATTATATGGAGATTACATCTAATATTCAATATGTTACAATAAGTATATATAGAACTATGGTGTCACAAACATTTTCACATGACTTAAATCAGAGGCTAGAGCCGCTAGACTTGATCCTATGGGTCTTGTCTTAGGGTTGTATTAGAGTTAGGTTTCAAAATCATAGTTCTCATGTTCAAGATCTTATGACTTAGAAACCCTAAATAGGTATCATTTTCATCCTCGTGTACTAAGATCTTGCTATTTCACTATAATTCAACAATGTCATAGTGCATTACAAAATAATAATATTCAATATATTATTCATTAACATTTGGCCTTTCATGTAATATGAACCCACATTTATGTATTATAACATACCCTTTGATATAGGAACATAATTAGGCATTGCATTTATATTATTTGGATTTTACATAACTTTTGTAAGGTTTCTCTCTTTTTTGAGATATGGTTAATTTGTAGAATTTTAGCAAAGTAAACCTTCATTGATAGATCATGTTGCGACATGTTGGCACAAAAATCTATTCCTAAGCATCTCAGTGTCTTCTCAGAGCTAGTGGGCATATTCCACAATGACTCTAAACACTAGTGTGGTCGATCATTTGAGAGAAAGAAGTTATTCTATTCCCCATATGTTGCGACCTAGGTTGTCACACACGTAATGGGAAAATATGTAATCTACCCCACATGATTGATCATCCCTTTCATTTTCTTGGCTTCCATTTCAGGATTCCATGAAGGAGGTCAATTGGGGAATTGACTCTCCACTCCAAACCTTAGTGATATAAACCAGTGGAATATCCATCAATAGCAGGCTTTAGTGGGCCTAGGAAGGCTCGAAGTGTTGTTCATGGTGCCCAGAGGAGGAGGTTCAAAGGCTAAGTTTCTTGCTCAAGGAAAAGTTATGGATTGGAATAGTTACCTTGTTTTCTAGTGATATGAAGATTCCACGTAGTTATTAGAGCCTTGGTACAACTCTTCGATTAGGAAGGAGGTCTCTCAAGTGGTTAAAGTTAGTACCTATATGGTGAGATATGTTTTTGCTAGATTAGAAGTTATAGGTGATACTCATGTCTCCCTCACACTCACTAGGATCAAGAAACCATCTAGTTACTTTGCACTACTATAGGGCATAAAAATTGGTTGTGGGAACTCTAGGTTTGGAAAATGGGTTCAAGTTGATCGTAGAATAGGATGGAGTTTGGGATATAGTTGTCAGGGTATATGGAAGGAATTAATGGCTTTGTCATGATGTGAAGGCCTCATGGGCTATCCCCCCATCCAACCCTACATAGTCTTTAGTTATGAGTTGTGGCAACAAACCCCAGTCCTTTATGATAATAGAAAGTATGGATATGGTTGGATTCAACTCAACCTCCTGAATCCAACATGCACTTATCTGGACAAGAGGAAATTTAAAGAGGTAGAGAGAGTATGAGGTGGTGGGGACTTGTTCATGCATAATATTGGTTGGAGTAAACAAAAAAGACATAACTATCCATGTATATCACTTTCTAGATCTCAAGTCCAGGTTTGATTGGACTCCTATTTGAAAAAATATTTAATTTAATATAAAATAAATGAATCCACTAGAACTAATTACCTAGGCCACTTTAGATCTTTGATTGATTCTAAATTTCTAGATTATCTTAATTTAATCATTATTTGATGTTGGATTGGTGATCAAGTCAAGATAAGTGTATTTGATATATTGATGTTGGTTTCCAATCAAAATTTACATAATTTCTTATTCAATTACCTAGGTCACATGATAACTTTAAGCCTTCTAAAAATACATTTGTGTTTTCATAATTCTTTTATTAACCAACTGAAGTTATCCTTAGTATTTAATATAGGCATGAACTACTAAATTTGTAAATTGAATCCAAAATACATATTTGTAAACTCAAATGTATTTCAATTAGACTTAGCATGGATCCTAGGGGTCCATGGTTCCAACCGAGGCCCTTCAAAAAATCCATAAGCTTCAATTTTTCTTCATTCTTTATTCAAGGCTGGAAACACCATATCATCTCAATAAGAGTCTCATACTAATAAATATGTTAGGGTTTTTAATTAGTCCGTGTGGCAACAGGTGGTAAGAGAGAGAAAGCCCCAACTTCTCTCTCGAAACATCCCAAAGTTCTCATCTTCCCCATCCCAGTGAGCCCCAGTTCGGTGAGCCCCCGCCACAACTTCCCTGCCCTTGCTTCCCCGCCCTTCTCGGTAAGCATCACTTTGGGAAGGACTTCATTGAGCTAGGTCTACACCCTCCTGTCCGTCGAGCTCCACCCTAAATTTCTTAGAGCGGTCGAAGTGATCATGTTAGGTAACTGAAAAGGGTGTAGGTTCATCCTCCCTCTTCACCCGATGATTGCCCACCAGTATGGCATGCTAGGCAGTGGTGTAAAGGTACATCCTCCCCTCCCTCTTAATCCTCAACCCTCTTTACTCCACAACCTTTACTCTAGGGAGTTGGATCACTCCTGAGGCTCCTAGTTTGCAAAACCAAGATTTAAATGGGAACATGCAGATCATTTAACCACAACATTTGATTCTCCCCATCTGGTGGCGGCTGGGGCACTTTTCTGCTCAGATTCTCCCTGGTCCTTCTGACACTCGAAAACATCCCTTTCCGCAAATCTCTCCAGCTACCAATCTTTCTGCTGGAAATTGTTCCCCTCTCTATGCTTTAACTACAGTCACTTTGGGTTCGAATCTCTGCTTCCCAGAGGTTATCAAATTCAAAATATCTCTCCTTCTTACTCTGCTAAGATCACATCATGAGACCAGGAGGCCTGCTCACCTTGTCCACATGCATAAACAAGGCCTGATTGTCGACAAAGGGAAAACTAGAAAATTTAAGGAGTGCCCTAAAGCAGAAAAAAACCTCGGTACTGGATGATAGAACAAGGGTACCATCTTCACCTCCAGACATGGACTCTCGCTTCACCTTCATGGAATATCCTCTCTCAAACCCTTCTTACTCCACATGCATTCCCCTCCCCAAAGCATGGATCTATCATAAGTTTGACTTGTCTCTAGGGTCTTGCATGATAAACATAGGTCATCGTTCTTTCCCGGTGACGGTCACATGGTCTTCCCAGGCAGATCATCACTGGAAAAACAAAGCTTCAACCCTTCTCATCACTGAGGGTTGGACCCAGTTGATCTCAGATCTCAAGCTCAAGATGGAATGGACTATCTACATCAAGCCTATAGGTAATCGAACATTCCTAGTTTGGATAAGAGATTTCAACACTGACACACCACCAAAGCTAGCACATCTCTATAAAAACATGATTGAGTGAGTTCAACTTCATCAAACTTGGTAGATCAACTATTTGTTCGGGACATCCATCAACCCTCGATCGATTCAAAGGCTTTGACCATCTCTACCTCCTCTTGCTCAGAGGAGGAAGACATTGCTAACACAACATCAACACCACATCAAAAAAGCTCCATCACAGTAAGGTATCATCTTTATTCTCCCCAAAATAAAAAAGACTACTACAACTTTCTCACAATATGCTCCACAAAACCCTAAACCCTCGAACCTTCCTAGTGGATGTTATCATCCCAAAAGACCCTTTTCTCCTAAACCACACTTTTCCTATTTTAGGACAGGAAAAATCGACACACCTCATAAACAAACACCTAGAGGAAAACCCCACAACGCAAACTTGGAGAATAGCCCCTCCCAGTAGACCTTTTTGGGCCATTCTATACTTTTTTTGCAAAAGTAAACACCATTAAGCTTCCATATGTCCTTCCCGTTTAACCTACTTCAGATGTCACCAAGTAGGTCACACGAAAAGAACTTGTAAGACTCATCCCCCCCAGTAAAACTCAGACCTTTTGCTGCCTCTGAGCGACTTTTCCCTAGACACTTTGCTGAAAAAGTTACGACTCTAAAAGATAATCAACGAGTTCCCAAAAAAAGTGCTTCAGAACATAGACGCCCCATCTATCCCTATCCCCCACTCAGAAGTAACAATTTCTCATGTCTTGCAAACCTCCAGCCCAAGCATGCAGGCACGCCCCAAACCCCCTACATGCATATAAACTCTAGATGTGTGCCATATACAAAACCCTACCACAAACCATCAAACCACATATCATCACCACAAACCCCCACTCATCAAGTATAACCTCCAGTGCCTTCTTACACAACACCAACCCTATACCACCAGGAATGGAAGCACCGGGACACCTTGAATATGCGATTGCTCTTGACTTACCTGCAAACTCTATGAGGCTGCTCAAAGTTCTCACTCTGAGGAGCATCTTTATCTCCATTAAGAATAACATACATAACAACCTGGTAAATGTCTTGGATATCACCCGTGCTATAGCCCTCCTTATCCCAGGATAAACGATCCTAAAGCCAAAGATCCTTTCTCCAACCCAGCTGATATACACGGTTCTTGAAGGTACAAAATTCAACCATCTTTTCAACCAGATTCTCATTATTCCATTTGGATCAAGCTTCATTCAAGCCAGATTGTCAAAATGTATGGTTGATCTTGGGGCTTTCCCAGCTCCTTCCAGCGGTTCTGATTGGGTTGCCATATCCAACCTCCCTCCACACCTCTAGGAAGCTGAGATTTTTAGAGGTATAGCTCGCTCCATTGTGGCTACTCTTCAATACATCAACCCTGAAACCCTGCATCCTACCCAATACATAAAAGCTTTTTGCCTATTTGTAGTCAAAGCTGCTATTTCCCTTCCACCTTCCATCAATATTAGAATTGGAGAATCCATCTACAACATCAAACTGTCAGCCAAACATCCTTCTAAAAATAAAATAGCCTTCTTAGATCTTTCAAACCACCCACCATCTTGGTTCTGTCCAAATAAAGATAGAAAGGCATCAAACCCAACCCGCTTTTGAGGTGATAGACACCTAGTTTGGGAAAGCAAAAACTCAAAAACCACCTCCTCTGATAACACAACTTTTCTTTCAAGCTGAAAAAGTACCACAACCCCCACTCCCCCCATACATGGAAATTTCTCTCCACCCTCTAGCACAATCTTTCCTTCCCCACCTTCTACTAAGGAAAGTAGTCGAGCTCAAAAATCAAGTAAAAACACCGTGAAAAAATAGAAACCAGCCATGCTAAAGGAAGTCAAATCTTCGCAGAGTCCTCAGCAGAAGATCCCAGGGCAAAGGCAAGGAGGCAACAAACCCCTGAAGCTTATGAAGCATGGCCATTAAGAGGCTATCAAGAAACACATCGTCAACAAAACGGAATCAGGTACATCGACAAACACTTCATCTGGTACATCTTGCACAAAATCTTCTATTCTTTATGCCTCTCCCCCACCTTTTACAAAGTCAATAAATTATGACATAGATAACATAGAAGACCTGGCATCTTGGTCAAACATCACTAGCTTCACAAATTTTGCTAGAAACATAGGCATACATCTTGAAGATGCGGACATAGCACATAACACTTTAGATAACATTGAACTCTTTATGAGCTGGACCAACAGAAGAGATTTGGAAACTACCAAAGAAAATTTTGACCTTCTTACTATTTGATAGTTTGTTTCAAACCTCCAAATTATCTACAAAACAAAACCACCAAATATGAGATTTTCTTCTTGGAACGTCTATGGAGCTGCAAACCTTAATAGATGTAAGGAAATCCACTCACACATCTACAAAAATAATATAGACCTGATCACAATACAAGAGACTAAAACTAGTCTCTCCCCTTTCGCTCTCAAAACCATTGGTGGTAAAAGAATTATAGACTGGGTCCAAATCTTCCCCATTGACTTCAAAGGAGGTCTCATTGTGGGATACAACAATCTTACATTCTCCTCCACACTAGACTACTCCATAAACATCGCTTTTAAAAATACTTCTGATGGTTTTTGTTGGAATTTCACTGGGGTTTATGGAGAACCTGGACAAAATAAAACAACTTTCTTATCAGAACTTGAATCTCTTATGTTTTCCTTCTATAAGAGACCCTGGATTATTAGTGGGGATTTCAATTTGATAACCCAAAACTCTGATAGATTCAACCCAACAAATTCTGCACAACCCATGACAGTCGCAGACAAACTCTTTAGCCATGTCCTCATAAAACACGCTTTAATCGAACTAAAACCATCAAATGCTTCCTATAAATCGTCAAGAAATCAAACTTATGCCAGGCTTGACCATTTCATTTGCTCGACCTCGTGGGAGGACAAACACCCACTCTCCACTGTTCACATCTCTCACGGAGCCATCTCTGACCATTTTCCTCTCATTCTCGATACCTCTACTAAATCATGGGGTATTCGACCTTTCCAATTTGACAATTATTGGCTCTCCTTAAATAAATTTTCTTACAGCTGTGTTGAGAATTGGAAATTGGCTGACTTCCAGACCTCAAACCTTGGTCTCCACATTCTCCAAAACACAAAAAAAATCAAAGTACACATCAAAGACTAGAAACGCACCAACCAAAACAAGCTCTCTAAAACTCTAAAAGACCTTGAAGAACAATTCCTCTTTGTGGACAAGGACCTTACAACTGACCTAGCTCTTGTTCTTTCTATTAAAGCTGACCTTGACTTCACAAAAGATTGTATTGACACTAAATGGAGACAGAGAGAAAAAATCACATGGGTAAAAGAAGGAGACAAAAACACAAAGTTCTTTCAAAAAACCTGTAATAAAAATCACCGAAAAAACTCAATCTCATACCTTCAGATAAATGATAAGATCACAACCCATAAATCAACTATCACCAACCACATTACAGACCACTTGAAAAACATCTTCAACAACAACCACAACCCCTCCTGTCTAAATGACTTGGATTGGCCTATGATTTGCCCTTCAAATATTGAAAATCCTCTTGACCTTTTAAAGCCTTTCTCCCCAGAGGAATTGGACACGGCCATAAAAACTCTAGGATTAAATAAATCACCTGGACCTGATGGACTAAATGTAGAATTCTACCTTGCAAATTGGAACCACTACAAAGTAGACTTCCTGGCTTTTCTTAAGTCTCTCGATGAAAGTGAAAATCCCCATAACATCATCAAACACCTAAATCAAACATTCATCACTCTAATAAAAAAGAAACCAATCAACCTGACCTTATCTCCCAATACAGACTCATCAGCCTAATCAACACATCTTACAAAATCATATCCAAAACACTAGCAAATAGAATAAAACCTCACAAGCTCTGGCTTCTCTCTAGCTACTCCGCCCCTCTCTCCCTTATCCACCCCACCTTTCCCTCCCCCTCCCTGCTGCCCTCACGATAGCTGGGTCTCCCCGGCGGTCTCCCTCCCCTTGGACGCCTCTGTCGCTGCTTGTGGATAGGAGCAGGATGAGGGCCCAGTGGTGCGTGATCCATCGCCAAGGCTGCTGCTGATACCTCTCCGCAGGCGCGTCTTCAACCCCACCTACTTCGACGGGGTGGTTAAGGCACCTGCTCTGAGGTTGGTGGTGTCTTCTCTGCTCTATCTGTTCAGACATTTACTCTTCAAATGGTGACCGCACTCTTGGCGACTGGGCATTTCTTGGTTAGCTCCGCGCTCATGGCGGCTGGGGGTTCTTCACCCCCCTCCACCTCCACCCTATAGGCTGGTCCCAGTGGTTTGAAATCCACTGATGATTGGTTCGCAAGTGACCCTGATGTCACCGTCGGGCACGATTGGGTCAAGTCTGTAGTTGGCCCCCCTCCCAGGCTCCGGGGAGCCGTGGCGACTGACCCAAAGGCTCCCTTCTTAAAGGAGGGGGCAAGCAGCTGTAGACACGATTCAATGACCCCATTATGGATGAAATGGAGGACTATCACCGTCACTCAGTGATCGTTCAGATTCTTGGTAAGAAAAGCCATCCTCAGCAACTAAAGGGATGGATGATTAGGCAGTGGCGGCCGAAAGGGGAGCTCGATGTATTCACCTTGGATGGTGGGATGTTCCTGACTAGGTTTGCCTGTGTAGTGCTCCATCCATCATCCCAGACCCGCCTCACAAAAGAAACAGAAGGACAAGGAAACCTAGACCCCCTCTGGGATCCACGAAGGGAAAAGAGAAGGTGGTTGTTCCTGCATCCAATGAGGAGGTCTTGGATACCAGTGAGAAGATTGATGATAATGTTGTCTCTTCTGGTGTTGCTGACAAAGGTACTGGCTTGGTGGTTACTAGCTCACAGTAGGTAGCAGTGGTGGTTGAGGATGGAGAGACACAGGAGACTGAGACCCCAAGTGATGGCTTGGCTAAGCTAGCTGAGACTGTAAGTGATGGTAACCCTTTCTCTATTCTGGATGAAATGGGGGAGGAGGATCCTGGTGGAGGTGAACCAGGTAGAAGTAGAAGCCTGAGGCAGACTAGAAGTGTTGCTAAGAAAGGAAAGAAAGGTACTCCTCCCAGTTATGGGGGTGGTACTAACAAAACCATTTAAATGTCGATTCTCGCACGGAACATGCGAGGCACTTCTTTGGCGGGGAGCCAAAAGGAGTTGAGGAAGGCCATTACAGAGATTGGTGCAACCCTTGTGGTGTGCTTAGAAACAAGAATTAGAAGAGTTGTTCGTGAAAGAGTTGATACTCTATTCCCTGACAATTGGAATGCTATGTCGAACCTGTCCCTAAGAGATGGTGGTCGTATTGTCATTGGTTGGAAAGGGTCGATATGGGATGTTGATGCTATTAACATATCCAACCAGGTTATGATGGTGTCTTACTGTAATCAAGGTGGCGCTAATTTCATCCTTTTAGGTGTGTATGGTAAAAGATTGGAGAACGTTAGAACGAGGATGTGGAAAGTTTTATCTGATACAACTCAGCATGAAGTTCCCTATCTTATCATAGAGGATTTTAACAATGTTAGAAGATCGAACGAGAAGTTTGGGGGCAGAGTTGTTCCTGAGAGAGTGATGGCATCTTTCAACAGCATGGTGGAGGATATAAGACTAATCGAGCTGAATAAAGTGGGTGGTAGGACCACCTGGTCGAACAAACAAGTAAAGCACAGGAGGATTGCGAGTGCTATAGACAAAGGTCTAGTGAATGAACAATGGCTTAACCTTTGGCCCAACTCCTATATAAAAATTGGATCCAATCCCCTGAGTGATCACTCATGGATGAACATCAATTTAGTTGATAAACCTCATATCAGGCGACCGTTCTGGTTCCTTCATTGGTGGTGTGACTGGCCTGGATTCAAGGAGGTTGTACAGAAGAGTTGGAGCATAAATGTTGAAGGCAACGACTTGTACATTGCTTTGAAGAAGATACAGAACACGAAGGGCGCCCTTAAAAAGTGGAACAAAGAGAAGATCAACCTTAGGAATTTAATTGC
Organism: Alisma plantago-aquatica; assembly: GCA_963693085.1. Classification (NCBI taxonomy): domain Eukaryota; kingdom Viridiplantae; phylum Streptophyta; class Magnoliopsida; order Alismatales; family Alismataceae; genus Alisma; species Alisma plantago-aquatica. The sequence goes on from OY856414.1 coordinate 33,432,018, forward strand.
TGAAGCCGAACTAAAATATAATCGTGTTATGGAGGCTATCAGGTATGACCCTCTTAATGAGTTACTAATAAAAGAAGAAGAAGGAGCTGAAGATAGGCTGTGCAAGCTAAAGAAAGCTGAAGAAGTGTATTACTGGCAGAGAAGCAAAATGGAATGGGTGAGAGATGGGGATCGAAACACTAAAATCTACCATAGGGCAGTAAAGAAGAAAGAGCTTAAAGAATCAATTCATGAATTGATGGACGAGAATGGTCAGGTGGTTGACAGTAGAGATGGGTTGGCTTTAAATGTTATCAACTACTTCACAAGGGTGTATAACCGTGAAGAGAGAAGCCAACCGAACTACTCTAATTTGCTTCCTAGTAGAAGAGTTAATGAGAATGACAATGCCATGCTTTGTTCCCATGCAGAGGAGGATGAAGTCAGAAGGGCAGTTGTTTTCCATCAATGCCAGCAAGGCCCCAGGGCCTGATGGCATGAATGCCAAGTTTCCCAAAGCATGTGGAGCCTTATAAAGTCCGATATAACAAAAGTTGTTAGATAGATTATCAATGGCCACAATATGGTGCTGGCCATCAATCATGGTTTTATCAAGCTAATCCCAAAGAAAAATATTATTGTAAGCATAACCCACTATAGGCCGATTGCTTGTTGTAATGTTTTATATAAAATTGTATCCAAAGTGCTTGCAGGCCGTTTGAAGAAGGTGTTGCCTCATATCATCTCCAAGGAGCAAAGTGCTTTCATCAGTGGGCGGAGAATTGCTGATAGCAAACTACTGGCGGCAGAGTTTCTTACTGGCTTCAAGACAAAGAAAAGTAGCGCCAAAGCTTGGTTGAAAGTGGACCTCACAAAGGCATTTGATCATGTCAGATGGGAGAATTATGGGCCATCATGGAGTCGCTAAGTTTCAATGAAAGGTGGATACATATTATGAAGTAATGCGTATCTACTACTCCTTCTCCATCCTCTTAAATGGAGGTCATGTTGGGCTCTTTAAAGCTTAAAATGGGTTGAGACAGGGGGATCCCCTTCCCCCCCTGTTGTTCACCATTGTTATGCAAGGGCTCACCACCAAGATGTATGAAGCTGAAAGAAAAGGTGATATCAAATCGTTTAAAGTCAAGAACACAGAAGTCATATCCCACCTGATTTTCACTGATGACATCATGATGTTCACTTCGGGGCATGCTAACAGAGTGAAAGAAATGAAGAGGATACTGATGAATTTTGGCTACCTCTCTGGGCTCTATATGAGCACCATCAAATCCAATATTTACCTCTCTAAATCCTGCGATGCTAGAAGAGGAAGAATCAGAAGAGCTACTGGGATCAAAGTGGGACGATTACCTGCTAGGTATCTTGGTGCCCCCATTGCTGGTGGTAAAGGGTCATCTAGGGATTTTGTTCAATGCTTGGACTGCCTTAGATCCAAGATACAGGGATGGTCTACTTTGTGGCTATCTTTGGCCGGTAGGTTGATGCTAACCAGATCGGTCCTACAGGCTATGGTCAGATTTTAGTGTGAGGTTTGCGATATTTCTCATGCTACTGCCGACAACATGAGAAATCTAATAGCCAATTTTGTTTGGGGAAACAAAGAGCATGCCTTGGCATGGGACAACATTACAAATCCTTTTTGCAAGGGAGGCCTCAACATTACAATGCCTGAAGATATGGTGATGCAAAGCCATGGAAGAAGGGTGGATAGATTCCTTAGGGATAAGGAGAATATTTGGTCTTCGTGGCTGGGTAGCAGATACAGTGGCTTTCACAGAGGCTATGATATCTCATCTTCAAGGGTGTGGAGGAATATGTGTAGGAAATGGGAGGTCATGCACAACGCTTACAATGTGGATTTGGATGGAATTGCTGTTCTACACTATTTTTGGGAGTGATGTCATATGGTTCAAGCTGCTGTGGAATCCCTACCACATTATGAAATGGAGTACTACCATAGATCAATCCTTGGGAGACTACCTACAAAGGAAAGAATGACCAGGTGGGGTCTACAGGTACAAACGACCTATGTGCTCTGCAATACACATGATGAAAATCACAATCATTTATTTGGGGGTTGTAATTTCTTCAGACGTGTTTGGGCCATTGTGTGCCTCAAGAGTGAATGGGGTCAATTTTTTGATGACAACATCGAGGGACTGATAAACAAACTTATAAGGAAGATGAGTAGTAAACACTGTAATGATGGTTGCGGCCTTTGCTTATCGGGTGTCTATTATCACATTTGGGAGGAAAGAAACAATAGAATACATGGTGGTAAAATATGTAATGAGGAAGGGGTTGTGGAAAAGATAACCATATCCCTTGCTCGGTCTCTCAAAGTTAGAAATGGACTTGCCTCAGGTTGTCTGAGCAAGCTAAAAGATACTGAGGTTTTTGTAGATAACATCCCCATGTATACATTTTTGTAGGTTCTGTAGGTCCTGACTTTGTACAAGTTCCTTTGGCAATATATTTACCTATTTCAAAAAAAGAAGAATAAAACCTCACATGAACAAAATCATTCCCCTTAATCAAAATGCCTTTCTCAAAGGTAGAAGCATTCAAGATGCTTACCCGATGGTTAATGAAACAATACATATCTATCACAAAAACAGAACACCTTTGCTAGCCATCAAATTGGACTTTGAAAAAGCTTTTGACTTTGTAAACTGGAACTGTTTAACCAAAACTCTTATCGGCTTTGGCTTTCCTTACAAATGGGTCAACTGGATCCATGCTTGCATCTCCATAAACCATTTCTCAACAATCATAAATGAGGTTCCTTTTGGTTATTTACATAATTCAAATGGCCTCAGACAAGGTGACCCACTCTCCCCTTACCTGTACATCATAATCACAACCATCCTCTCCCACATGATACAACTAGGAAAAACTAGTGGTCTCATTAAATCACTATAGGAATGCAAAGAGAACATCATACAATTTGCTGATAATACCGTTATCCTCTCCTCCCCAGAGGATGCCTCTATACTCAACATCATCAGAGTAATAGGCATTTTCTTCTACATTTCAGGACTTAAAATAAACCTCCAAAAGTCATCCGTTTTTGGGGTCCACCTTGATCACTCAATTTTGCAAAGATTCAGGGATCTTCTTAAACGTAATATTGATGAATTCCCCATTCAATACCTAGGACTCCCCATTACCCCCCACAACATCACAAATGCAACCTGGACTCCCATCATAGAAAAAATAAACAAAAAACTCTCAACTTGGACAAATAACTTTCTAAATCTCCCGGGAAGGCTTACTCTTCTAAATAGTGTCATCACTCCAATTACCACTCACTACCTTAGTTGTATCCCCCTTCCAACCAAAACAAGAACACTCCTTGATAAATCTCATAGAAAATTCCTCTGGAACAACTACCATCCCTCCACAAAATCCAGAAATCACTACCATCTTGTAAATTGGGACACTATTGCTGCCCTATAGGCTAAGGTGGTTGGGGCATTCTAAACATTGAAACCCATGCATTTTGTCTTATAACCAAAATTATCAACAGTCTGGTTAAAAATAAGACAAAAATTTGGACGAGCCTCATCAACTGCAAATACTATCAAAAATCCCCTCCCTGGCACAAAGTACCAAAAAATTCTGCCTCGCCCCTTTGGAAATACATAAATAAAAACATCCAAAAAATAACCCAACTCATCAACACTCCACCACACTCTCATCTAAATATTTCCTTCTGGAACGACCCATGGCACGAAAAAAAACTCTGTTCTAAACCTACACACAAATTGAGCCATTCCAAACAACCTCCTCAAGATCAACATTGTCAAGGCTCTTAGCCTCTTAACCAACAATAGATCAAACACTCCCAAACGATGCATGCTCGTGCACCTCAAACCTGATGACTTCTCAGCTATGAAGCAGATTCTTGAAAATAATTCCTCAAACAATATCACATGGAGATGGGGAAACACTTACTCAGTAAAAAAAGCATACTCTTACCTTTCCTTCAGAGGTCTCTACCCCCTACTACAAAAATATGGAAACAAAAATGGCAACAAAAACATAAAACTTTTCTTTGGCTGCTCCTTCACAACAAGCTACTTACTGAACAAAACCTATCCAAGAGAGGATTCATTGGCTCATCTAGATGCTCTCTATGCCATTTTGACATAGACTCAGTGGATCACATTTTCCTCAAGTGCAAATTTTTACTAAGCATCTTCACACACTTCACACAAAATTACTAGCTTGATCTCTCATCAACAACCTTTCCATTAAAGATTACACCAAACATACACTACAACTCCTTCATGGGAAACGATATCTTCATCATCATTAGCTGGAACCTTTGGCTTGAGAGAAACAACAGATTCTTCAACAACACTCCAAAACTGAGGTATATTATTATCTCACAAATAGGCACAGACCTTCATATGTTCACCATGTGCAGGTAAGCAGGATCTAGATGGGAAGGAGAACTCCGAAGAAGGCGAATCTAAAGCCTATTTTCTGTGTGACCTGAAGGCAACAGTGGATGATGAAACGGGTGTTAGTTTACTGCTGCAACATCAGTGATTTTGTTCTAAGTCTGTAGCTGTCACATCTCCCAAAATTTCTGGCTTAGTGATAAAAGAGGCTTGTTAAGGGGTGCCTCCACCCTGAATATTTAACATCTCTTTCTTTCACAGCAGAACTTTCTTATGCATTATCTTGTATTACCCAGCAAAGCATGTGTTTGCTTGCTTTTGCTTTTAATTATATGCTATGACCTTTATAAAAAAAATACTAATAAATATGCTTAGTATTACTTTATTTATTTGAATGGAAGACTCAATCAAGGTCTAAAGAATAAATGCATCAAATAGGGTCATATTATGTCATTCATTACCCCACTTTGATCTTCACATCACATGCTTGAACTATTTCTAAAAATTCTAAAGTTGAGGTCGTTACAACATCCCAAATGAGCACTTTGCTACAACATGGACAAGCATCAAGTCCATTGTATATATTATGTGAATATATAGTACTTAGAATGATGCGTCATAGATATTGTAGACTTGGAGAATTGTAGACAAATAATAAATGACAATCTGCCAAAATATACATATGTGCCTAAATGAAAAAAAATCAGAGATAGAAAATATTTCATTTGTGTAGATGAAAATTGATATGGGAGAAGAGGATCACTGATACAAAGTCCCAAATGGATGAAGAGCCAAGAGATGATTAATACAAGAAGGCCATACATACATCATGGTGGCTTAATACAAACTTCAAGACAAACTCAAGCAAACTAATATTTATTACAAACCAAGAAACCAATTGAATATCTGAATCCCCCAAAGATACTAAATTGAAATTGTTGATGCAATATGAATGGTTATTTAACATAATTTAAAATATTTGATTGAATAATTGCATTAAGTACCCTATAATAATATTAATATATATTTTTTGGTCAATCAACCATGATGAGTGAACAAAATGGCAATCTTGATAATTCTAGCAATGAGTTAAAGAAATCCAAACTACATAAGTCATCACAACCACTGAAAAAGAGTCTGATTTGAGCAAAAGTAAGTGGTGCTTAGATCATGTAAATTACACTAAGAAATCTAATATGAAATAGGCATGAACTAATATTTTTAACCTTAATGCTTACGAGAAAATGTACATATCATAGTCTTTGCATAAAGGATGGAGTCAGAACAACAATGTTTAGAAGATGACTAGTTCGGATGGCACCTCATGTTCAATTTCCTCTGCTATACCTCCTATGGATCTAATACTCCAAAACAAAAGATGAGAACTTGACAATTCTGAGGTGTTTCTTCTTGATTGTCATCCTCTAATAGTTCATTCACGGTGTCATGTTGGGGGCAACTCTCTATCGAGGAACAAAGTGTAGAGTACAATGAAGGGAGCAGGAAGGAAGACATGAGAGAGGAGGAAAGGACAAGAATAAGGGATCAGAAAAGGAAGGGTACAAGGGATCATAATAGGTAGGCAATGGCACACATGGAATAAATAGAAGGGGTAGTGGGTGGAGCTATTATAGGGTGAAAGATATGCAATCAATAATATTTTAAAAACCATCACAAGAAGGGTTATCTTCCTCATTCTTGACATTTTTGTGGCACTTGAATATGGTGAATAGGAATGAGAAGTTCTCTAAATGTCCCCTAACATCCCTACTATTCAAGGTGGTACCTAGGTCAAGGAGAATACAAGAAAGGTGGTCAAGCTTAGAGAAAATTGCCTTTGAATTCAAAGGATGATTAAAATTAGGTTCTTTATAGTGAAGTTGGAAGGGATCCTATCCCGTTCTTCCCTGGTAACATTGAATGAGGGTGAGAGTGACAAAAGGGATAGGTTACACATTATGCCATATGGATTCCATGGATGTATCATGCATTTTCAATTGTTCACATCGCCCCCTTTAATCAACATAGGCTTGAAGTTTTTAAAAAATATCCTAGGGAATTTGTTCTCGAAGTTTAACCACTCTTGATCCTCCTTGCAATGGATTTTTTGCCTTGAAGCATGAGGAATTTAATCAATAGTTGGTATTTGGGCACCCATGAAGAAAAATGAGTGGAGGGAAATGTGGATGGGACACATTTTCTTTCAAAACATGGAAGGCCTAAAGGCAGAAACTACCATGGTAATCGATATCAAGTTTTACATACCATGCTTGGTGTACCTATATGTCGACAACACAAAGATGTTGTCATAATTTTTTGTTTATGATATTGTAATAATTTTGATGATAGCCTTAGCTTCTAGTATTGATCTGAGTTGAAACTGATCTGACGGTGTTTGTAAGTCCATATTTCATTAACTATTCAAGATTTAGTCAATTTTTTTTGTATTTCATTTATAGGATGAGAAATTTCACTTCAAGATTGACCTCTCTATTTTGATAGTAATGTGAAACTATATTCTAATAGAAATTGGATTGAGATAAACTTTGTTGAAAATTAGTGATTCATCCCTATCTAATCTAGGAATGTCTTATCGACTAAACTAACTGAATCCAAGGTCTAAAACCACGATCCATCACCAAACATGGGCTAAAGGTAGTCAAACATAGTGTAAGGGGTGACTTTAAAAATCTTAGTGAACATAATTGATTAGGGACCATCAGGATTGAGTACTAAAAAATCCAAGAAGTCTCTCTATTAAGCATTAGGTAGATGGTGGTCAGTTGGAAGTATCCTCATGGAAAGGATGAGTTACTCAACCAATTTCTATGATGAAACCATGCTACAAAAGAAGAACCAAGATTTTAGTTTAGATATCATTTAATTTCAATTAAATACATTAAAAATTATGAATTTTCCCATTTGTGATTATTACAACACTTTAGTATGATTATTACAATGGGTTAGAGCATGTTTTATAAATATGTTCAAGTATAATGTGTTATATAATATTGTGTGATCATGGTATGCTGAATGGGTTATAACATGTTATGTGTTTATGGTCTACTACAAAAACTCAACACATGTTATAGTCTCACATATATAAAAAACAAGTATAACTTTTTGTATATAGCTTGGGTCTATGACAACTGGTAGAGCATGTTGTGTTATTCTTATCTATTATTTATGGTTTAAAGAATGTTGGGTAATTGTGGTCCACTACAACATTTTACCATGAGTTATAGTCTAACATATATAAAATTGAGTCTGACTTTTTGTATATAACTCAGATCTATTAGAACTTACAGAGAACATTGAGTGATTATGGTCTATAGAAATGAGTTGGAGAATGTTGTATGATATGACAATGGTTTACCATATGTTGTAGTCTCACATTTTATTAAAATGGGTTTGACCCTTTGTATATAACTTTGGTTTGTTGCAATGAGTTAGACCATGCTATGTAATTATGGTCTATCACAAGAGTTAGAGATGTTGAGTGATTATGATTTATTATAATGCATTTATCACTTGGAGTAGTCTGACATTATAAAATAATGTGTCTTATAATTATACATAACTTGGATTGTATTAGAAAGGTAATAAACATTGAGTACACATATTTTAATGATATTCTAATTACAACACCAATAGAAGAATTGATTTAATGTTCATGTTGTAATTTCACATTTATGTAGTAGTGTCTAAGTAATGAATGAAGAGGATAGATGGCCAGGTGCAATCCACGAGGTCGGAAGGCACGGGAGATGGGATCTTCACTTTAGAAATTTGTATGGTCCCAAATCGAGTCGATCACTAAAACTAAAACAGTTCCCCTGCAAGTGTATGGGGTATTGTCGTAGTATAGGCGAAAGGCAAGATGCAGGGTCGAACCACAGAGATAGAGGGGGCACTAGAGTTAGAAGGCGTGAGATATGTTCCTTTTGCAGAGCAAGGGTTTTAGGGTTTTAAGGTTGTTTTATGGTTTGATTATACTAAAGAACAAGTATGAAAGACACAATTGAAACTAAGTTATTAAAAACTGAACTAGCAATCTAGGTGACAAACTAGCTAAACTAAGGCAGGGGCAAGATGCACTAGACTAAGAAAGCAATTAGCAACTAAGGAACTGAATTAACCACTAACTAGATCACAAACCTAGATTAACACTAGCTAGAAAAACTAGGCAATTAACTAAGTTAACTAAAGCAATTGAACTACACTAGCATTAACAAGCAAACATAGCAATTAAGGTTTTAAGCAAGAGTGATTAAGGTGGGTGGGCCGTTTGGGAAATGTCACTTTGATTTTAGTTGGGGGAGTTCATTAAACATGCATTGTGCTCAATTCATATCTAGATTACCAAACCAAACAATAAGGTCAATGCCATTAGAACATACCCTATACTACTAGTAGAAGACTAGGGTTAGGTGTAATTCTAATGGGATTGGCCAAATCTAGGTTTCTAGGGTAAGTGATAGTGGACAATTGAGGGTTGAGGGTAGAGATGGGAGTGGAGATGAGGGGATTTATCCTCATGCCACTAGCCACTCTAGCCTTTAGAAGGCCCTAGGCAATTGTTTCACCCTCACTTACTCTAGCTACTTAGATCTCACACTCATTTGTAGAAGGAGGGATGTGTATGTAGGAACAAGGGGGCTAGCTAGGGATCCACTAATTGGACGTAGGAGACAATCCTAAGATAGCCACATACACTCCAATTCCTTCTAGAAGATAAGTGTCATCAAACATCTCAAAGCAAGTAATCCACACAAAAAGCATAAACCACATGCAACAAAAATGGGAAATGAGATAGAAGCAAGAAGAAATCATCATAGATATGAATAAACTTCATTACAAGAATTTATCCCCCAATATGGTATCAAAGTACCATTTTAATCCCAAACAGCCCACCACAAGGGGGCTTAGCTAGACATGATCTAGAAAACAAGAAAAGAAAGGGATAGAAGAAGTGGGGACTCCATGGAGCTTGATGTAGAAGCCTCCTTCTTCACCTCTAAGCTAGCTGTGGACGTCCTTCCTCCTCCAAGGTGTAGGGGTGCATGAAATGGTGGGGGTTTATGGATGGAAACCTAGGGAATTAGGTTGCCATGGTAGAAAGTAGGTGGAAATGGTGGATTGAGAGACAACATGCAAGGAATTTGCACAAGGAACTCAAGAATGGAGGGTGGAGTAGTGTAGTAGCTTTGGAGGAGTGTGTAACCTAGTGCTATGGCCGCCACCCATGTATATATAGGTGGTGGTGGAAGCACTAGGGTAAGTAGGGGTAGTTTAGGAAAAGCAGTGAAAAAGTTGTGTAGGGTCGGTGATCACCACGGTCGTGGTGGGTGTGCCACGGCCGTGGTGAGGTTAGTGGGGAATGGCCATGGGGGGTGAATACGGTCATGGTATGTTAAGGGTGGTAGAAAAGCTAAATGGGGAAGTGGCCACAGCCGTGGTAGAGTGCCACGGTCGTGGTGGGTAACATGCACCACGGCCGTGTTGCGTAACACGACCATTTTAGAGGAGGTGGAGGTGATCGTGGGAGGAGCCACAGTCATCTTGATCATCTTTGGCCATGATCGTGGTGATTTGGCCACAGTCGTGGTGACTTGGAGGAAATCCCTATTGAAAGCTCACTTCTTGATCAATAAACGCACGACCGTGGGAGGAGCCCACGACCATTTTCTCTTCTCGAGGCCACGACTGTGCTGATGGCCACGGTCATGGTGTCTTCACTGGCCACGATCGTGGTTGGGAGGCCACGGTCGTGGGCGATCTATACAAATCCATGTTGAAACTATTGGATCTTGGCAATAAACGCACGACCGTGGCATTGTGGCCACGGCCGTGGTGAGGCTTGCATGACTTGATTTCACTTTTGGCTTTGTCATTTTCGGATGCCTTTGCTTGGGGATGATTCTTGGCCACTGGAGGTAGGTAGAGGGAGACTTTGGGGCCTTCTTTGCGTCCCTCTTTGAGTGGGGGAACCCTTGAACTCCCTCTCTCTCTCTCTCTCCCATCTAAGCATGGTCCAAGTACTTGAAAAATAGTGCAAAGAACATCCATAAGTATATTTGCAATGATAAACATATTGGGGAAAAAGACTTGTAATCTAACATGTTTAGATGCAACTTAAGTACAAAATGGCACAGGATGGAGCCCTAAAATAGGGCTACATCACCACCCCAAACTTAAGACATACTTGTCCTAAAGTATGCTCTAACTCAATCTCTCTACAAATTTTGCACAAACAAGAAATGACAAATGCAATGTAAAAGATGATTATTGATGAATGGTATCAAAGATGACTGAGTGAATGCATTTCACCTCTCTCCTCTTCTACTTTCACAATCCAATCATGAAAAGAGCACAAAGCACATGAACTTCAAATATAGCACATAGAATATACAAGTTATCCATATCTCTTTCATTAAGTTCCGGGTAAACCGTTTCATGACAGTGTTAATCGAGGATGACTAGGAGTGTTGTTTCACATTCATGCATTCAGTCTTATATTTCAAATCATACCAGATGACCCACGTGGCTGCAGAAAAAGGCAAAATGAGCTAAGTTTGATGCTTCTTAGCTCAATGAGTATGAAAGTGGAAGAAAGGGTTGCGGTAATATTTTTGGAGTGTTTTTACACACTCACCTTTTCTTTATTTGAATGCTCTTAAATAGGAGCATCCTTTTATTTTGTTTTTGCCTTTCTTTTTCTTTTCTTTTCTTTCTTGCCCTTGGTGTAGATAGGGCAAATGGTGGATAGAGTGAAGCGGGGAGATCAAGATATGGCCACCCCAAACTTTTGGAGGTGGCCAAAGCTGATTATGTGCACTAGGGCATCTTTTTATGAGGCGGAGGGGTATGAAGATGGTGGAAGAAGAATCGGGTCAAAGAGGGGTCATTGGTACGATTTTCCACATAAGACATCCTGCATGAAAGTTAATCCAATACTTCATCCTCGATATCACACCACATGAATGAACAAAATGAAATGGATATATCAAACAAGTAATTCCACAAACACTAAGCGTTCAAAGCTTGCTGAATTTCACAATTCAACCAATTCATTCACAATCCTAAGAGAGGTGATGTACATGTAAAAAGTCAAACATTGATACCACTTAGCAACAAACAATGGTGATTCACTTGCATTTGTCAAAGGTCAACATTTTAATTCAAAACAGTAGAGATTGGGTCAAAACACACTTTTTAGACAAGAAATCTCAAATTTGGGCAAAATTGGCCAAAATGGTGCCAATTTGCACTAAATCACATCTAAACTTACTTTAGGGGAATTTAAAGCATAAAGAAGCAAATCCTACTTAACATGCATAGAAACTACAAAACTACATGAAGATGTGATGCATGGTATGAAAAAGGAAAAAGAGCAAAATTTTTGAAAAAATTACACAAAAATGCAAGAAATCAACTACATGCCATGCAAAGATGCAATGAAAAGAACAATAACAATAAAACTAAACTCGATGGTAGAGATGATAACAAAATGACAAAATGAGAGAGATAGGGTGGTGCATACTGCCCTACCCACCCAAAACTTTAGAATCATGTTGTCCTCAGCATGAAACTATAACTTAGGGGAGATAGGGGAAGTGTCATGGCTGCGGTGGCTGGTCTGGCATCTGCAGAGGATCTGGAGGAGGAGCTGAGGATATGGCTGAGCCTGATGGGGGATGCTGGTAGTAGTACCCCCAGTAGTCGTCCTGGGGTGGAGGGTAAGGCTGTGGATACCCAGTTAAACAACCCCAAAAATCTGCACCCCATTCGGGGTTTCTTGCTGTCTGGGCGTGGTGATATTGATAGAAGTGGTTGATCTGATAGTGCATCTGCTACTGATCATACCACACGTGTTGTTGGGCAAGCTGCATGTCACCTTGGGTCTTCTGAATATTCTCAAGGTGTGCCTAGATTGTGGCCATGTCATAGGCATTCCCTGAGGGTGGCTACAACTAGGATGTCCCCTCATCCCTCCTTCTTGTTCTTCGCGACTGCCCTTGTTATGCATCTTCTTTCTCCTGCCCTTGTACATTAGATTCAGCAACATCTTCATGTGCAGAAGTGGGTCCCCTAGTATACGTCTCCCTCGGGTGGTCTTGCTGCCATGCCATTAGTTTCTCCCTCAACCTGTTGCCAGGTCCCAACACGGTTAGTAGGGGTTCCGCATGATATGGCATCTCTAGTTCAAAATCTTGCACACTAGTAGTTAAATAAATCATTCTTTTGTCCTTCATCTTTATGGTGTGCGAGCGCGTGAGATAGTTGAGGTCTACAAATTCTGCCTCGATGGCATCTTTTACCCCTGAGAGATCGTATCCCAATGCCAGTGCAATTGAAGTGACGAACCCTCCCATAACGAACGGCTTCGAGCTCTTGTAGGGTACACCCTTTAGATGGTCAATCAAAAGAACTCCAAGGTCAATATACCTCTTGTGGTGCATACCGATCAAGACAATCATATCCTTTTGAGAAATGTTGCCTTGGTTGTCGTATCTGCCCACAATTGTGTTTGCCAAGACCTTTTGCACGTAGCGCGTTAGCGGGTTTCTTATGGCAGCAGTTTTTGATCTACCCACGTAGTAATCCTCATTGCCCGTGAATCTCTTCCAATAATGGGCATAGTCCAAACTGGCCTCTCTCTCTAACAAGCCGTCATCTAATTTCATAGCTTCTTCAGGATTGGCGGAGAAGATAACATTCAGCTAAGTGGAAGTGAGGGTGTGCCTGTTGCCCATCATGGCAAATCTGAGTGCATCACAACCCCTCAGTTTAGTCTTCTCGAGAGTGGCATAGAACTCTCTGGTCAAAGCGGGATATGTAGGTTGGGGTGTGAAAAGAACATTCCACAACCCAATCCACTTCAAACCCATTTCCACTATTTCTTTGATCCCAAGTTCTTTAATGGTCTTCTCACTACCGTACCTAGAGGCAAGGACTCGCCTTGTCAAAAATTCTGGGTAGATGAGATCTATCTTCTTCTGTCTTTGTCCTCGGCCATAAGATACTCCTGTTGGTGCCTTGCCCAAGGACTTTTCTCTATCTGCCTCCAGATGTGCCAGAACATCATCTCCTTTCGGCTCAAACTCTACCTCTTCCTCCTCGCTGTCTTCTTCTTCCTCCATCGTGTAGGAATGCGACCCCGAGCTGGTGTTAAGGTTATACCCGTGGGCCGATTTCTCCTCATCTTGTTGCAGTTGCCACGTGGGTCACGACTGCACATCACACCTCTCCACTTCACTAGACGTCGAGTGGTGGGGTGGTGTGGGCGTTGGAGGCAGCCTGGATGATGACGACACTGTCTTTGTTTTTGGATTTTTCTTGGAAGGCGCCGGCTGGATTTCATCAATAAGGTTGTCCAAGTCGACCCCCATGGACTCCTCTTCTTCATCGTCTCCCTCATAGGTGGCATCCGGGATGTGGTGGCTATCAGATGAGCGGGAGTGTGATCCGCTCACCGATTGCGATCGGCAGAGGGAATGGTGGGCGGAGGTGGTAGGTGAAGGTGTGTGGGATGGCATGGACACCTCGGAGGAAGCATTCTTGGAATGCCGCTTCCCTACGGTGATGATGTTCGTCCCCTTGGCTATGGCTCTCCCAATCTTTTTCATGGTGGAGATGGAGGTGAAGGTGGTGATTTTCGAATTTTGGTGGAGAAAGTGGTGTGGATGTGGTTTTATGGGTGGAATGGAAGGATAGTGATGTATGGATGGTGGGTATATGATTTGTGGTGGATTTGGGTGAGAATGGAAGGGTTTTTGTGGAGGTTTTGTGTAGGGGAGATGTAGGGCGGAGTGGAGATGGAAATGGAGATGGAGTAGCGATTGGGCTAGATTGGATGGTGGAAATGGTAGAGGGATGGTTGGGGATTGATTTGGAATGGATTGGGGATCAAATGGAGGTGTTTTTGGGGGTTGGAGGTGGTGAATGGTGGAGTACGAAGTCGTTTTTTGCCGCCACGATTGTTTTGTGAGAGCTTGAAGATGATAGAATGAAGAGGGGGTCGGGTTTGGATGCTTATGACTTATATTTGTTTTTTGAACTGGGCTCAGCCACAACCGTGGTGGCTGGCCACGGTCGTGGCCAGGGTTAGGTAGCACAGCCGTGGCGGGCGCCATGGTCGTGTTGTAAAAGAAGAGAGCCCCGGCTTGACCTCGCCACGGTCGTGGCTGCGCGCCACGGTCGTGGTCGTTCCTTCTCTGTACGGCTGTGGTGATGTACCGGGATCATGGTTGCGCGCCACGGTCGTGGTCGTTCCTTCTGTGTATGGCCGTGGTGATGTACCAGGATCGTGGCCATTTCTTCAAAAACACTGTTACTTTGGCCAACTTAGTGCTTTAATTTGCACGTACATGGTGGGAAACCATGGTCGTGGCCTTGTCCTCCCGCCACGGTCATGGCGAGTGCCACGGTCATGGCTGATCTTGCAAAAACCCTGTAGCTTTGGCCACTTTGATACATTAATTCACACGACCATGGCAGGGGGCCATGGTCATGTTTGGCCAAGCACACCACGGTCGTGGTCTGTCTCCACGGCCCTGTTGGGGTTGTTTCTTCAGTTTTCCAAACTTCAAAACTTGAACTTTCGATTTCATGGGTTCTTTTGACACCAAACTTCTTGAATGACCTTGACTTAACTTCTAAAACCTATCTCTCTACTGTCTAACACCAGCACATCATCAAAACTCAAACAAAAACATCAAGCACAAATGTGCGTGTGTGTATTGGTGTAAAAGAAAACTAAAGTATTGAAAAGGAAAAGGTTTGAGAATCTCAAACCACGTGGGATGCCTCCCACTAGTGCTAAATTTTACGCCTTCAGCTGAGCTTGGTGCTCTTTTCTCTATGTATTAACACCCACGGTGTCATCCTTATCTTCCATGGTGATCCTATCAAATGTTTTCACGACATGTGCTTCATCCCAAGGAGTGTACATGGAATGGAAGTATGGGCTCGACCTCCACAGCTCCAGAGGGTCATGATAGCACAAACTCTCGTCGAAGTCTTCATTGGCCAGCTTGTCCCTTTCTTCTTCAGTGAACATGAAGAAGTCAAACTGTTTCCTCTTATAAGTAACCATTTGCGTGCTCGTACGGATATTGATTTCAGCTCCTGCGGTGGATAGGAAAGGTCTACCCAATATGAGGTACTCTTCTCCATCAATATGTGCGGTATGCACAATTAGAAAATCGGTCACATAGGCAATGTTCACCCTTTCATCCATCGACACTATTGTGTTCCGCATTATTCCCAAGGGCTTCCTCTTGGTTCTGTCACCTAATATAATGGCACACTCCATAGGTTTCATTTTGTTTAGGCCAAGCTATAGGTACATGCTCCATGGCATGAGGCTTGTCCCAACACCTAAGTCAATGAGAGAGGGCTTGATGGGTTGTGTACCGATGTAACATGAAATCAGTGGCACTCCCAGATCACCTCTCTTTTCTGGGAAGCCAATGTCGTAGATAAATTCACAGACTTTGAGGCAACAAGCTCCATGGTTGGTATTAGCACTAACTTTTTCCTCCCCATGCACACGTCCTTCACCCAAGAAAATAGCGATGTGATGCCCATCGTCCCTCATTTCAAGTTTCCCAAGAGATTCATGATATTGCCGCCTTTTTCTTGGAGAGTCGAACCTTCATTGAATTGCTTCCTATCTGCATCAAACATCTCTACTGTACTCGTCGGAACATGAGGAGGGGTGATGGTGATACTCGTCTCCTATAAAGGTTTTGACTCCCAAAAAGGTATGGCCTCAAGCGCTGCTATGTCAATGGTATGTGAAACAGTGGACATGACCATATGACCAACAACCGGTTGAACCATATCTATTGCAATTTCAGTGACCCCGAGAGAGGGTGAGACAAGTGAGGGTGCCCTTACATTTGCGCTGGGTGCAGCAGAAATTTGGATGCACTTAGCATTCTTTGGTAGTGCTTGAGCAGCTAATTCTTTGGAGCATTCGTTATCTTTGCTAGATTTCCCTGGTATCGATCTTTTATCTCCAGCCTCAGTCACTTTCTTTTCCCTTTCTCCAAAATCTTGAGCAGCTTCTTATCCCCATATGATAGAGACCATGCTCACTTGTTCATGGGAAGAAGGAGGGGCTTGTGAAGGTGGTTGTGGTTGTTGAGGTGGTGGGGGCCTTTGGTGAGGGGAGTTGGGATTTTGAAGAATGAATTGGGGTTGCAGTTGTTGTTGTGTTGGGGGGTGGTATTGCGGAGGTGGTTGTTGGTAGGTGTGAGGTGGAGGTGGAGCATATTGATAGTTGAGTGGCGCTTGAGGAGGTGGAGGAGCATAGGGGTTTGGTGGGGCTTGGTAAGATGGTGGAAGATAAGAACTCGAAGTGTTCCCTAGAAAAGCCCCATCATTGTTCGAATTTGGCATTGGTTGAGATGGAAGTCTACCTTCTTCCCTTTTAGCCAAAGAGAGAGAAATCTGATCCAACCTCTGCTCAATACGGTTAATAGACTGCCCATGTGCATTGACATCTTTTTTTACTTCATCTAGGCTTCCTAGCCTTCCTAGAACTTCCTCCTCAAACTTGGAGCCGTAGCGTGGCTTTTACTGCCCCTGTCCTTGCCCATCCTCGTTCTGTTGTTTCCAGGAGAAGTTCGGGTGGTTCCTCTTCTCAGGAGTGTAGGAGTTGGACATTGGGCCCTGGTTGTTGCGGCCACCAAAGGAATGTAGAGCATTGACTTCCTCGTCTACAGTATCAACCGCCATTGTGGGCTGGCTGGAAGAGCTACCCATTTGATTTTTCATCATCCACATCATATCGACCATCATCTTCATCATATCGGGGTCGTTGGTATTGTGACTCGGAGATGCGGAAGAAGGTGGAGGAGCGTAGCTTTGATCACAATGCCCCCCTTTTGTGGAAGCACGGTGGTAGGAATTTTCTGTGAGATGCTCAAACAACGGCCATGATTCCTCGGGTGGATTTTCCATGAAAGTGCCCCTGTAGGAAGAGTCTACGTTGTTTTGGCTTTGCTCTTCAAGCCCGGTGTAGAAGGCTTGAACGAGCTGCCACAGAGGAACCTCATGATGAGGGCAATCGCGAAGTAGCTTTTGGAACCTCTCCCACGCCTCGTGGAAGGGCTCGTTCTCTTTCTGGGAAAACGACGTGATGCACCTTCTCATATAAGATAACTTGGCGATGGGGAAGAACTTCTTGAGAAACTCATTCTTCACCTCATTCCAAGTGACCAACTCTGGCTTCGTCACATACCACTCCTTGGCTTTCTCCTTGAGGGAGAAAGGAAAGAGTGTCCTCCTGATTGAGTTGTCGGTGGCGGCTGGAGTGCAGAAGGTAGAGCACGTTTCAAGGAATGCGTCTATGTGGTGGTAGGGATTCTCGTTCTCCATACCGAAGTATGTAGGGAGAAGTCCCAGGAGTGTCGATGGGATGGAGAACTATTGACCTGGCATTTGGTCAACCAGAGTGGCGATGGGGGAGTTGTAGTTCCCCGGCGTGAAGTACTCGTGAAGCGGGCGATGTGGCAGTGGAGGTGGTTGAGCATCTGCATCTCAGTTGTTCTCGGCCATCTCGGCCTCTCGGTGTAGGTTGCGGCGAGCTTGATGCCTCCTTCTACCATTCTCAAGGTCATATACCACCAAGTCGGTGCAAGTAGAGCGCGTGCTATGCATGCACAGCTGTCACCTGCACAAGACACAAACAAACAACAAGAAACCAAGTTAGCAAACTAAGATGCAAAAGTAACACAAAGAATAAATAATAGCAATGGTGAGGGAAAAAGGAAGGGCTAAGCTACACTATCTAACTAGGTTGAGCGCCTCTATCCCCAGAAACGGTGCCAGAAAGTTTGGTGCGCTCCCGCTAGAGGCTTGCAACACCGGCCAACTAGGATGTCCAGGTGCAATCCACGAGGTCAGAAGGCACAAGAGATGGGATCTTCACTTTCGAAATTTGTATGGTCCCAAATCGAGTCGATCAATAAAACTAAAACAGTTCACCCACAAGCGTACGAGGTACTGTCATAGTATAGGCGAAAGGCAAGATGCGGGGTCGAACCACAGAGATAGAGGGGGCACTAGAGTTAGAAGGCGTGAGCTATGTTCCTTTTGTAGAGGTAGGGTTTTAGGGTTTTAAGGCTGTTTGATGGTTTGATTATACTAAAGAACAAGTATGAAAGACACAATTGAAACTAAGTTATCAAAAACTGAACTAGCAATCTAGGTGAAAAACTAGCTAAACTAAGGCAGGGGCAAGATGGACTAGACTAAGCAAGCAATTAGAAACTAAGGAACTGAATTAACCACTAACTAGATCACAAACCTAGATTAACACTAGCTAGCAAAACTAGGCAATTAACTAAGTTAACTAAAGCAATTGAACTACATTAGCATTAACAAGCAAACAAAGCAAACAAAGCAATTAAGGTTTTAAGCAAGAGTGATTAAGGTGGGTGGGCCGTTTGGGAAATGTCACTTTGATTTTAGTTGGGGGAGTTCATTAAACATGCATGGTGCTCAATTCATATCTATATTACCAAACCAAACAATAAGGTCAATGCCATTAGAACATACCCTATACTACTAGTAGAAGACTAGGGTTAGGTGTAATTCTAATGGGATTGGCCAAATCTAGGTTTCTAGGGTAAGTGATAGTGGACAATTGAGGGTTGAGGGTAGAGATGGGAGTGGAGATGAGGGGATTTATCCTCATGCCACTAGCCACTCTAGCCTTTAGAAGGCCCTAGGCAATTGTTTCACCCTCACTTTCTCTAGCTACTTAGATCTCACACTGATTTGTAGAAGGAGGGATGTGTATGTAGGAACAAGGGGGCTAGCTAGGGATCCACTAATTGGACCTAGGAGCCAATCCTAAGATAGACACATACACTCCAATTCCTTCTAGAAGCTAAGTGTCATCAAACATCTCAAAGCAAGCAATCCACACAAAAAGCATAAACGACATGCAACAAAAATGGGAAATGAGATAGAAGCAAGAAGCCATCATCATAGATATGAATAAAGTTCATTACAATTATTTATCCCCCAACATGGTATCAAAGTAACATTTTAATCCCAAACAGCCCACCACAAGGGGGCTTCGATAGACATGATCAAGAAAACAAGAAAGGAAAGGGATAAAAGAAGTGGGGACTCCATGGAGCTTGATGTAGAAGCCTCCTTCTTCACCTCCAAGCTAGTTGTGGACGTCCTTCCTCGTCCAAGGTGCAGGGGTGCATGAAATGGTGGGGTTTTATGGATGGAAACCTAGGGAATTAGGTTTCCATGGTGGAAAGTAGGTGGAAATGGTGGATTGAGAGCCAACATGCAAGGAATTTGCACAAGGAACTCAAGAATGGAGGGTGGAGTAGTGTAGCAGCTGTGGGGGAGTGTGTAACCTAGTGCTATGGCCACCACCCATGTATATATAGGTGGTGGTGGAAGCACTAGGGTAAGTAGGGGCAGTTTAGGAAAAGCAGTGAAAATGTTGTGTAGGGTCGGTGATCACCACGGTTGTGGTGGGTGTGCCACGGACGTGGTGAGGGTAGTGGGGAACGGCCGTGGGGGGTGAATACGGTCGTGGTATGTTAATGGTGGTATAAAAGCTAAGTGGGGAAGTGGCCACGGCCGTGGCGGAGTGCCACGGTCGTGGTGGGTAACATGCACCACAACTGTGTTGCGTAACACGACCATTTTGGAGGAGGTGGAGGTGATCGTGGGAGGAGCCACGATCGTCTTGATCATCTTAGGCCACGGTCGTGGCGACTTGGCCACAGTCGTGGTGACTTGGAGGAAATCCCTATTGAAAGTTCACTTCTTGATCAATAAACGCACGACTGTGGGAGGAGCCCACGACCGTTTTCTCTTCTCGAGGCCACGACCGTGCTGATGGCCACAATCGTAGTGTCTTTACTGGCCACAGTCGTGGCTGGGAGGCCACAATCATGGGAGATCTATACAAATCCCTGTTGAAACTATTGGATCTTGTCAATAAACTCACGACCGTGGCATTGTGGCCACTGCCGTGGTGAGGCTTGCATGACTTGATTTAACTTCTGACTTTGTCATTTTCAGATGCCTTTGCTTGGGGATGATTCTTAGCCATTGGAGGTCGGTTGAGGGAGACTTTGGGGACTTCTTTGGGTTCCTCCTTGAGTGGGGGAACCCTAGAACTCCCTCTCTCTCTCTCTCTCTTCCATCTAAGCATGGTCCAAGTACTTGAAAAATAGTGCAAAGAACATCCATAAGCATATTTGCAATGATAATCATATTGGGGAAAAAGACTTGTAATCTAACATGTTTAGATGCAACTTAAGTACAAAATGGCATAGGATGGAGCCCTAAAATAGGGCTACATCAATAGATGAAGGAACTAAGCCTCATTTTGGCCATTTTGCACCTAATTTTTGTCACTTTATGCCTAGTTTGGTAACTTTATGCCTATTTTTGGTCACTTTGCACCCCATTTTGATCACATTGTGCCTAATTTTAGTCTCTTTGTTCCTAATTTTGTTTACTTTTCCCCTCATTTTATTTATTTCACATCTCATTCAGATGCAAAAAAAAATCATTTTGCTGCCTTTGGGCCTTGTTTTGGTCACTTTGCTCCTAGTTATGATCACTTTATGCCTAGTTTTGGTCATTTTATGCCCATTTTTTTCTTTTTGGTCACTCCACCCATTATTTCCCTCATGTTGTACTTATCTCCTTAATTTCATCCTTCAAAACCCACCACTTACTCCTCTCTCCCATTACTATGATCCTTACTTAACTCTACTTTCATCCTCATGTCTCTCCTATATTACTTCTCTATTCACTTTCATCTTCTCCTCTTCCCTCCACACCTTATTTTACTTACCTCATCATTCCCCCTCTACCACTAAACTACCCTCCTCACTTCCTTTTAACTGTTTATTACTTCCCTCCTCAATTCAGTCCTCTCCCTCAATTACTTCTCTCCCATCATTACTTCCCCATTCATTAAAATCATCATATCCCTCATATTTACCTTTTACTTCCCTCCTCTTCCTATGTTACTTCTCCCCTCATTATTCCTCCTCTTCTCTCTTAGCTTACCTCCTATCTCTCGTTAATTTCATCCTCCTCTCGCCACATGTTAATCTCATCATAACTTCCCTCCTCTATCCCATCACTTCCCCCTTTCCCCTTTAATTCCCTCCCCTTTTCTTTGTTCTCTCTCCAAAAGGGGGTCTACTCACTCTCTCCCCCTCCTTTTCTCCCTCTCATACTCATTCTCTCTCTTTAAATAACGTTTACCTTCTCCTCTGGCCACCCAATCATCATGTCACATCAACCAACCAAAACCACCTTTTCCCTACCCCAAAACATCTCATAATCCCAAGAATCACACACCCTTGCATGCAGTCCACACGTGATGAGATTCCATGCATGAGGTAGATTGTAGAATTCCTATTATGACACACTAGTATTAATAGATGTTGAAGCCAGAATCTAACATGCTCCAAATCCTTCCATAGTTGCTGAAATAAGACATCCTAGATAACAACCATGCCTACACATGAAATCACCTGTAGAGCATTCTAGTTTAGGAACACTAGTTCGGCAACCTGGCTCGGTCCATTTAAGTCTTGGTAAAAGTCATAAATAGTGTTTTGCACCAAACTGATCACCCCTAATTAGATCCCTAGTGATCATTTAGTGAAAGCAGAGATGAACATCAGAGTAGGTTGATCATATGCAACTTATTATTTAACTTGTATCGTTGATCCAGGTTCAACCCTTATAATCAGTATAAGTATGTATAATTCTTTTTGCCCTAGATATTTATATGGGTCAAGTTAGGGATGAGCTGAACACATACCACAATGACCACATACCCAAATCTATAGTATGTACATTAATATATAACTATATATTGATTTATATTATGTGTATTCTGTAAGATACATTAGACTACAAACGTTCCAAAGATACATTAGACTACAAACGTTCCAATGTATATGTTATAAAAAATATGTATGGTTGGTCACATAAATAAAATGAATATAACAATGTAGTATAGTACATTTAAGATATAAGTTCCTATTTGATATCTAACATGTTTGCAATTTTTACAAGATAATCTCACTTTATAGATTGAAGATATTATAATTTTATCATATGTACTTTAATAATCATCACAATCCAACATTTGTGGACTCTTCATTAATATAAGTTGTGAATTTTATAGTAAATATTAGGTGGCGAAATCCCAAATAGCAATTAGATGGTGTTTAATATATCACACAAATACATGATATATTGGTGTGATCTTTTCATGTAACTAGTATACATTATTTATTTTGCATCCATGTGGTTATTTTTAGTTAAAAACTCATAAGTATAGTAATTTTACATTTGTACATATATGTCATATAGCCTACATGTACAACATGGTATA
This sequence comes from Alisma plantago-aquatica, assembly GCA_963693085.1. NCBI lineage: Eukaryota > Viridiplantae > Streptophyta > Magnoliopsida > Alismatales > Alismataceae > Alisma > Alisma plantago-aquatica. The sequence goes on from OY856414.1 coordinate 33,454,845, forward strand.
CACTTGCTAATGTCAGATTGTAAAAATGTATTTACATACATGTTTGAATATATATATATTTTTAGCATGTTATCTAGGAAAATATTAACCTAATAGGAAAGATATATTACACTAGTGAGGGATGGCTTAAGATTTTCCTATAATCAACTTTCCTAGACCTGACCACAATCTATACAATTATATGAGTTTGGCCACAAATCTAGAAAAGACTTGAATAATTCTCATACCTAAGTAAAACATGATTCATACAACATAATCAATCTAAATGTTTAGTAGCTAAAACTACAAACTATAAACAAGAGAGAGAGAACATAACAAACTCCTATGGCCGGTGATAATGATGGTGAGTCAACGACACAGAAACTTCACTACAAAATATGTACGCATCAAGATGAACAAAAGCAATCCACTCAAATAGTGACCTCATGATTCATGTGATTTGGCCTAGATGCCCTACTTCCTCAGTGGAGAAAAGAAATTCTACAATACAAGAATATGACAAAAGGGAGTTTTTGTCAAAACAATAACCCAAAATCATTGAGAAATCTAGTCCTAAAGAAGATATTGAACTCTTCAATAAGAAAACTCAATATCCAAGGGTCCTACTTATAAACTCCAACTCATAAGGCTTCCACTAGGAATACCCAATCCTAATAGCAGCTCAATAAAAAATAGGAGCCAAGTTGCATATATATAGCCATCACCAGCTCCATTTAGGAATAGTAACCCCAATCCTAGAAGAATCATGGTTTGGACTCAAAATAAGGCAAGACTCAAATTAGGACAATCAGACTCATGCAGGAATATGACTAGGATTCTTGGAGCAACAAAAAATCTCCACCTTCACTTAAAGTCAGTATCTTGTATAAACAGATAGTTTTTTTCTCCCCCATCTCTTAAGGATATCATTGTCGTCTATGAAGTATATCCATGTCTAGAAAAATATTGAACATGGAGAATAGTAATGGATTTCTCATCATATCAGATGGATTCTCTTTGCTAGAGATCTTGACAAGAATGTTCCAATATGTGACTATTTCTTGAAAGAAGCGATACTTGACATCATCAATGTGCTTGATTCTTTCATGTCACACTTTATCTTAGTATGATATGTAGAACTCTGACTTTCAAAATATATTACCATTATCTTCTGACTGAGAAGTGATTTTGAACACATGACTCTAATCCATGTATCCACTTTTATTGATTCATTCTATTCCATGAATTTAACTTTCTTTCATTCGAAGATCCATTTTCAACCAACAATCTTGTTGTCAACGGGAGGATTTATAAACTACCAAGTCAAATATGAAGAGATCACCTCTACACTCAAAGAAAACATCTACATAACATAATTTAAAGAAGCCATAACCACAATACAAATGCATGTCTCACCAACATCACTAGCCTGCTCAGTAGTGGTTAAAGAATAAGCATCAATGTGATTTGAATGTCTTTTGGGGGCCTAATATGTCTTGTCTACCTTTTGAAACATTGTATCATTGTACATCAAGTACCTCAACTTCAATAGTATTAGAGACATCTTGATGATTATCAATTAGAGGTGTCAAACCACCATGTGATGATGCTAGAACATCATCTACCTTTAGTTCCACCTACTTGGAGATATTATGATGAGTTGTACCAGAACGAGTGACATATTCCTTTTTCTTGAAGAATATGGATATTCATTAGAAGTTACTTTCCTTTGAATTGCATTTTTTTAGGGTTATACAGGCTATACTTTCTAATTTTTGAGGTCAACCTTTCCATCTTTGCAATAGAAATAAGTAGGTAAACCAAAAGTAAGACAATTAGAGTCATCTGTAGGATGACAAGACCAAACCACTTTAGCATTTTTTAATAGAAGTAGATTAGATGGAGACTGGTTGATAGTGTAAGTGAATGTAGATATAACGTCAACTCAAAAATCTCTCCTGGGACAAACATGATACATAATGCATCTCACTCGCTCCAAGAGTGTTCTATTCAAAACTTTTAAATACCATTTTCATGGTATATATCTAATAGTACGATGTCTAGTAGCACCTTCAACTAGAAGAAGTTTGCAAAATTAGATGTGAAAAACTCTAAACTATTGTATGTCATTATTATTGTGACACTTTCTTATTTGATTTTGCATCAAAGTGTTCCACTTTTTAAACCACTGAAAACATCATACTTTTGCTTCAAGAAGAAGACTCATATTTTCCTTAAAATGTCATAAAAAAAGTGAGCATGCATCTAGCACCACTCTAGGACAAAAGTTGAGAGGAAAGCTAAATATCATAATGAATTCAGTCAACAATACTCCTTGTAGTATGAGTTGTCATAGAGAATATTTATTTTGTGTTCCCACATTAGAATCTTTAGAGAAATCTAACTTCCTTATAGTACTTAAATTTAGAATTTATAACTTGCTCAGGGTACAAAGACCTTTCTCCTCATGTTTCCAAGTCTCATAATCTAGAAGTTGGTTCTATCTAGATCATATGTTGATGAACAAGAAGAAACATGAGTTATACTAGTGATAGTTTCACCAATAACAGAGTATATATTACCATTTTGTATTTGACCCTTAATCAAAACACCTTCATCATTGAAAATAGACATGATTCCATTTCTTACAATATGTGGAACACATTTTTCATCAAGTGTGCCTAGAGATATGAATTTTTTTTGTAAGATCATAAATTTTATGGACGTTGGATATGGTTATAAGAACACCATAAAACATTTTGATAAATTAAGATACAATTCCAATAATCTTAAAGGTGAAATCATTTGTCATAGTGACAACTCCACCATCAAAAGCACTATATTTAGAGAACCAGACTCTTACATGACATACACGATAGGAACAAAAAAAGTCAATATTTCCAAAATTTTATATCTTAAAGTAGAGGATGCCATTATAACGAATTCAATTCATCTTTTGTGACATTGGCACCACCAGGTCATTGTTGTTGTTGATGATCATTGTTTGCATGCTTCTCCTTCTTCTATAATATGTAACATTCTTCAATTACATGCCCCTAATTTATTTAGTTTTACATGACTTATTTGTTGTTTAGATATTCTTTATTCTTGCTTTTCTTTTTTGTCTGGCCATCAAAAGTTAGAGCATATGCTTGACTTTAACTAGAAGAAACAACTAAGTACTTTTCCAAAAATTTGTACATGAGACAAGAGATTTCTTATGCTAGCCTGATAAAAAAAATTATAGATAATATTTCTACTTAATTTATTATACAAAGAGGGAAGAGGGTATAAAAGAATCAAGGCTTTTCATCTGCTACTTTGATGTCAATATTTTCTAGATCCGCAATAATGGAGTTGAGTTATATATTATGATAACAGATAGATGTACCATTAGCCATGCACACCAAATATATACATTACCTATGATATAGTTACATTTGGAGATCCTTTATCACAGTGAGAGATTCAAGTTCTTATCACCAGCTAACACCAGTCTTATCTTTAGTGATTTCATTGAGAAGCCTCCATCAAAGTGACAACAAGATGGAAGTTAGAGTTTTCTCATCAATCTCCTTCTTATGCTCAGTTTTGAAGTTGGCATATTCTCTAATCCAAGCAACACTTTAGTCACACCATGTTACTCTAGTAGGCCTCACACCTTGATATGCAAAAATCCAAAATTGATTTTATGGTCAAACTTCTTGACATCATACTTTCTCATCAATGTTCTTGATCACTCACTAGGAGAAAAACATGGATTGACTATGTTGAATCTAGCTACATTTATTTCATACATAGTTAAATTTTATATTTTTTTAACAAATTATATGTCTAAATAAAATGAACATAGTGAATAGGTAGTTGAACTAGTATGTGCAAAATTCGCCGCATCTCAAATAACCATACTCACATTGTTTATTATGAAAAGTGTATATAGGAATGAACCAAACTTGCTTTTAGAAAAACCCCTTCTGGTTGCATCCTCGAAATTTGTGAGTTTGTAGTATAACTCAAGTTATGATGTAAATACACAAATAGAGTAAGAAGAGAATAATAGGACCTTGGATGATGAATTTGAATAATAGATTTATATTAAGTCTTCAATTTAAGTAACGTTGATCATATATGTCAATATAAATGATAATATGGTTATCAAATCCTTATGTTCATAATTATGAGTGTAATAAACCTTATGGATCCTATGGGAAGACTAAGATATGGGTCTTGGGCCCTAGACTCCAATAAAATCCAAAATGATTAATTAGAGTTTACAAATGGATCACTAACATACAAAATAAGAATTTGAGCATTTTGTGTCCATATTTAATGACCAAGATAATATGAGTTGGTTAATAATCAAGATATTAGATCATGGTAGGATTCAGAGAAGATTATAAGATAAATAGCTAGCTAGATAACTAATTAGGTAATTATTTATTTTTTGCTTGAAGGTCATGTTTCAAGGGGTCAAATAGACTTCCCTTGACCTGATATTTTTCTAAAGCACATATAATATAAAAATAGAGGATATCCTATAAATTGGGATTAAATGGAGTATTGATGTGTATTATACAATTTTTTCAAAGAAAAGGAGTTTTATCAAAGGAAATGATTATCCATTAAGTCTAGTGTATCTGTGAAGTCATGTTCTTCATAGGACCTTGACCTCCCATGGAAATAGGGAACCACCCTGCTCTGATCTCTAATCTCTCACTTAAAGATTCATCTTTTGATCTCCCCAACTATTGAGTCTAATAAAGTAACTACCTTGATCATTCTAAGCATCTAAATAACTGATCCAAGATCAAGAAGAGTCGACACTATCGAGGTAGATAATAGAGTTGTATCCGCACCAGCTTGGAGGGATTTACGAAGCCAAATACCATACTCTAGTGCCTATATAAGTAAACTAGGGACTTCATCCAACAGTGAATGTGGAACCAAACCATCCTATAACACGAGACCATATCCCCAAACACTATGTCTTCTCCTCTCCGATGGTGCATGAGGAAAGATACTAAAATACCTCCCATTTTGGTCTTGAGCCATATTGAGAAGCATCCTAGCAGCAAGGAGTGCATGAACTCCCATGATGGTTTTTAATATCCATGAGTGCACCCTAGTTCTTCTATGATCTACTCTATGATACTATATATTGTCCACAACACCAAATCTAATTTACATCAACCTGTTTTATTAGATCTCTTCTTGGCCCCTAGCTCTCCCAACCTAGACCATCGTAGGTCTCCCCTAGAGCTTGTCCATGTACAACAAGGAATAGCAGAGGTTCCCCAACTGCCTGGTAGTCGTTGAAGCCTCGGGGCCTAGGTGGTTAGTCAACAACTGACTCACCCAGGCCAAGACTGGAGGCCCTCTACGAGGAAGGGGATAAATCAAGGACAAATGACCTAAAATCCCTAGGGTGTATGCATTAACCTCATAGGCACAATGTTTTTTCCCCTAATCCCCAAGCAATCCCGACTGTTAAATATAAAAGATTTTGTTTGGAAACGTGGCACTCTTCCATTGGTCCACTTGTGTTTATATTATATCAAATGTCTAAAATAAATAGTTGCTCAAAATATAGTCAAATTATAGGTCATTTTGGTTAGAAAAACATGTAAATAATTAATAAAATGAATTTAAAGCTTGAGTATGATCGTGGTTCCAAAAGTATAGGTGTAACGACCCACACTTTTGAGTGTCTAAAAGACCTTAAAGTCACAGAACGTTAATCATAACTTCCAGGATCAGATTCAAGAAATAATACACAATAGTAAACAATTTCCATTAATGATCAAATATTTACATGTTTAGATAAAAAGCTCCTCTAAGGAGTTACATAACTTTTAAACAGAATTAATTATACATATGTGAAGATAAACCATTAAAACTAAACCTTCATGATTAAACTATAGTGTCTTCAACATCTTTAATTGTACCCTCATGTCCACGAATCAAGTATATCTGATACCTAAAATGCTGACAAACAAATACGCGATCAGTATATTTCTATACTAGTACGTGGATTCAAACAATAATCACAAGTACGGATATAAGCAAACATCTTTATCTTGCATGTAAGAATATAAACTTATTTTCATATTCTAACCCATATCTGGTCAACTACCTCAGGTTTAATCACTGTCCCTCCAGGGCTCGTGTGCATTACCCTTAAGATCAGTCTAACCCAAGGTTCAGAATACTATTATTTACTTTACATGATACTCATATGCACTTTATAGTTTGCAAGAACTAAATAAACAAGCAAGAAGTTTATTTGTCATTCAATCTCATCGAGAAACATCGGCAATCTCGTAATTCGATACATGTATTCATAAGTGTAACCACGTACCTTATGTCATTGTGGAAACCATGCAGAAACTAACATGTACTTTATGATTGCATCCAAACATCCAAGCAACAAAGCATTCAATCTGAAATATACATACTACATATGTGTCACCATGTATTCGCATTACATTACCCAGATCGAAATGCGCTCCTAAACTAGGGTTTAGGACTACCTCATGCTTGGACTAGGGATTAGGGTTACAAACCCTAATTCTATTATATTATGGTTTCCAAAATTACAAATTCAGTTATGAATATTAGGCGAAACCCTAATCATCAACTTAAGCACATTAGCGTACTCATTACATCTAGTTCACATTATCAGTATTAAGATTATCTCAAGATATCCAAGTTGGTTGTAAAACCCTAAACAACATGAATAAGATTACTAATCTAGAATCATCCATTACTCATCTTTATCAAGGTTTTCCTCATTATACATGTCTAGATCAGGTATGAACATAACATAAACGAATATACCCAATTAAACATCATATTAAACAAAACTAGGTTTTCCTTTTCATTAGACACATTAGGAGATATATTGTACATACTTTTAGAATAGGAAGCATAATCAGGTTCTGCTATTATTTTATTTGGATTTTTTTCGTTCTCCTAATCAATTTTATATATACTTTTGCTATCATCTGAGTTGCCATTAATTAGTTATCATTAATTCACTATTACTAGAATTGGGCCAATAGAGAACTGACACGTACTCAAAATACCCTATTTTTATTTGCAACAGGTGCGGAGATTAAGAAATAGATGAATTACCTTCGTGCCCTTGTTCTCCATGTACAAACAGATGGGTCGTTTGGTCATTTGGCTCTATTTCTCCCTGAGTTGCGCAGAGCGGCCCGCCTGGCCTGGCGCTCATGCTCGATGCTCGTCCGCAGAATGCAGCTCCATGCCAGCACTTCCAGAGGTGCCCTCCCTCCCTCGCGCTTCGCCACCAAGATCCTGCTGTTGGCTATCTCTCTACCTTCGCCCACCCTCGCTACAGCCGCAAGGAAGGCTTCTCGTTCCTCAGATCTCCTCCTGCGGCAGACCCAATTCCGTCCACCGCCCTGGCCCAAAGTGTCCACTCTAGCACCTACCGGTGCAGGGACCTTACCCCTCGCGTCATCTGCGTATAGGTAGCCATCGCCGGTTTTGCAAGCGGTGCGACCTGGTCATCAGGACTCCCTCGAGCTGAGAAGTCAAGGTCTAGCGTTTCCGCCCCCACCCTCACGGCCCTTCTGCTGGAAGCAATGACCAACCCAGCCATGCAAGCCATCCTCCTTCCTCGCGAGCATCGTCCGTGCAATCAAATTTCAGACCAGCGTCGCAGTGGTCAGAAGCTAAGGGTAGTTTCCTTCTCGCCGCCATGATGCTGGCACAATCGCCTTCCCCGACCCCCTTCCAGTCCCCGTCCTTCTTATTCCATCCATTTTTGTATCTCTTCTATGGACGGACAACGTCGTCTCCCTCCTCTCTCATCAGGGCGACTCCCGCCCCAAACGCTCTTGTGCAGGCTTGAGTGTCACACGTTCAGAGCCCGGCGCCTCCCCACCCCTGGTCTATGGTGGCTTGGCAAAGGGGGCCGACAACCTATGTTGGGGATCCGCCGATCTTGTCCTTGAGCCGGGCTGCGTCGAGGGCACCCAGGTCGGCGAGGCTAACAACAACATTGTCACATGCGCCACCTTCCAGATCGTCATCTTCACCTACACTTGGCCTTGGAGGTTTGTTTGTGGACAACGATCCTCCCCCGACACAATTGTACCCTCGAAGGTGTAGAAGAAAACTCCCACGAACCTTGTTTATATATAGGGTATGGGGACAGACTGCAATGTAAAGGGACATAGGTTGGGTCATAATCATCATGTATTCGTTTCCTTCTCGGGGCATCATGAGTATAACCTATGGAAAGGAATTTATTCTTTTCAATGACAATGTACAAAAGTCCCAATATGGGGTAAACACTTATGGCAACGTGCCTCCCAAAGGCTATCTACCTCTTTCCCATTATAATTATGACAAAACTCACAATATTCTTTGTCTTTCCGAAAGTAATTCAAAGATATCTTCTTTACTTGATAATTGGCACCATCTAATATTATGGAAACACGAAGGAGAATCTATTTCTTCTTTTTCTTTAAAACAAGCTTCCTATTTTCTTTAGGAAACTTACATATTGTTCCATTATTTGGCTTTCAAGAAAAAGGTGGATAATCCTTTAAATAATTATCCAAGCTACATATTATCTTGGATTATCTGACAAATTATCTCATTATCTTAACTTGTAATTATCCTTCAACATACCAAAAAGGCAACCTAAGGTAACACTATTTCGTGTCCCAACCATTGTGTTTCCAATAATGGAAAGATAAGTATTCTTTTAACCATCTAACACATTATTAACTTTATTCTCCTTTGGAAAACATTTATCAATATCAAAAGTCATTACTATTTATTAATGCATGTATTCTATTTATCTATTTGTCTTGTGCCGAAAGCACTTGTGCGAAAAAGGCAATTAACATTACTATTCCACCAATAAAATCATTGAGGAATTATCAAATTAATTCATGCATCATATTTTATAGTTCAATTTTTTTTACCAAAATTTGAGGATATTACATTCACCCCTCCTTAAAAGGAAATTTGTCACCAAAATTCACACCTAGTAAGCTTTAAGGTGAATGATATCTCAACTTAGTTTCAAGCCTTAGGGTTAGCAACCCCAGATAGATATTCCCAATATCTTTTATTGATATGCTAGTTTCACACGTCATTATTAGCATCATTACTTGTATTGAAATTCAAATATATCCACATCTATAGTATACACATCTTATCATCACTTTGATGATTTTATCCTTACTTTGTGATCAATTTCTCTTTTCACCTAGGTTTCCAACCTAGATTCATTATTTTCACCCAAGGGTGAGGCAACATCTCTAACCCTAGGTCATGTCATTCCACATTCAATGTAGGATATTCACCCTCTTTATCTCAATATTTTTTTATCATAATGTGTGTCTATCCAATCTCCCTCCCTCATAATGAGATGAAATAAACATTTGGCTGCAGTCCAAACACAAATTTCATTCCATTCCAAGAGCAGAGATGGTACATCCACATATTACCTTTTAATTTCATGCATTAAGTTGAATCATACTCTATATGACTCTAAACTTACTTGTTCTTAATTTCACGACATTCTTATGTCCCATGAATCAAGTGTCCCTTTTCTTACTCTTAAGTTAGGGCACAACTTATCTCAAGTTTTTCATGACTTCATTACATCTTTATATTAACATCTCATGTATCATTATGAGCCTTAGCCAAATCCTTGAGGTCTCTAGGGGTATAGGTACTTTTGGAGTGATTTCATCCTCATGCGTCAAGGGAGTGTCTTTACATTCACCCTATTGGGCCACATGAACATCAAGTAGGTGGCCAACCTCCTGAGACATGGGCCTAGGGCAAACCAACTGTTACCTCCCGACCACTTGGTCATGTGCATTCAAGATTTATCAACTCCCAACCCATCAGTCCTATGTACCTCTAATACACCCTACTTGACCGTAGGATTGCATTAGGACTCTACCCTCCCTAAGGGTTTCTTTTGAGATGTCACATCTTTTAAGCACATTATTCTCTTATTTAATTCTTTAACCAGAATTGCCTTCATATCTCTCTTTTGAGTACACATAATGCAGTGTAGTCCCATCATTGGGCTTGGGCCACCTTCCCTCCGGGTCTTGGTGCCATGTCGGTCTTCCCTCCTGGGCTTGACCTCTGTGATCTTCCCCTCCAGGGGCTTGATCCTAAACAACTGCATTGTGGACTTAGGCCACCTTCCCTCCTGGGCTTGGTGCCTGCCTGGTCTTCCCTCCTGGGCTTGGTCGTCCACTTAGGCCACCTTCCCTCCTGGGCTTGGTGCCTTACTGGTCTTCCCTCCTGGGCTTGACCAGCTGTGTCACTCAGAGTTGGCATCCTTGGGTTCAAAGAATTTAAGTGCTTTTCATTATTATATCTTTAACTCTTTACCCCTCTAGGTGAGGATTAATGTTATCTCAATATTTAAATATGTTTATTCACTTACCTTTTAAGGGAAAGTCCTAGCCTAGGATGCCTTCTTGGCTCATAAGAGGGGGTTAGGCTCCCTAGCCACAACCTGATCCCAAGATCTAAGGTTTTGCCTCCCTCATAGGTCATCTTCCCACTCTTTGGGTTGACCCACCCCAGGTTGTCTCACTAACCCTAAAGGTTTCTTAGACATCTTTTATTTTTTCATTAGGCATAACTTTTATCATCAACCGATGTTTACTCAATGTCTGGAATACACCCCTCATGGTCTTTGTACATTCAATGAACTTGGGTCACCTTCCCTCCAGGGCTTGGTGCTACCTCGGCCTTCCCCTCCAGGGGCTTGGCCACCATCACTAAACTTCTAGAGACAACATGAGGAGTTTGAGCAAGTTATATTCCCACTTTTTATTTTCCATATGTGTATATATATAGTTATTGGGTTTTTATATCTCTTAAGACTTATTACATAAGTTTTATGCTCCTCATGCCCACATGCATAGGAGATTGGGTTACCTAGACCATCCCTCATCTTTTTTATTCATGATTTCAAGTTTCACATGGGCAGTGTCCCATACCACCACACCATGTTGATTACCGATTTTAAGTTTCACATGGGTAGTGTCCCATACCACCACACCATGTTGATTACCTGATTTTAAATTTCACATTTTACTTCTCTTATTAATATTTTCTTTTCAAAGTTTTTTTTTAAAGCAAGATTTGAGAAGTAGACTAAAACATGAGATGAGAAACCTAATTTTTCTCTTAACATTTCTAAGGATTATTTGAAATTATAAAATATTAAGTATTAGTTGATGAATCTGTGCTCTGATACCAAATGTAACGACCCGCACTTTTGAGTGTCTAAAAGACCTTAAAGTCACAGATCGTTAATCATAACTTCCAGGATCAGATTCAAGAAATAATACAAAATAGTAAACAATTTCCATTAATGATCAAATATTTACATGTTTAGATAAAAAGCTCCTCTAAGGAGTTACATAACTTTTAAACAGAATTAATTATACATATGTGAAGATAAACTATTAAAACTAAACCTTCATGATTAAACTGTAGTGTCTTCAACATCTTTAATTGTACCCTCATGTCTACAAATCAAGTATATCTGATACCTAAAATGCCGAAAAACAAATATGCGATCAGTATATTTCTATACTGGTACGTGGATTCAAACAATAATCACGAGTACGGATATAAGCAAACATCTTTATCTTGCATGTAAGAATATAAACTTATTTTCATATTTTAACCCATATCCGGTCAACTACCTCAGGTGTAATCACTATCCCTCCATGACTCATGTGCATTACCCTTAAGATCAGTCTAACCCAGGGTTCAGAATACTATTATTTACTTTACATGATACTCATATGCACTTTATAGTTTGCAAGAACTAAATAAACAAGCAAGCAGTTTATTTGTCGTTCAATCTCATCGAGAAACATTGGCAATCTCGGAATTCAATACATGTATTCATAAGCGTAACCACGTACCTTATGTCATTGTAGAAACCATGCAAAAACTAACATGTACTTTATGATTGCATCCAAACATCCAAGCAACAAAGCATTCAATCTGAAATATACATACTACATATGTGTCACCATGTATTCACATTACATTACTCAGACCTAAATGCGCTCCTAAACTAGGGTTTAAGACTACCTCATGCTTGGACTTGGGATTAGGGTTACAAACCCTAATTCTATTATATTATGGTTTCCAAAATTACAAATTCTTTTATGAATATTGGGTGAAACCCTAATCATCAACTTTAGCACATTAGCATACTCATTAAATCTAGTTCACATTATCAGTATTAAGATTATCTCAAGATGTCCAAGTTGGTTGTAAAACCCTAAACAACATGAATAAGATTACTAATCTAGAATCATCCATTACTCATCTTTATCAAGGTTTTCCTCATTATACATGTCTAGATCAGGTATGAACATAACATAAACGAATATACCCAATTAAGCATCATATTAAACAAAACTAGGTTTTCCTTTTCATTAGACACATTAGGAGATGTACTGTACATACTTTTAGAACAGGAAGAATAATCAGGTTCTGCTATTATTTTATTTGGATTCTTCTCATTCTCCTAATCAATTTTATATATACTTTTGCTATCACCTGAGTTGCCATTAATTAGTTATCATTAATTCACTATTACCAGAATTGGGCCAATAGAGAACTGACACGTACTCAAAATACCCTATTTTTATTTGCAACAGGTGCGGAGCCAAAGAAATAGATGAATTACCTTCGTGCCTTTGTACTCCATGTACAAACAGATGGGTCGTTTGGTCATTTGGCTCTATTTCTCCCTGAGTTGCGCAGAGCGGCCCGCCTGGCCTGGCGCTCATGCTCGACGCTCGTCCGCAGAACGCAGCTGCATGCCAGTGCTTCCGGAGGTGCCCTCCCTCCCTCGCTCTTTGCCACCAAGATCCTTCTGTTGGCTCTCTCACTCTCTACCTTCGCCCACTCTCGCTACAGCCGCAAGGAAGGCTTCTCCTTCCTCAGATCTCCTCCTATGGCAGACCCGATTCCGTCCACCGCCCTGGCCCAAAGTGTCCACTCTAGCACCCACCGGTGCACAGACCTTACCCCGCGCGTCATCTGCTTACAGGTAGCCATCGCATGTTCTGCAAGCGGTGCGACCTGGTCGTCAGGACTCCCCCGAGCCGAGAAGTCAAGGTCCAGCGTTGCCGCCCCCACCCTCACAGCCCTTCCGCTGGAAGCAATGACCAACCCAGGCGCACAAGCCATCCTCCTTCCTCGCGAGCATCATCCGTGCAATCAAAGTTCCGGCCAGTGTCGCAGTGGTCAGAAGCTAAGGGTAGTTTCCTTCTCACCGCCATGCTGCTGGCACAATCGCCTTCCCCGACCCCCTTCCAGTCCCCGTCCTTCTTCTTCCATCTATTTTTGTATCTCGTCTATGGACGGACAACGTCGTCTCCCTCCTCTCTCATCAGGGTGACTCCCACCCCAAACGCTCTAGTGCAGGCTTGAGTGTCGCACGTTCAGAGCCCGACGCCTCCCCACCCCTGGTCTATGGTGGCTTGGCAAGGGGGCCGACCACCTCTGCTGGGGATTCGCCGATCCTGTCCTTGAGCCGGGCTGCGTCGAGGGCACCCAGGTCGACGAGGCTGACAACAACGTTGTCACATGCGCCACCTTCCAGATCGTCATCTTCACCTGCACTCGGCCATGGAGGTCTGTTTGTGGACAACGATCCTCCCCCGACACCATTGTACCCTCGAAGGTGTAGAAGAAAACCCCCATGAACCTTGTTTATATATAGGGTATGGGGACAGACCGCAATGTAAAGGGACATAGGTTGGGTCATAATCATCATGTATTCATTTCCTTCTCGGGGCATCATGAGTATAACCTATGGAAAGGAATTTATTCTTTTCAATGACAATGTACAAAAGTCCCAATATGGGGTAAACACTTATGGCAACGTGCCTCCCAAAGGCTATCTACCTCTTTCCCATTATAATTATGACAAAACTCACAATATTCTTTGTCTTTCCGAAAGTAATTCAAAGATATCTTCTTTATTTGATAATTGGCACCATCTAATATTATGGAAACACGAAGGAGAATCTATTTCTTCTTTTTCTTTAAAACAAGCTTCCTATTTTCTTTAGGAAACTTACATATTGTTCCATTATTTGGCTTTCAAGAAAAAGGTGGATAATCCTTTAAATAATTATCCAAGCTACATATTATCTTGGATTATCTGAGAAATTATCTCATTATCTTAACTTGTAATTATCCTTCAACATACCAAAAAGGCAACCTAAGGTAACACTATTTCGTGTCCCAACCATTGTGTTTCCAATAATGGAAAGATAAGTATTCTTTTAACCATCTAAAACATTATTAACTTTATTATCCTTTGGAAAACATTTATCAATATCAAAAGTCATTACTATTTATTAATGCATGGATTCCGTTTATCTATTTGTCTTGTGCCGAAAGCACTTGTGCGAAAAAGGCAATTAACATTACTATTCCACCAATAAAATCATTGAGGAATTATCAAATTAATTCATGCATCATATTGTATTGTTCAATTTTTTTTACCAAAATTTGAGGATATTACAATAGGTGATATATGAATATAATGTGATTAGTAAACTATAACCCTGGATTTTATTGATATATTACTCAAATCAGTAAATATATTTATTCTGAGGTAATACTTCATGTTTCTAAATATAATGATGATGAAATATTAGGGTTTCTAGGTCAATATTCATATACAAGGATAATAAGGGTCTAGAAACCAATGTACATATCTTGCTAGGATCTTAATGACAATAATATGACCAAGGTGCTCATAGTGCAATAATTGGTTAGATATGGTAGTTTGGGTTTATAACCGTAATGAATAATGATACAATTGGGTTAGGGTTTGGTGACCTTATTCCCTATCCAATCCCAATATAACCATAAACCCTAGTCTAAGACCTAATTAGGTTTGACTAGAATGTTATGAATGTATGGTGGCACTTTAGTTTTGTATACAATTACAAATGATTTTGATTGATTGGATGTATGCTTTCTTTCTAAATATACTTTATGATTGGATTTCATAAAAGTACACTTGAAATATTGTGCATGGCAAAGGTACGTGGTTACACTTATGAATACTCATATTGTTGAATTTTAAAGTATGCTAATGTTTATCAGAGTTTGATAAAAGTAACACATTGGATGTTTATTTATTTCATACAAACTATAAGTCCCATATGTGGGATAAAGAGAGGCATTCTCCCCCCTCTCCCACGCCCGTGACGGAGGCCGAACGTCTGGGAAGGTGGTAAACCAAGGTGGCAACAGGGATTCGAACCCGGGTCCCTTCGTGAGGGGACATCGTGCTTGACCACTTGAGCCACTCCTTGTCGGATATATGTCCCATATGTGTATCACATTAAGTAAGCTCTAATAATCTAAATGAATGGTTTGATTTGCCAAGGGGTAGTTCACCTAAGTCTAATTATGGAAAGAGAGAGTTGATTACACCCAGGGTGGTTTGACAAACATGGGTTAGATTATCTTAATGAAAATACCGATTTCTATGTGCATCTATATGATGGTTGAGAATATATGTTGTTATCTTTTATGTGCACTTTTGTATGCACCCCAGATACATAATATAGAAATATACTAATCTATTTTTTGGTCGGGGTTTGAGGTTTACCTGCATCTATTAGTTGAAGACATGAAGAATAAAAAAATCTTGAAAATAATAAATATAATTCAAGGAGGATTATCTAGATAATATTTTTTTCATTATATATATTAGTTCTCTTGTTGGAATATTCATGTAACACCTTTGAGGTGTATAATTCAAATACATGTATTCTTTCAAGTTCAAACAAATGGAAATTATTTATAGTTACCTATTATTAGTTAAATATAATCCTAGAAATTTAGGTAATGATCTTCAACTTTAAGGTCTTCTCTTAACTGAGGGACACCCAAAAGTGGGGGATCGTCAGAACCCAAATTTTGCAATTAATATTTAATAATTCATAATTTCAAATAATTTGTAGATATATGGGGAAAATTATTAGGGCATAACCTAGTGTGACGGTGTCAAGAAATGGTAATGACTTTGAGGGATGACAATGTTTTCCTCAACACCATTAAGCTATTATTGTGGACTCCCTTAGCAAATGTGATACCTCCCTCACTAGAACCTAGGGTTTTCCTGAAATAATTTTTCCTCAAAGTCTCTCATCTCTTGTTTCATGAAATTTTCAATATATTTTCTCAGTAAACCCTAAAATACACTTCCCTCATCATCTCAAATTAGGGTTCCGATAAGAAGTAGGATTAAGGTATCCTCCTCCAATAAATGTACATGTAATGCTAAAATAGTGATGCAATTATGAAAATGTGTTATGGGTATGAGGGTCTTTATTTGGTAAGGGTAAAGGAAACATGAAATCAGTGATGCAATTATAAAGGGTTTTGAATATAAATGAGACACATGAAATCAGTAATGATATTATGAAAATATAGGACCCTCAACTCACCTTTAGGGGTGGTATCCCGACCTGGGGTGGGTCAACCCAAGAATGGGAAAAGACTTATAGAGGAAGGCATAACCCTAAACCCATGGGATTAGGTTATGGGTAGAAAGCCTAATCCTTTTGTTGAAGGTCAAGAAGACACACTAAGTTGGGACCTTCCCTAGATGGGTGAGTTTTCCAAACTATTTTTTTTGAAATTAAGGAAACCTTGGACGTTGTTGATGGACCTAACTCCAATCATCCATATCTATGATAAGGTAACACATAATCAATACAAGGGTAATATGTATAAGTACATCAATATAATGTGGTGTGAGACCTTAGTTAGGGAAATTCCAATTGAAATATGATGTTTGAAATATGTCTTAAAATGTATGTCATGGGAGTATATATATGTCTTAGGGGTTTCCTTGTAAGTCATGAAACCTAGGTTTAGGTTGATATTTGGAAACCATTACCTTGAAAACAATTTTAGGATAAAAATAATGATAGTATAAAGTTGTAATGCTCAGTTATCCATATACACGGAAGTGGTCCAACATAGCCCTATGTAGGGGAGAGACTTTAGTGAGGCATGAAATAGACCATGTGTAGGGATGAAGCTCAAGTTAGGCTCAAATTATCCCTAGGTAGGGAAGAGCCTTATGTTATCCCTATGTAGGGAATAGTTGAGCCATAAATTAGGCCTATGGAGGGAAGAGTTGAGCCTTACAATTAGCCCTATGTAGGGAAGATGTCATGAAAAGCCACTTTTAATTTGTCTAAGGCCCAAGGGGTCAAGTGGGAATAACCAAGGTAGATAGTTCATGAAATGAAATTATGGCATCTCAATAAACCCTAGGAAAGGTAGAGTCCTAAGTCAACCCTAGGGTTAATTAGGGACCATTACTAGTACATAAAACAAATGGGATGAGGAGGTGATTATGCTATTAGTGAATAGGGCCCATGGGGTTAGGAGATTGATATCCAAGTGTACCTAAGGCCCATGTGGTTAGGAGATTGGTCACCTTTATGAGTTCATGAGGCCTAAAGGGTAAATGTGAAGGCATCCATAAGCAAAAAAGGCCCATGGGGTCAAGAGGAGATCACACCAAAGGTACCTATACCCCTAGAGACCTTAAGGGAATGACTAGGGCTAATTATACAACAAATATAGATATAAGGAATATAAGAAGTTATGTAATAATGTTTGAAATTAAATCTTATAGGGAGTTTTCATAAACTCAAGCCTTTAGACAAAAGAACTATCCCTAATTTCATGAAATTTAAGGAAAATTCATGTAATTAAAATATGTTCATGATTTGGTGTCACTAGTAAGGATGACTCAACTTAAAATTTTTAAACCGTGAGATAATATTGTAGATGCCATCTTCTTCTAGTTAATTATTTTCAAGGATATCCTCCAAACATGGATGTCCCAGACCAACATCCCCAATATTGATGTCATATCCACATCTTTCATTTTGCATGGTAATGGTGGTGGTGCTTCCGGTTTTATGTTGTCTTCCACTGGTGGTTTGGGAAACATTGGATTGTCTAGTTTCTTTGGATCTTTATCGAGCATTTATTGCATGGTTCCCTCATCCTGTTTTGCGATTTGCTTCTCAATCTCCATCTCAAATAGATTTGGATGACCTTATCCTTTGACTAGTTTGTCTAAAAGTGATTCGATGGAGAATTCTTCATAGTCCATTGGAGGTGGTGGGGAATTATATAAAAATAAACAATTCATCCTATCTATCATATCCTCAGTGGTTTTTGGTACCTCCTCCCTTACCTTTGATGATCTCATAATGATGTCATTGTCGTGGTTTGCTTTGATAGCTTCAACGGGAATGACTTGTTTTGGTATGACTGGAGAATCCTCTTGTTCCTTCTCTTGGGTTTCCTCCCAACACGCTTGTTGTGGACTGCCTTGATGAGGATGGGGAATTTGTATCATCATTTTCCACAGTGGAAACATCAACATTTCTAATAGAATCTTCATCCCCTTGACTAGTAGATAGCTCTGTTGTTGCATGTTGTGTCAGGGTGGTGTAACCTAGCTAGAATTTAGTTTGGCGAACAACATGTTCTCCTTCATCTATGCATCAATGTCTGTTGCTGGTGATGAGGCCTCCTTGTCCGAGATTCTTTTTCATTTTGAAGTTGTCTCTTTCTGCGAAGGCAATTGTGTAGGTGCCTTATTCTTCTTCTTTTATTCATCCCAAAGTTGCTCATTTTCTCATAGTAGGTCATATCTCTCCTAGCACAGTTGGGCGACCACCCTAGTCATGCCCACGAAAGCTTCAATGACCTGCATTTGATTTGCAACTAGAACTTGCATATGTTATGGGAGTGTCAACAATGGCTACATGTCTGATGTTATTGTTATAAGCCAAATTTTTGGGTTCAAATAGTGAGAAATGTAATTTCTCATATTAAAGCTAATGGAACAAATAATGATATGTTTTGTTTTGATTAAATGGATTCCATTCACAATAGCCTTGATTGGTTGTGTTTCGGGCTTTGTTGGCTATTGGGCCCAAATACCGAGGAAATTCAATTAGTAAATGAATAATCGAAATTCTAAGAAAAGAAATATGTGGAAACCTCTAGAAGGCAAATCCAAAGAGGATTTCGTGCCTCTTGGGTTCCTTGGGTGCCAAGGAGTCCAAGGTTGCAAAAAGAAAGCAGTAAGAAAAGAAAAGATTAATGAAGTTTTTCTTTATGAAGAAAGAAATTGGAAAATAATGAGAAAATGTGGAAAATGAGTGGAAAGAGGCATAAATGAGATTTCTTGGGGAAATTTCGTATCCATGAGATTCCTAGTGATAAAAGGAATACCAATGAGGAAAATAAAAGAGAAATAAAGAGAAATCCTCAAAAAGAACTAATTTAATAAGAGATAAACAAGATAATGAGGAATTATGTGAAGTAATGCATTTAGATGCATCTAAGTGGATAATAAGTATCCAATAAAAAGAATTTCGAAATCATGGAGTGTCTTGGGATCCAAGGATTCCCAATAAAGAGGAAAGAAAGAGAGAATACTAAAAAGGCAAAATAAGAGGATAATGTGTTGCATTATTAATGAATTATGTTGTATTGTTTAAAAGGACAATATTTTCTATAAAGGAAAATAGGTTTTCATGGTTAATGGATTAAAATGCAAGAACAATGATGATAAGAGGAAGGATTTTCAAAATCCTAATATCAGAGGAGGAAGGAATAAAAAAAATAAAAAATAAAAATAAAAAGGAATATGAAAGAGAGAGAGAAACTTGCTTTAAGTGAAGGAATATAGTTCCTATTAGGATTAGGCTTTATTCCTTCATGGGCAAGCATATTGGGGTAGGAGGGACCCTCATCTATAAAAGGGTAGACCTTTGGATGAGCCCAAGCAAATTCCTTGCATCTCTCTCTCTCCACTCCATCTTCTTCTTCATCAAAACCCTAAGTCTTGGGTGGTGTCTTCTTCGGAGTAACAGAGGGTTGTGGAGGCATCCGGAGGGTGTCCTGTTGAACCCCGATGATCAGTGAGTCGTCACCCAACGCCCTTGACCGAAGGACTTCACCCCCAACCGCTGGTGGCCACCTGCAGCACGGCTGCAATAGGTTGTGGGTCGCGGCCGTGCAGAGCCTGGTACCGGACGTCGCAGCCATAACCGAGCTAGATCCACCTGCGTGGGGGTTCGACGGAGGCAATGGAGCCGCCCCCAGTGGCCGACGAGGTCCAGGGAGCAGCCACTAGGCCGCGCACACCCTTGCTGCAGCGGCTGACCTAGGCGCTCGCGGGGAAGAGGATGACGGAGGGCATTGGACGGTTTTGCCCTCTGCCAGCTGAAGAGCGCATCCAATTGATCGGGGGTATAAGCGTCTATTCGAAATGTTCCAAATCGATCGATGTACATAACAAGGATGACCTGGAACAATGCCATTGGCCAAGTAAGTGGATATTTGCAAAATTCATATCTAGCAAACCGTAACTCGGATTGAGGCGAATATTATATGAAAAGTGATCCTCAGAATGAGAGGAATCCATTAAAAATACAATTGGAGCCTGTTTATGTTTGCAATTTGAAAAGTAATAGAGGTTATTAACTTTAGTGTAATGATGATTAAGAAACCCTACTTTGATATGATTAAAGTGATTAATAGGGTTTAATGGATCTATAGGGTTGATGATAACCTGTTAAATATAAAAAGGTACATAATGATAAAAAAGGAATAACTTTGCACATAATTAGTCTAATTTAGAGTTTATGTGCTTAAATATGCATGAAATTTGAAAAGGGGCATAAAGTTATCATCTTTAATGTTTTAATTAAAGGAAAACCCTTAGATTTGATGGTAAATGGTCTTAATGACATAATTCAAGTTGATATTAACATGTTGTTAATAAAAGTGAAAATAGGATCTAAAATATGATCTTTTATATATATATTTGGCTTAATTTAGGGTTTCGTGCATTAATGAGCTTGAAAACCCTAATTTTGATGAATATGTCTTTTAATTGGTTTAATTGTGTAAATCCACAAATAAAATAGAGATGTGATGATCCTAAGCCAATTTGAGCATAAAAGATGCTTAATGTGGATAATTTGAGTAATTAGGGTTTTTATGAGTGGATAAGTTGTTTTAGGGTTTGTTAACTTAAAAAGGATAAAGTTCGAGAAATTGATCTAAGAAACTCTAATGCATCCTAATGAGACTTAGAAACCTTAGAAAGGTGTCCCAAGTCAATAAGGAGTTGTTTGGGATATGCTTGTGACATTTAGACATTATACATGTTTTCAGGATCAATGTTTGCTTGATTGATTGATTGATTGGCTTGCTTGATTGGACATCTAGTTGGATTTGGATAAATTGTTGCTTGAGATATCCAAGACAGGTATGTGGTTACTTATGAATAACTGCTTAGTTTTCCAATGGTTTCTGGGACGTTTAATCGCATTGAATGCAACTAAACTGTTTGGATGTTCATATTGCAAATATAAAGTGACTATGACTATCACTTAATGTATATGCATATAAACTCAAATCCTGGTTCTCTCTGTGGCATAATAGCTAACCTAGTACATGGCTGCCTATGGGTAGGTCCATCAGGTTAGAGAAAGGCCTAGTACATGGCTACCTATTGGGTAGGTCCATCAGGTCTATGGATGACCTAGTACATGGCTACCTATTGGGTAGGTCCATCAGGTCTATGGTTGACTTAGTACATGGCTACCATGGAGGGAGGACCATCAAGTCATAATGAGTTAGATATTGGGCTATCTTCGGATAGTGCCATGTGACTCAATTACCTAAAAGAGAGGTGATATTCATGTCCACTGCAGGGACAGCCCAGAGTTTGAGAATAAGTATGGATTGAGTTGTATGGCTTAAAATGTAATCTTGATTGTTAAATAATTAATTGAATGATTACATGGTTATCATAATTGCAAGTTTATTGTTTCCCCCACATACCAGCTTCGGCTGACCGACGTTTTGTTTGTCGGCGTTTTAGGTACAATGAAAAGAACAAACAGTAAAATGGCACCTTGTGAATTCAAGAATTAAAGAACAAGGAGGAACTAGTTAGAATAGTTTAGTTGAGGTTAGAAGTTCAGTTTGTTCCAATCTCTTCAAAGGTATGCAAAGAAAAATTTTATTACCATTTTCAGTATAGTCTGTTAGAATTTAATAATTGTTTATGGTTATATGTCGAACCTTTGATCCGGGATTAATGGGTGCGGCTTCAACCTCTTGGTCTCCCTTAATTGGGGGTTATCGGGAGGTGGGGTCGTAACATTTGGTATCAGAGCTTAGGTTCCTCAGTTAACCATTAATAATTATTAAATTTTACAAACTCCACAGAACCCAAGGGAGTTATTAGAGGAGTATCTGAAAGACAGAGGTGTCTAGAAAGGGATCACGACCGGGGGCTGGCGAGATTTTCCTCCGCACCGCTAGTCGGAATACGAGGACTCCCAGACCCGTGTGACCGCCTGGCCAAAGTCTTAGGGTATGAATCGAAATAAGATACCTTTAGAACTTCTCACCTTATTCATCCCTTCTCATCACAAAATTCTGATAAGGACCTAAGGGATTAGGGTTTTCTTTCTTCTCCTCACCCTCTTGAGGTATGGGTAAGGTTGATAAGGTTTAAGGGATCCTCCCCCCACATTAAAGGAAATGCATGTAAATAAGATGTCATGGACATAAGCTTAATAGAGTAAGCGCAAATTAAAGAATAGATACATGCTTAGATCGTATGACATAGGTTGTCATGTCCTCAGAAGAGACCTGAGGCTAGACCTTCTTGTCAGGAGGATAAGTCGGTCTTGGAGATAGAGATCTCCATTGCAGGTAGAGACCTGGCACATCCTCTGGAGATGATGCTAACCCTAACCCTAAGTGAAGGTTAGAGAGAGATGAGTTGGACCAGGTGTTTGAAAGGACGTGCCTTTGGGATACCATATGATCCATGGATGACCTAACACCTTTGGCAACCCAACCCTGGGAAGGGTCGTGCATGTTAGGGTAAAGGATGGCTCCTTAGATGATGAGGTTAGTAAAGGACCTTAGAAACCCTCTGGGCTTGTGCAAGTAGGGTATAGCTGGCACCTAGGGCATGTCATAGTGCTGACAGTAGGATGAAACCCTGGATAAGGAATTATGATAGAGTATAAAGGGTTATGAATGATCTTGAGCAACCATAAGTTCGAACCTAGGCTTCACCCATGTAGAGCATGCCTTTGAGGTTGATCCTTCATGAAGAAAGGACCTCTAATGGTGAGGTTGGATGTGGGGTTAGCTCTAGAGAGAGTAGGAGACCCAGCAAGAAGGTTGGAAGCCTAAAAACCTGAACAATGGATGATAGTGGTTGCCTCATGATCGATCCCTGAAAGTTGATGATATCTTGGTTGCCTTTAGAGGGACCAACCCTAGAGAATGAGAATGAAGCATCTAGTGCGTATGTGCCTACGGTATATGTGTTTATCTTCTGAGGTAGGAAGAAGAGTTCCTTAGACCTAGAAAGGTTTAGTATCAGGTTATGAGGCCATGTACCTTGTTAATTGTCCTTAAGGAGGACCCAACCCTAAGTGTTGATCGAGAAGAAGGATGACAGGAAGTGCACAAGATGCCTTTTGCAAGCTTGATTCGTGGTTCAGAGATAGAGCATGCAGTTGGACACTTAAAGTGAACCTAGGGTTCCTAGGCCTAAGAGGGGAAGTGGTATACCTAATGCTCATGATGAGAATTAAGTTTCTATAGTTTCGAGCATGGTACGCCTCATGAATATAGGAAAAGAGAAGCCCCTAAAGTTTAAGCCATGTTTGATGAACCCCTCACAGCTAGGTTGATGATAAAGAAAGGTATGATCTTGATCCAACATTGAGGAAAGAGGACAAGTATGACCTAGGATGGTTTGGTAAGTGACCTTCTTGTGCCTTACTGGCTTGCTAGGGTTAAGTAGGCTCGTGTGAATGTAAACCCTAGACCTAAGAGCTTTTGTGACCTTAGAGATAGTTTTCCTCCCATCCTGGGAAAGGGACCCCTTTGGGTGTATATCAGTTTTGTTGGTTTAGGGTAACCTAAAGAGGTCTCATAGGATCTTGAGAAGCTAAGTGACAGGTACATGGTATGAGTTTGAATCTACCGACCCATAGATATCCATCTCTATTATATGTGAATATGGTACCATGGAGGTAACCAGTATGGGACTTGACCAAGGTAGGCAGGTTGCCATGATCCCTATGAAAGGATGAGAGTCAGCCCATGAATGCAGAAAGAGAGATGATTAAGACTTGGGTAAGGTTCTAAGTGAACATGGACTGTAATGGAGAATCCTAAGTCTATCCTAGGGTCAGGTAGGGATAAGACCGATGAAAGTAGGAGTTGCCTAATTCCCCAGTTGCACATGACCATAGGGTCGGGAGGTAACCTTGATATCATGATGTCTGTAGAGACATATGTGGCACGTTGCAACTTAGATGTGAAGGTGTATTGGCAAGGTGGGATGTACCATCTCTACTCTTGGAACTGGAAGAACTCTGTATTTGGACTGCAGCCAAATGCTTATTTCCTCTTATTATGGGGGTGAGAGATAGGACATTACGCATGCCATACACCAAGGATAAGAGATAAGGTAGGTTGGAACGTTGCCACGAGAAATGGGGATAGAGAAGATATCTACCCTGGTAAGATGAATGATACATGGATGGTTTGTAAACCCTAAGAGGAATGAGGTAGTCCCCTTATGAGGATGTTTCTTGCATGATCTAAGTGGAGCTTACAAGTTATACCAGGTTGAGTTTGGTCACCATGATGATGAAATCAGAGAGTGTTCTTAATGGAGATAGACATGGAGTTTGAGGTAATATGATAAGTGAAATACATGGAAGTGTATGTATTCAATGTTACCTAATACCTAAGGATGTGAGGCGGTAATGGATGCTCTGGTTGAGATACATCTGACTTGTTTGATTAGAAGCTAGAAGAGGTTGTTTGGCTAACCTTAAGTTCGAAAAGAAGAGGTGTTGGGATAACACTCAAATGTAATGAGATACGTCAAAAAGTTAAGAGTTGTTTAGTTAGTCAGTCTAGTCCTTGATACGATGGAAGGATGATGATAGAACCTCAAGTGCACTTCTTTGGATAAGGTGATGAAACCCTGATGAGGGTGGTTTAGGGTTTCCAAGGAATTGATCCTGAGGAATCATGACATATCAGAAATCATGATTGAGGATCAACATACACCATGGTACTACCAAGATAGTAAGTGACAATAGCACTTTGACGCTTAAGATAAAGTTGCATGTGGTTTATGACCATGCAAGCTAGGAGGTAAAGGACGAACCCCAGTAACCCAGTGCATCGATATAGAGGACAAAAGAGTCCCTGAGAGGGAATGGGAGTTCATCTCTATGGATGTTGTAAGTATCCTCTGGACCAAGGAAGGTCGAGATGTAATATGGGTTATGGTAGATCACCTTACCTAGATGACATAAAGAAGAAAGAGTTCTGTCAAGGGATAGATCTAGTTGAACTACCCATGAGAGAGATGGTTCAACTACACCATGAACTGAGTTCAAAGGTTCTTGAGTTTGACCTAAAGGTTCACTTCCATAAAGTGGAAGTAGGTACATGAAGAACTCAATGTTAGCATAGCTATCACCCCTAACTATGGTTAGTATGATCCAGACTAAAGGGTCTTATGAGGGCATGTGTGCTCGTTCAGGGTGATATCTAGAGACAGTTCTTGTCCTATGAAAGATGTGACAATGACCACCATATCCAGTATCGAGTTTTATAAGAAGCTCTGTAAGGGAGGTTGTGTCGGTCACCACTTCAGTAAGGTGATGTTGGTGAAAGAACCATATGATGGTTAGAAAAGGGACCACAGTGCATGTAGATGAAGTCACTTTGATCATGCAATGGCTGAAAGGAGCCTAGAGATGACAAAAGTCGTGAGCAGATGCAAAGTAGACTAACATGCAGTGCACTGTGGGAAAATATAATGTGAGAATCCGACCCCTTTGAGATGTAGTCGAGAAAGCTGAGTCCCCGATACATGAGTCCATTAGAGATGGATGGGTGGATATGGTTAGGTTTTGACCCTACCCTCAGGATAAAGTAATGTGGGATGTTTTCCATGTGTCCAATTTAGAGCACTATGTGAGGTACCCCGACCATGTGCTGAGCAATGAACCTAGTAAGCGCCCAGGGAGGCAGACATGGCCTGAGTCACCTGTGTAGTTTATAGACGCCAGGATGAAAGAACTCAGAGAAAAGAATATGAGATGATAAAGGTTCTTTGGATGCGCCATGAGTACGGTAAAGCCACATAGGGGCCAATGATGGACATGGAAAAGTCTCATCCTAAATTGTTTGTTTGCTTGTTTGAATTTTGGGGACAAAATTTCTATAAGAGGGGAAGGATGTTATAACCCCAATTTTTGGGTTCAAATAGTGAGAAATGTAATTTCTCATATTAAAGCTAATGGAACAAATAATGATATGTTTTGTTTTGATTAAATGGATTCCATTCACAATATCCTTGATTGGTTGTGTTTCGGGCTTTGTTGGCTATTGGGCCCAAATACCGAGGAAATTCAATTAGTAAATGAATAATCGAAATTCTAAGAAAAGAAATATGTGGAAACCTCTAGAAGGCAAATCCAAAGAGGATTTCATGCCTCTTGGGTTCCTTGGGTGCCAAGGAGTCCAAGGTTGCAAAAAGAAAGCAGTAAGAAAAGAAAAGATTAATGAAGTTTTTCTTTATGAAGAAAGAAATTGGAAAATAATGAGAAAATGTGGAAAATGAGTGGAAAGAGGCATAAATGAGATTTCTTGGGGAAATTTCGTATCCATGAGATTCCTAGTGATAAAAGGAATACCAATGAGGAAAATAAAAGAGAAATAAAGAGAAATCCTCAAAAAGAACTAATTTAATAAGAGATAAACAAGATAATGAGGAATTATGTGAAGTAATGCATTTAGATGCATCTAAGTGGATAATAAGTATCCAATAAAAAGAATTTCGAAATCATGGAGTGTCTTGGGATCCAAGGATTCCCAATAAAGAGGAAAGTAAGAGAGAATACTAAAAAGGCAAAATAAGAGGATAATGTGTTACATTATTAATGAATTATGTTGTATTGTTTAAAAGGACAATATTTTCTATAAAGGAAAATAGGTTTTCATGGTTAATGGATTAAAATGCAAGAACAATGATGATAAGAGGAAGGATTTTCGAAATCCTAATATCAGAGGAGGAAGGAATAAAAAAAATAAAAAATAAAAATAAAAAGGAATATGAAAGAGAGAGAGAAACTTGCTTTAAGTGAAGGAATATAGTTCCTATTAGGATTAGGCTTTATTCCTTCATGGGCAAGCATATTGGGGTAGGAGGGACCCTCATCTATAAAAGGGTAGACCTTTGGATGAGCCCAAGCAAATTCCTTGTGTCTCTCTCTCTCCACTCCATATTCTTTTTCATAAAAACCCTAAGTCTTGGGTGGTGTCTTCTTCGGAGTAACAGAGGGTTGTGGAGGCATCCGGAGGGTGTCCTGTTGAACCCCGATGATCAGTGAGTCGTCACCCAACGCCCTTGAACGAAGGACTTCACCCCCAACCGCTGGTGGCCACCTGCAGCACGGCTGCAATAGGCTGTGGGTTGCGGCCGTGCAGAGCCTGGTACCGGATGTGGCAGCCATAACTGAGCTAGATCCACCTGCGTGGGGGTTCGACGGAGGCAATGGAGCCGCCCCCAATGGCCGACGAGGTCCAGGGAGCAGCCACTAGGCCGCGCACACCCTTATTGCAGCGGCTGACCTAGGCGCTCGTGGGGAAGAGGATGACAGAGGGCATTGGACGGTTTTGCCCTCCGCCAGCTGAAGAGCACATCCAATTGATCGGGGGTATAAGCGTCTATTCGAAATGTTCCAAATCGATCGATGTACATAGCAAGGATGACGTGGCGCAATGCCATTGGCCATGTAAGTGGATATTTGCAAAATTCATATCTAGCAAACCGTAACTCGGATTGAGGCGAATATTATATGAAAATTGATCCTCAGAACGAGAGGAATCCATTAAAAATACAATTGGAGCCTGTTTATGTTTGCAATTCGAAAAGTAATAGAGGTTATTAACTTTAGTGTAATGATGATTAAGAAACCCTACTTTGATATGATTAAAGTGATTAATAGGGTTTAATGGATCTATAGGGTTGATGATAACCTGTTAAATGTAAAAAGGTACATAATGATAAAAAAGGAATAACTTTGAACATAATTAGTCTAATTTAGAGTTTATGTGCTTAAATATGCATGAAATTTGAAAAGGGGCATAAAGTTATCATCTTTAATGTTTTAATTAAAGGAAAACCCTTAGATTTGATGGTAAATGGTCTTAATGACATAATTCAAGTTGATATTAACATGTTGTTAATAAAAGTGAAAATAGGATCTAAAATATGATCTTTTATCTATATATTTGGCTTAATTTAGGGTTTCGTGCATTAATGAGCTTGAAAACCCTAATTTTGATGAATATGTCTTTTAATTGGTTTAATTGTGTAAATCCACAAATAAAATAGAGATGTGATGATCCTAAGCCAATTTGAGCATAAAAGATGCTTAATGTGGATAATTTGAGTAATTAGGGTTTTTATGAGTGGATAAGTTGTTTTAGGGTTTGTTAACTTAAAAAGGATAAAGTTCGAGAAATTGATCTAAGAAACTCTAATGCATCCTAATGAGACTTAGAAACCTTAGAAAGGTGTCCCAAGTCAATAAGGAGTTGTTTGGGATATGCTTGTGACATTTAGACATTATACATGTTTTTAGGATCAATGTTTGCTTGATTGATTGATTGGCTTTCTTGATTGGACATCTAGTTGGATTTGGATAAATTGTTGCTTGAGATATCCAAGATAGGTATGTGGTTACTTATGAATAACCGCTTAGTATTCTGATGGTTTCTCGGACGTTTAATCGCATTGAATGCAACTAAACTATTTGGATGTTCATATTGCAAATATAAAGTGACTATGACTATCACTTAATGTATATGCCTATAAACTCAAATCCTGGTTCTCTCTGTGGCATAATAGCTAACCTAGTACATGGCTGCCTATGGGTAGGTCCATCAGGTTAGAGAAAGGCCTAGTACATGGCTACCTATTGGGTAGGTCCATCAGGTCTATGGATGACCTAGTACATGGCTACCTATTGGGTAGGTCCATCAGGTCTATGGTTGACTTAGTACATGGCTACCATGGAGGGAGGACCATCAAGTCATAATGAGTTAGATATTGGGCTATCTTTGGATAGTGCCATGTGACTCAATTACCTAAAAGAGAGGTGATATTCATGTCCACTGCAGGGACAGCCCAGAGTTTGAGAATAAGTATGGATTGAGTTGTATGGCTTAAAATGTAATCTTGATTGTTAAATGATTAATTGAATGATTACATGGTTATCATAATTGCAAGTTTATTGTTTCCCCCACATACCAGCTTCGGCTGACCGACGTTTTGTTTGTCGGCGTTTTAGGTACAATGAAAAGAACAAACAGTAAAATGGCACCTTGTGAATTCAAGAATTAAAGAACAAGGAGGAACTAGTTAGAATAGTTCAGTTGAGGTTAGAAGTTCAGTTTGTTCCAATCTCTTCAAAGGTATGCAAAGAAAAATTTTATTACCATTTTCAGTATAGTCTGTTAGAATTTAATAATTGTTTATGGTTATATGTCGAACCTTTGATCCGGGATTAATGGGTGCGGCTTCAACCTCTTGGTCTCCCTTAATTGGGGGTTATCGGGAGGTGGGGTCGTAACAGTTGTCTTCTTTACATATGAAGTTATGTAGACATATTTGAAGTTCAGTTAAAATTATTTAGAGTATAATTTACGATGATATGACAGAGGTCGTTGATATCTTACCCTATCTCATGAATTTAGTTGTAGTGGGAGCTCTTTTGTGGTTTCTCTTTGCATATTCTTGAGCTAGACTCCTGCTCAAATTCCCTTACCTGTGCAGACTCTTCTGTTGACTCAAGGTTAAATTGACTAATCCTTTGTTTTGATGATGAATAAACCATTCCACTTACTTGTGTCTAATGCTTCTAGTTGTGAGGTTGCAGATTAGATAGACACACTCCAAATGCTGAAACTTGTGCATCCTAACCTAGAGAAATCAAGTCTTTTTCTATGCAAGTGCACTTTTGTGGAATATGCTACATCTCAATTAGAATCGTGTTGTAAATCACTTGTATTGAATGTATGAGTTGTAATTAAGCTAGGAAAAATATAAAAAACACTTAAATTGAATATTTAAGCACTTTTTTGGCACTAACCAAAATTCATCATAGGCACCTTTATCGGTCAAGTTTTCATCTCGTGAAACTTGACCAACAAACTGTATGAGTCTTGGTGACTGCCAGGGTTAGCTGAGTTTGTCCTGGTGACAACTAGACCGACACCCTACACAGGAAAAAAATTTTAATTCGTCGGCTGAGTTTCATCCAGGATAAACTCAATTAACAAATCAAAACTTATTTGTCACATAGTGCTATCAGTCAAGTTATCTTTATTGAAACTCGACTAATAACACTGTTTGAAATGAGAAAATAAAGTGTCTCTAACTGTTGGAGTGTTGTAAAACCTAACAATATATTTGTTGCAACACCTCAAATAGCTAGAATTTGTTCCTAAGTGTTTCTGCTGGCTAGTAGGCAACCTTAACTATGAATAGGACACTTTGGCCTTTATACCATGGTTAGCCAAGAACTATGAAGGTCCCTATATTATAGTTGAGAGAGATTTGCCTCCTTCCACTCTCATAAGCTTAATCACTTACTACATTCATCATGAGTGAGATAGAATCCCTATAAGAGATATGCTCCATTGTACATCTTGTGAATTTGTCATCTCCCTTCCCTAATCTCCTTTCTTAAGAAAAGATGGTGAAAGTTTCTCCTTCATGAAGATGAAGAAGGAGGAATTTTCAAGAGAAGAGTGAGTAAATCCTTCAAGGCCAAAGACTTGTTGTAGGAGTAGATCCCCTTGGTGAAGGCCATTGGATCATCATAAAAGTAGGCAAGCCCTTATGAAGGTAGAAGACTCTTTCTCTAGGATGGGTAAGTCCTTGTAATGTTATTGGATCCTTTGATCCTTAAGGCTAGGTACCCTTAAACTTGGAATAGGGTGGTCATATTTTATCTCATATAATGGAATACAAGAAATGTGCAATGGTTGCAAATCCTTGAGATTGACCCCTCTAGGTAGTGGATGTACAATCTCCTAGTTTGGAGTTTAGAACCACTATACATAGCTTATGCTCTTGTGATTGTTCAACCTCTCTCATCCTGCTATGCATGCTTAGTTTCACTCAAATTCCATATATGCAACCTTACCTGTGATATAACTTGAAGGTCTAATGAATTTGGTTTAAATGTTTTTAGCTCTATTTACCCCCCATCTAGTGCCCACAGATCTAGAAATTGGTATCAGAGAGGGTCTTCTTCGAGCAATACTTTCACAAGTAGGAGAAGATGGAAAATTATCAACGTGGGAGATACTACATTCCATTTTTTTGATGGGATAAACTTCCTATATTGGAAGAGAAGATTGCAACAATACATCCAAGGATCAAGTCTTGAGATATGGAGAATGGTGGACCTCTCATACAAGCAACCAGAGATAGATAGAAGAATGGGATGAGGCTACTTTGAAGAAAGCAACCTTGAATGCAAGTGACATAAAAATCATATATGTCTCTCTTTCCCCCACCGAGTTGAATCGGATTTCTTCTTGTGACACAACCTATGAGGAATGGAGAAATCTATGTGTCACTTATGAGGGGACAATGCAAGTGAAGGAAAGTAGATTGTACATGCTCAATGGTCTACTAGAAAACATCAAGATGAGAAAGGAGGAGAGGGTGGCTGATATTTACTCAAGGCTCAACACCATTGTAAATGGTCTTAAAGTCTTGGTCATCCTATGGATCAAAGACAAATACTCAAAGATCCATAAGTCTCTTCCTGTGGCAAGAAAATGTGGCCTCCATTGAAGAAATAAGGTCTCTTGGTGAAATTCCTATTGAAGATCTCAAAGGAAACCTAAAAGCTTTTGAAGTGAGACTTGACAAGCAAGAGGAAGAAGAAAGAGAATAAGAGAATGAGTTCAAGAAAAATAAGAAGGCTGAAATCAAAGTCTAAGTTGAAGCTATTATTAGTCAAGGTTCTCCATCCTGTCAAGTTGAAGAAGATGCCATGTACTCCAAAGTTAGATTCTACAAAACCAAGTGTTCCTCCTCCACCCGGTGCTTCAAGTTTGGAAATAAGGGTCACTTCAAGGATGATGCCCACAAGGAAAAAAGACCCATCATCATAAGAGAAGGGAAGAGAAGAAGGAGAAATGGAACAAAAGATCTAGTGACTCCACCAACTCAAGCTCAAGTGAAGATTCTAGTGAAGGATCTAGCTCAAGATCAAGTGATAGTGGAGAGTGTCACTATGCTCTTATGGAAAGTTCAATTGAAGACTCAAATGAGGTAAATCTAAACTCTTTAGATAAAGAATCTTTAATTTCTAATATTATTTCCACTCGTGTCTCTCTTAAGTCTACTAAAAGGAAAAATGAAAAGCTTGCTAAAATTTTTGATAACTTGCATGAAGAAAAAGATACTTGAACATGCAAACATTTTCTTGCAGTATGATGTTAACAATTTCAAAGTATCATCTTGAACTTGAATTGAAATTCAATAGTGCTGAGATTGAAAATAATGCCTATCTTAAACAAGTAGATGCTCTTAAAATTCAAAATGCTAACTTGCTTGATAAGATTAGATTTCTTGAAGCTTAACCTCTTATTTTTAATTCTAATGAAGAGCATACTGAAATCGTTAATTCTCTCATTGTTGAAATTGATGTTCTTAGAACTAAAAATGAGGATATTTTTTTTTGCAAAAAATAGAACCTGAAAATAGTGTTTATCTTTCTAACATTGGTTTGTTTGAAAATGAAAATGCTTCGTTGCTCGCTAAAATGAATGTTCTTGAATCTTCTTCTAGTTATACTAGTAGAGAGAATAGTGTTTCTTCTTTTCATAATAAAAAAGACTCTTATATGATCAAGGATCTTTGCTTAGAAAATAATATTTTGCATGGTAGAGATGATACAAATTAATTATCTTCTACTATAACTTCTCTTATGCATGATAATTGCAGTTTGAGATCCTCTAGCAAAGATTCTTAGATGGTAAAACGATTTTTAATATATGTTATTCTATACTACTATACAAATTGGTAGACATGGTATAGGATATGATAGTGGCCAAAGGAATAACAAAGATAAAGAACCTCCAATCTTTCATGGATAATTCTTTAGTTATAAGGTTGTGGGCACATACAACTATTGCAATGAAATCGGTCATTATGCAACATATTGTCCTTTTAAGAAAGCATCGAAATGCAATAGGACTTGGGTTTCTAAGCTAACCCCTCCAAACCCAAAAATATGATTGGGGAGTGTTTCATCTTTCTTCTTATAGTTCACTTGTAGTTGGATTGTCATGAGCTTCTAATTTACAAATTGACTTCTAAATCCACATCAAAGAAGAAAAGAGATATGTGCATGGGTTGGTAACAAGTGGAAAGAAATGGTAAGAATAGAAGTAATGTTATTCATGTTGATATCCAATCTTTGTTTGTTCTTGCCAAGTTTGTATGTACTTTATATATAGTTTGGAGTCAAAATTTATATATTGTGATTCTGATCACTTTCTTGCTCAAAAACTTCCCATGATGCTTTCATAGTACATTGTTAACTTTCTTATATATGTTTGGATATTTTCTATATTTTTATCATGCCTCTAGACATATTTTTCTGAAATATATGTGCTTTCTAATAGCAGTTGTTGTCCGCTAATTTTCTCTTGACGAAACTCAACTGACAAGCACCAATGTAGTTTTCCAACAAGTGTTGTCGACCGAAAACACTGTGCACAGAATATACAAATGGATTACTGGATGAAAATTTCCTTCTCAACTAGATTTTCCCAATAATAGCCTTATACTATTGGCACTCCCCTTGGTACCTTTATGTGATATGTATATTGCCATGTTTTTAAAATTTCCTATCTTGCATACAACTATATCTTTCTATTGCTATAAATTTGTTAAATCTATATCTTGCATTTACCTATCTTGAGTTGTTATGCATGTTTTGATGATGATCTCCTTAAAACTCTTGGTTGGGATCTAATTTGCTTCTGTTGTGATCTAACTTGATACATCTATCTAGTTTTATATATTTATGATGCAACCTTGAGTTTCTTAGTGGAAATCATCTTTTGGTAATGATGCATATTTTCTAGTAAGTAATATCCTTTCATCCTTCTGAAATTTCTTATCTGATTATTTGGATATTTCTCTACATGTACTCATAGCTTGTTCTTTAACTTGTATATCTTTTGCTATGATTGAGAACCTACTAGAAGTCCTAACTTTTGATATCATCTAGTAGTAGCCTATCTACATGTAGATCTAGTCATGTTCATCAATTGGTATTCAACTATATGCTATGTTTGTATATTGTTTCATACATACTCAAGCTTGTTCCTTGACTTGCATATCTACTATAGTTAGTTACTTGCTTGCATAGCTCAACTTTTTTTATTGATAGAATTACAACTAAGGTTGTCAAATGCATATCTTGATTTTCTTTATATACATTGCTTGGACAAGCCCTAAGTGTTTTCTCTTCTACACTCCCTTTTCTAACAAGTTATGTTTTGGCTCTTCAACCCCCTCACTTTTTGAAATATAAAAGGGGGAGAAAACATGTCTTATGTATAGGGAAGAACATATATATGTAGAATATATATGAGTTGAAGACATAGTTTCTGTAAATGTTATAAAACTAACTATGCAAGAGAAATAACATCATTTGAGGAGGAGTATGTGAACTCCATTAGCATCAATTAAGAGGATCATATGAAATTAATCCTATTGAAACTCCTAGTTTTATCAAAATCTATGGTTTCATATAAATTCTTTCAATACATTTCTGGAATGGTTTATCATCTTCAAAGAGGGGGAGAATGTCGAAACAAGGTTAAGTTTACAAATTCCTTGTTTTGATGATGACTAAACCATTCCACTTATTTGTGTCAAATGCTTCTACTTGAGTGATTTCATATTAGATACACACACTCCAACTGCCTAAACTTGTGCACCCTAACTTGGAGTAATCAAGTCTTTTTAAATGCAAGTGCACCTTTGTGAAATATGCTACATCTCTACTCGAATCATGTTGTAAATCACTAGTATTGAATGTATGACTTGTAATTAAGCTAGGAAAAATATAGGAAGCACTTAAATTGAATATTTAGGCACTTTTATAGAACTTACTGACATTCATCATAGGAACCTTTATCGGGTGAGTTTCCTTTTCATGAAAATTTAGCGACAAAATGTGTGAGTCTTGGTAACTGCAAGGGTCGACTAAGTTTGTCCTGGTGAGAACTCAACTAACACTTTGCATAGGAAAAACAAATTTAATCCGTCATTTGAGTTCCATCCAGGATAAACTCGACCAACAACTTAAAATTGCTCTGTCACATAGTACTATCAGCCAAGTTACCTTTATTCAAACTCGACCGCCAACACTATATGGAATGTGTAGAAAAAGTATTTCTAACCATTAGAGTGTTGCAAAACTTGAAAATATAACTGTTGTGACACCCCAAATGGCTAGAATTTATTTCTAAGTGTTTCTACTAGATAGTAGGCAACCTCAACTATAAACAAGACCCCTTGGGCTTCATCCCATGGTTAGCCAAGCACTATGAAGGTCCCTATATTATAGTTGAGAAAGATTTGCCTCCTTTCAGTCTCATAAGCTTAATAACTTGCTACATTCATTATGAGTGAGATAGAATCCCTATAAGAGAGTTTTTCCATTGTACACTTTTAAAGATCTCATCTCCCTTCCCGAATCTCCTTTCTCAAGAAAAGATGGTGAAAGTTTCCCCTTGGTGAAGTTGAAGAAGAAGATGGAAGATCCAATAGAAGAGTAGGTAAATCCTTCAAGGCCGAAGACTTGTTGCAGGAGTACATCCCCTTACCGAAGGTTACTATCTTGTTGTTAAAGTGGGCCAGCCCTTGTAGACGTATATGATTCTTACTCTAGGATGGGTAAGTCGTAAGGTTATCGGCTCCTTTGATCCTTAAAAGGATTTATAGGTACCCTTGACCCTAGAACATGGTGGTCATATTGTATCTCTTATGATGGAATATAAGAAGTGTGGAATGGTTGCAAATCCTAAAGAGTGACCCCTCTAGGTAGTGGCATAACTCCCCTAGTTTGGAGTGTGTAACCACCATACATAGCTTGTGTTCTTATGTTTGTTCAATCTCTCTCATACTTTCTATGTATTCTTAGTGGCACTCAAAGTCCATGTATGCAACCTTATCTTTTGATATAATTTGAAGGTCTAATGAATTTTTTTTAAAATTTTTTTATCTCTATTCACCCCCCTATAGGTCCCATAGATCCAACATCTTCGTGGCCCTTTCTCAAATATGTATTGTTCTCTACTTTGAAGTTTGGAAAAGGTTTCTCTTTTTCTAGGTTTTCCTTTTGTGGAATCTTCCTTTCATATGCGTTGACTGATAAGTGTTCATTTATTGTTGTATCAAATTATTTCTCTATTAGGTCCTTGATTTTTGATTTATCAACTCTAGCACTATTCTCTACTTCCTTAGGGATAGTGTGGTGATATGCCACACTCACATTTGTGGGAGGTACTTTCATCCCCTCCTCTATTCCTCCTGATGTCTCTCGAATGGTGATGGCACATGTAATAAAAAAATGTTCTATTTCATCCTCTTCAAGATTTACTTCCTCTAGTGTGGGAGATTTCATCTTCTTTGGTTTCATAACCATTTTCTTTGGAAGATGCAATATCACTCTTATCTTTTATGAATTTGTAGTAGTGTCTTCTATTTGCTTCATTTGTGGTTTTGCTGGTGGTTGTGTGCTGATGGTTGGGGTGCGTATGGATCAATCTTTCATTTTAAGAATATCATCCTCCCCAAATATGAGCTTGTCAGAATCATAATTGCACATTTATGGATGGGGTAAGAAGTCATTGGATCTGTAGAACATGTAGAAGTATTTATGCTTGTGCGTCTTTAGGATTTTGGTGGCAGTAAGATACTTGACATCAACTAGCATCTCCCTGATTAATTTGAGGAAGAAATTCAGCTCGTTGGGGTACCTGAAATAGTGAGCAATGTATGTGATGAGGCTGCCCATGTAGAATTCATGGGTCCCTTCTTGCCCAACTAATAGTGCAAGTATGTCAATTAATTTTCATCTAATATTGATTGACATGTTTCCCTATGTGTGTCTTGAAGAACAAGGTGTTGGCAATGATTTTGTGTACCACTCACATGAACCTAGAATGCATCATGGCAGCCTTAAACTTCCCAAAATTGTATCGGCTTTCTCCATATAGTTTCTCTCACATTTTTTTCGAGCAAAAAGCCTCAAATTCTCTATCTCAATTATCTATATTAGCTCGGTCTTCTTGTTCACCAGAGTCAGTGAAAATGGAATTTAGCTATTTCTCAACTATTACATAGTCTTCCTTAATAATTTGGACCTCCAACTTATAGTGTCACCCACACTCTTTTGACTCTTCTTTTGTAATCAAAAGTTTCTTCAAGGATGACATGAAAACTCCAAAGTGTGTTTCTTGAGGCGATATGTATGTTGGAGCATATATTGTAAATGCTAATTTTATCAAAGCTCTCCTTATTGATATATTCCCAGCTTCTCCAGGGTGTCCACATCTCCAAACCTTGTGTCTTTAAAGGTTTCTTCACAAACATGTGATCCCAGGCTTCCATGTGTTCATCATCTCTGGGAAAGAAATAATTATGAGGTTGTTCCTTATAAACTATGTGTCGTTGGTTGAAAAATCCTATCCAAAACTGTAGTAGTGGTGGTGACTTCTGACTGAAGCTTTGCTTGATCCTTGGTTTTGTCTTTGGCTAATGTTTTTGCCACCTTACTTTGTCTATTATGAGGATGGGGATTGGTTCTCTTCTTTTCATGGGGTAATGTACTTCCTTAGAAGACATGTATTCACTGGTCTCAATCCCACTAAATTCTTCAAAACTAGAAGATTCATTAGGAAGTGTCTCATCTAGAATTTTGAGCGTGTCTATTTCTAGCCTTGCCCTGATGCTTTTGGGAGTAGGGTTCCCATGGCGCTTTATATAATCAACCACATTGTATTTTAGAATTTCCATTCTATATATATTTCTTCCTGAGTCACTGTGGCCCTAATCCTATTTGTCTCAATCTATTGAATGACCAACCCCTTATTGATGCCTTGTTCTTTGCCGATATAACCTACCATATTTTTTGAAATTTGGTTGTTATGTAGGTATTGGTATACTTCCTGCAAGTTTAGGTGAATACGTAAATTGGAACACAGAAATGTGTGATGTATGTGATTGCAAACTGATGGTTTACCTAGGAAGCTCAAACAATCAATGGTTTTACTTAGGAGGTAGACAACTGATGGTTTGCCTAGGAACACTACAAACTAAATGTTGTACTATGGTTCATTATGGAACTGAGCCAACCGATGGTTTCACATGATACTTACAGAACTGAGGGTTTAACAAGAGGGCGTATTGGTGAACTAACAATGGTCAGTGAGGGAATTGCATTGTAAATAAACTTGTAAACTGATGGTCTTGAAGCGACGATCGATAATTTTGTGGTTCTACCTAGGAGGTAGACAACCAATGGTTGTTAGAGGGTAACTAATGAAAGTGACAATTCAGAGTGTATCATCGACAAATGATGGTTATAAGGGGATAGGCAAAGAACCAATGGTGTACATCGATGGTCTATTGATCATTCACGAAGGAAGCTAAAAAGACAAGGGGAGTCAGAGGACAACAAAAGTGGCGATTTCATCGAAGGAATGGTATCAAATTGAAACAAGAAGGAAAAGAGAAACTAATACTGATTAATGTTATCAGTGTTATTCTCTTATTAGACCTCACTGATAGGACACCTAGGTCCCCTAATCATTGAGGCTAGACTCCGATTTCACTACAACACGACTCTATCCAAGTTTCATGGGCGTCGCTGACACAATATGGAGGTTTTTCTAGTTCCCTTGGCTTTCGATGGTTAGAGGTTGAAGATGATGCATGACTTCTGATGATTTCTTGATCAACTAGGTTAATCACCTTATCTTGTGAAATTCGATTGGCTAGGGTTTAATTCTTATGTATGACTATATAATGTATCCTCCTATTTACTTTTATAGAAGTTATTTTGAGTGGTTGTGCGATCTACTTGGCCATCAAATGTGGTGTTATGCCTTTTGATGGTTCAACTAACCTAAAGAACAATAGGCCTCGTTGATTCGATGGCTTGACAAACTACACCTTCTGATGGTCTAATAAGGGCAAATTCATTTGATGGAAGGTCAATGAAACCAGCCTGAAGCTGATGCTTTCTAGTATCTGAGTCTTCCAATGGCACAACTAATCATATCATCTACTGGATTCATTTTATTTGGAAGATGTGATATACTCTCTAGCTGGTCCTTTTTTTCCTTCCTAATGGTTCCACTAGGTATTGGAACCCGATGGCTAGGCAGACTTATGGAATTTTGATGGTCTAGCTATCATCTCTTGATGGTTCCTCATGATATTGGGAACTAAATGGCTATTCTGCATGAAACTGATGGTTTGACTTAGGTTTGTACTCACTGAGCTTTCCATGAAATAATGGTACCTGAAGTAGAGGCAAAGGTCTTAGATCCTAACTAACCTTATTTTATGTACACTAGAAAATAAGAAACAAAGGAAACATAATAGCAAAAAAACAAAACCTTAGATCGATATTAGTAGATTCTAATTACTAAAAAACAAATTAACTAGAATTTAGATAAATAGGTACAAAAAAAATCCTTGGATTACCTCCCAAGAAGCGTTAATTTATAGTTTTTAGCTTGACTCTCTTTGAGAAGCTTCCTCATCTTACTTGAGGAGCTGCAGGTGGTGGTTCATCCAATTGAGCTTCAACCCTTCTTCCAAAAGCTTCATCTTCATGATATCTTTTCACTCTATGTCCATTCATAGGGAAGGTCCCTGTATTTTCACTAAAAAGCTCCATCATCCCTGATGGGTATAACTTCGACACAATATAGGGTACTGACCATCTTGATTTTAACTTTTCGAGAAAAAGTGTAATACTGAAACTGAACAAAAGAAACTTTTCTCCATCAGTCACATCTTGTATGTTTTAGTGGGCTTCATGAAACACTTTGGTAATTTATTTACATATCTTGGCATTTTCATAGGAATGGAGTCTAAAATCTCATGTAGTTATTGTAGTTGTAAGATCTCTTCTATCTTGCTAGCTCTGGGTCCATATTCAAGAATTTGATTGCCTAAAATGCTTTGTGCTCTAGCCCAACTGGTAGGTGGCATGCTTTGCAATATATCAAATTGTAGGGAGTGGTCCCTATTGGAGTCATGTAGCTAGTGCAATTTGTCCTCAAAGAATTGCTAGCTTCATCAATCAATCTTTTTGGGTGTGCTTGAATGTTTTTCTAGAATATGTTGTCAATTCAAGATCTTCACATGGCCTGAGGTTTGTGGGTGATAAGGGGTGGCAACCTTATGCCTTACTCCATACTTTTTCAACAATGTTGCAAACTACCTTTCTACAAAGTGGGATCCCCCATCCCTAATGGATGTGTGAGGGACCCCATATCATGGTAAGATAATCTTTTAAAATAGTTTCATCACGACTTTTGAGTCATAAGTGGGGTAGCTACTGCTTCCACCCACTTGGATACATAGTCCACCATTACCGATGTATGTTGGTTGCCTCATGACGATGTGAAGGGTACCATATAATTGATGCCTCAAATAGAGAAAATATCAACTTTGATCCAATCACACATGGGAATCTCATTCCTCTTTGATATTTTCAAGCATGCTGACACTCTGTGCAGGTTTTTACATAAGCTTGTGTGTCTTTAAACAATGTGATCCTATAAAAACTAGATTGTAGAATCTTAGCGGCAGTCTTGTGTCCACCTAAGTGTCCTCCATAAGGTGAGGAATGACATTGATATATGATCTTTGGAACTTCTTCCTCTAGGATGCATCAGTGACAAAAATTATTTGTGCATCTATTAAAGAGAAGAGGATCATTCTAGTAGTAGTTGTTTAGAATAGAAAACAACTTCTTTTTCTGATTGTAGGTGTTGGAAAGAGGTAGTTTTTGATATGGAAAGTAATTGCAAATATCCGTAAACCATAGTAAAGTGATTTGAACTTCCTTTCCCATCATCAATGCTTTGTCATCATCAATGCTTTGTCAACTGTCATTGTCATCATCAATGCTTCCTCATTTACCTACAATGAGTTATCTTTGACAAGAATGATCTGGGACAAGTGATCGACCATGACTTTTTATGTCCCTTTCTTATCAGTAATATTGTGATCAAACTCTTGTAGAAAGAGTTCCCATCTCAGGAGTCTTGCCTTTGTATCTTTCTGTTGCATGAGATTCTTCATGGCTCTATAATCCACGCATACTTTCACTTTTGATCCCACAAAATAGGATATGGATTTGGAAAAGGAAAACACTATTGCCAACATCTATTTTTCAGTCGTGGTGTAGTTAACCTGGGCTTCGTCAATGCTCTTGCTTACATAGTAGATCACATGATTCTTCTTGTCCTTCTTTTGACCACACATATAACTTCAAAATGAATCTCCCAATTTAGAGCTTAGATAATTCAAGCGATTGTCAGATCACTTTCAAGAATTTTGAAAGATTTATGGCATTTTTCTGGTAAATCAAATAGAATATCTTTAATAAGAAAATTTGACATGGGTTTATGGATCTTAGAGAACTCATTGATGAACGATATGTAAGAGCTTGCATGTCCCATAAAGCTTCTTACTCCAGTCATAGACTTAGGGGGTGGGAGATTAGAAATGGCTTCTACCTTTCTTAAGTCGACTACAATCCCCTTCTTAGAGACCTTTTGTCCAAGTACTATACCTTCCAGGACCATAAAAATACATTTCTCCTAATTCAGCACCAATTGCTTTTATTCACATTGTTTCAAGACTTGGGATATGTTTCTTAAACAAATACAAAAATCAATGACATACACAAAAAATCATCCATGAACACCTCCACAATGTCTTCAAGAAAATCCATGAACATCAAAATTATGCACATTTGAAAATTTTATGGTGTATTACACATACCAAATGACATTCTTCAACAAGAATATGTCATGTAGATGAAAGCACAAGTAGTTTTTTTCTTGATTATCAATGTGGATATGTAATTGATAGAATTCTGTATATCCATCCAAGAAATAGAATTATGAATGGTGGGCTAGACTCTTTAGAACTTGGTCGATGGAAGGTAACATGACTTTCTTGGTTGCTTCATTGAGTTTTCTATTGTCGATACAGATCCTCAAACTTGGTACAGTTTGTGTTGCTACTTCCTCACTATTCTCCCCCTTTACCACTATCATACCACCTTTCTTATGCACTATGTGGATGGGACTCAATTAATAGTTGTTGTTTATAGGGTATAATATGCTTGCATCTCAAAGCTTTATAACATCTTTCTAGACTACTTCTATCATATTCTAATTGGGCTTTCTCTATGGTTGGGCCAGGGGTTTGGCATTTTCCTCCAGATGAATTCTATGCATGCAATCATTTGGAATCAAGCCTCCTATATCTTCTACAAAATATTCAATGACCTTCCTCCTTTTCTTGAGTTCATTTAATAGTCTCTCCTATTGATCTTATGTCAGTGTGGAATTTACAATGACTGGGTTCATCTATCAATGTCAAGAAATTCATACTTTAAGACTCTAAGGAGCTACTTTAGCTCTGTCTTAGGTTTTAGAGCAGCTTTCTCTTCTGGAGTTTGTTACAAGGAGCCATATTTCATAGTCTTTAAAATAGTATCTTCCTCATCGTTGCAGTCATCTTTAGGTTGATTCAAATAGTCAGACATTTCAAACACCTCTGAGTCTTCTATATCTAGAGTGGAAATTTTCATGGCTCTCATAAGTGGGTCAACTATAGAATTCATCTCCTAAACTTCCTTAGATAATTGGTTGTAGCTATCCATTAAGTAAATAGACTCAAAGAGATAGGGTCCTCTCATTGAGTCTTGAATGTGGAAATTGATGTGGTCGTTTCACACTCTTATAGTTATGATACCTGCTTCAACATCAATTAGATATTTTCCTTAGATAGGAATGTCCTGCCAAATATCATTGGATAGGTAGGGTCTTCATATATGTCTATTATGACTATATCGCATGGGATTATGAATATTCCCATATGAATAGGGACATCCTCAACTATTCTGATTGATTTTGGTAAATTAATGGTCCACAAGTTGGATTCACCAATCTTGTTTTAACCATATCAGTAAGATCCAACCTTTGGGATAGCATGAGCAACATCAAACTAATGCTTGTCCAAGATCGATGAATCCTTATCTCACCTTATTATCCCCAACATTGAATGGGATAGTGAACGCTCCAAGATCTTTCAGATTGGTTGGCATTTTTCCCGTATAAAGGTGTAAGACATCTTAGCAAGTCAAACATTTTTTTATTTTACCTCCTCATCTCCTATTCATGAGGTTCTATTTGAAGAACTTGGCATAAGTTGGCATTTCTTTAATCACATCAAGAAACATGATATCAATGTGCAGTTTCTTCATAGTTTCCATGAATTTTTCGTATATCTTTTTCAAATGGGCCTTCATCAGATTGTATAGAAAGGGAATTCATGGTGAATAAGGATATGTACCTACTAAAAATTCTTCAGCCACTTCTAGTTTCTTCTCATTGACTACACACTTTCCCTTAACATTTTCCTTTTCTTTATTCTTCTTGATGACAATCTCTACTTTCGGTTCTTTTTCTATCAAGACAATTTCTAGTTGGGGCTTAGTATTTGTAGTGTCCTTATGAATACTCTTATATTTCATTCTTCTAGCACCTTTCTTGATCTAACATTGGCCATTTTTTTAGTTTCAATATTAGAAGGTATCCTCCTCTATGGGTTCTTTATCAGTTCCAACAATTGTGCGAGTTGATGGTCAATTTGTTGAGCATGGACTTGCATGCCAGTCATTTGAGATATTACGCTCCCTAGTTGGGATTGCATTGTGTTCAATAGGCCAATATTATTAGTAGCGCTCTGGCTCAGTTGCTCATTCACAAATTCTTGCCTTTTTGCCAATTTGAATTGTTAAGCAACTAGATCATGCTGATTGGAGTTTTTG
Source organism: Alisma plantago-aquatica (assembly GCA_963693085.1). Taxonomy (NCBI): domain Eukaryota; kingdom Viridiplantae; phylum Streptophyta; class Magnoliopsida; order Alismatales; family Alismataceae; genus Alisma; species Alisma plantago-aquatica. Next base: position 33,499,214 of record OY856414.1, read on the forward strand.
TTTTGGCTTTGACCTTGATTCAAATTTCTATTTTGGCTTTGGACTTTTCCTTGGTAATTGTTCTTGTTCCATTGATATGTCATGACCTATTATGCTTTGTTCTTTCCTTTTCCTCCAAAATCCTTCAATTGTTTTACATCTGGAGCAATATTTTGAATCTAAGTAGTTATAGCTTCTAAGCCTTAGACTTTATATATGTCCCCTCATATGATGCCTTCTTAGTAGTTCCCCTTTCATACTCCAAGCCAGCTTAAAATGTGGTAATGTTGTCAATTATCTTCATGGTTATCTTCAATTTCTTATCTAGAAAATCACTACATGTAGCTGCACTTAGTGAGGTCATTTCAGTAGATGTAAGACCATTGTAGAAAATTATCACTAGAAACCCCTTATCATAATTGTGTTGTGAGAAGTCCCTCTGGTATTCTTGCAATCTTTCCCATGCTTCATATATATGAGTTCCTGCATGAAGTCAGTGATCTTGTGCCTATTTCTGATGGTCTTCTATACCAAATTGAATTTAGTGACAAATGTGTCAACCGAAGGTGCCCATTCATTGATGGTTTTGTTGGGTAGAGCAAGGTACCAAGATAGAGCTTTATTCCTTAAAGAGAAGTTCAATCCCTTACATTTATGACTTCATCTAGAATGCTATTCATCTTTATGGAGTCGTAGATGTTTTTAAAAGCATTCAGATCATGATAAGGGTTTTCTTATCAGGAGTTTCCTCAAAAGGTTTTGTTCTGGATCATACTGATGACAGTTGGGTTCAACTCAAAGTTTGGAGCATTGAATTAAGGAATGATGACTTGATGTCTAGATTCATTAGCCCTGGTGGTAGCCAACTCATGAATAGATGGGATTCCATCATCCTCATCATCCTCATAGTTGTTGTTATTGTTGTTACTCATGTTCCTTCTTACTCTATCATGGGGAATTTCTTCTCTATCATGGTGTGCCTCTTCTTCTTCTTCATGGTGTTCATCATGATACTCTTCATCATGATGCTCTTCATAATGGTCAAAGTCACGTTCCTCATTAAGGTCTCTCACCCTTGGAATGGGGATGGTTTCCCTACGAGGATGCATGATTCTTGCAGTTGGTAGTGGTTTAGATTTGGTCCACTCAAACTACTTGAAACAAGTCACATAGATGAGTCAAAAACTAGACATGTGATACAAGGTATTTAAGATGCATAGAGTTATCACATAAAAAATGTGCAATCAAGTTTATTTCTAGAATTGATGCATGGGTGTATGCTAAGTATAGTTGGGTTCTTAATAGTATGTTGCCTTATCTCTGGCAACGACGCCAAAAAAGTTGTTCAGTCTAAATCACAGTTCTAAAAAGGAGTGGATCTAGAGTAATCAAACTTTTAAAATTATATTCCAACACTTAGGCCCCCACAGTGATAATATAGGGTCTGTGATAGTACATCAGTGTTGATCCAAAGGGACAAGAGTGGTATGTGTTAGGAACTGAGAACCTAGGTTATGTTAAACCAAACAAAGGTGAGATAAAGTTTTGTGTGCCCTACAGATTGGTGATGCCTTAAAAAATAAGTAACCAATAAGTTGAAAAAATTAAGAAATAAAATAAAATAACAAGAATGTCAAAAAGTAAGATATCAAGTATGGGAGGGAAACTTGGGTTGGGTTTCACCATCTAAGGTCTCTCACCAACATGGAATACTCACACCCATTATTTTCCCTTAGCATGTTTACAAGCAATCATCATAAGTGTCTACTCCCTCCTCTCTCGAGCTTAGGATAGATTTATATTATAATGTTGTCTGTGTCTGGATATGGCAAACAAACAGTCAAAATAAAACCATGTGATCATTAACTTAAGCATTCTAACATTCTCATGCATTCATAAAACTCCATAAAACCAAGATATTGGTCAGTACTACTCTTTCAAGGGATTAACAATCAAACAACACAAGATGGTAGCTAAGCATGCAAGTGAAGCATTAAGATCTAGAGTATGGAGATAAACTTTTCTAAGAGCATATATTCGATGAATATAAGTATCTAAATGTTATGAGAGACTTAGTGGATACTCCCAACCCAAACTATATTATTAGCCACTCATGTTGTTGAGTGGCTTGTTGGAATTACAGATGTGATTAGACATAGGGATGGAAGACGAAATGGAATGAAGGGGATGAAAGGGGATCAATAGATTTAAAGGAGTAAGATGCACCAACAGTAACCATAGGATGGTCAAGGTTGATGGATGACTTATTTACTTTAAATATGCCATCAGTGGTGAGGTTGGTAACTCTGTCTCGCTACATCTCTTAGAGAAGAAGTCTGGAACTTCTCGGTCAAGGTGAAGGTGTGTTGCTCCTTGGAGACCACGAACCAATGCGTGAATGACACAATGGAAGTCAATGGTAAGGTGGCTCTACACAACACTTCATCGAGTCCTTTACATCATGACCACATTCTAGTTACTTGGGGTCTTCTATTTATATCTCGCGATACCCTACTTGAGGTGTTTGGATGTACTTTACTTGCACTGCACATCCTCTAGACATATGTCTCTCAGCACACACCTAATGGTCTTGAAGGACTGGTGGGTTCAGGGGTGTCAGTGGTTGGTAGGTTGCATAGGGGAGACACTATTTGCCTGGTCATGTATTTGTTGTCCTAGCAATACCATTAGTTTGAATGACCATCAAATCTAAGATCTAAAGGTTGTAGACTGGTGCGCCATCAAGTCTGCCCGCCTAAGCCAACCAATAGTTGAGCCCTTGGGTCCTAATGAACCATCAGTTGATGGAACACGTAGGTGAGCAATTGTCTAGTCATCAAGTATTTCCCTTCAATGTCCCATCAGTCTTAACATCCGATGGTTGTTTTGATTGGTTGCCTTACTAACCATCAATTTTGGGATCTGATGGTTGGATTGACTAGCCGCACAATGGTAGATCTGAACACTACTAGGGGGACATCAATTTGGGAATCGATGGATGGTCACTAGTGGTGGTTTCTTCATTTAGGAGCTATGGATGGTCTCCACTAGTTTTGAAGACTGATGGGAGTTTTTGTAATGACCCCACCTCTCGGTAACCCCCAATCGAGGGAGACCAAAAGGTCAGAGACATTATCCTAATATTTCAGGATCCATGGTTTGACATTTAATCAAAAATAATTATCAAATTATACTATTACTAAATTGTAAAGCTGGAATAAAATAAATCTTTTTGCATACCTTGTAAAATTTGGATCTAGACTTTTATCCACAGAAAAAGTCTAAGCAAACTAATCCTCCTTGCATAGGTTAATTGTATCTTCACAATATTTTGATTTACTATTTGTCCATTTTCAAAATTGTACCAAAAATCCCGACAAACAAAACGTCGATCAATATATTTCTATACTGGTATGTGGGGGACAATCAAAATTTTCACAAATAGTTTCTAACAACCTAGTTATCACAAATAAGTTATTAACAATCCAATTTATGTTTTCAATGTGACATTCTCAACCGCTTTTGCCCTAAACCCTGGATTACCCTCTCTTAGGGTTTTCTCCTTGTAAGGGACATAAAGCCACCTTCTCCATCCTGAGCTCGGTGCCTAGGGTCACCTCTCGAGGTGCCCAATGGTCTTCCCTCTGGGGCTTGACTGAATAAACCTTCCCTCAGGGGCTTGGTCATGCAACATACATCAGGGTGGCATGTAAGTTCGAGAATACACATATATACTTAATTGTGATAATCATAGGGACTTTATAGGATTGTAGAATTAAACATTCAATAGTTTAGGTTGCATCTAATTGATAAAATATTTGGGAAAATTCGTGAAACTAAATCGATTATTTGTAAATAACTGCATACTTGTTCAGTCAAATCAACAAGCTAACAATAATCCAAGGAAATATCCAGGAAAACAGGCAATTCACACAAGCAATGATCCTAAAACAATCATATCATTTAATTAATATTCACTTTCTTGGATTACACTCATATGAACTTGCTTCCTAGAGTTTCATACTTCCTTTTTGGGATTCATTAAGGTTTATCTTCATTATTGATACTATAAACCCTAATTCAGAAAATCTAAGTATAAACCCTAATTATCTTGTCATATTCCTCCTAACAGGCTTATAATCTATAAATAACAACATTATCCCAAATAATTCAGATTGATCAAGTTAATTTCCTTCTTTAACCTAGATTAGAGTTTCTACATGTATTATCATAGATTCATGGATTAAACCCTAAAACAAACCAATTATAATCTAATTTCAGATTCAAACCTTAATTTTCTTTTCAACAAGTTATTAATACTTGAATTGACCCATTAAGCATCTTAGATTTGATCTCTAATCAACATTAGGGTTTTTAACCTAAATTTAAGGCACTTATGATCAACTCAAGGTAATTTTGCAATTAGAAACGATATCAGATGCTAAAACTATTTTTATCAGTTTACTCGTATTTTTATGATCATTTTTCATATATAAAGTTTATTCATCTGACCTTCCTATTAATTTCTAAGAATTTTTCAACAAAAAGTATTTTCCTGGATTTTCTAGCAGAGAGGAATCATATTAGGAAATTGCCAAAAAAAATTGGTTGGTTGATCTATGGTCCACTGGACCACGCGATATCTGACGATCTATGGTTGCGTTCCTCACCCATGATAAAAAAGAAACAAAGGAGGAATATGCCCTTACTTGGACTGAAGAAGAGGCAGGGCAAGACGGTAATTCGACTGGGTATCGTCTTCCACCTCCCATGCATTGCCTGTAGTGAGTTGAGATCAACTCTTGGGTTGACTTAGAGCTTCCGACCACCTACGAATGAAACGATTGGCTCAAAATCCTCTCCTTCTCCTCGCGGACTTGAGGGTCCCTTCAATTTTTGGGTTTCTTCACTTCTTCACCGCCAATGAGCCTCGACTCCTCTCGCAACAACTATAGCTAGATGAGGGGGAAGGACATGGTAGTTGGCTAAATTGAAAGCATGGGAACGATTGTCGCAGATTTCCAGTCTCAAGGGTAGTGCTTGTGGGGTTGCTCGTGCGGCCACCTGCTCTACCCTATATATAGGGTTCATCACAGGTCCCCGATGAATTGGGGATTCCTCCAATTCATGCCGAAACCCCAAGAAACCTGGGTGAGGTAGAGCTAGAACAATCTCCCAGAGTCAATAGACTCCTTTCCATCCTCGCACGTAGGCTCCAACGCGATCAATCCTTGATGGAGTTTCCTGTGATCTGGACACCGAGTTCCAGTTTCGCGTGAGACTGGGATTTGGTCCCAACCATGGATCGCTGATCCAACGGTCGGGAATGATAGTTTTATCAATGAAAATCGAGATTTAATTCCCAAATTAAATCATGACACATAATCCTTTCCACTTTAGGATAAATTCAAAAATCCATATCTCATAAATCGTGCATCCTTTTTCCACCAAAATTTAAAGGAAACTTTGAGTCGACATTATCTACTTGTGTACCAAAATTGAGACCCAAATTCCAAAGGAAAAAGGGTATTTCCTTCATAAGCAAGTTATCTTTCAATAAAGTTAATTTAATTGGTATTTTCTCTCTTCTTTCTTGTTATATTTGAACATTGGGGTCATTGGAACCCAAGAAATCCCAAAGGTACAAAATAAACCTTTGGAGGCTACCTCGTAGCCTTCACAAGGTTTGTACCTCTTTCTTTTCTCCTTTTCTTAATTATTATTTTATTAACTGAATTTCTTTTTCCTTTTATTTGCTTTTCTTGTTATTGGGCCCAATAGCCAATAAGGCCTACAAAATCACACAAGAAAGGCTATTTAATAACGAAATCCATACATTCAAATCAAATCAAACAATTGCTTGTTCATATATCTTTAAAAGGAGAAATTACAATGCAATTCTGAATTTGAAAAATTGATGTTATAACATCCTCCCCTCCTTATAAGAATTTTGCCCTCAAAATTCAACAATAAAACAAACAAGTCAGGATATGCTTTTTCCATGTCCGTCTTCAGCTCCCATGTGGCCTCATCCTCTCCATGGTGCTTCCAAAGAGCCTTTATCATCTCTATATTCTTACATCTGAGTTCTTTGACCTTGGTATCTAGAATCCGCAAAGGTAACTCAGGGTAGGTCAGCTTTCCTTAAAGCTCAATAGGCTCAATGCTCAGCACATGGCTTGGATCTTGCAAATATCGCTTCAGATTGGACACATGGAATACATCATGCATCATACTATACTGAGGGGGTAACACCAAATGGTATGCAGCTTCACCAGTCCGTTTTAACACCACAAACAGACCCACGTATCGGGGACTCAGCTTCCCTCTGTTCTTGACTATAGCTCGGAGTGGTCAGATTTTCAAGAATACATGCTCTCCCACAGTGAACTGCATGTCAGTCTACTTCTCATCAGCATACGACTTCTGTCGATCATGGGCTTTCTTTAGCCTTTGTTTGATCAAATCGACTTTATCTGCATACACTTGGAGCTCATCTGACCTCAACAAGGTCCTCTCACTGACATCATCCCACTGAAGCGGTGACCGACATAGTCTCCCATAAAGAGCTTCATACGGAGGCATCCCGATACTGGCTTGGTAGCTGTTGTTGTAGGCAAACTCAGCTAAAGGTAAATACTACTCCCATGATCCACCCCAATCGAGCACACAAGCTCTCAACAAATCCTCTAATATATGAATCGTCCTCTCTGACTGACCATCCGTTTGGGGGTGATAAACAGTACTGAACGTTAACCTTGTACCAAGTTCTTCTTATACCTGCTTCCACAACTTGGAAGTGAACTTCGAGTCTCTATTGGAAATGATGGAACCAGGTACACCATGCAAACGTATTATCTCCCTAATATAGAGCTCGGCTAGGTCTAATACCTTGTTAGTGGTCTTCAGGGCAAGGAAGTGTATTGATTTGGTAAGGTGATCTACCAAAACCCATATCGCATCATGACCTCTCTTGGTATGGGGTAGACCCACCAAAAAATCCATGGTGATCTGCTCCAATTTCCACTCTGGAATCTCTATCAACTGTAAAAGTCAGCTGGTTCATTGGTGTTCAGCCTTCACCATCTGACACATAAGACAGCTGGCTACATATGCCGCAATGTCTCTCTTCATTCCAGGCCACCAGAAATACCTCTAAAGATCCTTAAACATCATTGTAGTGCCCGGGTGTACTGTATACTTAGAGCCATGAGCCTCTTACAAGATACGTTCCTTCAATGGTGAATCCTTAGTAACCCAAATACGGTTCTCAAATCTAATCCCTCAATCTATTCCCACTGAGAGACAAGTCTGTGGCTTCTTCATCAAACCCTTCATCCTGTTGAGTTCTGAACTAGTCAACTGTGCCATCACTATATCGCTCAACAACTCTGACTGAATCTGAATATTATCCAATCGAACTCGGTCCTCTAACGGTTGTGGACTCCACTCCACCAGCTCTTCTAAGCTCTTCCACTGACTGGACAAAACAGTTGCACACCTGAGTTGTTTTCGACTCAACACATCAACTATGATGTTTGCTTTCCCCAGATGATAGGCGATGGTGAAGTCATAATCCTTCACGTACTCCATCCATAGTCACTGTCATAGGTTCAGGTCTCTCTGTGTTAGGAGGTACTTTAGGCTTTTATGGTCAATGAGGATCTCAAAGGAAGCACTGTGAAAACTACTAGAGGGGGGGTGAATAGAGTTTTATAAAGATTTTAATAATAATTTAAACTCAAACAACCACAATGAAGATATTGGAGAAGGAGACACAGGGTTTAGAGTGGTTCCAACTATAGAAAATACTATAGCCGTCAGTCCACTACCCGGTTGCTTACCCAACCGGGATTTGAAAAGAAATTTATTTTATTACCTCGCAAGGACTTTACATAAAATACAATTTCTTTTCCCAAACCCTTCAAGCATCCTTCACCTAGAAGTAATCGCCCAACCTTGAAGCAGCCTTCCCTTGAAGTAGATGCACCAACTTCCATTGCACCAGCCTTCTGAAGTAGCTTCCCTTGCGATAGCCTTCTTGAAGTAGCTTGAAGTCCCCTTCTCCACCTGAGAAGTCAATCCTCTCCAATCCGTAGCCTCCAACCCTAGGAGTAGCAAGGAGAGTACAAATAATAAAAAGGAACAAGAAAGGAAAAGGAAATTACAACTTATCCTTTAAGCCCAAGGCTTGATATGCCTAGATCAAGCGTATAGATCTCCTAGCCAAGTGTGTGAACTTGTGATTGCTGTGGGTAGGAGAATCTAGCCTATAGGACACGAAATTGAGCTAAAGAGAAAGTAGGCCAATGATCACAGTGCTCAAATTGCTTGCAACAGATTGCTCAAGTATGCCCAAGTGTATTCTCAAGTGTAACAAGTGAATTCTAGTGTCCTATGGCTTGTCCAATTTATAGGAATGGCCTAAGTATGCTTAAGGACGTTCTAGACAACTTCTAGGGGTTTCTAAGTGCTTAACTAGCCGTTAGGTACAAAGTTGTTGCTTTAACAACGGCTAATTAATTTATTCTGCAGTTGCTGTCAGAGACCATCTCGGTCGACAAATGGTCGACCGAGACACCTACTCAGTCGAACTTTTGTCGACCGACAGGCTCTCTGGAACAAGTGATTTGCAACGTCTTTCTTCAACTGCCAACTAACTTGTCTGTTGTGTCTAACGGCTACTTTGGATCTTTCTCGGTCGAGAAGATTGTCGACCGAGAGTGTCTCGGTCGAGGAGTTTGTCGACCGAGAATGATCCTGTTTCAAGATTTCAATTTAGGCACTAATTATATGTGTGAGTGTGCATAAATGATCCTACTTAAATGGGATGACATGTCTAACTATGGTGTTTGGCTAGGGAAAATCTAACGCTTGATTTACATGCAATTCTAAGTACTTGTACATTATATATTTGTACAAGTTTTTACAACAATGATTACATTGCATGAAAATATAAACATTTTAGCTTGTGGATTTTCCCTAGTTGCTTTGCCATCCATCTTAGTCCTACACACTCAAGTAGCTCGTTAGATTAATAAGAATGAAATGTTTGTCATAATCAAAACAAAGGGATTTATAGATGTCCATTTAGCCAACAATCTCCCCCTTTTTGAAGATGACAAACATTTCCAAAATATAAATAAAGGAAATATAAAACATATGAGTTTCATACCTTTAGATTACCTTGTGTAGCTTTTTCTCTTGTGTATAAAATGTGTGCTTATTATTCCCCATGAAATGACAAAGGGGGAGAGATAAATATAAAACTAAAATTTAGAAATTATGTAAAACTCAATTGATGAGTTTCATAAATAAACTCTTGGCTTTACATTAAAATGTGTGCTTATTATTCCCCATGAATTATGGAACATGAAATCCAGATCATTTGGGAATATAGCAACTTTCAATGTAAAGCCAAGAGTTTATTTATGAAACTCATTAATTGAGTTTTACATAATTTCTAAATTTTAGTTTTATATTTATCTCTCCCCCTTTGTCATTTCAAAAAGATAACCGTTTAAGAATAAAAACTCCCCCTTAATTAGATATCCCATCAAATCTAATGAAAAGAAAAGAGGTCCATTTAAAAGCCAAAAATGTAAACAAGAGTTTTTGTTTAAGTAGCACAAATGTCAAAGAAAACATCCTCCAAAGGAGTGATAAGCAATTGCTTCCTAATGTTGTTAAAATGATCTAGTGGAAGCGGTTTTGTAAAAATATCAGCCAATTGATCTTCCGTATCAACATGATGAAGGGAAACGTGATTTTTTGAGATGTGATCCCTTAAAAAATGATGACGGATTTCAATATGTTTAGCTCGGCTGTGTAAAATAGGATTGTGTGCTAAGTTAATGGCACTCGTGTTGTCACAAAAAATAGGTGTAGATGTCAGATTAAAACCATAATCGCTTAACACCTGTTGCATATAAAGCACTTGAGCACAACAAGACCCGGCTGCCATATATTCAGCTTCAGTTGTAGATAGGGCAACCGTATTTTGTTTCTTGCTGAACCAAGATACTAAAGCTCTCCCTAATAAGAAACATCCACCACTAGTACTCTTGCGATCAAGTCGACAACCAGCATAATCCGCATCAGTATAAGCTTTAAAATCTAAGGATTGTCCTTTTGGATACCATAAACCTAAGCAAGTAGTACCGGCTAGATAACGAAGAATTCGTTTGACTGCTAGAAAATGAGAATGCATAGGTTGTGATTGAAATCGAGCACAAAGACCAACATAAAACATAATGTCCGGTCTAGAAGCCGTTAAGTAAAGCAAACTACCAATCATGGCTCTATATAAGGAATCATCAATAGGTTCCCCATTTTCATCCTTATCAATTTTGACAGAAGTAGCCATAGGAGTAGTAGCATGTTTGCATTGATCCATCCCAAAACGTTTTAAGAGTTCTTTAGTATATTTTTCTTGGCTTATGAAAATTCCTGCAGGTGTTTGCTTAATTTGAAAACCAAGAAAGAAAGTTAGTTCACCCATGAGGCTCATTTCAAATTCTTTTTGCATAATATCACTAAATTGTGTGCACAATGAATCATTTGAAGCTCCAAAAATAATGTCTTCAACATATATTTGCACAACTAGGAAATCAGATGTATATGTTTTGAAAAATAAAGTAGAATCTGAATTTCCAATAGAAAAGCCATTATCAAAAAGATATGTTTTGAGCCTTTCATACCAATTCCTAGGTGCTTGTTTTAAACCATAAAGTGCTTTCTTAAGTTTATAAACATAGTCACCTTTTTCCGGTATTTCAAAGCCAGGTGGTTGGGCAACATAAACTTCTTCTTGAATAATGCCATTTAGAAATGCACTTTTGACATCCATTTGATAGAGCTTAATGTTTTTATGAGCAGCAATAGCTAGTAACATCCTAATAGCTTCAAGTCTAGCTACGGGTGCATATGTTTCATCAAAATCTATTCCTTCTTGTTGATTATATCCTTGTGCTACTAACCGAGCTTTATTCCTTATTACTTCTCCTGACTCATTTAGCTTGTTCCTAAAAACCCATTTAGTTCCTATTATGGTTTTATCTTGTGGTTTAGGAACTAAATCCCATACATCATTTTTAGTGAATTGATTCAATTCTTCTTGCATGGCTATTATCCAATAATCATCCTTAAGAGCTTCGGATATCTTTTTAGGTTCAATGATAGAAACAAAAGCCATGTTTGCTACATCTTTGAAGGAAGACCGAGTTTTGACTTTATCATTTGGATCTCCAATAATTAGTTCTTGGGGATGATCCTTGATAAGCCTAGGTGTAGGTTGTGTTTCAACTTGGGGATTGGATGTAGTAGCTTTTTCATTATCATTTGGTATGGTTAAATTTTCGAATTGATTAGTGAGATCAGTAATTTCTAGATTTTCAGATTTTGACTCCTCATGAAAAGAAACATGAATGGATTCCTCAACTTTTCTAGAGATAGTGTTATATACTCTAAAAGCTTTGCTAGAAGTGGAATATCCCAAAAAGAATGCTTTGTGTGATTTAGAATCAAACTTGTCTCTATCATCTTTGGTATTTAAAATGTAGCATGTGGAGCCAAAGGTATGAAAATAGTCAACTCTTGGTTTCTTAGAATGTATGAGTTCATATGGAGTTTTCTTTAAATAAGAGTGAATAGTTACTCTGTTTAGCACATAGCATGCAGTGTTTACAGCTTCAGCCCAAAAGGTTTTGGGTGTGTTATGTTCAAGCATCATAGTTCTAGCCATTTCTTGTAGTGATCGATTTTTCCTTTCAACTATACCATTTTGCTGTGGGGTGCGTGGAGCAGAAAAATTATGAGTGTATCCTTGAGATGTACAAAACTCTTCAAATGTATGATTTTCAAATTCCCCACCATGATCACTTCTAATGGTACATATTTTATTTTGTAAGAGATTTTCAATCTTTGAACAAAATTGCATAAAAACATGAATAGTATCATCTTTAGTTGCAATAAAATGTACCCATGTATATCTACTATAATCATCAACAATCACAAAGCAGTATCTCTTACCACCAATTGATTGTGTCCTCATTGGTCCAAATAGATCCATATGAATTAATTCTAATGATCTACTGGTGCTAAGTACATGTTTTGATTTGAAAGATGTTTTGGTTTGCTTTCCCATTGTGCATGGTTCACAGTTTTCACTTTGATCAAAACATAAAGTAGGCAATCCGCGAACAAGATCATATTTCACTAATTTTTTGATAACATGTGAACTAGCATGTCCTAGCTTTTTATGCCATATTTGTAAGGTATTGTCATTTGCAAGCAAGCATTTTCCTACTACTTTTTTCATAGAGTTAGGTTTAAGAATATAAAGATTACCAACTCTATTTCCTTCATAAACAACATTTGTAGTATTTTCTATAAGTAACTTGCAGCAGGTTTTGTTAAATAACACATCATAACCACTATCACATAATTGGCTAACACTTATTAAGTTATGGTGCAAACCATCAACAAGTAGAACATTCTTAATTTCAAGGTTTGTACCAACATTACCTATTCCCATGATTTTTCCCTTACCATTGTCTCCAAAAGTGACTGTTCCACTTTTCTTTTCTTCAAAAGTTTGGAATGCATCCTTGTTTCCGGTCATATGTTTGGAACATCCACTGTCAACCACCCATTCCTGCATTAAAATGTAGATTTTGGTACCCATGTGATGGTCCGATATGGTTAGAATCATTTAAATACATATTTGTATAAAAGTTCTGAAACAGAAGTCCAGTCGGTCGACAATTGTTCGACCGACATATGTCTCGGTCGACAATTTGTCGATCGAGAAGGTTACTGTGTTACAATCAAAGATACGCAGAACTTTGCTCGGTTGACCAGTTTTCGACCGAAATAGGTGCTGTAAATTTTGATTTGTTAAAGTCATCCAGTCGGTCGACAATACTTCGACCGATCTAAAGCTCGGTCGACAATACTTCGACCGACAAGGTTTCTGTTTCAGTACAACAATGCAGAAAAATAATAACAATATGCATGACACCTTTTGTTTAGTTGAGATAAGACAATGTAAATAGCAAAATAAAGCATTTGGTCATATCTCAACTACATTCCACTCTACTAAGTTTGGGGTTTTGGGATCCAAACTAAGTCGGACTCCTTAGTCTTGTAGGGGCATGAAAAGGAATAGTGTCCAAGACGTAAGCAGAAATGGCAAGTAATAGAATCAACTTCATTTCTCTTTCTAGCCATTGTGTTCTTAGGTACAAACCTAGTTTGAGTTCTTTTGGGTTGATTTTTCTTTGGAGCATATCCCACACCTTTTCTTCCATTGTAAACAGTGCCAACTTTTAGTATGTTATCAAATATATCTTTTCTTCTTAACTCATATAGTTCTCTTTGTAACATAGCAATGTCATTCATTTTCTTGTGTAGATCTTTTCTTGCTTGATCTAAATCAGAAAATAATGAGTCTTTTTCCTTTACAAGATTATCATAGTCCGAATGGTTACACAAAATAGGCTGAGTTTGAAAATCTTGTAGTTTAGCTAACAATTCAGTCTTTTCTTTAGAAAGAAGATCAACATTTGTTTCTAAAGTGAGTAGCTTTCTAGTACAATCATCTAAAGATGTTTTTAAAGATAGATTCTCAAGATCAGTGTTGTTCTTTTCAGAAGAAAGTTCATCTAATTTGGCAATGAGCTCATCATTTGATTTTATAGCCTTCTTTAGTTTCTTCTTGGCATCAATATATTTATCATGAGTTTCTTGTAAATTTGTAACTAACTCTTCTTTAGGAAGATCAATTAGGCTTACCTCTTGAGAGTCTTCATTGTCTTCTCTTGCCATTAGACATTCCACCTCTTCTCCGCTTTCACTCTCACTTGACTCATCCCATGCAGCTTTATAGGCTTTTTCTCCTTTCTTCTTGTGTGAGGTTTTCTTTCCCTTCTTTGCTTTGGGACATTCATTTTTGAAATGCCCTTTCTTCCCACATTCAAAGCACCTAGGAGGGGTAGAAGAACTAGAAATTTTGTTAGTTTTAAACCTTTTGTATTTCTTACCGTTGACGATCAAGGCTTCTTCTCCTTCTTCTTCACTCGACTCCTCACTTTCTTGTGTGACGACTTTTGAAGCTTTGAGAGCCACATCCTTCTTCTTCCCATTTTGACGTTCACGTTCTCTTCTTTCTTCCTCTTCTAGATCTGCTTCATGAGCTTCTAAATTGCCGATGAGTTGCTCCATTTTGAGTCGAGTGAGGTTGTTTGCTTCTTCCATGGCTGTCACCTTTGGCTTGTATTTTGGAGGAAGTGATCGAAGGATTTTTGAGACTTGATCTTCCTCAAGGACAGGTTTTCCTAGGGCACTTAAACCATTAACAATGATAGAGAATTTTGAAAACATTTCACTAATAGATTCATTTGGATCCATACGAAAATGTTCAAGCTTCGTTTTAAGCAAGCTAATTTTAGAATTTTTAACTTGGACTGTACCCTCATAGGTTATGGACAGTCTATGCCAAATATCATAAGCTGTATCACAATTTGATATTCTATTAAATTCTCCTACCGAAATAGAACAATATAATATACTTACAGCTTTTGCATTCATTTGGGCTAGTTTTACCGTGTTTGCATCCCATTCCGCAAATTCATTTTGAGGGAGCATGTATGGAGTAGACACCATTCTCCATAGATCCCAGTTGATTCCTTGGAAAAAGAATTGCATCCTTCTCTTCCAATATTGGTAGTTTGTCCCATCGAACGCTGGGGTCTAGCAACAAGTGTCCCTTCAATGTTGAGGTTGTTGAGCACTCCATCACCCATTTCTTCAAGACCTTGTTAGGGTTCCTTGAAGCCTTGCTCTGATACCAATTGAAAACTACTAGAGGGGGGGTGAATAGAGTTTTATAAAGATTTTAATAATAATTTAAACTCAAACAACCACAATTAAGATATTGGAGAAGGAGACACAGGGTTTAGAGTGGTTCCAACTATAGCAAATACTATAGCCGTCAGTCCACTACCCGGTTGCTTACCCAACCGGGATTTGAAATGAAATTTATTTTATTACCTCGCAAGGACTTTACATAAAATACAATTTCTTTTCCCAAACCCTTCAAGAAGCCTTCACCTAGAAGTAATCGCCCAACCTTGAAGCAGCCTTCCCTTGAAGTAGATGCACCAACTTCCGTTGCACCAGCCTTCTGAAGTAGCTTCCCTTGCGATAGCCTTCTTGAAGTAGCTTGAAGTCCCCTTCTCCACCTGAGAAGTCAATCCTCTCCAATCCACAGCCTCCAACCCTAGGAGTAGCAAGGAGAGTACAAATAATAAAAAGGAACAAGAAAGGAAAAGGAAATTACAACTTATCCTTTAAGCCCAAGGCTTGATATGCCTAGATCAAGCGTATAGATCTCCTAGCCAAGTGTGTGAACTTGTGATTGCTGTGGGTAGGAGAATCTAGCCTATAGGACACGAAATTGAGCTAAAGAGAAAGTAGGCCAATGATCACAGTGCTCAAATTGCTTGCAACAGATTGCTCAAGTATGCTCAAGTGTATTCTCAAGTGTAACAAGTGAATTCTAGTGTCCTATGGCTTGTCCTATTTATAGGAATGGCCTAAGTATGCTTAAGGACGTTCTAGACAACTTCTAGGGGTTTCTAAGTGCTTAACTAGCCGTTAGGTACAAAGTTGTTGCTTTAACAACGGCTAATTAATTTATTCTGCAGTTGCTGTCAGAGACCATCTCGGTCGACAAATGGTCGACCGAGACACCTACTCGGTCGAACTTTTGTCGACCGACAGGCTCTCTGGAACAAGTGATTTGCAATGTCTTTCTTCAACTGCCAACTAACTTGTCTGTTGTGTCTAACGGCTACTTTGGATCTTTCTTGGTCGAGAAGATTGTCGACCGAGAGTGTCTCGGTCGAGGAGTTTGTCGACCGAGAATGATCCTGTTTCAAGATTTCAATTTAGGCACTAATTATATGTGTGAGTGTGCATAAATGATCCTATTTAAATGGGATGACATGTCTAACTATGGTGTTTGGCTAGGGAAAATCTAACGCTTGATTTACATGCAATTCTAAGTACTTGTACATTATATATTTGTACAAGTTTTTACAACAATGATTACATTGCATGAAAATATAAACATTTTAGCTTGTGGATTTTCCCTAGTTGCTTTGCCATCCATCTTAGTCCTGCACACTCAAGTAGCTCGTTAGATTAATAAGAATGAAATGTTTGTCATAATCAAAACAAAGGGATTTATAGATGTCCATTTAGCCAACACACTGTACAGGTAATGCCGCCATATCTTCAATGCATGGATGATAGCATCTTGCTCTAAGTCATGCGTCGGGTAGTTCACCTCATTGGGCTTGAGTTGTCAGGATGCATATGCAACCACATTTTGATTTTGTTCCAACACACAACTAAGTCCCATCTTCAAAGCGTCAGTGATATCACAAAACCCTCATTACCGGAAGGTAGGGTCAATACTTGGGTGGTGGTCAACTTCTCCTTTAGCTCCTAAAAATGAGACTCACATATATCAGACCACTCGAACTTCGCAACCTTATAATTCAACATGGTAAGTGACAAGGCGGTCTTCGAGAAATCTGTGATGAAGCGCCGACAGTTTCCGGACAACGCCAAGAAGCTACGAATCTCAGAGGGGTTCTTCGGTGCAGGTCAGTCTAGAATTGCTGATGAATGCATATTCATCATGGAAATCAATTACCATCCTGGGCTCATTTTGACTCAACACATCAAATTTCACTCATTAAATATCAAAATGTATCATAGTGCACAAAATTACTTAATTGATTTGATTATCAAGGTTTTAACTGAATTCATGTTGATTTAATGCAGGTCTGGATAAAGCTGAACAATCAAATGGGGCCCACCTTCGATCACCCTTGGTTCTGAACAATCGATCTGACCGTTCAGTTTCAACCAATCAGTCTCATCAAATGGTCTCACCCAATGGTCTTGACCATTCGGTTTCAACCAATCGGTCTCACCAAACGGTATCACCAAACGGTCTTGACCATTCGGTTTCAAGACCGAACAAACAGTTCCATTTCAAGACCGTTTAGCCATGAGGGATCGAATAGCACCGAAGACCATTTGGCATACAAAGGTGCAGACCGTTTGAAGCCCAGCATCACAAGACTGTTTGGTGGCACTCCAAACCATTTGATAGAAACTGGATAAGCCAAGACCATTTCTGGCTGCGTAGCTTGCATACAAAATCGATGAGGATCGCATGCATGCAAGACCGGAAGAGAAACTGGAAAACTATTTGAACGCAATACTTGAATGGGCATGCAGCAATGAAGACCGTTTGCATCAAAGGCAAGACGAAAACCGAATGAGCAGCAAACCATTTGCTGCTGAAGTATAGACTGAATGGAAGACCGTTTGCATATGCATGCATGGGACCGTTTGGAGTATTGGTCGGGATTTTAGACCTTTTGCTTGAGCTAAATGCAAAACCAAATGAGCAGCATACTATTTTCTACTGAAGCATAGACCAAATGGAGGACCGATTGATTATGTGAATAGCATGAAACCGTTTAAGCTATTCATGTGCATGCATGCAACACTAACATTGTTTGGTTTAGTAGCATGGAAACTGATAGCTAAAGACCATTTTGAGCAAGATCATTTACTATTGTTGTCCACGTGAAGACCGAATGAAGACCGGTTGCAGATTCACGTGAACAAATAGCAGCATCAAAACCGTTTGCTCTAACATGAAGACTGTTTGCTCAAATGTTGTCAAGACTGAATGGAGGAGAAGAGGATCGAGACCGTTTGATGAATAAATGGTTTGCAAACCATTTGTGATTGATTAAGTACAACATCTCACGTGCATGCATGCAAACCGGATGACAAAGGTTGTATGAAACCGTTTGAGCTGCACTTGTGCATGCATGCGCAAGACCATTATTTTAGCATACGTGAAAACCGAATGGAAAGGCATCCAAGACCGTTTGCTGTAGCGCGAGATTGAATGAGCTGCTGGATTTGAGGATCGTTTAAGCATGAAACTACATACAAGACCATTTGGATTAATAGCATGTAAGACCGAAAGCTGAGCAAACCGAATAAAGGCATTTTACCAAGACCGTTTGAAGGAGATATTTAGTAGACCGTTTGGGCTAAAATCACACCAAAAATGTGAGGACCAGTCCAGTGCCTATAAATAGGACCAACAGAGTCCTTATTTTTTGGGGCATCGGTTCCGGGACGCCGACAGGCTGCCTGTACATAGGTCCGATCCAGATCCAGTACCATCCACGTCAGTTTCACTCCACCTACTGCTCGTGTTGCAATCAAGGAGACCGAGAAGAGAAAGAAGACGGAGCGAGAGAGATTGTCCGGTCTGTCTTGGCATCTCTCATTTCGCGTCCAGATCTACTCCGACACGACGTAGAAGACCGCATCATCTTCACCGAGTTTCGACTACCTTCTGCACTGTGCTGATGGAAGATTTCTCTCTCTTATTCTTCTTGTTTCTTGCATCATGATCGAGTAGTCCCCTTTCGTTGGGGTGTGGGGACTAGCCCCGCTGCCCATGCAATCATGTTCTTTTGTTAAACTTACTATGGCAATGTATATAAGTTTTCATTTTGTTGTTAATCATTATGTTTGTAGCTAGATTAATTGTTTTCTTTCATCTTTGTTCTTCCTATGTTGTGAGAACTTCTATATGTAGGATTGAATGTCGCTTAACAAGTTGACTCCCAAATTAGAAATAAAATAGGATTCCTTGAGGTCATAAGTGTATGATCCACGAGGGGATGAGCCATCTAGCCTTCGGTGACGCTTCTGTGTACCTAACGCCTGTATAGGGGGTTCACATCCTTAGTTGGATTTTGTATCTTCTTGTTAATCGTCGATGTTTACTCGTATATTAATCGTCTGCTTGCTTATCGATTAATGTGGTTGACTCCCAAACTAGAAATAGAATGGGATTTCTTCAGAGCCGTAAGTAAGTGATCCAGATGGTGACGAGACATATGATGCCAAAGGTGATGCTTATGCAGACCTAACGCCCGTATGGGGGGTTTTACAGTAGCTCTATTTGGATAGTTATATCTTTCCTGGATGTTTGATGTTTGGACGTGTTTGCATGTGTAGTGGAGGTGAAACCCGATACCATCCCGGCGATTCCATATCATTTTATCTAAATCAAACTTTAATCCAACCTTTACTTTCCTGCATTTAGTTTAATTAACCACAAACCCACCAATTGTTCTAAATATTAGTTTTACTTGAGCTAGATTCGACTGACAAAGATTCTTAAAAATGTTGTCCTTTGGGTTCGATCCTTAACTATACTACGATAAGACTCGTCCACTTGCGAGTGGTATTATTGCACTTTGGTTTTGGTAAAAGCTCGAGAATTTTAACCCCGAGTGAGTTTGTTAGTGCGATAAATTACCACATCAAATTCTGACGTCGTTGTCGGGGACAACGGAATCAGTTAGTCAAATCCAGTTATTTTAAGGCTAATCTAGGATTTTGTTTTTCTTTTGACACAATCGATCATCTACTTGACTTTGACTCTACCTTGTGGATCTCATTTTCAAAATCCTTCTATTTTAAGGTACTTCGGAAAGATTAGTGTGTAACATCCCTGACCTGGGTTATGAACTAACCCTAGGTGTTTTGCCTAAATATGTAATTAAATCCTTGTGATTAACTTTGGGCATGTAATTAAGTTCCTTAGAAACATATATTTCAAATATTTGTCCTTTATATATATAGTTGTAGCATTGTTTTGTAATACAGGGATCTATGTGCAAATTACCCAGTTAAGGGATTAACTTGCAAATTGCACATGTTGAGATGTTCCTCTGATGTTGAGACATCATGAGAATGTTTATGATGAAGTTGAGGGATTTCCCAAGCTTGAGCACCAAGGTGCAGCTGTGGAAGCAACCCCTGTACTTGAAAACCCTAAATTGGTATAAAGTGCAATTTACCCAATTTGAGGGGTGCAACTTGTAAAATACATCATCTAAAATATATTTTATAACTTTTGTCATCATTTAGAGTAGAAATGATGAAGAGGGCACTTCATTTGAATAATCATATAATAAAGAACACCTTTGTGATTGAATAATCAAGGTGTATGTATAATAGGCCTTTTATGTGTATGCTTTAGTGATGGGTTGATCCTCTTTGCCTTCAATTCTTGACCTTAGAATGAGTTGTCCTTATAAATAAGATGTGGGGATGTGCAAGGAAGAAAGGAAGGACTTAGATGAGAAATGAGGAAAGCATATGTTCTTATGTTGAAATTTCACCTAAGTATATATACTACTTTTCTCACTTAGCAAGGGAACGATCCTCTTCTTTTAATTTCTTTTCCCCTTGCTCAAAACCGACCAAGGCTAAGCTCTGGAGCAGAGAAGGACGACCAAGGGTCCTAGGTAAGTTTGGATCATCCCTTTTGCTTGAATTCATGGAGGAAACTCGTTTTCAAGGTTGAATTCATGGCTAGCTCACCTAGCTCTATCTTTCTAGCCATTCCTTTCCAACTTTTCCTTGGAGAATTCACCTTGGCCGACCTGTGGAGCTCAAAGACGCCATTAAATAACTGAAGCTTGGAAGCTTGGAGCTCAAGGAACAACCTTTAGGCGGGTTTTATAACTCTAAACCTTATGCTTTGATTATACATCTTTTTCTATGCATATAGTTGCTAGTTCTTCTTCTTCCCTATCTTCCCTTGCATCCTTGCAAGCAAAATCGTGAAGAACTGCTACTGTTCTTGAGGTAGAAGATAAGGGCGTTAATTCCTATGCTTATCCACGGTTTTCCACTTTACTAAACGGTCCTAAGCAATTTCCCATGCGGTTTGCACAACCGTTTGGTGGGCAAACGGTTTCAGGGTTGCATGGAGGCAAACGGTCTTCAGGACCATTTGGTCCAGTTGACCAAGCAACGACCGTATGAGAATCCTGTTCCTAATTATGTAGGCTGATCACCCACAAAATTTGAGGGGATAACTCCAAAGGAATCGTGAGATATAAGCAAATCAATTAGCAAATCCAATTGAATTAAGTTCTGATTTTCAATCTGTTTAATTTGCCGTTTTTGGGCAAACGGTCTCAAGACCGTTTAAGATGGTTGACCAAACATTGACCGTTTGGGATTACTGTTCATAATGATGTTAATTAATGACTCACCAAATTTTATGGATTAATTCCAAACGAGTTATGAGTTGAAGGTTGATTAATAGGGTAGATCCTAATTGAAATCAATGCTGAAATTCCAATGAGTTAATTAGTGATTTTGGGTTGATTAGCCCAAACGGTCTCAAGACCGTTTGGGGAATCATCCAAACGGTCTCAAGACCGTTTGGGGATCACCCAAGACCGTTTAGAGGTCTGGGATCAAGTATAGTTGACCAATTGAAGGTCCAAAGGTACTAAATCATATTGCAATTAAGTATTGAGGTGATGATCAACTCAATAGATCAAACCTTGATGAACTTTCACTAGAGTCCAAAGGATGGATGGGAAAACGGTCTCAAGACCATTTGGAACTCATCCAAACGGTCTCAAGACCGTTTGGTGTCAACCCAAGACCGTTTGGAGGTCTAGGGTTAAGGTAATCTGATCAATTGAGGGCCCAAATTACAGTGGGTTGTTGAAATAATCAAATTGCTGATTTATGACTTAATTAAGGTTCAACCCCTATCAAATCCACTTAGATTTTGATGAATTCTTGGGAAAATGGTCTCAAGACCGTTTGGAGGTCATCCAAACGATCTCAAGACCGTTTGGGCCAAGTTTGGGCCCAATTGGAGGTCAATTGTTAGGTTCAACCTTGAATTGATTCACATTGTTGAATATTGATGACCAACCGATTTGAAACTCTAATTGAGATGGACTTAACCCTAATTGGCTTTCAATTAAGCATTAATTTGGTGTCCAATTGATTGAGGCTCATCCTAATTGACTCAATTTATAAGTGGTTAACATGGCTTTGGCCAATTGAGGGCTTCAACATACTTAATCATAATCATTTGCAACTTTTGAACCATTATGGAGGTCCAAACGGTTTGAGCCCATTTGGACCAAACGGTCTCAAGACCGTTTGAGGCCAAATGGTCTCAAGACTGTTTGGGGCCAAACGGTCTCAAGACCATTTGGGCTCAAACGATCTCAAGGTCGTTGGACCAATCGATCTCAAGGCAAGTTGATCAAACGGTTTCAAACCGTATAAGCTCAAACGGTTTGGAAAGTCACCTTTCCAAACGGTCAACGCACCTAAACGGTTTGGGCATATGACCTTGAGGTCATACAGTCTTGGAGTCAAACCTAGCAAACGGTCAACGCACCCAAACGGTTTCAAACCGTTTGGTGGTTGAGGGTTGAAACCGTTTGGAGGTTTTCAAGGTTATTTATACTTAATCACTTGAAGTTGTAATTGGTTCAATGGTGATCTAATCTAAACCCTAATGGTAACTTAGAACATTAAGGGACTAAGTGCGTAATGAATTGACCCATGATGGTGATCATGAGGTAATTTACCAAAATACCCTTGAGGGGTTTAATTGAGTAATACCTTTTTCTAACAAAACCCTAATCACATGTTGATGATGTTTTGGCTTATGCTAATCAATGAGGACTTAACCCAACCTGGTCTAGAGTGGTGTTATCACCATCTACTAGTAAGAGGAGAGAGAAAGTATCATAAGAGAGAGAAAGTACCCTTTTATAGTGGAAACTTAAGTAAAGTACCTTCAATACACATGAATGTGCATGATTAGGGTATGATACACCTATGTGAGATCATGGAAACCCTAATTATGATGTTTAGTGAATTTTAATCTTATCTAGGAGATTTAATGATGATGTTTCTCATACATGATGATGATATGAGTTCAATTCGCCATGAGGTGAATAGTAAACCCTAATTCTAGGGTGAGGTCATGTATTGTGAATAATAAACCCTGATTGATGAATATTGGGGAACTTGACTCTTCTAAGAGTTTGAAAGTGTAACTTCTAGAATGAATTGTTTACTATTATCAGTTAAATTAACCATGCAGGTTGTCATGAGATGATGATCATATCTAGGTATGGATTATGAAACTATATTCATTGAAAGCATCCTTTAGCTTTATGAATAGTGATATATCCTGATGCATTGTCAATGGAAACTTATGGATTAAAATGGGCTATAAGAGCCATAATTACCATCAAGGTCATGCTTTAGAGATGACTTGTGATGAATGTATTGAGATATGATGATTGATAAGAGTTAGGCTTGTTACATTTAGTATTCTCATTTCATAGCTGTTATGCTAATGTTATTGTTTGAAGAACAATGTATGATGTTAAAAGAATACTGAATGTACCTAACTAATCAAGCGTAATGTAGAGCCCTGATCATAGATCCATCATTGTCAGAGATCAAATGATGGTGAAACAGGTTTTCCTAAGAGAACTCCTGGATCACATACTTTTGAGTATGTGGGGTATATGGATGTGTAGAACCTTACATCCTAGTGTAGGTGTTTGATGTAGATATGTAATCCATCAATCCTTCACTACAATCCTATACCGTATCAGTGGATGGTAAACATGAAACCTCCTGATGACGAAGAAAGAACAGATATCCGTATCAGTGGAAGATAAACATGAAATCTCCTGATGACGAAGAGAGTACAGAACGCCACTGTAACTCTAAAATAGCGAAGGACCAGATTACCCTGGTAAGCTATTATAGTAGAGGCATGAGATGTCCTACAAGTAATCCTCTTACTGACTGAGGAAGGTGAAGGTCATGAGAATCCGGCTCTTTCGATGACCTAGTATGATGCCAAGGCACTTAGCAGTGATTGGTTGGAGGATGAGTGGTAAACCTCATCTCCGCAGGGCATAAAAGTAATGTTTGAAAAACATAATCCACAACGTAGTATACCTGTTAGAGATAACTACGAGTTGATTGATTGATGTTACACTATATAGTGCAAATGTCTTCATGTTTCATAATTGTTGAACTCATGTTTACTATTATATCCTATGTTGAATACTTTGAAGCTTTTACTGCTTAAGTTATTACTTGAGGTGTTATAATAAAGCTTCTGGCAGAGAGTTATAACTCTCACTGGGACAATTAAGTAAAATTGTCTCACCCCGTAGTCTTCAACTTTTTAGGTGGACGTCGAGGACGGAGGAATAGGTCTACAGGTGACCAGTCTCAGCAGTAGTAGCACCAAGGGCAGTAGTAAAATCTCAGGTGGAGATTTAGCCTGCCATGTGCTGTAGTTAGAGTCAGTCCTATGTGTCCTCTGTACTCTCAGGTCTTGGAGTCTTTTGGTCTGAGATTTTGGTTATGAGTTCTTGAGATTTTGTATCATGTTGTATATAATTACTCAAAAAGTAATTATCTGAGATGTAAACAGTTTATCTCCTTTTATGAAGGAAGATTTATGGTTTCAATGCTTTATCTCAAAAAGTTTTAATTTCCGCTGATTTTTGGTATTCCGCTGCTAATCGAATCGCTTCCGCTAAGTTTAAATCGTGTTTATATCGTGGTTTGGAGATCAGAGCCCACAATTAAGTGGTATCAGAGCTCTAGGTTCGCTGAGTCTACAGAGGCATAGGACTTAGGATGTCAAGTCTATCCTTAGTATCTCTTCCTTATCTAATAGAATCTTCTGCTCCTCTGGAGAAGAAGATACATAAGGATGGCAGAGCCACATGATGAGTACGTGGTAGAGAGTAGTGCTAGTGCACCTCGAGGCGGTGCAAGGGTTCCAGAAATAGAACATCCTGCACCTGAACCACCCCAGTTTGACCCAGCTGATATGGGTAACCCAGCTGTTCAAACTATGTTCGGATAGTTTATGACTGCCATGACACACATCACCGACAGGATGCCCATGCCTGCACCTAGGGAACCTACCCAGCCTGAAGGACAAGGTATCGGTAAGACGTTCGAGCGACTTCGTCGTGTTGGAGCTACCGAATACTTTGGGACTGCCGACCCCGCAGATGCTGATCTGTGGTTAACAGAGTTGGAGAAGGCTTTCATGATTCTTAATATCCTGGAGGCTAAGAAGGTTAGACATGCTGTCTATCTTCTCAAAGGCAGTGCTAGTCACTGGTGGAACATGGAAGAGCAGAAGAGACCTGGGATAGAGTTCTCATGGGAAGAGTTTCGTCGGGAATTTATCAATAGATATTTTCCAAAGACCTTCCTAGACGAGAAGATCTCTCAGTTTGAGAGATTGAGGCAGGGCATGATGAACATTAGCGAGTATGAAGCTAAGTTCATGGAGTTGATGCGGTTCTGTCCGCACATGGCTGCCACAGAAGAGGAAATAATTAGGAGATTCGAGAAGGGTTTGAATGCTGATATATCAACCCCTGTGTCTGCCTTATAAAACCGAGAGAGATTCTCTACCTTCGTTGAGTCAGTCCGAAGGATAGAGAGATCTGTG
Source organism: Alisma plantago-aquatica (assembly GCA_963693085.1). Taxonomy (NCBI): domain Eukaryota; kingdom Viridiplantae; phylum Streptophyta; class Magnoliopsida; order Alismatales; family Alismataceae; genus Alisma; species Alisma plantago-aquatica. The sequence goes on from OY856414.1 coordinate 33,524,649, forward strand.
GTTGAAAAGAGGCAAACCCAGAAAAGATATCCACAATTCTAGGGTTCTTCGTCTAGGGATTTCAAGAAACCGAGATTCTCTGTACCTAACCCTCCATCACCCAGATCAAGCTCCCAAACTCAGTGGTCACCAAGTAGAGGCAGGGGACGAAGCCTACCTCAACAAGAGACTCACAGTTCTGCATCAATGTCAGTTACTGGACCACCAAGACCACAACAGCTGGAAAGAAGTTGCTACAACTGTGGGAAGGTGGGACACTTGATGAAGGACTGCCGATCTAGGCCTGTCAGTGTGACACAACCTCAGAGGCCGAGTCAACAGGGATCTCAGAGAAGGCAATCTCAAGGAGCAGCTCGAGGACGTGGGCAAGCGTCTCAAGCTGGATCATCAGCACCACCTCAACACCAGGCGACAACAAGGTTCTATGCTATGAACCCACCTGATGCAGTGGTCAATCCATGGGTAGTGGCAGGTCAGATGGAACTTTTATATTCTGATATGTCTACATCCTGTGTTGTATGTGTTCTGATTGACCCGGGTGCTACGCACTCTTTTATCACTCGGAGAGTGATTCGTAACTGCAATATGACGGTTAGTCATAAGGTAGATAGTTTGTTGTTGGAGACTCCGTTGAGTGGGTCTGCCATTTTGCAGGAGGTATGTTCTCCCTGCATCCTCTTCTTTTCTGATCATCACATTCAAGTGGACCTTATACCACTTGATATGCAAGGATTTGATATAATCCTCGGGATGGATACCTTAGAAAGGTATAGAGTTGTCTTGGATTGTGAATCCAAGTTGGCTGTGTTTGTTGATGAAGGCAACACATGGATCTTTCAAGGTGAAAGAAAGATTCTACCCACCTGTCTTGTATCAGCTATGGTTGCTGATAAGCTGTTGAGGCAAGGATGTTATGCATTATTGGCCCATGTGGTAGATGTTACCAAGGAAAGTTCCAATCCTACTGAAGTTCCTATAGTCAGGGAATTCAAGGATGTGTTTCCTAAAGAACTTCCTGGTATACCACCACCTCGGGAGATTGATTTTGAGATCAATTTGGTCCCAGATACGAAACCCATAGCCCAGACATCGTATAGGATGGCGCCTTTTGAGATGGCAGAACTCAAGAAACAGCTTCAAGAGTTACTTGAGAAGGGTTTTATCTGATCGAGCACTTCACCTTGGGGTGCTCCGGTCTTGTTTGTTAAAAAGAAAGATGGGTCAATGCGGTTGTGCATTGACTACAGACAACTTAATAAAGTAACAATAAAGAACAAGTACCCTTTGCCGAGGATTGATGATCTTTTTGACCAGTTGCGTGGTGCAACAGTCTTCTCAAAGATATATTTGAGATCTGGGTATCATCAACTCCGCATTAAGGATAGTGACATATCTAAGTCTGCTTTTAGGACAAGATATGGTCACTATGAGTTCACGGTTATGTCGTTTGGACTAACCAATGCACCAGCTGCATTTATGGAACTCATGAATAGAGTTTTTCGACCCTTCCTTGATCAGTGTGTTGTCATCTTCATAGATGACATCCTGATCTATAGTAAGGATGCTCAGCAGCATGAGCAGCATCTTCTCCAAGCTTTGACCTTGCTAAGAGAACATAAGCTGTATGCTAAGTTTAGCAAGTGTGAGTTCTGGCTGCCGGAGGTATCTTTTCTTGGATTTGTGATATCTACCTCGGGAATTCGTGTTGACCCTACAAAGGTAGAATTTGTTCTACAATGGGAACAACCGAAGACACCGACGGAGATTCGAAGCTTCTTGGGGTTAGCTGGTTACTATCGAAGGTTCATTAAGAATTTCAGTTCCATAGCCTTACCCTTGACTAAGTTGACCCTGAAAGATGTTCCTTTTGTTTGGAGTGATAAGTGTCAGCAATCTTTCCAGCTGTTGAAGGAGAAGTTGACAAGTGCACCCATACTTGTGCTACCTGAGCAAGGCAAAGGATATATAGTTTTCTGTGATGCTTCTAAGAATGGACTCGGATGTGTGTTGATGCAGAATAAACAAGTGATTTCTTTTGCTTCCCGACAGCTTAAGAAACACGAAGAGAATTATCCGACACATGATCTAGAGTTAGCTGATGTGGTTCATGCCCTGAAGATCTGGAGACATTATCTTTATGGAGAGACGTTTCAGATTTTCACTGACCATAAGAACCTGAAGTATATCTTCTCTCAACATGATCTTAACATGAGGCAACGTCGCTGGATGGAGTTAATCAAGGACTACGATTGTACAATTGATTACCATCCAGGGAAGGCCAATGTTGTTGCAGATGCCTTAAGTAGGAAATCAGCAACATCAACCATGGAAAGGGCACAACTAAACTCTTTAGTATGCTCTAGAAGGGATATGCTTATCTCTTTGAGGCAAGACAATGTACAGTTGAAGGTGTCATTGTTAGCCGGGTTGTTGGCTGAGATGCATATTAAACCTACCCTTAGAGAGCATATTAAGGAAGCACAACAAGGTGATACTGTAGTTTAGCAGATTAGATCGGAGTATGGTAGTGAGAAATGAGATGGTTTCCATGACTTAGATGATCAAATAGTCTGTTATCATGGGAGGATGATAGTGTCGGATGTGGACAACTTGAGGAAGTTAGTCCTGGAAGAAGCTCATTCTTCGATGTATGCCATGCATCCAGGGAGCAACAAGATGTATCGAAACTTGAAAGATCTGTATTGGTGGCCTGGAATGAAGAAGGATGTTGCAGAATTTGTTCTGAGGTGCCCTGTGTGTGAGCAGGTTAAAGCTGAACACCAGAAGCCTGCAGGAACAATGCAACCTTTACCCATACCACAGTGGAAGTGGGACCATGTTACCATGGACTTTGTTGTTGGCCTACCCAGGACAAGCAAAGGACATGATTCCATTTGGATAGTTGTAGATAGGTTGACTAAGACAGCACATTTCTTACCTGTCAAAACAACCTATTCTGCTGAAAGGTTATCACAGTTGTATGTTCAAGAGATAGTGCGTTTGCACGGAGTTCCTGTCACTATAGTTTCTGACAGAGGTCCCCAGTTTACAAGTCATTTTTGGGAACGACTTCAAAATGCTTTAGGCACCCAGTTAAGGTTTAGTACGGCCTTTCATCCACAGACTGATGGACAGTCGGAAAGGACCATACAGACCTTGGAAGACCTGTTGAGAACATGTGTTCTCCAGTTTACCAGAAGTTGGGATCTACACCTAAGCTTGATAGAGTTTGCCTATAACAATAGCTATCAGCATAGTATTGATATGGCACCTTATGAAGCCTTGTATGGTAGACGTTGTAGATCACTCTTGTGTTGGTATGAGACTGGTGAGCACCAGTTGTAAGGACCTGATCTTGTGCAGCAAACTACAGAAAAGATTAAGGTAATACAAAAACAGATTAAGACTGCACAAGATAGGCATAAATCTTATGCTGACAAGCGTCGTAGACCCTTAGAATTCGAGGTTGGAGACAAAGTGTATCTCAAGGTCTCTCCTTGGAAAGGAGTACTTCGTTTTGGAAAGAAAGGGAAGTTAGCTCCTAGATTTATGGGGCCTTATCCAATCATTGGACGGATTGGAAAGGTAGCATATAAACTAGAGCTGCCACCAGAGTTACAGAAGTTACACCTTGTGTTTCACATTTCTATGCTGAGGAAATCTCACCCAGATACTGAGTCAGTTCTACAACCTATGGAGGTAGAATTGAATGATGATATATCTTATGAGGAAGGACCAGTGTCAATCCTTGATAACAGAATTAAAAAGTTAAAGAAGAAAGATTTAAGCCTTGTGAAAGTCCTCTAGAAGCACTGTGGTGTTGAAGAAGCCACTTGGGAACTAGAGGATGAGATGAGAAGGAAATACCCTGCCCTTTTCTCTTAATATGTTTTATCGATTTCGGGGATGAAATCCTTGTAAGGGGTGGATAATTTGTAACATCCCTGACCTGGGTTATGAACTAACCCTAGGTGTTTTGCCTAAATATGTAATTAAATCCTTGTGATTAACTTTGGGCATGTAATTAAGTTCCTCAGAAACAAATATTTCAAATTTTGCTCCTTTATATATATAGTTGTAGCATTGTTTTGTATTACAGGGATCTATGTGCAAATTACCCAGTTAAGGGATTAACTTGCAAATTGCTCATGTTGAGATGTTCCTCTGATGTTGAGACATCATGAGGATGTTTATGATGAAGTTGAGGGATTTCCCAAGCTTGAGCACCAAGGTGCAGCTGTGGAAGCAACCCCTGTACTTGAAAACCCTAAATTGGTGTAAAGTGCAATTTACCCAATTTGAGGGGTGCAACTTGTAAATACATCATCTAAAATATCTTTTATAACTTTTGTCATCATTTATAGTAGAAATGATGAAGATGGCACTTCATTTGAATAATCATATAATAAAGAACACCTTTGTGATTGAATAATCAAGGTGTATGTATAATAGCCCTTTTATGTGTATGCTTTAGTGATGGGTTGATCCTCTTTGCCTTCAATTCTTGACCTTAGAAGGAGTTGTCCTTAGAAATAAGATGTGGGGACGTGCAAGGAAGAAAGGAAGGACTTAGATGAGAAATGAGGAAAGCATATGTTCTTATGTTGAAATTTCACCTAAGTATATATACTACTTTTCTCACTTAGCAAGGGAACGATCCTCTTCTTTTCATTTCTTTTCCCCTTGCTCAAAACCGACCAAGGCTAATCTCTGGAGCAGAGAAGGACGACCAAGGGTCCTAGGTAAGTTTGGATCATCCCTTTTGCTTGAATTCATGGAGGAAACTCGTTTTCAAGGTTGAATTCATGGCTAGCTCACCTAGCTCTATCTTTCTAGTCATTCCTTTCCAACTATTCCTTGGAGAATTCACCTTGGCCGACCTGTGGAGCTCAAAGACGCCATTAAATACCTGAATCTTGGAAGCTTGGAGCTCAAGGAACAACCCTTAGGCGGGTTTTATAACTCTAAACCTTATGCTTTGATTATACATCTTTTTCTATGCATATAGTTGCTAGTTCTTCTTCTTCCCTATCTTCCCTTGCATCCTTGCAAGCAAAATCATGAAGAACTGCTACTGTTCTTGAGTAGAAGATAAGGGCGTTAATTCCTATGCTTATCCATGGATTTCCACTTTACTAAACGGTCCTAACCAATTGCCCATGCGGTTTGCACAACCGTTTGGTGGGCAAACGGTTTCAGGGTTGCATGGAGGCAAACGGTCTTCAAGTCCGTTTGGTCCAGTTGACCAAGCAACGACCGTATGAGAATCCTGTTCCTAATTATGTAGGCTGATCACCCACATAAATTTAGGGGTTAACTCCAAAGGAATCGTGAGATATAAGAAATCAATTAGCAAATCCAATTGAATTAAGTTCTGATTTTCAATCTGTTTAATTTGCCCTTTTTGGGAAAACGGTCTCAAGACCATTTAAGATGGTTGACCAAACGTTGACCATTTGGGATTACCGTTCATAATGATGTTAATTAAAGACTCACCAAATTTTATGGATTAATTCCAAACGAGTTATGAGTTGAAGGTTGATTAATAGGGTAGATCCTAATTGAAATCAGTGCTGAAATTCCAATGAGTTAATTAGTGATTTTGGGTTGATTAGCCCAAACGGTCTCAAGACCATTTGGAGAATCATCCAAACGGTCTCAAGACCGTTTGGGGATCACCCAAGACCGTTTTGAGGTCTGGGGTCAAGTATAGTTGACCAATTGAAGGTCCAAAGGTACTAAATCATATTGCAATTAAGTATTGAGGTGATGATCAACTCAATAGATCAAACCTTGATGAATTTTCACTAGAGTCCAAAGGATGGATGGGCAAACGGTCTCAAGACCGTTTGGAACTCATCCAAACGGTCTCAAGACCGTTTGGTTTCAACCCACGACCGTTTGGAGGTCTAGGGTTAATGTAATCTGATCAATTGAGGGCCCAAATTACAGTGGGTTGTTGAAATAATCAAATTGCTGATTTATGACTTAATTAAGGTTCAACCCCTATCAAATCAACTTAGATTTTGATGAATTCTTGGAGAAACGGTCTCAAGACCATTTGGAGGTCATCCGAACGATCTCAAGACCGTTTGGGCCAAGTTTGGGCCCAATTGGAGGTCAATTGATAGGTTCAACCTTGAATTGATTCACATTGTTGAATATTGATGACCAACCGATTTGAAACTCTAATTGAGATAAACTTAACCCTAATTGGCTTTCAATTAAGGGTTAATTTGGTGTCCAATTGATTGAGGCTCATCCTAATTGACTCAATTTATAAGTGGTTAGCATGTCTTTGGACAATTGAGGGCTTCAACATACTTAATCATAATCATTTGCAACTTTTGAACCATGTTGGAGGTCCAAACGGTTTGAGCCCATTTGGACCAAACGGTCTCAAGACCGTTTGGATCCAAATGGTCTCAAGACCGTTTGGGGCCAAACGGTGTCAAGACCGTTTGGGCTCAAACGATCTCAAGGTCGTTGGACCAATCGATCTCAAGGCAAGTTGATCAAACGGTTTCAAACCGTATAAGCTCAAACGGTTTGGAAAGTCAACCTTTCCAAACGGTCAACGCACCTAAACGGTTTGGGCATACGACCTTGAGGTCATATGGTCTTGGAGTCAAACCTAGCAAATGGTCAACGCGCCCAAATGGTTTCAAACTGTTTGGTGGTTGAGGGTTGAAACCGTTTGGAGGTTTTCAAGGTTATTTATACTTAATCACTTGAAGTTGTAATTGGTTCAATGGTGATCTAATCTAAACCCTAATGGTAACTTAGAACATTAAGGGACTAAGTGCGTAATGAATTGACCCATGATGGTGATCATGAGGTAATTTACCAAAATACCCTTGAGGGGTTTAATTGAGTAATACCTTTTTCTAACAAAACCCTAATCACATGTTGATGATGTTTTGGCTTATGCTAATCAATGAGGACTTAACCCAACCTGATCTAGAGTGGTGTTATCACCATCTACTAGTAAGAGGAGAGAGAAAGTATCATAAGAGAGAGAAAGTACCCTTTTATAGTGGAAACTTAAGTAAAGTACCTTCAATACACATGAATGTGCATGATTAGGGTATGATCTACCTATGTGAGATCATGGAAACCCTAATTATGATGTTTAGTGAATTTTAATCTTATCTAGGAGCTTTAATGATGATGTTTCTCATACATGATGATGATATGAGTTCAATTCGCCATGAGGTGAATAGTAAACCCTAATTCTAGGGTGAGGTCATGTATTGTGAATAATAAACCCTGATTGATGAATATTGGGGAACTTGACTCTTCTAAGAGTTTGAAAGTGTAACTTCTAGAATGAATTGTTTATTGTTATCAATTAAATTAACCATGCAGGTTGTCATGAGACGATGATCATATCTAGGTATGGATTATGAAACTATATTCATTGAAAGCATGCTTTAGCTTTATGAATAGTGATATATCCTGATGCATTGTCAATGGCAACTTATGGATTAAAATGGGCTATAAGAGCCATAATTACCATCAAGGTCATGCTTTAGAGATGACTTGTGATGAATGTATTGAGATATGATGATTGATAAGAGTTAGGCTTGTTACATTTAGTATTCTCATTTCATAGCTGTTATGCTAATGTTATTGTTTGAAGAACAATGTATGATGTTAAAAGAATACTGAATGTACCTAACTAATCAAGCATAATGTAGAGCCCTGATCATAGATCCATCATTGTCAGAGATCAAATGATGGTGAAACAGGTTTTCCTAAGGGAACTCTTGGATCACATACTTTTGAGTATGTGGGGTATATGGATGTGTAGAACCTTACATCCTAGTGTAGGTGTTTGATGTAGATGTGTAATCCATTAATCCTTCACTACAATCCTATACCGTATCAGTGGATGGTAAACATGAAACCCCCTGATGACGAAGAAAGCACAGATATCCATATCAGTGGAAGATAAACATGAAATCTCCTGATGACGAAGAGAGTACAGAATGCCACTGTAACTCTAAAATAGCGAAGGACCAGATTACCCTGGTAAGCTATTATAGTAGAGGCATGAGATGTCCTACAAGTAATCCTCTTACTGACTAAGGAAGGTGAAGGTCATGAGAATCCAGCTCTTTCGATGACCTAGTATGATGCCAAGGCACTTAGCAGTGATTGGTTGGAGGATGAGTGGTAAACCTCATCTCCACAGGGCATAAAAGTAATGTTTGAAAAACATAATCCACAGCGTAGTATACCTGTTAGAGATAACTACGAGTTGATTGATTGATGTTACACTGTATAGTGCAAATGTCTTCATGTTTCATAACTGTTGAACTCATGTTTACTATTATATCCGATGTTGAATACTTTGAAGCTTTTACTGCTTAAGTTATTACTTGAGGTGTTATAATAAAGCTTCTGGCGGAGAGTTATAACTCTCGCTGGGACAATTAAGTAAAATTGTCTCACCCCGTAGTCTTCAACTTTTTAGGTGGACGTCGAGGATGGAGGAACAGGTCTACAGGTGACCAGTCACAGCAGAAGCAGCACCAGGGGCAGCAGTAAAATCTCAGGTGGAGATTTAGCCTGCCATGTGGTGTAGTTAGAGTCAGTCCTATGTGTCCTCTGTACTCTCAGGTCTTGGAGTCTTTTGGTCTGAGATTTTGGTTATGAGTTCTTGAGATTTTGTATCATGTTGTATATAATTACTCAAAAATAAATAATCTGAGATTTAAACAGTTTATCTCCTTTTATGAAGGAAGATTTATGGTTTCAATGCTTTATCTCAAAAAGTTTTAATTTTCGCTGATTTTTGGTATTCCGCTGCTAATCGAATCGCTTCCGCTAAGTTTAAATCATGTTTATATCGTGGTTTGGAGATCAGAGCCCACATAGTGTATGCACTGTTTGAACAATCCCAGACTCACCGCTAGCTTTGATCCAGAGATTGACAGAACCTTCCACCGACAAAACAGAGAGAACCAAGCAAGAATGGGTCAAGAGGAGGAGATAGCTCGAAGGGTGGCTCAAGCCATTAATGCACAGAGAGAAAGATTCATGCAAGAAGCTAGAGCTGCGGTTCAAGAAGAAATTCAAGCCGCACAGGCAGCAGCAGAAGCAGCTGAACTACAAAAAGATCTTAGAGAATTCTCAATCCCGAAATCTACAAATGTTCATCATGCAATACAACCTCCTCCCATCAATGCTGCAAAATTTGAGATTAGGGCACATTGGATCACATTGCTTCAAAACAACCCATTCTATGGCAAACAAGGAGTGGATAGTATGGAATATCTTTTGAGGTTTATTGATCTATGTGCCATGACAAAGCAAAATGGAGTGTTCGATGATGCCATTTGACTCCTTATCTTCAAGTATTCCCTTATTGATAGAGCTATAAGTTGGTACAATTCGTTGCAAAGTGAAATACCCGTCACCACTTGGGAACAACTCCAAAATGTGTTTTTGTAAAAGTTCTACCCTCCATCTCTCACCTATGAAATTAGAGGGCGAACAACAAATTTCACTCAAGTCCCTAGAGAAACTCTTGCTGAAGCATGGGATAGATACAAAGAGCTTCTACGCAAGTGTCCACACCATGGAATTCCTAAGAATCAACTCATCGAAATTTTCTATAGGGGTGTGGACGATGATATCAAGAGATTCTTAGACTCCTCATCTGGGGGAAACTTCATACGTCAAAGTTATGATAGTGCATGGAGGGTTGTCACTGAAAAACCACTAGAGGGGGGTGAATAGGGTTTTATGGATATTTTAAAATAATTTAACTCAAACAACCACAATTGAAATAATAAGAAGGAGACAAGGTGTTTAGAGTGGTTCCAACTTTAGCAAATACTAAGGCAGTCAATCCACTACCCGGTTGCTTACCCAACCGGGATTTTGAAAGTATTAAATTTTATTACCTCTCAAGGAATTTACATAAAATTACAATACTTTCTACACCCTTTAGACAACCTTCACCTTGAAGTAGTTGCACCAACTTTGAAGCAGCCTTCTTGAAGTAACTTCAAGCTCCCCCTTGAAGTAGCCTTCCTCTTGATGTAGCCTCCCGTTGCAACAACCTTCTAGAAGTAGTCCAAAGATCTCCTTCTTCACCAAGAAGATCAAACCCTCTCCAATCTGCATCCTCCAACCCTAGGAGTAGTAAGGAGAGAACAAGCAATAAGAGAGAACAAGAAAGGAAATGGAAATTACAATTACCACTTTGAAGCACAAGGCTTGATTTGCCTATATCAAGCGTATTGATCTCCTAACCAATGAGTATGTAAGTGTAGGTTTAGTGGATAGGAGATGCTAGACTATAGGACACGAATTTCGAGCAATGGAAATGAGTAGCCAATGCTAGTGTTGCTCAATTGCTCAAATATAGATTACCAATTGCAAGTGTGAAAGCTCACGCATAGCACGAGTGTACTTAGGGTGTCCTATGGCTTGTCCTATTTATAGGAATGGCCTATGGATGCTTAAAGACATTCTAGACACTTTCTAGGGGGTTCCAAGTGCTCAATTAGTCGTTAGGTATCCACTAGTTGGTTTAATAATGGCTAGTTAATTAATTCTGAAAAGTGCAGACAGAGACAGACTCGGTCGAAGATTTGTCGACTGAGATCCCAGTCGGTCGAAGTTTTGTCGGCTGAGGGACTTTCTGGAGTTAAGTGTATATAACGTTCTGATCCAACTCCCAACTACTTTATCTGCTGTGTCTAACGGCTACCTGGGTCATTCTCGGTCGAGGAATATGTCGACCGAGAGTGTCTCATTCGAGGAGTTTGTCGACCGAGATTGACCCTATTTCAACATTTTAAACTAATTACTAAGTGTGGGCTCTGATCTCCAAACCATGACATAAACACGATTAAAACTTAGCGGAAGCGAATCGGTAATCAGCGGAAGACAAAAATCACGGGAAATTAAAACTTTTCGAGATAAGAACTTGTATCCATAAAAACTCCTTTCATAAAGAGAGGTAACTGTTTACATCTCAGGATAATTACTTCTTGAGTAATTATATAAATCAAGATACAAAATCTCAAGATCACATAACACAAGATTCCAAGACCTGAGAGTACAGAGGACACATAGGACTGACTCTAACTACACCACATGGCAGGACAAATCTCCACCTGAGATTACTGCTGCCCCTGGTGCTGCTGCTGCTGAGACTGGTCACCTGCAGGTTGGTTCCTTCGTCTCCGACGTCCACCTAAAAAGTTGAAGCCTACGGGGTGAGACAATTATACATAATTGTCCCAGCGAGAGTTATAACTCTTCGCCAGAAGCTTTATTATAACATCAAAGAATATTTTAAGCAGTAAAGCCTTCAAAGCATTCTATAACAGTTGCAGGTATAACAAGATCTCTACAATTTAGGAGATATGGAGAATATCAACATTATTGCAATGTAACATCAATCAACTAACTTGGAGTAATCTCTAACAAGTTATACTACATGGTTGATTATGTTTTACAAACAACATTATGCCCTGTGGAGATGAGGCTTACCACTCAAACTCCAACTGATCGCTGAGAAGCCGCATCAGTATCATACATAGGTCATTAAGAGAGCCGGATTCTCATGACCTTCACCTTCCTCAGTCAGTAAGAGGATCACTTGTAGGACATCTCGTGTCTCTACTATCATAGCTCACCAGGGTAAACTGGTCCTTCGCTATTCTAGAGTCACAGTGGCGTTCTGTACTCTCTTCGTCATCAGGAGGTTTCATATTTACCTACCACTGATACGGATATCTGTGCAGTCTTCGTCATCAGGAGGTTTCATGTTTACCTACCACTAATACGGTATGGAACTATAGTGAAGGATGGATGGATTACACATCTACATCACTTTCCTACACTAGGATGTAAGGTTCTACACATCCATGTACCCCACATACTCAAAAGTATGTGCTCCAGGAGTTCCCTAAGGAAAACCTGTTTCACCATCACTTAATTTCTGACAATGATGGATCTATGATCAGGGCTCTACACTATTCTTGATTAGTTAGGTACATTCAGTATTCTTTAACAGCATACATGTTCCTTCAAACAATAACAATAGCATAGCAGCTATAAAAGAAGAATACTAAATGTAACAAGCCTAACTCATATTAATCATCATTTCTCATTATCCTCATCACAAGTCATCTCTAAGGCATGACCTTGATGGTATTCATGGCTCTCATAGCCCAGTATCAGCATAGGATGCCACTGGCAAGGCATCAGATTACATTACTTATTCATAAGGCTAACAACATGCCTTTAATGAATATAACATCAACATCCATACCTGGATATGATTACCTTCATAGCAGAACATGCATGGTTAATACATCTGATAAAGGTAATACAACAATAAGGAATGTACTTCCTACTTTTGTCATAAGAGTTAAATCTTTAATTCTATTCAAATAGAGTTTATTGCTCAAAAGCATGCCATTACCCTTGAATTAGGGTTTACTATTCACATCAAGGTGAATTAAACTCATAACATCATCATGTATGAGTAACATCTTCATTGATGCTCTTGGATTAGTTAAAGGTTCATCATTTATCATAATTAGGGTTTCTATGATCTCACACAGGTGGATCATACCCTAATTATGCTCATTTCTGTGTATTGGGGATGCTTCAATTGAGTTTCCATTTAAAAAGGGTACTTTCTCTCTCTAGAAGTACTTTCTCTCTCTAGAAGTACTTTCTCTCTCATCATAAGGTTAGGTGATGTCAACATCACTCTAAAACAGGTTGGGTTGAGTCATCATAGGCTTACATAGCCAAAAACATCACCATTAAGTGATTAGAGTTACTTTCTCTCTCTAGGGTACTTTCTCTCTCTAGAGTACTCTCTCTTTCATCATACTAATGGTTGATGATAACATTAGACTAGATCAGGTTAGATAGAGTCATTATGACTAAAAACATCATTCTCATGTAATTAGGGTTTGAAATGAGCAAGGTATAACTCAATTGACCCTTCAGGGGTATATTGGTAATTCACCCCAGTGATCATCATCATAGTCAAAAACCTTGGTCAAATAACCCCTTACTATCCTAGATTATCATTAGGGTTTGATTTGGGCAACATTGAACCATTTACATCATCAAATGATTGAATGTGGTCAACCTTGAGTCACATTGATTAATTCCAATCATTAATCATTAATTGAATTGAGATCGGTTGAAAGTGTTGACCGTTTGCCCACTTTGACCCTCCAAGACCGCGAGCCTCTTTCTAACTCCAAGACCGCGAGCCCCCTTAGGCTTCAAGACCGCGAGCCTCTTCAAGGGTTCAAGACCGCGAAGCCTCCCATTGGTTCAAATTAAAGTTGAGACCGCGAAGACCAATTTGAGTTGAGACCGCGAGGGTCATGAAGACCGTTTGCCCTTCTTTGACCTCAGGACCGCGAGGCCCTTCGCGGTCTTGAGACCGTGAGCCTCCTCTCGGTCTTGAGACCGTGAGCCCCCTCACGGTCTTGAGACCGCGAGCCCTCTCACGGTCTTGAGACCGCGAGGCTCTCATGGTCTCAGCCGCTTGGTCCTTCAACAAGGCTCAAAGGTGCAACCGATAATGTCAACCCATGTTGAAGCCCTCAAATGGTCAAATCTATGTTGACCACTTATGGATTTAGTCAATTAAGATTATGCTTGATCACTTGGTCATTCAATTGACCCATAATGGTTAACCAATTATGGTTGAAATCGATTCAATTAGGGTCTATCAATGTTCACCCATCAACACTCAACAGTGTGCATCAACACAAGGTTGGACCCTTCAATTGAGCTCCAATTGGGCCCAAACTTGGCCCAAACGGTCTTGAGGTCATTTGGGTGGACCCCACATGGTCTTAAGACCGTTTTCCCAAGATTTCATCAAAGTCTAAGGTGATTTGATAGGGGTTGAACCATGATTGAACCACAAAACAGAATTTTGATTAAATTGATAACTTATTTGCAATTGGGTCCTCAATTGGTCAAATTACTCAACCCTAGACCTTCAAACGGTCTTGGGTGGTTCTCCTCTCGGTCTTGAGACCGTTTGGATGAGTTCCAAACGGTCTTGAGACCGTTTGCCCATCCAAAATTTTGGATTCTAGTGCAAATTCATCAAGGTCTGACCCATTGAGTTGATGATCATGTCAATATTTAATTGCAATGTAATTTGGTGTAATTGTACCTTCAATTGGTCAACAAATCTTGACCCCAGACCTCCAAACAGTCTTGGTTGATTGCCCTCACGGTCTTGAGACCGTTTGGTGACCCCCAAACGATCTTGAGACCGTTTAGGTCAATCAACCCTAAAAACCCTAATTAGGTCACCATAATTTCAGTACTGATTTTATCTAGGGTTAGCCCTAGTATTCACCCTTCAACTCTTAGCCCGTTTGGAATTAGACCATCAAACTTGGTGAGTTGTTAATTAACATAATTTTGAACAGTAATCTCATATGGTCAACGCTTAGTCAACGACCTTACACGGTCTTGAGACCGTTTGCCCAAAAAGGCAATTTCAGACCGTTTGAGAATCAGCAATTAATTCATTTAACGTTGTGACTTAAAAAGGTCATATCTCCCGCTTACTTTGGAGTTAGTCTCCCAAATTTTGAGGGTAATTAGCCTATATAATTAGGAACAGGTTTCTTATACGGTCCACGCTCGGTCAACGGGGCCAAATGGTCTCGAGACCGTTTGCCCTGTCGCGGTCTCGAGACCGTTTGCTCACCTCGCGGTCTTGAGTCCGAGAGAGTAAACTGTTAGGACCGTTTAAGGAAAAGAAAAGCGGTGGGTTTTTCTTGGAAATCACGCCTTCATCTTCTAGCTCAAGAACAGTACAGATATCCCACGGGTTTGCTTGCAAAATAGCAAGGAAAAGTAGGGAAATACTAAGAGCTATCATCAAATCGCATATAAAGATGCACATAGTAAAGCATGGGTTTAGAGTTATAAAACCCGCCTAAAGCTTGCTTCTTGAGCTCCAAGCTTTCAAGCTCCAAGCTCTAATGGCGTCCTTGAGTTCCCACAGGTTGGCCAAGGTGAAAACTCCAAGGAAGGATGAAAAGAGACGGCTAGAAAGATAGGGTTTCGAGAATTAGCCATGAAGCTGACCTTGAATTCGAATTCTAACCATGGAATTAGGCAAGAAGAGGGGTTTAAACCTACCTTGCACCCCTTGTTCGTCCTCCTTAGCTCCAAGGCAGTCCTTGGTCGTCTTTGGTGAAATGAAACAGTAAGGGAACGAAGGTTAAGTTCCCTTGCAACTAAGGGAAGGAGAGCTTATATACATGGGGTAGGATTTTCAACATTAGTTCATAAGTTTCCCTTAATTCCAACTAAGTCCTTCCTTTATTACTTGATCGTCCCTTCCTCTTTATTCTAAGGACAAACCTTATCTTAAGTTATAGAAAAGAAGGCAAGGAAGAACAATCTAATAATAAAGTTCATACTTAAAGGGATATTGCACATGTACCCTGATTATTCAATCACAAAGCCTATTTCTTAACTTGATAACTCAATTGAGGTGAATTCCTCATCATTTCTT
The DNA here is from genome assembly GCA_963693085.1 of Alisma plantago-aquatica. NCBI lineage: Eukaryota > Viridiplantae > Streptophyta > Magnoliopsida > Alismatales > Alismataceae > Alisma > Alisma plantago-aquatica. Next base: position 33,540,196 of record OY856414.1, read on the forward strand.
CTCTCAATGATGGCAAGAATCTAAAAAGATACTTTAGATGACATTATTTACAAATTGCATCCCTTTATTTGGGTAAATTGCATTTTACCCCAAATTAGGGTTTTCAAGCCCTGTGATTGCTTCCACAGCTGCACCTTGGTGCTCTAGCTTGGGAAATCCCTCAAACTTTGCCAAAGAGATTCTCATGATGTCTCAACATCAGAGGAACATCTCATCATGTGCAAATTGCAAGCTAACCCTTTCAACTGGGTAAATTGCACATAGGTCCCTATATATCAAAACAATGCTACAACTTTAAATAAAAAGGAGCAAATACTGAAATATACGTTTCTGAGAAGCTTAATTACATGCTCAGAGTTAATCACAAAGATTTAATTACATATTTAGGCAAAACACCTAGGGTTAACTCATAACCCAGGTCAGGGATGTTACAAATTATCCACCCCTTACAAGGATTTCGTCCCCGAAATCGATAAAACATATTACGAGAAAAGGGCAGGATACTTCCTTCTCATCTCATCCTCTAACTCCCAAGTGGCTTCTTCAATACCACGATGGTTCCAGAGGACTTTCACAAGACTTATATCTTTCTTCTTTAACTTTTTAATTCGTTTATCAAGGATTGACACTGGTCCCTCCTCATAGGATATGTCATCATTCAATTCTATTTCCATAGGTTGTAGAACTGACTCGGTGTCTGGGTGACATTTCTTCAACATAGAAATGTGAAACACAGGATGTAACCTCTGTAATTCTGGGGGAAGCTCTAGTTTATATGCTACCTTTCCAATCCGTTCAATGATTGGATAAGGCCCCATATATCTAGGAGCTAACTTCCCCTTCCTTCCAAAATGAAGGACCCCTTTCCAAGGTGAGACCTTAAGATACACTCTGTCTCCAACCTGGAACTCTAAGGGTCTACGACGTTTGTCAGCATAAGATTTCTGCCTATCCTGAGCAGTCTTAATCTTATGTTGTATAACTTTAATCTTTTCTGTGGTTTGCTGCACCAAGTCGGGACCTAACAACTGGTGCTCACCAGTCTCAAACCAACACAAGGGTGATCTACAACGTCTACCATATAAGGCTTCATAAGGTGCCATATCAATACTATGCTGATAGCTATTGTTATAGGCAAACTCTATCAAGCTTAGGTATAGATCCCAACTTCCGGTGAACTGGAGAACACATGCTCGCAACAGGTCTTCTAAGGTTTGTATGGTCCTTTCCGACTGTCCATCAGTCTGTGGATGAGAGGCCGTACTAAACCTCAGCTTAGTGCCTAAGGCACTGTGCAACTGTTCCCAAAAACGACTTGTAAACTGAGGACCTCTGTCAGAAACTATTGTGACAGGAACTCCGTGCAAACGCACTATCTCTTGAACATACAACTCTGATAACCTTTCAGCAGAATAGGTTGTTTTGATAGGTAAGAAATGTGCTGTCTTAGTCAACCTATCAACAATTACCCAAATGGAATCATGTCCTTTGCTTGTCCTGGGTAGGCCAACAACAAAGTCCATGGTCACATGGTCCCATTTCCACTGTGATATGGGTAAAGGTTGCATTGTTCCTGCAGGCTTCTGGTGTTCAGCTTTAACTTGCTGACACACAGGACACCTCAGAACAAACTCTGCAACGTCCTTCTTCATCCCAGGCCACCAATACAGATCCTTCAAATTCCGATACATCTTGGTGCTCCCTGGATGCATAGCATACATGGAAGAATGGGCTTCTTCTAGGACTAACTTTCTCAAGTTGTCCACATCTGGCACTATCATTCTTCCATTATAACAAGCTACTTGATCTTCTGAGTCATGGAAACCATCTTGCTCCTCATTTCCATACTCAGATCTTCTATGTTGAACTGCAGCATCACCTAGCTGTGCCTCTTTAATCTGCTCCCTTATAGTAGGTTTAATATGCATCTCAGCTAACAAACCGGCTAGCAATGACACCTTCAATTGTACATTGTCTTGCCTTAAAGAGATAAGCATATCTCTTCTAGAGCATACTAAAGAGTTTAGTTGTGCTCTATTCATGGTTGATGTTGCTGATTTCCTACTCAAGGCATCTGCAACAACATTGGCCTTACCTGGATGGTAATCAATTGTACAGTCGTAGTCCTTGATTAACTCCATCCAGCTACGTTGCCTCATGTTGAGCTCATGCTGAGAAAAGATATACTTAAGGTTTTTGTGGTCTGTGAAAATCTGGAATGTCTCTCCGTAGAGATAATGTCTCCAGATCTTCAAAGCATGAACCACAGCTGCTAACTCCAGATCGTGTGTTGGATAATTCTCCTCGTGTTTCTTAAGCTGTCGGGAAGCAAAAGAAATCACTTGTTTATCCTGCATCAACACACATCCTAGTCCGTTCTTGGAAGCATCACAGAAAACTACATATCCTTTTCCTTGTTCAGGTAGCACTAAAACAGGTGCACTTGTCAACCTCTCCTTCAACAACTGGAAAGATTGTTGACACTTATCACTCCAAGAAAAAGGAACATCTTTCCGGGTTAACTTGGTCAAGGGTAAAGCTATGGAACTAAAGTTCTTAATGAACCTTCGATAATAGCCAGCTAACCCCAAGAAACTTCGAATTTCCGTCGGTGTCTTTGGTTGTTCCCATTGTAGAACAGATTCTACCTTTGTAGGGTCAACACGAATTCCCGAGGCGGATATTACATGTCCAAGAAAAGATACCTCCAGCAGCCAGAACTCACACTTGCTAAACTTAGCATACAACTTATGTTCTCTTAGCAAGGTCAAAGCTTGGCGAAGATGCTGCTCATGCTGCTGAGCATCTTTACTATAAATCAGTATGTCATCTATGAAGACGACAACACACTGATCAAGGAAAGGTCGAAAAACTCTATTCATGAGTTCCATAAATGCAGCTGGTGCATTGGTTAGTCCAAACGACATAACCGTGAACTCATAGTGACCATATCTTGTCCTAAAGGCAGACTTGGATATGTCACTATCCTTAATACGAAGTTGATGATATCCAGACCTCAAGTCTATCTTTGAAAAGACTGTTGCACCACGCAACTGGTCAAAGAGATCATCAATCCTCGGCAGAGGATACTTATTCTTTATTGTCACTTTATTGAGTTGTCTGTAGTCGATGCATAACCACATTGACCCATCTTTCTTTTTAACAAACAAGACCGGAGCACCCCAAGGTGAAGTACTTGGTCGGATAAAACCTCTCTCAAGTAACTCTTGAAGCTGTTTCTTGAGTTCTGCCATCTCGGCAGGAGCCATTCTATACGGAGTTTGAGCTATGGGTTTCGTATCTGGAATCAGATTAATTTCAAAATCAATCTCCCGAGGTGGTGGTATACCAGGAAGTTCTTCAGGAAACACATCTTCGAATTCCCTGACTATGGGAACTTCGGCAGGATTGGAACTTTCCTTGGTAACATCTACCACATGGGCTAAGAATGCATAACATCCTTGCCTCAACAGCTTCTCAGCAACCATAGCTGACACAAGACAGGTGGGCAGAATCTTTCTTTCACCTTGAAAGATCCATGTGTTGCTTTCATCAGCAAACACAGCCAACTTGGACTCACAATCCAAGACAACTCGATACCTTTCTAAGGTATCCATCCTGAGGATTATATCAAATCCCTGCATATCAAGTGGTATAAGATCCACTTGAATGCGATGGTCAGAAAAGAAAAGGATGCAGGGAGAACATACCTCCTGCAAAACGGCAGACCCACTCAACGGAGTCTCTAATAACAAACTATCTGCTCTATGACTAACAGTCACATTGCAGTTACGAATCATTTCACGAGTGATGAAAGAGTGCGTAGCACCCGGATCAATCAGAACGGATACAACACAGGATATAGACATATCAGAATATAAAAGTTTCATCTGACCTGCCACTACCCGTGGATTGACCACTGCCTCAGGTGGGTTCATAGCATAGAACCTCGCAGTCGCCTGGTGTTGAGGTGGTGCTGATGATCCAGCTTGAGACGCTTGTCCACATCGTCGAGCTGCTCCTTGGTGTTGTCTATTCTGAGATCCCTGTTGATTCTGTCTCGGGGTTTGTTGTGTCACACCGACAACCCTAGAACGGCAATCCTTCATCAAGTGTCCCATCTTACCACAGTTGTAGCAACTCTTCTCCTGTTGCTGTGGTCTGGGTGGTCCAGTAACTGACACTGATGCAGAACTGTGTGTCCCTTGAAGTGGTTGACTCCGCCCTCTACCTCTGCTTGGTGTCCATTGAGTTTGAAAACTCGATCTGGGTGGTGGAGGGTTAGGTGCAGAGAATCTAGGTCTCTTGGGATCCCTAGATGAAGAACCCTGGAACTGTGGATATCTTTTATGGGTTTGTCTTTTCTCAACTACAGATCTCTCTATCCTTCGGACTGACTCAACGAAGGTAGAGAATCTCTCTCTGTTTTCTGAGGCAGACACAGGGGTTGACATATCAGAATTCAAACCCTTCTCGAATCTTCTGATTCTTTCCTCATCCGTAGAAGCCATGTGTGGACAGAACCGCAACAACTCCATAAACTTAGCTTCATACTCACTAATGTTCATCATACCCTGCCTTAGTTTCTCAAACTGAGAGATCTTCTCATCTAGGAAGGTCTTTGGAAAATATCTATTGATAAATTCCCGACGAAACTCTTCCCATGAGAACTCTACTCCAGGTCTCTTCTGCTCTTCCATGTTCCACCAGTGACCAGCACTGCCTTTGAGAAGATAGACAGCATGTCTAACCTTCTCAGCTTCCGGAATCATAAGAATCCTGAAAGCCTTCTCCAACTCTGTCAACCATAAGTCAGCATCTGCAGGGTCGGCAGTTCCGAAGTACTCGGTAGCTCCGACACGACGAAGTCGTTCGAACGTCTTACCGATACCTTGTGCTTCAGGCTGGACAGGTGCCCTAGGTGCAGGAATGGGCATCCTATCGGTTATATGTGTCATGGCAGTCATAAACTGCCCGAACATCGTCTATACAGCTGGATCACTCATGTCAGCTGGGTCGAACTGGGGTGGCTCTCTTGGCGACTCAGGTGCAGGTTGTTCTATTCTTGGAACTCTTGCACCGCCTCGAGGTGCACTAGCACTACTCTCTGCCACGTGCTCATCACGATGTTCTGACATTCTTATGTATCTTCTTCTCCTGAGGAGCAGAAGATTCTATTAGATAAGGAAGGAGTACTAAAGGTAGACTCGACATCCTAAGTCCTATGCCTCTGTAGACTCAACTGAGCCTGGAGCTCTGATACCACTAGTTGTGGGCTCTGATCTCCAAACCATGACATAAACACGATTAAAACTTAGCGGAAGCGAATCGGTAATCAGCGGAAGACAAAAATCACGGGAAATTAAAACTTTTCGAGATAAGAACTTATATCCATAAAAACTCCTTTCATAAAGAGAGGTAACTGTTTACATCTCAGGATAATTACTTCTTGAGTAATTATATACATCAAGATACAAAATCTCAAGATCACATAACACAAGACTCCAAGACCTGAGAGTACAGAGGACACATAGGACTGACTCTAACTACACCACATGGCAGGACAAATCTCCACCTGAGATTACTGCTGCCCCTGGTGCTGCTGCTGCTGAGACTGGTCACCTGCAGGTTGGTTCCTTCGTCTCCGACGTCCACCTAAAAAGTTGAAGCCTACGGGGTGAGACAATTATACATAATTGTCCCAGCGAGAGTTATAACTCTTCGCCAGAAGCTTTATTATAACATCAAAGAATATTTTAAGCAGTAAAGCCTTCAAAGCATTCTATAACAGTTGCAGGTATAACAAGATCTCTACAATTTAGGAGATATGGAGAATATCAACATTATTGCAATGTAACATCAATCAACTAACTTGGAGTCATCTCTAACAAGTTATACTACATGGTTGATTATGTTTTACAAACAACATTATGCCCTGTGGAGATGAGGCTTACCACTCAAACTCCAACTGATCGCTGAGAAGCCGCATCAGTATCATACATAGGTCATTAAGAGAGCCGGATTCTCATGACCTTCACCTTCCTCAGTCAGTAAGAGGATCACTTGTAGGACATCTCGTGTCTCTACTATCATAGCTCACCAGGGTAAACTGGTCCTTCGCTATTCTAGAGTCACAGTGGCGTTCTGTACTCTCTTCGTCATCAGGAGGTTTCATATTTACCTACCACTGATACGGATATCTGTGCTGTCTTCGTCATGAGGAGGTTTCATGTTTACCTACCACTGATACGGTATGGAACTATAGTGAAGGATGGATGGATTACACATCTACATCACTTTCCTACACTAGGATGTAAGGTTCTACACATCCATGTACCCCACATACTCAAAAGTATGTGCTCCAGGAGTTCCCTAAGGAAAACCTGTTTCACCATCACTTAATTTCTGACAATGATGGATCTATGATCAGGGCTCTACATTATTCTTGATTAGTTAGGTACATTCAGTATTCTTTAACAGCATACATGTTCCTTCAAACAATAACAATAGCATAGCAGCTATAAAAGAAGAATACTAAATGTAACAAGCCTAACTCATATTAATCATCATTTCTCATTATCCTCATCACAAGTCATCTCTAAGGCATGACCTTGATGGTATTCATGGCTCTCATAGCCCAGTATCAGCATAGGATGCCACTGGCAAGGCATCAGATTACATTACTTATTCATAAGGCTAACAACATGCCTTTAATGAATATAACATCAACATCCATACCTGGATATGATTACCTTCATATCAGAACATGCATGGTTAATACATCTGATAAAGGTAATACAACAATAAGGAATGTACTTCCTACTTTTGTCATAAGAGTTAAATCTTTAATTCTATTCAAATAGAGTTTATTGCTCAAAAGCATGCCATTACCCTTGAATTAGGGTTTACTATTCACATCAAGGTGAATTAAACTCATAACATCATCATGTATGAGTAACATCTTCATTGATGCTCTTGGATTAGTTAAAGGTTCATCATTTATCATAATTAGGGTTTCTATGATCTCACACAGGTGGATCATACCCTAATTATGCTCATTTCTGTGTATTGGGGATGCTTCAATTGAGTTTCCATTTAAAAAGGGTACTTTCTCTCTCTAGAAGTACTTTCTCTCTCTAGAAGTACTTTCTCTCTCATCATAAGGTTAGTTGATGTCAACATCACTCTAAAACAGGTTGGGTTGAGTCATCATAGGCTTACATAGCCAAAAACATCACCATTAAGTGATTAGAGTTACTTTCTCTCTCTAGGGTACTTTCTCTCTCTAGAGTACTCTCTCTTTCATCATACTAATGGTTGATGATAACATTAGACTAGATCAGGTTAGATAGAGTCATTATGACTAAAAACATCATTCTCATGTAATTAGGGTTTGAAATGAGCAAGGTATAACTCAATTGACCCTTCAGGGGTATATTGGTAATTCACCCCAGTGATCATCATCATAGTCAAAAACCTTGGTCAAATAACCCCTTACTATCCTAGATTATCATTAGGGTTTGATTTGGGCAACATTGAACCATTTACATCATCAAATGATTGAATGTGGTCAACCTTGAGTCACATTGATTAATTCCAATCATTAATCATTAATTGAATTGAGATCGGTTGAAAGTGTTGACCGTTTGCCCACTTTGACCCTCCAAGACCGCGAGCCTCTTTCTAACTCCAAGACCGCGAGCCCCCTTAGGCTTCAAGACCGCGAGCCTCTTCAAGGGTTCAAGACCGCGAAGCCTCCCATTGGTTCAAATTAAAGTTGAGACCGCGAAGACCAATTTGAGTTGAGACCGCGAGGGTCATGAAGACCGTTTGCCCTTCTTTGACCTCAGGACCGCGAGGCCCTTCGCGGTCTTGAGACCGCGAGCCTCCTCTCGGTCTTGAGACCGTGAGCCCCCTCACGGTCTTGAGACCGCGAGCCCTCTCACGGTCTTGAGACCGCGAGGCTCTCATGGTCTCAGCCGCTTGGTCCTTCAACAAGGCTCAAAGGTGCAACCGATAATGTCAACCCATGTTGAAGCCCTCAAATGGTCAAATCTATGTTGACCACTTATGGATTTAGTCAATTAAGATTATGCTTGATCACTTGGTCATTCAATTGACCCATAATGGTTAACCAATTATGGTTGAAATCGATTCAATTAGGGTCTATCAATGTTCACCCATCAACACTCAACAGTGTGCATCAACACAAGGTTGGACCCTTCAATTGAGCTCCAATTGGGCCCAAACTTGGCCCAAACGGTCTTGAGGTCATGTGGGTGGACCCCACATGGTCTTAAGACCGTTTTCCCAAGATTTCATCAAAGTCTAAGGTGATTTGATAGGGGTTGAACCATGATTGAACCACAAAACAGAATTTTGATTAAATTGATAACTTATTTGCAATTGGGTCCTCAATTGGTCAAATTACTCAACCCTAGACCTTCAAACGGTCTTGGGTGATTCTCCTCTCGGTCTTGAGACCGTTTGGATGAGTTCCAAACGGTCTTGAGACCGTTTGCCCATCCAAAATTTTGGATTCTAGTGCAAATTCATCAAGGTCTGACCCATTGAGTTGATGATCATGTCAATATTTAATTGCAATGTAATTTGGTGTAATTGTACCTTCAATTGGTCAACAAATCTTGACCCCAGACCTCCAAACGGTCTTGGTTGATTGCCCTCACGGTCTTGAGACCGTTTGGTGACCCCCAAACGATCTTGAGACCGTTTAGGTCAATCAACCCTAAAAACCCTAATTAGGTCACCATAATTTCAGTACTGATTTTATCTAGGGTTAGCCCTAGTATTCACCCTTCAACTCTTAGCCCGTTTGGAATTAGACCATCAAACTTGGTGAGTTGTTAATTAACATAATTTTGAATAGTAATCTCATACGGTCAACGCTTAGTCAACGACCTTACACGGTCTTGAGACCGTTTGCCCAAAAAGGCAATTTCAGACCGTTTGAGAATCAGCAATTAATTCATTTAACGTTGTGACTTAAAAAGGTCATATCTCCCGATTCCTTTGGAGTTAGTCTCCCAAATTTTGAGGGTAATTAGCCTATATAATTAGGAACAGGTTTCTTATACGGTCCACGCTCGGTCAACGGGGCCAAATGGTCTCGAGACCGTTTGCCCTGTCGCGGTCTCGAGACCGTTTGCTCACCTCGCGGTCTTGAGTCCGAGAGAGTAAACTGTTAGGACCGTTTAAGGAAAAGAAAAGCGGTGGGTTTTTCTTGGAAATCACGCCTTCATCTTCTAGCTCAAGAACAGTACAGATATCCCACGGGTTTGCTTGCAAAATAGCAAGGAAAAGTAGGGAAATACTAAGAGCTATCATCAAATCGCATATAAAGATGCACATAGTAAAGCATGGGTTTAGAGTTATAAAACCCGCCTAAAGCTTGCTTCTTGAGCTCCAAGCTTTCAAGCTCCAAGCTCTAATGGCGTCCTTGAGTTCCCACAGGTTGGCCAAGGTGAAAACTCCAAGGAAGGATGAAAAGAGATGGCTAGAAAGATAGGGTTTCGAGAATTAGCCATGAAGCTGACCTTGAATTCGAATTCTAACCATGGAATTAGGCAAGAAGAGGGGTTTAAACCTACCTTGCACCCCTTGTTCGTCCTCCTTAGCTCCAAGGCAGTCCTTGGTCGTCTTTGGTGAAATGAAACAGTAAGGGAACGAAGGTTAAGTTCCCTTGCAACTAAGGGAAGGAGAGCTTATATACATGGGGTAGGATTTTCAACATTAGTTCATAAGTTTCCCTTAATTCCAACTAAGTCCTTCCTTTATTACTTGCTCGTCCCTTCCTCTTTATTCTAAGGACAAACCTTATCTTAAGTTATAGAAAAGAAGGCAAGGAAGAACAATCTAATAATAAAGTTCATACTTAAAGGGATATTGCACATGTACCCTGATTATTCAATCACAAAGCCTATTTCTTAACTTGATAACTCAATTGAGGTGAATTCCTCATCATTTCTTCTCTCAATGATGGCAAGAATCTAAAAAGATACTTTAGATGACATTATTTACAAATTGCATCCCTTTATTTGGGTAAATTGCATTTTACCCCAAATTAGGGTTTTCAAGCCCTGTGATTGCTTCCACAGCTGCACCTTGGTGCTCTAGATTGGGAAATCCCTCAAACTTTGCCAAAGAGATTCTCATGATGTCTCAACATCAGAGGAACATCTCATCATGTGCAAATTGCAAGCTAACCCTTTCAACTGGGTAAATTGCACATAGGTCCCTATATATCAAAACATTGCTACAACTTTAAATAAAAAGGAGCAAATACTGAAATATACGTTTCTGAGAAGCTTAATTACATGCTCAGAGTTAATCACAAAGATTTAATTACATATTTAGGCAAAACACCTAGGGTTAACTCATAACCCAGGTCAGGGATGTTACACTAAGTGTGTGTATGACTGTGCAGATGTGACACTATTTTAGGGGATGAACTATCTAAGTGTTGTGATTGGCTAGGGAAGATCTAATGCTTGATTTACATGATGCCTAAGTACTTGTACATTATATATCTTGTACAAGTGTTTAAATTTGATTACAATTATGAAATAACAATAATTCAAGCATATAAATCTCCCAAATCTTTGTCATCCACCTTGTTCCTGCAACACTCAAGTAGCATGTTAGATCTACCAAAATGAAATGTTTGTCATTATCAAAATAAGGGATTAAATGATGTCCATTTAGCCAACAATCTCCCCCTTTTTGAAGATGACAAACATTTCCTAAATATAAAATAAGGAAATATAAATCATGTGAGTTTCATACCTGAAATTTACCTTTTGTAGCCATTCTTGTTTTGCAAGTGAATGTTGGCCGAGATATTATGACACTCATTTTATGTTTTTGATTTTATAGTATTTCTCCCCCTTTGTCATTTCAAAAAGATATCCAAGATAATCATTTAGAATGACTTTTTATTTTCCCCCCTTAATTTTATGCTATGCTCCCCCTTAAAGAGATATTCAATTAAAATCAAGGGATTAATGCCCACCAATTAATGGTAAATTTAGCCACAATTTAATTCTCAATCATTTGCAAAAATTTGATTCTTTTAGGTTCATTGCATATATTACTCCCCCTTATTTGTATGCTCTACTATAATATCATGTATATGTTCAGATGAAGCCATTGAAAAACATTTGTATTGATAACAACTTTGTGCTCATACAATTTAGAAGATGACCCATAAAGCATGACATATTTGCTTATAAAAAGATATCCATTACAATCAATACAAAGATAGTCATTTCATCACAACCATTACAAATATATCTCATAATCTCACAAAAAAGATCAAAGGATTACATCATTTGAGCATTATTTGAGCATATAATGTAATAATGTAGAGCATGTAATATAATCATTGTCTAGGATATTTGAGAAATTCTAAGGTCATAACTAGTTTTTAAGATTTGATTTTGACCTTTGATCAAAAGCACATTTTGAATCAAGATACTAAGATTTAGTACAGTAGAATGATGTTCAAATAAGCATTTTGTCAAGATTATTTTAGGTCGACCTTGACTACAACCATAGCGCCCCTTGGTCAAACTTGATTTCAACCAAGAGGTAATTTCTACAGATCTCCAATTTGAAACACTTATATATGAAGTATAATTTCTGCAGATTTTCAATTTTAAAATGCATTTGTGCAATGAAATTTTACTGTTTATGCAAAATGGCATCTTCATATGAGCTGAAACACAATGATAAAAAACAATATCCATTCATGGTTCGTATATATGGATCAAAGATTATTTTAGACAAACCAATGAAACATAATGATCATGGCACAATAATTATGATAGAACAATAGAAGCATATCCTCAATATAATGATCAAGATAGAAGTATGTAATTTCATGAAATACAATGACCATTTAAATTTTAATGCACATGGTTCCTATATAGATAGACCAAGAAATACTTAGGATAAGCCATGTGGACTATGATAGAATAGTAATTTCCTTGATTATACCAACATGGTGCATAATTTTCATGTAAATCAAAATAATCTCATTCATGATTCATGGATTTTCAATTTTAAGACAAACCATGTAAATGAACAAGTTTAATAAACTTTTTCAATCAATGAATAAGGTTTGTTCAAAAATCAGTCTTCATATAATACTTTTGCAGGATGTTTAAGGATTTTATATTCATAATGTTATACCTTAAATCATGATGCAAAAAGATCAATATGTCTTGTTTCAAAAATGATCTACAAGATTTATTCATGATTTGCATATTAAATCAATCATTAATAACAAATTGATAGCAAACTAGATTAATTGAAAATAGGTTCAGCAGAACTTGATTCGGTCGAACTGTTTCTCGACCGTTTTTATCTCGGTCGACATTTTTCTCGACTGAGAAAGCTGCTGTTTGTACATGTTTTGTTAGGTTTATTGCAAACTTGAGAACAGTAACCTGCTTGGTCGACTATTTCTCGACCGATAATGTTCTCGATCGAACAGTTTCTTGACCGAGAAAGTTTCTGTACTGTTTCATAATTGCTTTCAGTAATTGTTTCCAAGTAAAACAAGAATATGAAAGTTAAAGCTCGATTTAGTTGAGATATTTAAATATCAAAGCAACATTTAGGTTAAATATCAACTAATCATATACATTTTGAGAATCCAAACTAAAACAAGTAGTTTAAGATGTATATTTGGAAATTTTAATTTCTTGGATTAACTTGGTGTCCTATTATGTTGAGTTGAGATAGACATAGAGATATACAACTTAGAGTTTTTGGTCATATCTCAACTTAATTTTATCCATTTAGTTTGGGGGTTTTGGAACCCATACTAACTCAACATCCTTTTTCTTGTAGGGGCATGTGAAAGAGTAATGTCCAAGACGCAAACAATAATGACAACATATGGAATCAACCTCATATCTCTTTCAATGATTTTGTTCTAGGTTGTTCTTGGGTACATATGTATGTTTGCCTTTAGGTACATACATAGATTGATTTTCTAGTGCTTGTGTGTTTCTCCAACTAGGTTTTTGATAAGATTTTCCTTTAGGATTATAACCTAGTCCTCTCCTTCCAATTTGATGATAAGAATTATTTAAAATTTATCAAGGGTATCATTGTTATTCAAACTACTAATCTTTTGTTGCAGCTTGACAATCTCATCCATTCTCTTATTGATGTCTAGCTTTGCTTGATCTAGATTTGATAATAAGGAATCTCTTTCTTTGACAATAGTATCATAATCTAGATGTGTACACAAAATAGGTTGTTTTTGAAGATCATTTACTTGAGTTTGCAAGTTTAACTTTTCTAGGGAAAGAAGATTGCAATTTGCTTCAATGGATTTCAGTTTAATATCATCATCTTCAATAACCTTTTTAAGATCCTCATTTTCAGATGTGAGAGCAAGAAGTTTAGCATGTAACTCATCATTTGCCTTATTTGATTTCTTTAATTACTTCTTGCACTCAATATACTTATTATGTGTCTCTTCAAGACTAGCAATTAACTCTTCTTTAGGTAGATCAAAAAGACTTACCTCTTCTTCTTCTTCTTCACTTATTGTAGCAATTAGACATTCTTTATGCACTTCTTCCTTCTTTGACTTCCATGGACAGCTAGGTGTTGTATGGCTTGTTCCTAAGCACCAATTGCAACTTGTTGAAGATTGGTCCATGCTTTTCCTTTGCTTGCGGTTGTAGACACTATCACCCTTCATTCTTCAAGACTCGATTAGAGATCCTTGAAGCCCTACTCTGATACCAATTGAAAAACCAGTAGAGGGGGGGTGAATAGGTTTTTATGGATATTTTAAAATAATTTAACTCAAACAACCATAATTGAAATAATAAGAAGGAGACAAGGTGTTTAGAGTGGTTCCAACCTTAGCAAATACTAAGGCAGTCAATCCACTACCCGGTTGCTTACCCAACCGGGATTTTGAAAGTATTAAATTTTATTACCTCTCAAGGAATTTACATAAAATGACAATACTTTCTACACCCTTTCGACAGCCTTCACCTTGAAGTAGTTGCACTAACTTTGAAGCAACCTTCTTGAAGTAACTTCAAGCTCCCCCTTGAAGTAGCCTTCCTCTTGAAGTAACCTCCCGTTGCAACAACCTTCTAGAAGTAGTCCAAAGATCTCCTTCTTCACAAAGAAGATCAAACCCTCTCCAATCCACAGCCTCCAACCCTAGGAGTAGCAAGGAGAGAACAAGCAATAAGAAAGAACAAGAAAGGAAATGGAAATTACAATTACCACTTTGAAGCACAAGGCTTGATTTTCCTATATCAAGCGTATTGATCTCCTAACCAATGAGTATGTAAGTGTAGGTTTAGTGGATAGGATATGCTAGCCTATAGGTCATGAATTTGGAGCAAGAGAAATGAGTAGCCAATGCTAGTGTTGCTCAATTGCTCAAAAACAGATTGCCAATTGCAAGTGTGAAAGCTCAAGTATAACACGTGTACTTAGGGTGTCCTATGGCTTGTCCTATTTATAGGAATGGCCTATGGATGCTTAAGGACATTATAGACACTTTCTAGGGGGTTCCAAGTGCTCAATTAGTCGTTAGGTATCCACTAGTTGGTTTAACAATGGCTAGTTAATTAATTCTGAAAGGTGCAGATAGAGACAGACTCAGTCGAAGATTTGTCGACTGAGATCCCAGTCGGTCGAAGTTTTGTCGACCGAGGGACTGTCTGGAGTTAAGTGTATATAACGTTCTGATCCAACTCCCAACTACTTTGTCTGCTGTGTCTAACGGCTACCTGGGTCATTCTCGGTCGAGGAATTTGTCGACCGAGAGTGTCTCGGTTGAGGAGTTTGTCGACCGAGATTGACCCTATTTCAACATTTTAAACTAATTACTAAGTGTGTGTATGAGTGTACAGATGTGACACTATTTTAGGGGATATCCTATCTAAGTGTTGTGATTTGCTAGGGAATATCTAACACTTGATTTACATGATGTCTAAGTACTTGTACATTATATATCTTGTACAAGTGTTTACATTTGATTACAATTATGAAATAATAATAATTCAAGCATATAGATCTCCCAAATCTTTGTCATCCACCTTGTTCCTGCAACACTCAAGTAGCACGGTAGATCTACCAAAATGAAATGTTTGTCATTATCAAAGCAAGGGATTAAATGATGTCCATTTAGCCAACAGTCACCCTTGGAGCAGAAAATCAAGCCAATTGGGGCAGATCTGTAGGTAAAGGAGTCTTGAAAGTAGCTATGGATGAAGCCACTCCTGAGTACAAGTCTATCACTGAAACCTTGAAACTCTTAGTTGCCAAGCAAGACCATATTGAATCATCTCTTGCTGCTATTGGAAGAGGACGTTCGCCCACTCGACAACAAGAACAGATCAAGTCAGCTTCATTGTTTTGTAAAGCATGTAAACGTACTGATTATTCAACATTGGCATGTAATGTTCTTTACGATGTTGTTCTAAGCAACGTATGTGGAGAAGGAGAGAATGGTCAAATGGAAAATCATAATGTTGTTAATGCCATCCATGGTCAAAGTTACTACAATCTGAATCAGAATAGGAATCATCCATGATTTCAATATGGAAACCCCTATGGAGTAGTAAACTCACATCAATTTGGTTCGAACAATCTACCACGAGGCCCACCAGGATTCCAGTGTAATCAACAACATAATTTTAGAAACCAAGGAAATGTTAAGGGAAACTTTCAAAATAGGAACTCCAATAATTATCAAAACAATTCCCAGTACCAGAGTCTTAACCAAGTTCCTTATCAACAACAAGGACAACAAGCAAGCCCCGTATCACCTGATGACAAGTTAACAACCATTGAAAATATGTTGTAAACTCAACAAACTATGATAGCTAACCAACAAGCCCAGTATAAGGCTATTGAATCTCAACTAGCTCAACTCGTAGCTAGCATAAAGCCACCTACTGGAGTTTTTGCTGGCCAACCTGAGAATAATCCTAAGCATCCTAAACAATTGAAGGCAATCACCACTAGATCAGGGAGAGACTATTCTGATCCTCCTATCAAGACACCTGTGGTTGTTACAGATGAAGATGAACATGTGATTGACCAAGACTCAACAACACCGGAGTCTCAACCAAAAGAACTAGTAATTGCTAATAAGACAGATAAGGAAAGTCTTGAGAAACCTATTGATGAAGAAACTAAAACACCAGAACCTGATATTCCTATATACAAGCCTCGTATACCGTTACCTACTCGTTTAAGGAAAACAAAGTTGGATACTCGGTTCAACAAGTTTAAATAAGCTATGAAGAAACTTCATGTTGATATACCCTTTTTGGATGTGATGGCTGAGATACCAGCTTGGACAAAGTACTTAAAGTCACTCCTCACCAGGAAATATATAACTGAAGAATATGAGACAGTCAAGTTATCTAAGACCACTTCAGTATCGTCCATAGTAAGATGCCAAAGAAACAGAAAGATCCATGATCTTTTGGGATTTCCTGCCATATCAGTGATTCTTCATGCAAGAAAGGAATAGCAAATCTTGGTGCTAGCATCTCCATCATGCCACTCAGCCTTTGCAAAAGACTAGGGTTTGCTGAACTTGTTCCAAATGGCATGACCATACAACTCACAGACAATTCGATAAAATGCCCGATAGGAATTATTGAGGATGTACCTGTCAAGGTAGGGAAAGATTCTTATGTTCCGTGTGACTGTCATCATGGACATAAAAGAGGATGCCAGATATCCTCTCATCTTTGTACGTACATTCCTCGCCACTACAAGAGTTCTAATTGATGTTAAAGTAGGAACTTTGCTTCTCAGACTTGGCAAAGAAACTCTCAAATGCAAGGTTTTTGAAAGCATGAGAAGACCAATTATGCAAGAAGAAGTCTATATGATTGATTGCATAGAGCAAGTGTCACTTCTGACTCAAGAGAATCATGAATCATATGATCCATTAGAAGTCGCTCTAATGGATCCATCCGTTGATGAACCTATTCACGAACAAGTAAAGGATTGCATCAAATCCCTCAACTCTACAAAAGAAGATGTTGAAACCACATGTGAAGAACTCAAGGATATGGCAGCTACTGAAGAAACACGCGAAAAACCAGAAGCCCCCGAAATGAAGCCCTTTCCTGAGGGACTGAAGTATGTGTTTTTGGATGACCTTAAGGTTTTTCCAGTAATAATAAATTCTGATCTTACGACCAAAAAAGAAGATAAACTCCTGAAGGAATTGAAGGAGAGGAAGAAAGTGATTGGATACAAAATGAGTGACCTCACTGGGGTTAGTCAAGTGCTGTGTATGCATAAGATCCCCATGATGGAAGATCACAAGTCAACTTTGAACATCAATGGAAACTGAATCCAAATATGAAGGAGGTAGTCTATAAAGAGGTAATTAAACTGCTCACCACTGGAATTATCTGTTTGATATCAGACACACCATGGGTGAGCCCGGTGCATGTAGTCCCGAAGAAAGGTGGAACAACTATAATACGAAATGAAAATGATGAACTCATCCCCACCCGAATATTCACAGGGTCGAGGATGTGCATTGATTATAGAAAGTTGAACAAGGCAACTCGAAAAGATCATTTTCCAATGTCTTTTCTTGATCAAGTAGGCCCATCAAGAATACTTCTGTTATCTCGATGGTTATTTTGGATTCTACCAAATACATATACACCCAGATGACCAGGAGAAAACCACCTTCACCTGCCTATTCGGAACATACACATTTAGAAGAATGCCATTCGAACTCTGCAATGCGCCTGCAACTTTCCAAAGTTGCATGGTTGCTATATTTTCCGGTCTCACCGAAACCATTATGGAAGTTTTCATGGATGATTTTTTTGTATATGAAGATTCATTCGATTCAAGTCTAAAACACCTCTCCCTGGTCCTCAAACAATGTGAAGAAGCTCATCTTGTGCTCAATTGGGAGAAGTGACATTTTATGGTAAAGGAAGGAATTGTCCTCGGCCATAGGGTCAGCAATAGAGGAATTGAAGTAGATAAAGCCAAGATTGAAGTGATTTCCAAGCTCTCTATCCTTATCAATGTAAAGGAAGTTCGAGCATTCCTTGGTCATGCAGGTTTCTATAGACGGTTTATAAAGAATTTCTTGAAGATAACCAAGTCGATGACAAATTTGTTACTAAAGGATGTTGAATTCAATTTTGACGAAGAATGTGTTAAAAGTTTCAACACACTGAAGCATGCCCTTACAACTACACCCATCATTAGAGCTCCTGATTGGGACCACCCTTTTGAAATCATGTGTGATGCAAGTGATTATGTTGTAGGTGCTGTCTTGGGCCAATGTATCGAAAAGAAACATTATGTGATCTATTATGCATCGAAGACCCTTGATGAAGCTTAGAGGAATTATGCTACTACTGAGAAAGAACTTCTGGCAGTCATGTATGCTTTTGACAAGTTTAGATCCTACCTAATTGGTTCAAAGTTCATTGTTTACACAGATCACGCTGCCATTCGTTACCTTCTAGCAAAGAAAGATGCAAAACCTAGGTTAATAAGATGGATTCTCCTCTTATAAGAATTTGATTTAGAGATCAGAGATAAAAAGGGTACAGAGAGTGTTGTAGCAGACCACCTCAGTTACATTCACACTCTGGATACCGAGAAGATTCCGATTAATGATTCCCTTCCAGATGATCAACTAATGAAGGTCTCAGAAGCTATACCATGGTACTCGGATTTTGTGAACTACCTCACTGTTGGGGTTATTCATCCTCAATGCACCGGAAATGCACTGAAGAAATTTATGCATGATGTGAAACAGTACTACTGGGATGAGTCGTACCTTTTCAAATTGTGTGTTGATGGTCTATATAGATGATGTATCACCGAAGAAGAAGCTCAACTTATTTTGGAACAATGTCACTCAGGACCAGTAGGAGGACATATGAGCTCTAAAAAGACTGCCTTGAAGGTTTTGCAATGTGGATTCTTCTGGCCAACCATATCCAAATATTCCTACGACTTTGTCCTATCACGTGGCAAATGTCTAAGATCTGGCAATATAACAAAGAGAGATGAGATGTCGCTGAATCTATGGCAAGAAGTAGAGATATTCGATGTTTGGGGGGTGGACTACATGGGTCCTTTCCCATCTTCTCATGGATTTTCATACATCCTAGTGGTGGTGGACTATGTATCAAAATGGGTTGAAGCCATACCAACCGTCACTAGTGATTCCAAACTAGTTATCAAATTATTCAAGGATATTATTTTTCCCCATTTTGGTGTCCCACGCACGGTGATATCTGACGGAGGTTCCCATTTTCTTGAATGAAGCTTTGAAGCATTGCTAAGAAAGTATGGTGTTACTCACAAGGTAGCCTCACCTTACCATCCACAGACAAGTGTAAAAGTGGAGGTTTGTAATCATCAACTCAAGTGTATCTTGGAAAATACAGTAGGCCGCAATCGGAAAGATTGGTCGGTAAAAATCAATGACGCATTATGGGCATATCGAACTGCTTATAAAACTCCCCTCGCGACTACACCTTTTCGATTAATATATGGAAAGGCTTGCCACCTGCCGGTCGAACTGGAACACAAGGCATGGTGGGCAATAAAACAACTAAATTTTGATATGAAAGAAGCAAGCCAAGCCAGGATTCTACAACTCCAAGAGCTGGATGAACTCAGGATGATAGCTTATAAGAATGCACGAATCTACAAAGAACACACCAAACTCTGGCATGATGGTCATTTGAAAAGAAAAGACATACACATGAGAGACCAAGTTCTGCTATTCAACTCAAGGTTGATGTTATTCCCAGGAAAACTCTGCTCCTACTGGTTTGGACCTTACATCGTTAAAAGCATCTCCCCACATGGTGCTTTCTCTTTATGGAGTGAAAAGTCAGGTGAATTTTTGGCAAATGGTCACCTTTTAAAGAGATATTTCACCTCTACTGACATAGGCACTAAAGCAACGCTGGAACTGACCAATCCAACGAATCCACAGTAAAGTTGAAGAAATCAAGTCGAGCCATTGACATAAAACAAAGGCGCTTGTCGGGAGGCAACCTGAACAATAATTTCATTTTTACTTTTAATTTTGAATTAGAATGTTTCTTTAAATTTTGTTCTTTCATTAAATAAAATTCACATCATGAGATGTTATCTTAAGATCTGATTGTTCTTTATTCTTGAGATTTTCAGATAAGAAGATACACGTTGATTGGAACACTACCACATCTGGTTGTCAATCTGGCATGAATTTTCCCCTCCATCTTGGATTTAGGGTTTGCTCGGGACGAGAAAATCTCTATGTTTGGGGTGGAGGGTGGGTGGTACATACTTCACTTTCCACCTACACCCATCCTTTTCATACTTAAGTTTTCACTGTCACCTTATTGATAAAAAAATTCAAAATTTTCAAATTTTTTCAAAAACAATGAACATATACTTGATGAATTTTTGACACTTCCTGTTTCATAAAAGTCACTAACTAACCTTCTATGCATTTTGTAATCATTATACCTTCCTTATTCTAAGTAGATCCTCAAAAGGACATTCATCTAAAAACTAGCCTTTTGATTGAAATCATCTTGTGAAGCTTATGATTCCTAACATCATGATATTGATGCAAAATGATAAGCATCTGTCGAACTGATAGGGATCAAACACGTCGTGCTTCCTAATTGACTAGTGGAATAATAACATGGAATCTCCATTGGATCCTCATCAAGTCATTATTTGAGCAGAGTATGATAAAGAGAACAACCTGGTGCACTGAATTGTAAATCAAGCTGCATTCTGATCTGAACTCTCTTCTACACTTCTTCTATCATCTTCATACATATCAATCCATCAAAAAGAAACATAAATAGCCAAAATTGTGCCAAACCCTATGTTCGGGGTGGCATGCCACTTCCTTCTATATCTGCTTCTTCCATACCCCTCACAAATAAATAGGGGCGTACCACCAAGAAAAGATGCCAAAGCGCACACAAAAATAAATGCGATCTCGAGTCGAATAGAGGAGAGATTCGCACAAAAATGCAATAAATGAAATTGCAAAGCAAAAATAATAAAAATATTGAGTCGAATAGAGGAGAGATTTACTTCTTCCTTCCATACCATCCTTCACTCCCTTTTCTACCTAAAGGCACAATAAAATCCTCCACTACCCTGAAAAACACCAGTGTCAGACCAAATACATACTTGTTGTTCTGTGGGTGTGTTTGGACTCTTACAAAACTCTTTGACATGCTTGTTGTTGGAAAAGTGAGATGGAAGTGATATTGGAAAATGAACTCAGGAACGAAGACATGGTAAGATGTGTTCAGTGATCTCAAGAAGTTGAGATGTTGAGCCATTCTGAGCAGAAAGAAAACAATCGTGATGTGAAGATGAAGCAATCACACGAGTTGAAGTATTCAATTGGCGACCGTTTCAGATTTTGTGTTACTCGAGGATGAGCAACTTTTAAGTTTGGGGTATTTTGATGAATGCATATTCATCATGGAATTCAATTACCATCATGGGCTCATTTTGACTCAACACATCAAATTTCACTCATTAAATATCAAAATGTATCATAAAGTGCAAAATTACTCAATTGATTCGATTATCAAGGTTTTAACTAAATTTGTGTTGATTTAATGCAGGTCTGGATAAAGCTGAACAATCAGCTGGGGCCCACCTTCACTCACCCTTGGTTTTGACCAATCGATCTGACTGTTCGGTTTCAACCAATCGGTCTCATCAAACGGTCTCACCAAATGGACTTGACCATTCAGTTTCAACCAATCAGTCTCACCAAACGGTCTTGACCATTTGGTTTCAACCAATCGGTCTCATCAAACGGTCTCACCAAACGGTCTTGACCATTCAGTTTTAAGACCGAACAGACAGTTCCATTTCAAGACCGTTTAGCTGTGAGGGATCGAGTAGTGCCGAGGACCGTTTGGCATACAGAGGTGCAGACCGTTTGAAGCCCAACATCGCAAGATCGTTTGGTGGCACTCCAAACCATTTGATGGAAACCAGATAAGCCAAGACCGTTTCTGACTGCATAGCTTGCATACAAAATCGATGAGGATCACATGCATGCAAGACCTGAAGAGCAACTAGCAAACAGTTTGAACGCAATACATGCGAAGACCGAATGGGCATATAGCAATGAAGACTGTTTCCATTAAAGGCAAGATGAAAACCAAATGAGCAGCAGACCGTTTGCTGCTGAAGCGTAGACCGAATGGAAGACCGTTTGCACGTGCATGCATTGGACCATTTGGAGTATTGGCCAGGATTCAAGACCGTTTGCTTGAGCTAAATCCAAAACCAAATGAGCAGTAGACCATTTGCTGCTGAAGCATAGACTGAATAGAGGACCGATTGATTATGTGAACAACATGAAACCATTTAAGCTATTCACATGCATGCATGCAGCACTAACACTGTTTGGTTTAGTAGCATGGAAACTGATAGCTAAAGACCGTTTTGAGCAATATCATTTACTGTTGTTGTCCACATGAAGACCGAATGAAGACCGGTTGTAGATTCACGTGAACAAATAGCAGCAGTAAAACCGTTTTCTCTAACACGAAGACTGTTTTCTTAAATGTTGTCAAGACCGAATGGAGGAGAAGCTGATCGTGACTATTGGATGATTAAATAGTTTGCATACCGTTTGCGATTGATTAAGTATAGTAGCTCACATGCATGCATGCAAACTAATGACAAGGGTTGTATGAAACTGTTTGATCTTCACTAGTGCATGCATGCTCAAGACCATTATTTTAGCATACGTGAAAACCGAATGGAACGGCATCCAAGACCGTTTGCTGCAGTGCGAGACCGAATGAGCTGCTGGATTTGAAGACCGTTTAAGCATGAAACTACGTACAAGACCGTTTGGATTAATAGCATGCAAGACCGAAAGCTAAGCAAACCGAATAAAGGCATTTTACCAAGACCGTTTGAAGGAGATATTTAGTAGACCGTTTGGGTTAAAATCACACCAAAAATGTGAGGACCAGTCCAGTGCCTATAAATAGGACCAATAGAGTCCTTATTTTTGGGGGCATCAGTTCTGAGACGTCGATAGGCTGCCTATACACAGGTCCGATCCAGATGCAGTACCGTCCACGCCAGTTTCACTCTACCTACTACACGTGTTGCAATCAAGGAGACCGAGAAGAGAAGGAAGACGGAGCGAGAGAGACTGTCTGGCCTGTCTTGGCATCTCCCGTTTCGTGTCCAAATCTACTCCGACATGACGTAAAAGACTGCATCATCTTCACTGAGCTACAACTACCTTCTGCACCGTGCTCATGGTAGATTTCTCTCTCTCTCTTATTCTTCTTGTTTCTAGCATCATGAGCGAGTAGTCCCCTTTCACTGGGGTGCGGGGACTAGCCCCGGTACCCATGCAATCATGTTCTTTTGTTAAACTTACCATGGCAATGTATATAACTTTTCATTTCGTTGTTAATCATTATGTTTGTAGCTAGATTAATTGCTTGCTTTCATCTTTGTTCGTCCTATGTTGTGAGAACATCTATATGTAGGATTGAATGTCGCTTAAAAAGTTGACTCCCAAACTAGAAATAGAATGGGATTCCTTAAGGTCGTAAGTGTATGATCCATGAGGGGACGAGCCATCTAGCCTTCAGTGATGCTTCTATGTACCTAACACTTGTATACGGGGTTCACAACCTTAGTTGGATTTTGTATCTTCTTGTTAATTGTCGATGTTTACTCGTATATTAATCGTCTACTTGCTTATCGATTAATGCGGTTGTCTCCCAAACTAGAAATAGAATGTGATTTCTTCTGAGCTGTAAGTAAGTGATTCAGATGGTGATGAGACATATGATGCCTAAGGTATGCAGACCTAACACACATATGGGGGGTTTTGTAGCATCTCTATTTGGATAGTTATATCTTACCTGGATGTTTGACGTTCGGACATGTTTGCATGTGTAGTGGAGGTGAAACCCGATACTATGGCGAGACATCCTGCTATCACACAGACAACGAGGTGCCACGCGAAAATATGCGGAAAACACCATAAACCATTTATTACCAAAAACATGGGTTAATTAAAACTGATTTTAGAAAGCTGATAAACCAAGAAACTATTACATTCAGATCCTCATCTTGCAAGAATACAGGTTAGGTAAACATTTACAAGTCAAGATATGTGTCCACAACTTATTGGATCAGCTGTCTTGTCATCACATGAGTTCATCATCTATTTAGATACATAATGGCCACATCCGGCCCACAACAGGATATACAAAGCTTCATCAGCCAAACATTATAAAACAACATCAGAACGCCTCCAAGGACCTGAGAGTACAAGGACGACTCTAAGACTCTACTACAAAACAACCAAAACAGTAGCATATCCATCTCTTGCCTTCTACTGCTCCTCTTGCTGCTCAGCCGCAACCCCACGACCACCACCACGTCTATCGTGAACACGTAAAAAGGGTGTAAACCAACGGGGTGAGACACACAGTCCCAGTGAGAAACATAACTCCCCACCGAAACCATAAAACCTTTGAAAGGTTAAGCAACAACAACAGATAACTGATAAAAGGTACAATGAGAGCAGTCTACAGAGAAAGGTTGTTATTACCATCGAGCTTACCAAGGTGTACGGAAGGCATATGACCAAGTATTTCCTTATGGAACATGATTGACAAGATACTATTTATAAGATCTTACATAAACATAAGGATCATATAAGTAACTACAAGGTGCAACAAGATTAATTGTACAAGCAAGGCCTCAACCAAAGTTTCGTGTTTTGTCTTAAGCAATAAATTTTATTCGGCTACATTACATGTTATTATGCCCTGAGGAAGTGAGACGTACCGCTCAAATCCAACCTTCGGTTGCGAAACCCAAGTCAGTGCCATACAAGGTCAATGGATGAGCTGGACTCCACGACCTCCCACCTCGTGGTCAGTACACGAGAACCAAAGCAGTACCACAGTCTCATGCTTAAGTGGCCTCAGCCATAGGGTCATCTCCCGCAGGCTACCCTACCTCTAGCCCGCCTTGGTACATGTCTCGGCGCTAGTATATTTGAGCCATGGGCCAGTTCACCGTGCTCCCTGAGCCATGAATGCATTCATGCTCTATCACACTGAGCCATGGGCCTGTTCACCATTTTCTTATACACATCTTGAGTCTACAACTGAAGTTGCACTCTAACCTCCTCATTTCCATCTAGGATAAACCACACATATTCAATAATATGTGCTTCCAGGTTAACCCATAGGAGAACCTGTTTCACCATCACCAGCTACTGACGATGATGGATCTATGGATAGGGCAAGCTACATAATATATTTCACTGTAATTAGTTAGTATATTTTAAGTGGATTGTTGAGGCAAACAAGTGGCATCAAATATATAACATTAAGCTACATTATTGTTACCACCATCTCAATCCCTCGGGATCTCAATCCCTCATCACAAGAAACCACTACCTCATAAGGAATTCTCATCACTGGGGATAACAATCCCAGGTCTCAACAACAGAGGGTAACACCTCAACTTAGGTACTTTAGCCAACTCAGGTCCTCAGACCAAAATACATAAGAATAGAGATGCATGTTATCTCATAAACAATAGTGACCATTAAAGAAGTGTTATTCAAACATATATGCCTCATAACCCTTTTACCTGGCTATGCAATCGCATAAAACACCTGCATGGTTAGTATACACATTCATAGAGATATCTGAAGCCATCAGGATCATGTTATCTGTTGGTATGTATGCCCATAGAGCAAATCATTTGATGATTGTAATGGGATACTTTGTAAATGATTTGAATAATAATAAAGGAAATTTCCGATCTATATGTTTAAACTATTTCTGAGATGATAGTGTAACATGATAGATGTCTAAAGAATGATTTTACTCAATGACGTATGCTTTTAGGTTAAGGACATAAACGATGAGATCATATGGATGTTAAGAGTATACATTCTTGTTTGGTTCCTAGTCGGTTGTTATTGTGGAAATAACCATAGACATCAATAACACTAAAGACTAGACTGTGTGTTGGTTGATGACAAAATATCATTAGTCATGATATAGTGATATCAAACCAAGCACATAGGTACTTGTTAGAGAACAAGGTACCAGAAAAACCCACCGTGAGAGTGACACATGGAACCATGACTTGGTAGTCACAATCAGCTCTCACAGTGATGGTGGTGAGTGTGATTCTTAGACCTGAAATCACTACACTCAACACATGTCGTTGGGTACACTTTGACATCATCAAACGCAGTTTGATGTCTTTGGCCACTTGATGATTGGGTGTCTTTGACACATGGGGCTTTTGAGGGGTGAGTGATAGATATGGGATTGTTATAAAGGTGATGATTGGGTGGCTTTGACACATGGGGCTTTTGAGGGGTGAGTGATAGATATGGGATTTGTCCCTCCTAAGGGAGTTTGATGTCCTTGGCCACTTGATGAGTAGGATTGAGAAAGGCATGCACATGCACGTGTAAATCAATATGTGATATTGATGTCACACACATCTCACTCAGTATGCTCTGAGATCAAGGAAATGAATGAACATTGACAGGACGACTGTTCCATGCCTCGAGTTCATTTAGGATATCAGTGACAAAGGAATTATACATTCACTGTAACACCATTCACGAATTGTAGGATTGAAAGTTGTTCTCCAACTTTCTATTTCACTTGGGTAGCACTGATGTGTGACTAGGCACCACTCTTTGCTTGTGAAGTCAAAAGTGTTATAGACTTTCACTGCCAACGTGAAATGGACCTGTAGGGTCACACACATAGGATTTAACCTAGAATAGGAGTTTGTTCACACACATGTTTAAATTGATTACTAAAGGAGTTTAGTAGTTCAATTAAACACTCAATTAATCAATAGCTCAATATCATAGTATTTAATGTGTTGGACTGATTGATTAGAATATCGGATTGATTGAAACTGTAATTGACTGATTCTACACAATCTGTACTCCCAACCGATCGGCTCATTTGATGAACTGATCGGCTGAGCTTGGTGAACTGATCGGCTCAACTGGTGAGTCGATCGGCTCATGGACAGGGTGAATGATTGCTTCAAGTGTTGAAACGATCAGTTCAACTGTTGCAACCGAGCAAGTTGGGAAAGTAAGATTGGTGAAAATTTTCCTTTCGTTTCACTTGCCCAATTTGATTGGAACAAGGATTGGTATTTGATACCAATTAGAAACAAAAGAAAGAAAGTCAATCGGGAACTGATCAGGACCACAAACCGACCAGTTCAGAAGTGAACCGACCGGTTCATGGGTCCCAACCAATCGTTTGAGGTGTCAACCGACCGGCTCAGATCCCCAACCGACCGTTTTAGTTATGAAACAATCAGTTCAGGTTGCGAGTTGGTTGTTTTTGTGGAAAATCGCGAACCCTTCTACTCCTGCTTTAGTCCCGCATTGCCCGGGATAGAGAACTCTATCCCATGACCCTCCTATATATAGGGGTATTGGGGGCTTCTCAAAGTACAACCCAGTGCAACCGGTTGCTCTGTGAAGTTGTTGCTCTCTCTGGTTTTGGTAATCGAGAGAGAGCCTGAGCAAATGCTACCCGATAAGGGAGGCACAACAAGGGAAAGACAATTGTAGAAAGAGACTGGTGGCAGGAGAGTGTGTTGGCGACTAGTACGCCGACAGGAGGGTGCGACTCCTTCTGATTCCTTGTGAGACAAGGAGAGTGGAGTTCCAGGAAGTCCATGTGGACGACTGCAGAGGCGGGAGACCTCTGTCGCTCGGAGGACAACTGTCAATCTCGACAGTCCCGGTGAGACCAGGAGTCTTCAGTCCCAGTGCAACCAGGAGCTGGACACCGTCCGAGACCGAAGGTGAAGACCGTGCAAGGTGTGAGGTACTGTCGCCGAGCAAGCCTCGGGACAAGGTATGAATTCACAAACCATCTATCCTATTGTATAGATGTTGACGAGATTACTTTTGTTCTGGGTTTTAGGGAGAAAAATTTTATTTCCACTGCTTCTCTGCCTCCATAAAACCCAACAATCAAATACAGGGCAACATTGATGATTGCAGGCTTTACCATTCATGCCTCAAACATGTGACCATAGGCATGGGTTACATCATCATGTGACACAACTCATATACTTCCGTACTTATCATTATATACATGATTTCAAGATGCTCGTAAACACATGTAATATCATGTCATTAGGATTACATGTCATGTTTACATATGTGTATTCTACTATATCAAACATGTCAGAAGGTTCTCAAACCATAAACTATAACTCTTAACAACCAAGAAGTGATCGTATGATAAGGAACTAACACAAGAGTTTCCGGGTGGAACATGACCCTCACTAGAAGTGCCCACTACCCTCACAAGAAGTGTGACGGGAAGGGCAGCTTCCCTCACTAGAGGTGGTATCGGGCAGGGTACTCGACAAGGCATAACGCCCAAGCGTTCTAGCCACATATCCGTCAAACTTCTACAAAGGGTGTCGGGCTACCACCTCAAGGTGTATCGTGCAACCAGAGACCAAGCCATATCATGCACAAGCATAACGTGTAGCTAGGTCTATGGGGCCTGTCGGGCAACCATGTATATCGTGCAAGCATGTGCCATGCATCCATGTGTCGGGCAGCTAGGTTGGGGAGTGTATCATGCAACCAGGGTTAGGTTAACCATCTGTCATGATGCCCAACACAAAGTTAGCCCACAGAGCTCCATAACGTTCAAGGTACATTGGGCACCAAGCCACTACCCAAGCTAGGTGTATCGGGCAAGGCACTCAACAAGACATGACGCCCTACACACAAGCGTATTGTCCAACAACTCTACTCATCTAGGCACAACGGCCAAGGTTACAACTCAAACGGGCAACAAAGAGAGCCTATCGTCCAACCAAGCTAGCCTCATCCTATCAGCCAACACACAAGGCAAGGACTAAGGTGTATCACTCAACACAACCTCAACATATCAACCATAACTCTTAGATCAAGAGAGGGTATCGGGCAACACCATCCCCAAGCCATATCGTGCAAGATACAAGATCATCATCAACCTCAAACACAAGGGCACCAAACCCTAGATTGATCAAGAAGATTGGCTCACCTCTCAACAACCAAGAGAGAGAGAGGGATCTTGCACAACCTCTATCACAATTCGGGCAACCACAAGGATCAACCTTAACATAGATCTACATCTACCACAAATCTCACCTCTCGAGTCCATGGTGAGAGGAGGGTGTTGCTCAAGAAACTAGAATACAAGCTCACCTCTCAACTTAAATGAGAGAGGGGTGTTGCTCATATCACAAGGGCTCAAGCTCACTCTTCTAGACCAAGGAGGGAAAGGAGTGTTTCTCAACAAGGAAACCCTAAAACATGGTTCGGGCAACTAGGGTACAAAGGTACAAAACCTCAACCATAACAACAAGATCATCATAACCACAAGATTAAAGGTGCAACAAGCAAGAAACTTATCTTAGAACATACATGGCTGATTATTATCATATGAAACATACAAGAATATAGAAGGAAGTAATATGGTTAGGGTTAGGAGTTATGAAACCTACCTTAAGAAAGCTCTAAGCTCCAAGCTCCACCACAAGAAGAAGAACAAAGCACTCTAGGGTTCGGCCACCACTAGAGGGAGAAGAAGAAGACTCCAAGGAGAAGGATCGGCCACCAAGCTTGCAAGGGAAGAGGTGTCGTGCAACCAAAGGAAGAGGGGAACTAAGGAACTAATGGGATCCTTAGAAAGATAAAGGTAACATATATATAGGAGGGGGGTGGAGGAGAAACCAAGGTAAGACAAGGAAAGGTGTCGCCCACCTAGGGACACTTTTCCAAGGGCAATGCCACCACTCTATCTTGCCTTAAACACATGTCCAAGGCCATTTCCACATGCAAGAATCAAGCACCAAGTGTCCACTAGTGGTGACACAAATGAGGCCAAAGGGTCAAAAAGGGGGTCCATGGCCGACAAACCCCAACACCATGCCCGATACAAAGCACTCCCTGGGCGACACACCTAGGCTGACACAACCATGGCCGACACAGTGTCCAACAAGGTAAGGGCAAGGTTCAAGAAAGGTATCTCAAGGCCCAACAAGCTCCTCCAAGCCCAAAGCAACTCAAGCAAAGAGCCCAACCCTTCCTCTCAACACTAGAGGAAGCAAGGAGAGAGAGGAACACCTCTCAAGGTGACAAACTTGCTCTACAACCCTAGGCTTGGGTTAATTGCAAGTATCACCTCCAGCTCTCAACAAAGCACAAACAAACCCTAATCACCACTAAAGGTGATTAGCAAGCAACTAAACACCAGGGTAAAGCAAAGCAGACAGGATAAGCCCTAAACGGAGGTCAGGGTCCTTACAAGCTATAACCCGCTACAAAGGGATTTCTTCCTCAAAATCCGAAGAGAAAAGTTAAGGATACTTCCTCTTCATCTCTTCCTCAAGATCCCACGTGGCTTCCTCAACGCCACGATGATGCCAAAGAACCTTTACCAGAACCAGGTCCTTCCTTTTTAGCTTCTTTACTCTTCTATCAAGGATCATCACAGGACCTTCCTCGTAGGTCACATCTTCATCAAGCTCAACCCTACTGGCTGTATCACTGTCCCTGTATCTGGATGACTTTTCTTCAGCATGCTGACGCGGAACACTGGATGTAACTTGTGCAACTCTGGCGGCAGCTCTAACTTGTAAGCTACCTTGCCAACACGTGCTATTATTGGATATGGCCCTATATACCTGGGTGCTAGCTTACCTTTCCGGCGAAACCTTATCACGCCTTTCCAGGGTGAGACCTTAAGGTACACTATGTCTCCTACTTGGAACTCTAAAGGTCATCGTAGATTGTCTACATACGACTTATGCCTATCCTGTGCCGCTTTCAACTGTTGTCGTATCACTTTGATCTTTTATGTTGTCTGTTGTACTAACTTAGGACCCAAAAGCTGATATTCACCGGACTCATACCAACATAAGGGAGATTTGCACTTCCTTCCATATAAGGCTTCATAAGGAGCCATGTCAATGCTCTGTTGGTAACTATTGTTGTAGGCAAACTCTATCAAACTGAGATATACATCCCAACTGCCTAAGAACTGCAAAACACAATCCCAAAGAAGATCCTCCAAAGTCTGAATTGTCCTTTCAGACTGTCCATCTGTCTGCGGGTGGAAGGCGGTGATGAACCTCAACTGTGTTCCCAACGCTTTGTGCAATTGTTCCCAGAAACGACTCGTGAACTGAGGACCTCTTTCGAAAACTATTGTTGCTGGTACACCGTGCAAGCGTACTATCTCATCTACATATACACGAGCGAGCTTCTCAGCTGTATGTGTTGTCTTCACAGGTATGAAATGGGCAGACTTCGTCAATCTGTCCACTATCACCCAGATGGAATCATGGTTCTTAGTTGTCCTGGGCAGACCAACTACGAAATCCATGGTTATGTGATCCCATTTCCACTGTGGTATTAACAGGGGTTGTAACGTACATGCCAGATTATGATGCTCAACCTTGACTTGCTGGTATACCACACACCTAGC
Organism: Alisma plantago-aquatica; assembly: GCA_963693085.1. Lineage (NCBI taxonomy): Eukaryota > Viridiplantae > Streptophyta > Magnoliopsida > Alismatales > Alismataceae > Alisma > Alisma plantago-aquatica. The sequence goes on from OY856414.1 coordinate 33,571,803, forward strand.
CACAAACTTGGCTACATCTTTCTTCAAGCCAGGCCACCAATACAAGTCTTTCAAATTGTGATACATCTTAGTGATTCCTGGATGCATAGCATACATTGATGTGTGTGCTTCCTCGAGTACAAGCTTCCTCAGATCATCAGCATCGGGGACCACCATTCTATCATGATATCAAACCAGACCATCCTTGGATTCATGGAACCCATCATGCCTTTTGCCGCCGAGCTCTGACCTGATCAACTAAACTGTATCATCTGTTAGTTGTGCATATTTGATCTGCTACCTCAGTGTGGGCTTGACTTGCATCTGTGCCAAAAGTCCTACTAACAAAGAAACTTCCATCTGCACATTCATTTGCCGCAACGAGACAAACATATCACGTCTATGGCATACTAAGGAACTCAATTGTGCCCCTTTTGTGGGAAGAGAAGAAGACTTTCGACTAAGTACGTCAGCTACCACATTTGCCTTACCAGGATGATACTCGATGGTGCAATCATAATCATTGATTAGCTCCATCCAACGGCGATGTCGCATGTTTAGCTCATTCTGCGAGAAGATATACTTCAAATTTGTGTGATCTGTAAAGATTTGACACACTTCCCCATAAAGATAGTGTCTCCAAATCTTTAACGCATGTACCACTACTGCCAACTCCAAGTCATGAGTTGGATAGTTCTCCTCATGTTTCTTAAGCTGTCGCGAAGCAAAAGAAACCACATGGTCTTCCTGCATCAGCACACAACCTAAACTTTTCTTGGAAGCATCATAGAAAACAACATAGCCCTTTCCAGGCTCTGGCAGCACTAGCACTGGAGCACTAGTCAGCTTCTCCTTCAAACTTTGGAAAGCTTGCTAGAAACGATCATCCCAGACAAAAGGTACATCCTTTCTAGTCAACTTTTTCATCGACAACGCGATCATACTAAAGTCCTTGATAAACCTCTGGTAGTACCCTGCTAAACCCAAGAAACTGTAAACTTCTGTCGGCGTCTTCGACTGTTCCCATTCTGCAACCGACTCCACCTTCCTTGGGTCCACTTTAACTGCTTCTGCGGATATCACATGACCCAAGAAAGTTACTTCTTTCAACCAGAACTCACACTTACCAAACTTGGCATACAATTGATGCTGGCGAAGGAGAGTCAATGCCTGTCGAAGATGTTTCTCATGTTCTTGCTTGTCCCGGCTATAGATCAAAATGTCATCTATAAAGACTACAACAAACGGATCTAGGAACGGACGGAACACTCGATTCATCAGGTCCATGAAAGCAGCAGGTGCATTGGTTAGCTTGAACGGCATAACCACAAACTCGAAGTGACCATACCTTGTCCTAAAAGTTGAATTTGGTATGTCATCCGCCTTAATCCTCAACTGATGATATCTGGACCGTAGATCGAGCTTTGAAAATACGGTAGCACCACCTAACTAATCGAACAGATCATCTATCCTTGGCAACGGGTACTTGTTCTTGATCGTGACATTATTCAGCTATCGGTAATCTATGCATAGCCGCATCAATCTGTCCTTTTTCTTAACAAACAATACTGGAGCACCCCAAGGTGACATACTCAGCCAGATGAAACCTTTCTCCAACAACTCTTGTAGCTGCTTCTTTAGCTCTGCCATCTCTACTGGAGCCATCCTATACGGTGTCTGTGCAACTGGCTGAGTTCCCGGAACCAGATTGATCTCGAAATCGATCTCTCGGGGTGGAGGAACACCGGGGAACTCATCAGGAAACACATCTTCAAACTCTAGGACAACCATCACCTCCTCAAGGCTAGAACCCTTTGCCTTGGTATCGACAACATGAGCTAAGAACGCCTTACATCCTTGCCGCAATAACTTTTCAGCCACCATCGTTGATACTAGACATGTCGGAAGAATCTTCCTATCTCCTTGGAAGATCCACTTCTCTCCACAAACATCAAATACTTCATGTTTGGAACCACAGTCCAAAACAACCTTTTTACTTCTCTAAGGTATCTATCCCAAGGATCACATCGAATCCATGCATATCAAGTGGTATAAGATCCATTTGTGTATTGTGTCCCGAAAAAGATAAGACACAAGATGGACACTCCTCTCGAAGCATCAAGGAACCATCAAGAGGGGTTTCTAACAACAACCTATCTTTCTTACAACTAATAGGAAACAGATAGTTATCAAGCATAGAACGTGCGATAAAAGAGTGCGTAGCACCCGGGTCAACCAAAACATATATAAAGCAAGAAGAAGACAAATCAGAATGAGACAACTCCATCTGACCTGCCACCACTTGCGAGTTGACTATCGCCTCCGGCTGACTCATAGCATAGAATTGAGTCGTTGCTAGTTGTCCACGTCCTCTGCTTCCTTGAGCAGACAATCCCGCTTGTGACGCTTGACCACATCCTCACCCTCTGCTACTACTGGGTTGCTATCGGTTTGACCCTTATTGATTCTGCCTCAGCTGCTGTGTCACTTCAACATCTTTACTTGGGCAATTTGACTTCCAATACCCGATCTGACCACAAAGATGGCATGATTGGTCTTTTTGTTGTGGCCTAGATGGCCCTGTCAGTACTACAGAAGTTGTACTATGTGCCCTTGACAGTGAGGAAACAAATCCTCTTCCCTTACTCGGGGACCACTGTGACGGTGCACTGGAACCTCTTGCCCCAGAAGGTGCTGAAAACCTTGGCTTCTTGAAGCCACCAAACCTCTGTCCCTGAAACTGAGAAGGCCTATTCTTAGACATGGATTCTCTTTTCTCCTTGACTGTCCGTTCAATCCTTCAGACAGACTCCACAAACGTGGCAAACCATTCTCGGTTCTCCAATGCAGAAGCAGGTGTTGTCAGCTTGACACTCATGCCTTTCTCAAAACGTCTGATATGTTTGTCATTTGTTGCTGCCATGTGAGGACAAAACCTTAACAAGTCCATGAACTTGGCTTCATACTCGGTGATGTTCATCACTCCTTGGCGCAGGTGCTCAAACTGGCTGATCTTTTCGTCCAGATATGTCTTCGGAAAGTATCTGTTGACGAACTCTCTCCGGAAAACCTCCCAATTGATCACCTCACCGGGTCGCTTCTCCTCCTTGATGGTCCACCAGTGACCAACACTACCCTTTAGAAGGTAGACAGCGTGCTTGACTTTGTCTGCTTTAGGGTTTTCGAGGATTTGGAAGGCCTTCTCAAGACCTATCAGCCACATATCTACATCTGCTGGATCATCCATCCCAGCACAGTCTGAAGCTTCGACTCGGTGAAGCTACTCAAAGGTCTTCCCAATACTCGATGTTTCACCATGGGGAGCTTATTCTCTCAGCGGAGGCACTGGCAATCTTTCTACCATGAGATTCATCATAGCCATCATTTTCCCCATAAGCTATTGGTAGGAAGGATTTTCGAGAATGGTTGGGTCAAGTTGGGGGACCTCAGGCACCCGATCTCCATGTGCCTGCCTTTCAGCTCCATCAACTGATGCAGCATCGCTGCTCTTGGCAGCATGTTCTTCTTGATTTCTAGACATCTTGGCTTTTTCTTCCGCTGAGGGTAGAAGATGATCGTAAGAAAATCTAGAAAACTCACAAGAACAGACACAACCTAGTCTTAAATCCCTGTAGACTCAGCGAACCTAGGGCTCTGATACCAAGCTTGTGGCGACACATCCCGCTATCACACAGACAACGAAGTGCCACTCGACAACATGCGGAAAACACCATAAACCACTTATTACCAAAAACACGGGTTAATTAAAACCAATTTCAGAAAACAGATAAACCAAGAAACTATTACATTCAGATCCTCATCCTACAAGAAGACAGGTTAGGTAAACATTTACTAGTCGAGATACGTGTCCACGGATTATTGGATCAGCTGTCTTGTCATCACATGAGTTCACCATCTGTTTAGATACATAACAGCCACATCCGGCCCACAACAGGATATACAAAGCTTCATCATCTAAACATCGTAAAACAACGTCAGAATGCCTCCAATGACCTGAGAGTACATGGATGACTCTAAGACTCTACTACAAAACAACCAAAACAACAGCATATCCATCTCTTGCCTTCTACTACTCGTCTTGCTGCTCGGCCGCAACCCCACGACCACCACCACGTCTAGCATGAACACCTAAAAAGGGTGTAAACCAACGGGGTGAGACACACAGTCCCAGTGAGAAACATAACTCCCCGCCGAAACCATAAAACCTCAGAAAGGTTAAGCAACAACAGCAGATAACTAATAAAAGGTACAATGAGAGCAGTCTATAAAGCAAGGTTGTTATTTTCGTCGAGCTTACCAAGGTGTACATAAGGCATATGACCAAGTATTTCCTTATGGAACATGATTGACAAGATAAGATTTATAAGATCTTACATAACATAAGGATCGTATAAGTAACTACAAGGTGCAACAAGAATAATTGTACAAGCAAGGCCTCAACCAAAGTCCCGTGTTTTGTCTTAAGCAATCAATACTATTCGGTTGGATTACGTGTTATTATGCCCTGAGGAAGTGAGCCATACCGCTCAAATCCAACCTTCGGTTGCGAAACCCAAGTCGGTGCCATACAAGGTCAATGAAAGAGCCAGACTCCACGACCTCCCACCTCGTGGTCAGTGCACGAGAACCAAAGCAAGACCACAGTCTCATGCTTAAGTGGCCTCAGCCACAGGGTCAGCTCCAGCAGGCTACCCTTCCTCTAGCCCGCCTTGGTACAGGTCTCGGTGCTAGTATATCTGAGCCACGGGCCAGTTCACCGTGCTCCCTAAGCCATGAATGCATTCATGCTCTATCACACTGAGCCATGGGCCTGTTCACCATGCTCTTATATACATCTTGAGTCTACAACCGAAGTTGCACTCTAACCTCCTCATTTCCGGCTAGGAGAAACCACACATATTCAATAATATGCGCTTCCGGGTTAACCCGCAGGAGAACCTATTTCACCATCACCAGCTACTGACGATGATGGATCTATGGCCAGGGCAAGCTACATAATATATTTCACTGTAATTAGTTAGTATATTGTAAGTGGATTGTTGAGGCAAACAAGTGGCAGCAAATATATAACATCAAGCTACGTTATTGTTACCACCATCACAATCCCTCAGGATCTCAATCCCTCATCACAAAAAACCACTGCTTCATAAGGCGTTCTCATCACTGGGTATAACAATCCCAGGTCTTAACAACAGAGGGTAACACCTCAACTTAGGTACTTTAGCCAACTCAGCTCCTCAGACCAAAATACATAAGAATAGAGATGCAGGTTATCTCATAAACAATAGTGACCATCAAAGCAGTGTTATTCAAACATATATACCTCATAACCCTTTTACCTGGCTATGCATCTGCATAAAACACATGCATGGTTAGTATACACATTCATAGAGATATCTGAAGCCATAAGGATCATGCTATCAAATACAGCGCAACATTGATGATTGTGGGCTTTATCATTCGGGCCTCAAACATGTGACCATAGGCATGGGTTACATTATCATGTGAAGCAACTCATATACTTCCGTACTTATCATTATATACATGATTTCAAGATTCTCATAAACACATGTAATATCATGTCATTAGGATTACATGTCATGTTTACATATGTGCGTTCTACTATATGTCAGAAGGTTCTCAAACCATAAACCATAACTCTTAACAACCAAGAAGTGATCGTATGATAAGGAACTAACACAAGAGTTTCCGGGTGGAACATGACCCTCACTAGAAGTGCCCACTACCCTCACAAGAAGTGTGATGGGCAGGGCAACTTCCCTCACTAGAGGTGGTATCGGGCAGGGTACTCGACAAGGCATAATGCCCAAGCGTTCTAGCCACATATCGGTCAAGATTCTACCAAGGGTGTCGGGCTACCACCTCAAGGTGTATCGTGCAACCAGAGACCAAGGCATATCGTGCACAAGCATAACATGCAGCTAGGTCTATGGGGCCTGTCGGGCAACCATGTATACCTTGCAAGCATGTGTCGTGCATCCATGTGTCGGGCAGCTAGGTTGGTGAGTGTATCGTGCAACCAGGGTTAGGGTAACCATCTGTCATGACGCCCAACACAAAGCTAGCCCATAGAGCTCCATAACGTTCAAGGTACATTGGGCACCAAGCCACTACCCAAGCTAGGTGTATCGGGCAAGGCACTCAACAAGACATGATGCCCTACACACAAGGGTATCGTCCAACAACTCTACTCATCTAGGCACAACAGCCAAGGGTACAACTCAAATGGGCAGCAAAGAGAGCCTATCGTCCAACCAAGCTAGCCTCATCCTATCAGCCAACACACAAGGCAAGGACCAAGGTGTATCACTCAACACAACCTCAACATATCAACCATAACTCTTAGATCAAGAGAGAGTATCGGGCAACACCATCCCCAAGCCATATCGTGCAAGATACAAGATCATCATCAACCTCAAACACAAGGGCACCAAACCCTAGATTGATCAAGAAGATTGGCTCACCTCTCAACAACCAAGAGAGAGAGGGGTCTTGCACAACCTCTATCACAATTCGGGCAACCACAAGGATAAACCTTAACATAGATCTACATCTACCACAAAGCTCACCTCTTTAGTCCATGGTGAGAGGAGGGTGTTTCTCAAGCAACTAGAACACAAGCTCACCTCTCAACTTAAACGAGAGAGGGTGTTGCTCATACCACTAGGGCTCAAGCTCACTCTTCTAGACCAAGGAGGGAAAGGAGTGTTTCTCAACAAGGAAACCCTAAACATGGTTCGGCCAACTAGCGTACAAAGGTACAAAACCTCAACCATAACAATAAGATCATCATAACCACAAGATTAAAGGTTCAACAAGCAAGAAACTTATCTTAGAACATACATGGCCGATTATGATCATATGAAACATACAAGAATATAGAAGGAAGTAATATGATTAGGGTTAGGAGTTTTGAAACCCGCCTTAAGGAATCTCTAAGCTCTAAGATCCATCACAAGAAGGAGAACAAAGCACTCCAGGGTTTGGCCACCACTAGAGGGAGAAGAAGAAGACTCCAAGGAGAAGGATCGGCCACCAAGCTTGCAAGGGAAGAGGTGTCGTGCAACCAAAGGAAGAGGGGAACTAAGGAACTAAAGGGATCCTTAGCAAGAGAAAGGGAACACATATATAGGAGGGGGGTCGATAAGAAACCAAGCTAAGATAACGCAAGGTGTCGCCCACCTAGGGACACTTGTCCAAGGACAATGCCACCACTCTATCTTGCCTTAAACACATGTCCAAGGCCATTGCCACATGCAAGCATCAAGCACCAAGTGTCCACTAGTGGCGACACAAACGAGGTCAAAGGGTCAAAGGGTTAAAAAGGGGGTCCATGGCCGAAACACCCCCAACACCATGCCCAATACAAAGCACTCCCTGGGTGACACACCTAGGCCGACACAACCATGGCCGACACAGGGTCCAACAAGGCAAGGGCAAGGTTCAAGCAAGGCATCTCAAGGCCCAACAAGCTCCTCCAAGCCCAAAGAAACTCAAGCAAAGAGCCCAACCCTTCCTCTCAACACTAGAGGAAGCAAGGACAGAGAGGAACACCTCCCAAGGTGACAAACTTGATCCACAACCCTAGGCTTGGGTTAATTGCAAGTAGTACCTCCAACTCTCAATAAAGCACAAACAAACCCTAATCACCACTAAAGGTGAATAGCAAGCAACTAAACACTAGGGTTAAGCAAAGCAAATAGGATAGGCCCTAATAGGAGGTTAGGGTCCTTACAGATACCATCCCAGTGATTCCATATCATTTGATCTAAATCTAACTTTAATTCAACCTTTACTTTCCTACATTTAGTCTAATTAACCACAAACCCACCAATCGTTCTAAATATTAGTTTTACTTGAGATAGATTCGACTGACAAAGATTCTTAAAAATGTTGTCCTTTGGGTTCGATCCTTAACTATTCTGTGATAAGACTCGTCCGCTTGCGGGTGGTATTATTGCACTTTGGTTTTGTAAAAGCTCAGGGATTTTAACCCCGAGTGAGTTTGTTAGTGCGATAAATTACCATGTCAACTGCCGACACTTTAGCTGGATCTACGACGATCGTCCCTCCTGAGATGATGTGTCTGACAAACATAACTTGGTCTATCCAAAACTCACATTTCAAAAAAGTTCCATAGAGCTTCTACTTTCTCAGGATATCAACGACTCTACCCAGATGGTCACGGTGTTGAACTAGGTCATCCGAGTACACCAAGATGTCGTCTATGAACACAATCACAAAGGAGTCAAGGAAGAGCTAGAACACACTATTCATAAGGTTCATAAAGACACTGGGTGCATTGGACAACCCAAATGACATGACCACAAACTCATAATGACCATATCAGGTTCGAAAAGCTGTCATAGGTATATCATCACTTCTCACTCTCACCTGATGGTATCCTCATCCGAAATTGATCTTGGAAAAGACTCAGGCTGATTTGAGTTGGTCAAAAAAGTCATCTATCCTGGGTAGGGGGTACTTGTTCTTAATGGTCGCTTGATTGATCATCCGATAATCAATACACATCTGGAGTGATCCATCCTTCTTCTTTACAAAAAGTATTGGTGCTCCCCATGGTGATGTACTAGGTCAGATAAAACCTTTATCTAATAATTCCTGCAACTGAGTTTTCAACTCAAGCAACTCAGCAGGGGACATTCTATAGGGTGTCTTAGATATAGGGCTAGTTCTGGGAGCTAACTCAATGGATAAATCTACCTCCCTATCAGGGGAAATCCTTGGTAGATCATCTGGAAACACGTCCGCATACTCCTGCACAACCTCTATCTCCTCTAAGGGTCGTACCTTGGCCTCAGGCTCAGTGACTATGGCTAGGTATGCTCAGAAGCCTTTGGATATCATCTGCTCAACCTTTAAAGCCAACACATAAAGGCCGGTAGTCACATCTTTCCTTCCTCGAATGGTAAAGTGTGGATGACCAAGTTTCCTAATAAGGATCTTTTTTTCTCTATAGTCAATTTGTGCTCTATAGGTGTAAAGCCAATCCATACCAATGATTACATCGAAATCATTCATATCGAGGAGGATGAAGTCAGTGGGAAGCTCATGATTCAGGTACTTAAGTGGCAAGACATGGGTTTTTAAAATATATGTATATATACGACCACTCGGGGTTGTGAAATCCAAAATATAGCCTAAATACTTGATGTCCAAACAAAGCATAGTTACCAGATTTCTCGAAATAAAAGTATTAGTGGAACCAGAATCAAAAAGAGCTTTTACATTTTTTTCCCATGACTTCAAGCATGCCTACATAGTTTCATACTGTATCAGACTACTATTACATGATCAAACTAAACTGAAATGAAAACTCTATGGGTTATTACCCTCAATCAGCCTATTAGCATTTGCCTGAGCCTCTTCATTGTCAATGGCAAACACTCTAGCTTGCCTTCACTCCCCAACAGGTGGTCCTCCAACTGGTACTCCTCCTCCTGCTAGGGGTGCCCTTGCCACTGGTTGCACTGCCATTGGACCTCTTATATAAGGTAGAGGACAGTTGGCAATGAAGTGTCCCTCCTACTGGCAATGATAGCACACCCTCTTCTCGAAGCGGCACTTCCAAGGATGCGTCCATCCATAGGTACAACACTTCTGAAAGTGACTCTCACCACATGGCCTTCCTTTGTGTCCATGCTTGCCCTTGGTGTGGTTATGCCCTTATCCTTTCTTGTGGTCATTCTTATGTCCTTGAGTACCTTCAGAGAAACCCAAATATCTTTTAGGTGGGTTCTGAGTAGGCATCAGTGTCCTCTCCATGTCTAAGGCAGTGTTGTAGGCTTCAGTGAAGGTTGTTGTTTTACTCGCCATCACATGAGGCTTGATTTCAGGGTGAAGACGCTCCACAAAATGGTCCACTTGTCTTTTTCTCATCCATCATGTGCCCAAAATGTTCCAAGATGTGAAACTTGTGGCCAAAGTTTGCAAGGGATAGGTTACCCTGGATCATGTTGGTGAACTCTCTTTACTTATCCTTCTTAGATGAGGTGGGGATGAATCTACCGGTAAAGATAGTCTTGAATTCGGTCCATGCCATCAGCTCCTCACTTAGGTCTCGTCCCATGATGTGGTTTTCCCACGAAATCTTGGATGCTCCTTCTAACAGGTGAGCAGCAAAAGGAACCTTCTTGTTTGGCTGTACCTCCAGCATGAAGAAACCATTCTCAACTTCCAGCAACCAAGCATCTACTTTGTCGACTACTTCGGTCTTATCCTCTCCCCATAATCTCTCGATGTTCATCTTGACAAAGTCCAGAATGGTGACTCCAAGTTAGGGACGAACGGAAAGCGACTCACCATTTTCATCTCTGGCTATATCCCTGAGGGCCAGGGCACTAATGGCCTCAATTAGCCTCTTTTGTTGTTCCATCCATAGTACATCAAGGGTGTGGACCACCATTGTAGGTCTTGAACCACCAATCTGGTTCTCCTTAAACTTGACCTCATCTTCAGACATGTGTTCTTCTTCTTGGTCCATCTCGGGGTTGTCTAAGGGTACTGGCCTTCTTCTGAGGCTCCCTTGGGTCTCTTTCTCTTCTTTTAGGACCCATCACCCTGGTCCCTCTTCATCTTCTCGGAAGATAACATCCTCTTACGGGGAGGCCAACCCCAAGTTGGGTTCTCAGTGGCCTCGTAGGAGTAGCTACGGTCTTCACACGAGCCATCTACACAAGCATACAATCAAACTTTAGTTTACGTTTAAACTAATTATACTTATGCTGATGACATCTTGTTTACGTATCTTTTATTAATTTGATGGAAGATACCTTAATCCTTATCATACTTACCCTGACCTCAAGAGGGTGGGGAAAAGAGAGAAAAACACTAAATCCTAGAATCCTTAATTAAATTAGGGTTGAGAAGGGATGAAATAGATGAGAGAGTCCTAAAGGTATCTTATTTCGAGTCAGAACCTTAGACATTGGCCAGGCAGTCACACTACATTCGGGAGTCCTTATGACCGACTAGCGGGGTAGAGGAAAATATTTCCAGCCCCCAGACCATGATCCTTTTCTAGACACCTCCGTCTTTGGAAAATCCTCTAATAACTCCCTTGGTTCTATAGAGTTTGTAAGATTTAATAATTACTAAGAATTAATTGAGAAACCATGGCTCTAATACCAAATGTAATGACCCCACCTCCTGGTAACCCCCAATCGAGGGAGATCAAAAGGTTAGAGACGTTATCCCAATATTTTAGGATCCATGGTTTGACATTTAATCAAAAATAATTATCAAATTCTACTATTACTAAAATGTAAAGCTGGAATAAAATAAATCTTTTTGTATACCTTGTAAATTTTGGATCTAGACTTCTATCCACAGAAAATTCTAAGCTAACTAATTCTCCTTGCACAGGTTAATTATATCTTCACAATATTTCGATTTACTTTTTGTCCATTTTCATAATTGTACCTAAAATGATGAAAAAGAAAACGTCGGTCAATATATTTATGTACTAGTATGTGGGGGACAATAAAAAATTTCACAAATAGTTTCTAAAAACCTAGTTATCACAAATAAGTTATTAACAATCCAAATTATGTTTTCAATGTGACATTCTCAATTGCTTTTGCCCTAAACCCTGGATTACCCTCTCTTAGGGTTTTGTCCTTGTAAGGGACATAAGGCCACCTTCTCCATCCTGAGCTTGGTGCATGGGGTTACCTCTCGAGGTGCCCAATGGTCTTCCCTCTGGGGCTTGACCGAATAGACCTTCCCTCCAGGGCTTAGTCATGCAATGTACATCAGGGTGGCATGTAGGTTCGAGAATACACATATATACTTAATTATGATAATCATAGGGACTTTATAGGACTACATAATTAAACATTCAATAGTTTAGGTTGCATCCGATCGATAAAAATTTTTGGGAAACAAAGTGAAACTAAATCGATTATTTGTAAATAACCACATACCTATTCAGTCGAATCAACAATCTAACAATAATCCAAGTAAGGAAATATCCAGGCAAGTAGGCAGTTCACACTAGCAATGATCCTGAAACAATCATATAATTTAATTATTATTCACTTTCTTGGAGTACACTCATATGAACTTGCTTCCTAGGGTTTCCTACTTTCTTTTAGGGTTTCATTAGGGTTTATCTTCATTATTGATACTATAATCCCTAATTCAGCAAATCTAAGTATAAACCCTAATTAGCTTGTCATATTCCTCCTAACAGGCTTAGAATATATAACTAACAACATTATCCCAAATAATTCAGATTGTTCAAGTTAATTTCCTTCTTTACCCTAGATTAGGGTTTCTACATGTATTATCATAGATTCATGGATTAAAACCCTAAAAAAACAATTATAATCTAATTTCATATTAAAACCTTACTTTTCTTTTCAACAAGTTATTATTAATCGAATTAACCCATTAAGCATCTTAGATTTGATCTCTAATCATCATTAGAGTTTTTAACCTAAATTTAAGGCACTTTATGATCAACTCAAGGTACTTTTGCAATTAGAAATGAAATCAGATGATAAAACTATTTTTATCATATTACTCGTATTTTTTTGATCATTTTTCATATATAAAGTTTCTTCATCTGACCTTCCTATTAATTTCTATGCTTTTTGCAATGAAAAGTATTTTCCTAGATTTTCTAGAAGAGAGGAGTCATATTAGGAAATTGCCAAAAAAGTTCGGCCGTTCAATCCGTGGTCCGCTGGACCACGAGAGATCTGATGATCCATGGTTGTGTGTCTCGCCCATGATAAAAAAGAAACAAAGGACAAACATGCCCTTACTTGGAGTAAAGAAGCAGGAGGGCAAGATGGTAATCCGGCTGGGTATCGTCCTCCACCTCTCGCGTGTTGCCAGTAGTGATCTGAGGTCAACTCTTGGGTTGACTTTGAGCTTCTGACCACTTGTGAATGAACTGATTGGCCTGGAAGCCTCACTTTCTCCTCGCGGACTCGAGGGTGCCTTCAATTGCTGGTTTGCTTCACTTCTTCATCGCCAACGAGCCTCGATTCCTGCGGCGACGGATGCAGCTAGACAAGGGGGAAGGACATGGTAGTTGGCTAAATTGAAAGCACAGGAGTGATCGTCGTAGAGTTCTGGTCTCAAGGGTAGGGCTTTTGGGGTTGCACGTGCGGCCACCCACTCTACCCTATATATAGGGTTGATCACAGGTCCCCAGTGAATTGGGGATTCCTCCAATTCATGACGAAACCTCAAGAAACCTGGGTTAGGTAGAGATGGAACAATCTCCCGGAGTCAATGGACTCCTTTCCATCCTTGCACGTAGGTTCCAACTCAAGCAATCCTCGATGGAGTTTCCTGTGATCTGGACACCGAGTTCTAGTTTCCCGTGAGACTAGGATTTGGTCCTAACTGTGGATCGTTGATCCAACGGTTGTGAATGATGGTTTTATCAACAAAAATTGAGATTTAAATCCCAAATTAAATTGTGACACATAATCCTTTCCACTTTAGCATAACTTCAAAAATCCATATCTCATAAATTGTGCATCCTTTGTCCACCAAAATTTAAAGGAAACTTTGAGTCGACATTATCTACTTGTGTACCAAAATTGAGACCCAAATTTCAAAGGAAAAAGAGTATTTCCTTCATAAGCAAGTTATCTTCGAATAATGCTAATTTAATTGGTATTTTCTCTCTCCTTTCTTGTTAGCTTTGCACATTGGGCTCCTTGGAACCCAAGAAATCCCTAAGGTATGAAATCTATCTTTGTAGACTACCTCCTAGCCTTCTAGAGGATTCTACCTCTTTCTTTTCTCCTTTTCTTAAATATTCTTTTACTAACTGAATTTCTTTTTCCTTTTATTTGCTTTTCTTGTTATTGGGCCCAATATCCAATAAGGCCTACAAAATCACACAAGCAAGGCTATTTAATAACAAAATCCATACATTCAAATCAAATCAAACAATTGTGTGTTCATATATCTTTAAAAGGAGAAATTACATTGCAATTCTAAATTTGGAAATTTGAGGTTATAACAGTTGTGTTCCTTGGTTAAACCAACATTTGACAAGTAACCTACATAGGAATGGTAGTTATCTTTGAATCAGGGAATAGGTGGTAAACATGTGCAAAATAAGGGAAAGCTAGGGTAACTTTTTCCAAAGAAGGAGAATCATGAGTAAATATAGGCATGAAATATCCATAAAATTGGATGTTATAAGAGGATTAGCTAGTCAATATTTCTTCTCATTGTAAATTTTAGTTATAAAGGCTCGACCTTTATGATAAAATATTTACAAATTGTATCAAAATTATAAACAACCTATGTTACAATCATTCTTTTACATTAGAGTCACGGTATATTTAAACATAATATTACAAGATTGATTATAAGAACTGGTTCCTATCTAGTCTTCGAAAGGGGACAACTCATATATGTCTCTTCTAATCCTTCTTTGTTTCACTTGTTCATGAGTTCCTGGAAGAACAAAACCAAACATTGAACCCATGAAGGGAATACATAGGTCAATTAGGTTGGTACTATATTTAATTATTGAGCTATTCTAAAATAAGAAGTTATGAGATTGAGTGCAGGTAATATTACTTGGTGGACTATGGGAATAACAAATGATAATCTAGTTCATTCTAGTTTTAAAAAGGTACGCTAATTCAAATTGTAATTAGAAAACAATAAAAAGATTCTCAAAACTAACACCAAGACTTCAAAATGAAATGATTTTCTCAAAATTAATATCAAGATATCAAATTATTCACAATGAGAAGATTTATCCATTATCACAATCAATTTAATAATTTGTCTTTGTTAGTGTCTAGGTGCCTAGTGTTCTCCCCCTCTATGAAAAAACATCACTTTCTTCTATGGGGGCAACCAGTATCAGGGGACCTATAATTGTGCATTATCCACTGGATAGGGTCGGGGGATGTGAACCACCAAATCTAGTGAGCCAAAGCTCTTAGCCGATGTTTTGAGTTTTTGCACCAATATCAAAATCTAACAATATTTCATTTTCTCAATGTTATTCAACATTTAAATTTAGTCATGGTGAACTCCAACAAGAGAGAAAATCTAATACAATTGATTCACCACTTTTTGCAAAGTTATGTAGATGAATCTCAAGATGGAAATAAATACTTTAATAAATAATTGAGAATTTTGTACTTGTTCCAATCGACAACTTTCAAGCAAGATGTCCACGAGAACCAAAGAGCCAATGTATCATGAATCTAAAAACAAAGAATGTACTAGTTGTATTTGATGTTTCTTGTCTTGGAAATCACTTCCTAGATTCTTACTAGATTAAATTACCATTTTGTCCCTTAGAGAGTATAATATTTAATACTCACCTAAATTACCATTTTGTCCCCTATATTAAGTTACCATTTAATACATATAGTGATAAATAGTATTATAATCATTACTCATGTTAAATATATATAGTTCCCATAGTATCTATATTATGTAATATACAAGTGTATGCCTTATTATGTATACATATATATCGACATTTCTTTGGGGGTGGTTTTCCAACCATTTTGGATTACAAGTTAGTAGAACATCTAGAAATAAGAGTTTAGTCCAATGAATTTAATTTCCTCCTAATTATTCCTTACTATTCATATTTCTTCATTTTTACTTAATTAGGTGATTACTCTTATTATATGAGTTAAAATAGGGGTAGTGATTTAGTAGATTTCATCTACTATGAATTTTGTTTGAAATTATCTTTTTTTTCTAGAACTACATTGTAGTTCCTGGATTTATTATTTAACATAATCCATACACAACTTTGATGTATATAAGAAAAAATGTTAAATGGCTGCAATTGGGTCATGATGGGTGTAACGTCTCAGGATTTGAGACCTCGAATAAAATGATCTTATAAGGAATGATTGGAATACACATATTACCCAGGTGCTTTTTAGGGAGCCCATCTCTACATAACTCCATAGTTAATTGTGCTCATCTTGGAGTAGTACTGGGGTGGGTGACCAGTCGGGAAGTTTATCCTGGCTTGCACATGAGTGAGAATAAAAGGATAGTGGTGGTTTGTGGGGCCAGTCGTCATTCCTGAATCCTACTAGATCCTTGGGTAGTGGGCCTGGGCTTTACAAACGGTATCAGAGCCATAACCCCTCCAATAGGTGGGGCCCACATGGGCCTGTGGCATGCTAGTCTTTGAGTAGTGTTGTCTAGGGATATTGTAAAGGTCTATCTGTGGTGATGGAGCCGCTCATATATTGGTAGCCATGATCGGGAGTTGGGTGTACACGGCCATGTTGGGTCTGCACTGAAATGGGAAAATATTATAAGGACATATAGTTGATCCTTGACAGGGACATCAAGAGTCTAAGAGGGGGAGATTATAATGTCCTAGGATTTGAGGCCTCAGATAAAAAGATCTTATAAGGAGTGATTGAACTACCATATCACCAAGGTGCACCTCCTTTTCCTGGATCCCATCACATAAGAACTCCATATTTAAGTGTGCTCATCTTGGAGTAGTACTAGGATGGGTTACCAGTCGGGAAGTTGATCCTAGCTTGCGCGTGAGTGAGGATAAAGCATGCACTTAAGGCTTGGGGTGGTCTGTGGGGTCAGTCATCATTCCTGAAACCTTACCAGAGCCTTGGAAGTGGGCATGTGTGTTACAAATGATGGTATCAAAGCTAGTCTACTTACAAATGGTATCAGAGCCAAAACCCCTCCAGTAGGTGGGGCCTCATGGGCATGTGGCATGTTAGTCTTGAGTCGTGTGGTCCAGGAAAGTTGGAAAGGGATATCCATTGTGGCGAACCATTCAGACAAAACATAATTAACTAAGCGGAAGCTATCGTTAGCAGCGGATTACTAAAAATCACTAAAAATTAAAACCATTCACAAAGAGATCATTTCTCAGGAAAAGTCTTTAAGCAAGAACCACAGAATGACATTTACATCCTGGTTTATATATATACATATGATGTGTCATCCCTTCTCGAGGAATACAAGCATCAACTGCTCTGCCTTAGCTATGCACAAGCAATATAAAAACCTCGAGGCTTAAAGCCAAAACCTCAGATCGCTTTATTAAAAGCACTAACTCCTAGGACCTGAGAGTACATAGACGACATATAAAACTATCTATTCCAAAACTTTAACCACCAGTATTTCCACCTGTAGAATTATTGCGGTTCCTGTTGCTGTTGTTGTTGCTCTTCCCTACCTATGGAATTTTTGCCTCTACCTCGTCCGCGTCCACCAAAAATGTTGGATCCCAGGGGGGTGAGACAATTTGTAAATTGCCCCAGCGAGAGATATAACTCTCCGCCAAAAACATTATTATTGCAGTTTAATAAAAATAAACTGAGCACAAGAATCATATATATATCTAGCAGCAGATGAATCAATATCTAAACTAATTAGATCAATATGCTTATTCAAAGCAATTCAGCTATGACTTAATAAAGCATCATGTCACTATTCAACAGGATATTGAAGAAACATGTATATCAATTTATTCATCTAGGATATATTAAGAAATCTACATCAACCAATGATTCTTGCATTTTGACCTTAGCAAATATGCTACATGGCTGTTTACGCTTTACAAACATACTTATGCCCCGAGGAGATGCGGTATACCTCTCATCCTCCAACCGACCACTATGAAGTCGAAATTGGTACCATACAATGTCAAAGGAAGAACCAGATTCCATGACCTCTCACATCTCGATCAGTGCGAGACTACAAGCAGGACTATGTCAACTGCTCAACATAGTGTTCCAGGGTATACTGGCAACTTTGCTATAGAGTTACAGTGGCAACTGCACTCTCATCGGCAATCAAGAGATTTAATGTTTATCTCATATCAACCCAACATTCATCATCATCGGGAGATTCATGATACATCCATCCCGACACAATCAATGAAGGATTGGGAGATTTGTTGCTTATCTCATATCAATCCCTTCATCATGGCTTAAGGTATTAGCACCCATTAGCCCCACATATTCAAAAATATGTGTTCCTTAGGAATTCCCAAAGGAAAACCTATTTCACCATCACCAATTTTTCATGATGACAGATCTATGGTTAGGGCTCTACATGAAAAGAATGCACTTGATTAATTAAGTACATTATCATATTCTTTTAGCATCAGTCAAGTTTTCAACCATAACTTATTAGGACAAATTCTACAAAGAAACATGTACTATTTTTATCAGTTACTTTATAGTCTTTATAAGATATTGGGATCTCCGTCCGTCATTTCAATAATGGGAATACTCATCCCTCCACAATCTCATTATCATAATCATAAAGATCTGGGTATTCAAACCCTTAGCTCATCACTAAGCATTGTTACCACTTTTTCAGGTAACTATCACCTTCAGGTCATTTGACCAAGGTCAACATGACACTTGTTACACGAGCATCTTTTATGGCACTTGAGGCTCATTAACTCTCTTGTTACCTTTTACTATGCAACAAGGCATATTATGGCACACAAGGCCCAATAAACAAATTCAATGAATAAAACATCATAGCTCATATCTGGCTATGTTCATCATCACATGATACCTGCATGGTTAGCACACATGATAATAGATATATCAATCATATTTCAGTATCATGATACTCAAGGGTAACACCATTATTCCCTTATCAAGGTTAGGGTTTCCCATTTCATGTCAATTAGGAATTCATACACTTCACCCTAGGATTAGGGTTTTCATATAGCCTTACTTACATCACTCTGAATTAGAGCTTCACATCTCATTATTACATCAGGGTTTCTCATCACATCACCCTAGATTAGGGTTTACATTCAATAACCCATACTTAGGGTTTACTATTCATCAAGATAGGTTTTCATATTCAATTTCCCATAATTAAGGTTTTCATAACATCATCCTTAATTAAAGTTACAATATTACCCTAGATTAGGGTTCCAATCAAAATTACCCTGAATTAGGGTTAGGGTTCATTAACCTTATCGATTAGGGTTTTCATGATCTCTTCACTAAGGATCATACCCTAATCACCACGTGATTAATACTCATGTATGAGTTCCTTTCTATCATCCTCTTAACTTGATTAGGTTACATCAACCCTTCAATCAAGTACATGCAACTATGATTAACATAGTGAGCTAAGACATTGCTTTTATAACCTTTTAAGATTGATTAATCTAAAGGTATTGATTATCTAGGTACTTTAGGGTTTCTACCACTGTACCTATCTTTGATTATCATCAATGGATCAACCATCACTTAAAATATCCAAAATGATCTTGACCACTTTGAACCTCCAATCGGTTTTGGGCTTTCAACTCCAAATAGTTTTGAACCCGTTTGATTCCAAATAGTCCTGAGACCGTTTGATCCCAAATGGTTTCAAGACCATTTGGACTCAAATGGTCTCAAGACCGTTTGGGTCAAACCAGCCTCAAAACCGAATGGGTCATTTAGGACATTCATCAATCAAATTAAATATGATTTGCACCATTGAATTGGCCATCAATTAGGCTATTGAAGGATTCATCAATCAACACCATTGGATCTTCCTCATCAACTACAATCAACCTTGGGTCTCCAAATGATTCTAAGACCATTTTATCCCAAATGGTTTTCAAGACCGTTTGGACTCAAACGATCTCAAGACCGTTTGGTCCAAGTCAACTTGAAATCGTTTGGATCAATTGAGTTTTCTTTCAACAAGTCGATTAGGGTTTCTAATTGGAGGATTGTCCACACATTGATTTAATCAATTGAATCCATTAGATCATCATCCAACATGAACTAGGGTTCTGACCTCAAACGGTCAACCCATCCAAACGTTCAACCTTTCGAAATGGTTTGGGATTCAAAACTCCAAACGGTTTGGTGAAACCGAATGGGCTATAGTGTTGAAACCGTTTACAACTAGATATTATTAAGATGTGTGCTTAAGATGATGTCATCATCATCCAGCTTTAGTCCATCAAAACCTACTGCCATTATCATGGTAGTTGCATCAACTAATCAAAGGAATTGCAAGAAGAGCAATCGAACATAATTGATTGAGAAATTGAATTCAATAACAATGAATAGGAGTTCAAGTTATATAAACTCCCTCCAATTGATATTCAAAGCTTGGAGCTTCATGTAAACAATGGTGGATGAAGATTTGAAACTCTCCCAAGGCTCATCCTCAAGCTTTGGAGTGAAAAGATTGGCTAGGATTGAAGATGGAGTGAATTAGAGAAGAAATCATGCATTGTTTTGTGATTTCCACCATGAATTCAAGGTGAAAGAAGGTCAAGAAGCTTACCAACAGGTTGGGGGTCATCCTCCTGTTTCTCCTAGCTCCCTTGGTCGTTTTTGCAAGCAATAAGTGAAAGTGGATTCGAAATTACCCCTTCACCTCATGGATAAAGGAGCATATATATGAATTTTATTGAAAATTCATTTAAGAGAGAGAAAGTAGGAATTATCTCCTCAAATTCCATGCCACTTGCCCCCTTCTCTTCCTTAGGGACGAAGCTATCCTCTTTGCCTCTTATTCCTCTCTTTTATCCATGATTTAAAGAAAAGCAAATTAAGCACCTTAACCCTTATAATAATAATATCCTAAAGTTAGTGGATATTTCTTTTTCTTTTCTTAATGTGAGTGGGTTCTCCACTCACGTAGATATTTCCTTTGCCTTTTAAAGGCACAAGGACATCCACACTTATATATTTCAACCACATAATTTTGGTTGAAGGGAAATCCAATTAATATAATTATTTTTGCATTAAATTGAATTAGGATTTCAATTATGCTTAAATCTTGATTATTTTAATATCAAGATTATCTTTCCATCAAAGAGGTGAAAATGAGATGACCCTCTCATTTTATTTGCTCTTCATGATGGCAAGAAACATTAGGGACTATTTTAAGTGGTAATTTGCATATTGAACCCTAGGTTTTGGGTAAATTGCACATTACACCAAAACTGGGTTTTAATGCACAACATGGCTTTATCAGCTCTTTCTTGGTACTCAAGCTTTCCCTAGCCATACCTCTACATCATCTTCATTCTTATGATTCTTCAACACATGAGGAACATTTTATCATATAACATTTGTAATTTAACCCCTCAACTTGGGTAATTTGCACTCTTAGTCCAACACAAGCAAAACATTATTTCAACATTTTTCAAAAAGGACTAAAATTGAAATATAAGTTCCTCTTGAGCCTTAATTACTTTTCAAAAGATAATATCAAGCATATAATTACCTTTCTTAAACAAAACACCTAGGGTTAAAGCATAACCCAGGTCAGGGATGTTACAAGTTATCCACCCCTTACAAGGATTTCATCCCCGAAATCGTTAAGAGAAAAGAGAAGCGTAATTCCTCCTCATCTCTTCTTCTAGCTCCCACGTAGCTTCTTCAATGCCACGGTGATGCCAGAGAACTTTTACAAGACATATGTCTTTCTTTTTCATCTTCTTGATTCTTCTATCAAGAATCAACACAGGTCCTTCAACATATGATATATCATCATTTAGTTCTACCTCTACAGGTTGCAGAACTAATTATGTGTCAAGATGACATTTTCTTAGCATGGAAATGTGGAATACTGGATGCAATCTATGCAACTCAGGTGGTAACTCCAGCTTATAGGCTACCTTTCCCATCGTTTCAATGATTAGATAAGGCCCCATAAATCTAGGAGCTAACTTCCCCTTCTTTCCAAATCTAAGGATACCTTTCCAAGGTGAGACCTTGAGGTATACTCTATCTCCAACTTGGAATTCTAAGGGTCTACGACGCTTATCCGTGTAAGATTTCTATCTATCTTGTGCAACTTTCAACTGTTGTTGTATTACTTTAATCGTCACAGTTGTTTGTTGTACTAGCTCAGGACCAAAAAGTTGGTACTCTCCCATTTCATACCAACATAAGGGAGATCTACAACATCTACCATACAATGCTTCATATGGTGCCATATCAATACTGTGCTGATAGCTATTATTGTAGGCAAATTCTATCAAGCTCAGGTGTAGATCCCAACTTCCTACAAATTTAAGGACACTTGCCCTAAGAAAGTCCTCCAAAGTTTGTATAGTCCTCTCAGATTGTCCATCTGTCTAAGGATGAAAGGCTGTACTAAACCTTAACTACGTACCCAAAGCTTTATGCAGTCCTTCCCAAAAATGACTCGTAAACTGGGGACCTCTATCAGAAACAATTATAGCTGGAACCCCATGCAAACACACTATCTCATCTATGTATATCTGTGCAAGCTTCTTAGTAGTGTAGATTGACAGGTAAGAAATGTGCTATCTTTGTCAACCTATCAACTATCACCCAAATGGAATCATGACTTTTGGTTGTTCCAGGTAAACCAACCACAAAGTCCATGGTTACATGATCCAATTTCCACTGTGGTATAGGCAGAGGTTGCATTGTTCCTACGGGCTTCTGATGTTCAACTTTAACCTGCTGACATATCAGACACCGCATAACAAACTCAGGTACATCTTTCTTCAATCCAGGCCACCAATACATATCTTTTAAGTTATGATACATCTTGGTGCTCCCTAGATGCATATCATACATTGAAGAGTGAGCCTCTTCCAGAACTGACTTTCTTAAGTTATCTGCATCAGGTACTACCATCCTACCATGGTAACAGACTACCTGATCATTTGAATCATGGAAACCATCCCGTTTCTCACTACCATACTCTGACCTAATCTGTTGAATCACAGTATCAGCTTGTTGTGATTCTTTAATCTGTTGTCTCAAAGTAGGTTTCACTTGCATCTCAGCTAACAACCCGACTAACAATGACACTTTAAGTTGTACATTGTCTTGCCTCAAGAAAATAAGCATATCTCTTTTAAAACACATTGAGGAGTTTAACTGTGATTTATCTAAGGATGATGTTACTGATTTCCTACTTAGTGCATCAACAACTACATTAGCCTTCCCTAGATGATAATCAATTGTACAATCATAATCCTTGATTAACTCCATCCAGCAGCGTTGTCTCATATTCAGCTCATGATGTGAGAAGATATACTTTAGGTTCTTATGGTTTGTAAAAATCTAGAATGTTTCTCCATAGAGATAATGTCTCCAGATCTTCAATGCATGAACCACAATAGCTAGCTCTAGATCGTGTGTTGGATAATTCTCCTCGTGTTTCTTAAGTTGTCGAGAAGCAAAAGAAATCACTTTCTTATCATGCATCAACACACATCCTAGACCGTTCTTAGATGCATCACAGAAAACTATGTGCCCCTTCACCTTCTCAGGTAACACTAACACAGGTGCACTTGTTAACCTTTCCCTCAATAATTGGAAAGATTGTTGACACTTGTCATTCCAGACAAAAGGAACTTCCTTCCTGGTCAACTTAGTTAGGGGTAAAGCTATAGAACTGAAGTTCTTAATGAACTTCCTATAATAGCCAGCTAGTCTAAGAAAACTATGAATCTTTGTCGGTGTCTTTGGTTGTTCCCATTGTAGGATAGATTCTACCTTCTTCAGATCAACACGAATACCTAAGGCAGATATTACGTGTCCTAGAAAAGAAACTTCTGGTAACCAGAACTCACATTTGCTAAACTTAGCATACAACTTATGCTCTCTTAGCAAAGTCAAAGCCTGACAGAGGTGCTGCTCATGTTGCTGAGCATCTCTACTATATATCAAAATGTCATCTATAAAAATGACTAAGAACTGATCAAGATAAGGTTGAAAGATCCTATTCATGAGTTCCATGAATGTAGCCGGTGCATTAGTTAGCCCAAAAGACATAACTATGAACTCATAGTGACCATATCTTATCCTAAAGGCAGACTTAGGTATGTCACTCTCCTTGATACACAACTGATGGTATCCCAACCTCAGATCTATCTTAGAAAAGATAGTTGCACCACTTAACTGATCAAACAAGTCATCAATCCTAGGCAAATGATACTTGTTCTTTATGGTTTCTTTATTCAACTGCCTATAGTCGATGCATAAACACATAGACCCATCTTTCATTTTAACAAAAAGAATCGGAGCACCCCATGGTGAAGTACTCAGTCAGATGAAACCCTTCTCAAGCAACTCCTACAGTTGTTTCTTGAGTTCTTCCATCTCAGTAGGTGCCATTCTATATGGCGTTTGTGCTATTGGTTGCGTACCCCTGATTAGACTAATCTCAAAATCAATCTCTCGGGACGGAGGAACACCTGGAAGTTCTTCAGGAAATACATCTTCAAATTGCCTCACTATTAGAACTTCAGAAGGATGAGGGCTTCCCATGGTGGTATCTACCACATGTGACAAGAATGCAAAGCATCCTTGTCTCATCAACTTCTCAGTTACCATAGCTGACACTAAACATGTTGGAAGGATCTTCCTATTTCCCTGAAAGATCCATGTGTCACCATCATTTGTGAACACCGCCTGCTTGGAAACACAATCCAAGACAACCTTATATTTCTCTAGGGTGTCCATCCCAAGGATTATATCAAACCCATGCATTTCAAGTGGAATAAGATCCACCTGAATGCGATGATCAGAAAAGGAAAGAGTGCAGGGAGAACACACCTCCCGCAACACTGCAGATCCCAACAAAGGTGTTTCTAATAGCAAACTATCTTCCCTATGACTGATAATCATGTTGCAGTCATGAATCACTTCTCGAGTGATAAACAAGTGCATAGCACTTGGATCAATTAACACAGATACGAAGCAGGATGAAGACATATCAAAATACAATAGTTCCATCTGACCTGTCACAACCTGAGGGTTGACAACTGCTACAGGCTGGTTCATTGCATAGAACCTTGTCGTCGCCTGCGGTTGACCCTGTGTACGGTTGTTGGGTGTCGACGATCCAACTTGAGACACTTGACCATGTCCTCTAGCACCATTGCCAAACTGTTGCCTCTAAGAGCCTTGTTGGCTCTGCCTTGGTAGTTGGGTCATATTCCTGACTTTCTCAGGACAATCCTTCACGACATGTCCCTCATTCCCGCATTTGTAACAAGTTATTTTTCCCCACTTTGGCCTGGGTGGTCCTATTACTGACATTGATGCTAAGCTGTGAGCTCCCTTCGGGGGTATGTTACTGTAAGGACCCTGACCTGCGTTTAGGGTTTACCCTGTTTGCTTTGCTTAACCTTGGTGGTTTGATGCTTGCTAATCACCTTTAGTGGTGATTAGGGTTTGGTTGTGCTTTGTTGAGAGTTGAAGGTGCTACTTGCAAATAAACCAAGTCTAGGGTTTTGTGAGCAAGTTTACCACCTTGAGAGGTATTCTTCTCTCTCTTTGCTTCCTCTAGGGTTGAAAGGAAGGCTTGGGCTTGTTGTTTGAGTTCTTTGGGCCTTTGTTGGGCTTGTTTGGGCCTTGAAGTTCCTTGTTTGGGCTTGCTTGGGCCTTGTGTCGGCCAAGTAGAGTTTGTGTCGGCCTAGAGAGCTTGGTGTGTCGCTCATGATGCTTGGTCCAACCTTGGTCATGTTTGGAGAACACATGGTGCACATCTTGGACAAGTGTCTTGTGGCTTGAAAGAGTGGTGGCTTGAGTTGGTGGACATGTGTCCCTTGGGTGGATGACACATAGCAAGTGTTTACCTTGGTTTCTCCTCCTTTCTCATCTATATAGGTGGTTCCTTCCTTATCTTGAGGTCCCTTTTAGTTCCTCTTCTCCTTGTGCACGACACACCCTTAAAGAAGGAGCTAAGGTGGCCGACACACCCTTGTGTGAGCAGCTTGGAGGCCGATACACCCTTGGAGTTGAAGGGGTGGAGGTCGACACACCCCTCTTGGAGGAACCTTGGTGGCCGACAACCCTTGGAGCTCAAAGTGTTTCTTCTTCCTTGGAGCTTAAGGCGGGTTGCATGACTCTAACCCTAACTACTCTACTCTCCCTTCAATATATGTTTGATTTAATCTTGCCCTTGCACATTTGGAGTTGTTCTTTAGCTATCTTGCATGTTGGTCGATCCTTGATATCTAAGGTTTAGGGAGCAACACTCCTTTCTCCCCTTGGTCTATATGAGTGAGCTTGGGGTCCTAGTGTCATGAGCAACACCCCTCTTTCCTACTCGATTGAGGTGAGCTATGACCTAGTGGCTCGGGCAATACCCTCATCTCACCTTGGAAAAGATGGTGAGCTCGTCTAGATGACCTTGAGTAGTTGTATCTTGAGAGTTTGGTGCTCATGGAGGTGATGCCCGACAGCCCCCATAGTTTTGTTGCCTTGCACGGCTTGAGTGAACACATTTTCTCTTTTTGTATCTTGGGCGGTGAGCAACCTGTCCCTGCTCGCCCGATATTGTTCTGCTCTCTCAGTTGTTCTGCTCACTCAGTTGTTCTGCTCGCTCAGTGGTTTTGCTCGCTCTGTAGCCCTGCTCGCCCGGTGGGCCTGTCGCCCGATACCTTGGCTCGCCCAGTAGCTTAGCTCGCCCGATAGCTCAATGTGTTGCTCACCTAGTTTTCCCCCTGACGCGCCTTGCTCACCCGAAACTAGCTGTGTCGACCAGTGCTTGTTGCTCACCCGGACATCCTTGCTTGCCCGATGCTGGTGCTCACCCGCTACCTGCCCGCGTCGCCCGATAGGCTTTGCTCACGTGGCTTTACTCTGCTCACCCGACACCCTCTAAGCGTGTCGCCCGACAGGGTGCTCTCCTATGCTCTACCCTGCTCGTCTGTTTGCCTTGCACGCATGAGTTCTGCTCGCACGCCCGATGACCTTGTGCATGTTGGAGCTGCACGCCCGACAGGGCTGCACGCTTGCCTTCGTTTCAAGGGTGGTGTTCTGCACGCCTGACCTTGCACGCCCTGGTTCGGGTGAGAGTGAACTCTAATCCGAGTAGGATCTTTGGTGAGGGTTTTGTACCTTTTTGTGAGGAAGCTTGGGGTCATGAAGATGACTTGGCTAGTGATTTCCCTTGGTAGTATTAATAACACCTTGCTCACCTAATAGTTACAATAATGGCTAGGTTAATGCTTGTGTTATTTGTCTCTCTTTAATATGATGTCAAGGCATGGTAAGATACATGAATAGTTGCGTAGTAATGTGTCTTGAGCACACAATTATCAGGTAATATATAGTAATATCTGTAGCAATGATATCTCATGATGATAGGCATTGTCCTTATATCAATAATATGCTTAACCTTAATTGGTTCTTGGTAACAAACCCTAGATATGAGATGTGAATGACAAGTCTCTTGGTTACTTTCATTGAATATTGATTGGTGCTAACCATGCAGGTATTGTTATCCAAATGAAAGGCTATGAGAAATGATTATATGTGAGTATTGTGATGACAGGTGTATTATGAATGATGTTCCTTAATGAGGTTGAAAGCCTTGAGAGGCTATGGCACTATATAATGAGGGATTGAGATCCCATGATATGTGGTGATCCTTGAGATTGATCTAGATGGTTGGCAAGAGGCCAAGTGATAACATGTGATGTGAGATCCTTGGGATGGATCAGTGTGATATAAATTGTAGGAAATGCATAATGTTGAGTTTATGTTGTTTTCCTTTTGTTATGTCTTGCATGTTATACAACTTGGTTGAATCTTGCAATCCATCTAAAAGATACTAATTAATCATAGTGGAATCTATCATGTAGTTTGCCCTAGCCATAATGAAACGGGTTCTCCTGCGGGTTAACCCGGAGCGCATATTGTTGAATATGCGAGGTTGCTCCTAGCCTAAAGTAAGGAGGTAAGAGTACAACTGTGGTTGTAGACTCGAGGGCGAGGTGAACATAGCCCAGTGATGATAAGGGCGAGGTGAACATAGCCCAGTGATGATAAGGGCGAGGTGAACATAGCCCATATATATGATACGTTGAGCATGAATGCGTTCATGGCTCAGAGCACGATGTTTAGACACGTGACTCAGTTTTACTAGCGCCGTGACCTGTACCAAGGCGGTCTAGGCAGAGGGTAGCCTGAAGAGCTAACCCTGTGGCTTATGACCACTTCAGCATGAGACTACGGTCCTGCTCATGTATACTCATGTTCCGCGGCAGAGGGTAGCCTGAAGAGCTAACCCTGTGGCTATGACCACTTCAAGCATGAGACTGTGATCCTGCTTATGTTATACTTATGTACAGACATGAGGTGGAGAAGGTCTTGGATTCCGGCTCTTCCATTGACCTTGTATGGCACCGGCTATGGGCTTCACAGCCGAAGGTTGGATTTTAACGGTACGGTTCATTTCCTCAGGGCATAATAAAATGTAATCCAGCCGTTTAGTATGTACTGCTTAAAGACAAACATGAAACATTGGTTGAGGCCTTGTTTGTGTAGATTAACTTTAATTATATTGCAGTTGTTTATGCATTACTCTATTGTGATGAGTTTATATATATATTCTATCTTGTCAATTATGTTCCATTAGGAAAATATGTTGGTTATATGCCCTTTTGATACAGCTGGTAAGGTTGAGGATGGCTTGTTATTTATAACTGTTCCGTTATATTCTTTATCAGTATATCTGCTCATATAAATGCTTATTTGAGGTTTTGTAGTTTTGGCGTTGAGTTATGCCTCCTGCTGGGACAATGTTCAATAGTCTCACTCCGCTGGTTTATACCCCTTTTTTTAGGTGGTCGAGCTTGTCGTGGTGGTGGTCGCGGAGTTGCGGCCGAGCAGCAAGAAGATCAGTAGAAGGCAAGCTTTGGAGATGCTGCTGTTTTGGATGTTTTGTTGTAGAGTCTACAGTCATCCCTGTACTCTCAGGTCCTTGGCGGTGTTTTGACGTTGTTTTACGATGCACGACCGATGTCGTTTGTATATCCTGCTGTTGGCCGGATGTGGGCCTTTATGTATATAACAGGTGATGAACTCATGGTTATGACAGGACAGTTGTTGCTCTAAGCTGTGGACATGTATCCAGGCTTGAATGGTTATGTATATAACATGTTTTCTTGCAGGATATGGACTGGAATGTAATATGTTTCTCAGTTTATCAGTTTTCTGCAATCGGTTTTAATTAACCCGTATTTTCGATAAGCTGTGGTTATGGTGATTTCCGCACGTTTTCGCGTAACACCTCATTATCTGTGTGATAATGGGATGTGTTGCCACAAGTTTTGGTATCAGAGCATTAGGTTCGCTGAGTCTACAGGGATCTAGGACTAGGTTGTGTTTGTTCTTATGTGTTTTCCAGATTTTCTCATAGAAATCTTCTGCCCTCAGCGGAAGAAAAGCCAAGATGTCTGGAAACCATGAAGAACTCGCTGCTGAGCACAGCGATGATGCATCTGTTGATGGAGCAGTAGGACAGGCACATGAAGATCGGGTGCCTGAGGTCCCCCAGCCTGACCCAACCATTCTTGAACGCCTTGCCTATCAATAGCTTATGGGGAAGATGATGGTTACGATGAATCTCATGGTCGAACGATTACCAGTGCATCCTCCGCGAGCACAGGTTCCCCATGGAGAAGAATCGGGTATTGGGAAGACCTCCGAGCGGCTTCGCCGAGTCGGATCTTCGGAGTATGCTGGAACGGCTGATCCAGTGGATGCAGATCTGTGGCTGACTAGTCTTGAAAAGGCTTTCCGGATCCTCGACATCCCCGAAGCAGACAAGGTAAAGCACGTTGTCTACCTTCTGAAAGGTAGTGCTGGTCATTGGTGGACCATCGAGGAAGGGAAGCGGCCTGGTAAGGTGATCTGTTGGGAGATGTTTCGACGCGAGTTTGCCACCAGATACTTTCCGAAGACGTATTTGGACGAAAAGGTCGCTCAATTTGAGCGCTTACAACAAGAAAGGATGAAACTCGCCGAGTATGAGACCAAGTTTATGGATCTGTTGAGGACCTGTCCTCACTTTGCGGCAACAGACGAGGAACGGCTCACACGTTTCGAGAAGGGTTCGAGTGCTGAGATAACAACCCATGTACCTGCTTTGGAGGACCAAGAACGGTTGGATACGGCTGTAGGACCTTCTCGGAGAATCAAACGATCAGTCAAGAAGAAAAGAGGATCCATACCCCACCAAAGACCTTATCTTGCACCCAGGATCTGCTACTAGTGCAAACAACCAGGACATATCTGGTCAAGTTGTCCCTACAAAGATGATGAAGTGACACAGCAGCCGAGGCAGAACCTTCAGGGGTCTAGGAGACCACAACCCAGTGGTAGCAGATGACGAGGACGCAATCGAGCGTCTCAGGCTGGATCGTCTGCTCAGGGAGGCAGAGGTCGTGGACAGCAAGCAATGACTCGTAACTATGCTATGAATCAGCCGGAGGCGGTAGTCAACCCGCGAGTGGTGACAGGTCAGATGGAGTTATTTCATTCTGATATGTCTTCTTCTTGCTTTATATTTGTTCTGGTTGACCCGGGTGCTACGCACTCTTTTATCACCTATAGTATGCTTGAAAATTGTCATCTACCTGTTAGTTGTAAGAAAGATAGTTTGCTGTTAGAAACCCCTCTTAGTGGTTCCTCTTTGCTTCGAGAAGAGTGTCCATCTTGTGTCTTGTCTTTCTCGGGACACCGCATTCAAGTGGATCTCATACCACTTGCTATGCATGGGTTTGATGTTATCCTTGGGGTGGATACCTTAGAGAGGTATAAGGTTGTTTTGGACTGTGGTTCCAAGCAGGCAGTGTTTGATGTTGCTGGAGAGAAGTGGATCTTCTAGGGAGATAGGAAGATTCTTCCGGCATGCTTAGTATCAGCTATGGTGGCGGATAAGTTGTTACGACAAGGATGTGAGGCGTTCCTAGCTCACGTGGTGGATATCATTGTGGTTACCAAAGCGAAAGGTCCTAGTCTTGAGGAGGTGTCCGTGGTTCGAGAGTTCACAGACGTGTTTCCTGAGGAGTTTCCTGGTGTTCCTCCACCCCGAGAGATTGATCTCGAGATCAATCTGGTCCCTGGAACACAGCCAGTTGCACAGTCACCATGCAGGATGGCTCCAGCAAAGATGGCAGAGTTGAAGAAGCAGTTGCAAGAGTTGCTGGATAAAGGTTTTATCCGACCAAGTATGTCGCCTTGGGGTGCTCCATTACTGTTCGTCAAGAAGAAGGATGGTTCGATGTGGTTGTGTATAGACTACCGACAGTTGAACAAGGTCACAATCAAGAACAAGTACCTGTTGTCGAGGATAGATGATCTATTTGATCAATTGTGTGGTGCTACAGTGTTTTCAAAGATCGATCTACGGTCCAGATATCATCAGTTGAGGATAAAGGCAGATGACATACCGAAGTCAGCCTTCAGGACAAGGTATGGTCATTATGAGTTTGTGGGTATGCCGTTTGGACTAACCAATGCACCTATAGCTTTCATGGATCTGATGAACAGAGTGTTCCGACCGTTCTTAGATCAGTCTGTTGTAGTCTTTATAGATGACATCTTGATCTATAGTCGGGACAGGCTAGAGCACGAGCAACATCTTCGTCGAGCATTGACTCTTCTTCGTCAACATCAGTTGTATGCCAAGTTCAGTAAGTGTGAGTTCTGGCTGGATGAAGTGACCTTCTTGGGCCATGTGATATCCGCTAAAGGAGTCAAGGTAGATCCAAAGAAGGTGGAATCTATTGTAGATTGGGAACAGCCGAAGACACCGACAGAAGTTCGTAGTTTCCTTAGTCTAGCACGATACTACTGGAGGTTTATCAAGGACTTCAGTTCGATAGCTTTGCCGATGACGAAGTTGACTAGGAAGGATGTACCTTTTGTTTGGGATGATCGATGTCAGCAAGCTTTCTAGAGTCTGAAGGAGAAGCTGACTAGTGCCCCAGTGTTGATTTTGCCAGAGCCTGGGAAAGGCTATGTTGTTTTCTGTGATGCTTCCAAGAGAGGTTGAGGTTGCGTGTTGGTGCAGGAAGATCATGTGGTTTCTTTTGCCTCGCGATAGCTCAAGAAGCATGAGGAGAACTACCCGACTCATGATTTGGAGCTGGCAGCAGTGGTCCATGCGTTAAAGATTTGGAGACACTATTTGTATGGGGAAGTGTGTCAGATCTTTACGGATCATAAGAATATGAAGTATATCTTCACGCAGCATGAGTTGAACATGCGACAACGGCGATGGATGGAGTTGATCAATGACTATGACTGCACTATCGAGTATCATCCTGGTAAGGAAAACGTAGTAGCACATGCGCTTAGTCGAAAGTCTTCTCTTTCTTCTAAGAAGGCACAGTTGAATTCTCTGGTTTGCCATAGGCGGGATATGTTTGTTTCTCTACAACAGATGAATGTGCAGATGGAAGTCTCTTTGTTGTCGGGTCTTTTCGCATAGATGCAAGTCAAGCCTACGTTGAGGCAGCAGATCAAGGATGCACAGCAGACAAATGAGGCGGTACAGTTGATCAGATCAGAGTTTGGCAGCGACAAGCGTGATGGGTTTCATGAGTCTGAAGATGGACTAGTTTGCTATCGTGATAGGATGGTGGTTCTAGATGCTGATGATCTGATGAATTTGGTGCTTGAGGAAGCACACACGTCAATGTATGCCATGCATCCAGGTGTCACCAAGATGTATCATAGTCTGAAGGACTTGTATCAGTGGCCCGGTTTGAAGAGAGATGTAGCTGAGTTTGTGACGAGATGTGCGGTATGTCAGCAAGTGAAGGCTGAGCATCAGAAGCCGGCAGGTATGTTGCAACCTTTACCGATACCGCAGTGGAAATGGGATCATATAACCATGGATTTCGTAGTTGGTCTGCCCAAGACAACTAGGAATCATGATTCCATTTGGGGTGATAGTGGACAGATTGACGGAGTCTGCCCATTTCCTACCTGTGAAGACGACGTACACAGTAGAGAAGCTTGATCGAGTAGATGAGGATGAGATAGTTCGTTTGCATGGTGTGCGAGCAATGATAGTTTCTGACAGAGGTCCTCAGTTTACAAGTCGTTTTTGGGAACAGCTGCACAGAGCGTTGGGAACGCAGTTGAAGTTTAATACAACCTTTCACCCACAAACAGATGGATAGTCTGAAAGGACTATTCAGATTATGGAAAATCTCCTTCGAGCTTGTGTTTTGCAGTTTCTAGGTATATGGGGCCTTACCCAGTTACAGCACGTGTTGGAAAGGTAGCTTACGAGATAGAGTTGCCTCCTGAGTTGCACCGGTTACATCCAGTGTTCCATGTCAGCAGGCTAAAGAAAAATCATCCAGATTCAGGTACAGTGATACAACCAGTTGAAGTTGAGCTTGATGCAGATGTGACCTACGAGGAAGGTCCCGTGGCAATTCTTGACAGAAGGATCAAGAAGCTGAAGAGGAAGGACCTGGTTCTTGTGAAAGTTCTTTGGCAGCGTCGTGGCGTCGAGAAAGCCACGTGGGAGCTTGAGGAAGAGATGAGGAGGAAGTATCCCTCACTTTTCTCTTCGGATTTTGGGGACGAATTCCCTTAAAGGGGGTTAGATTGTAAGGACCCTGACCTGCGTTTAGGGTTTACCCTATTTGCTTTGCTAAACCTTGGTGGTTTGATGCTTTCTAATCACCTTTAGTGGTGATTAGGGTTTGGTTGTGCTTTGTTGAGAGTTGAAGGTGCTACTTGCAAATAAACCAAGTCTAGGGTTTTGTGAGCAAGTTTACCACCTTGAGAGGTGTTCTTCTCTCTCTTTGCTTCCTCTAGGGTTGAAAGGAAGGCTTGGGCTTGTTGTTTGAGTTCTTTGGGCCTTTGTTGGGCTTGTTTTGGCCTTGGAGTTCCTTGTTTGGGCTTGCTTGGGCTTTGTGTCGGCCAAGTAGAGTTTGTGTCAGCCTAGAGAGCTTGGTGTGTCACCCATGATGCTTGGTCCAACCTTGGTCATGTTTGGAGAACACATGGTGCACATCTTGGACAAGTGTCTTGTGGCTTGCAAGAGTGGTGGCTTGAGTTGGTGGACATGTATCCCTTGGGTGGACGACACATAGCAAGTGTTTACCTTGGTTTCTCCTCCTTTCTCATCTATATAGGTGGTTCCTTCCTTAGCTTGAGGTCCCTTTTAGTTCCTCTTCTCCTTGTGCACAACACACCCTTGAAGAAGGAGCTAAGGTGGCCGACACACCCTTCTGTTAGCATCTTGGAGGCCGATACACCCTTGGAGTTGAAGGAGTGGAGGTCGACACACCCCTCTTGGAGGAACCTTGGTGGCCGACAACCCTTGGAGCTCAAAGTGTTTCTTCTTCCTTGGAGCTTAAGGCGGGTTGCATGACTCTAACCCTAACTACTCTACTCTCCCTTCAATATATGTTTGCTTTAATCTTGCCCTTGCACGTTTGGAGTTGTTCTTTAGCTATCTTGCATGTTGGCCGATCCTTGATATATAAGGTTTGGGGAGCAACACTCCTTTCTCCCCTTGGTCTAGATGAGTGAGCTTGGGGTCCTAGTGTCATGAGCAACACCCCTCTTTCCTACTCGATTGAGGTGAGCTATGACCTAGTGGCTCGGGCAATACCCTCATCTCACCTTGGGCAAGATGGTGAGCTCGTCTAGATGACCTTGAGTAGTTGTATCTTGAGAGTTTGGTGCTCATGGAGGTGCTTCCCGACAGCCCCCATAGTTTTGTTGCCTTGCACGGCTTGAGTGAACACATTTTCTCTTTTTGTATCTTGGGCGGTGAGCAACCTGACCCTGCTCGCCCGATATTGTTCTGCTCGCTCAGTTGTTCTCCTCGCTCAGTTGTTCTGCTCGCTCAGTGGTTTTGCTCGCTCTGTAGCCCTGCTCGCCCGGTGGGCCTGTCGCCCGATACCTTGGCTCGCCCAGTAGCTTAGCTCGCCCGATAGCTCAATGTGTTGCTCACCTAGTTTTCCCCCTGACGCGCCTTGCTCACCCGAAACTAGCTGTGTCGACCAGTGCTTGTTGCTCACCCGGACATCCTTGCTTGCCCGATGCTGGTGCTCACCCGCTACCTGCCCGCGTCGCCCGATAGGCTTTGCTCACGTGGCTTTACTCTGCTCACCCGACACCGTCTGAGCGTGTCGCCGGATAGGGTGCTCGCCTATGCTCTACCCTGCTCGCCTGTTTGCCTTGCACGCATGAGTTCTGCTCGCACGCCCGATGACCTTGTGCATGTTGGAGCTGCACGCCCGACAGGGCTGCACGCTTGCCTTCGTTTCAAGGGTGGTGTTATGCAAGCCTGACCTTGCACGCCCTGGTTCGGGTGAGAGTGAACTCTAATCCGAGTAGGATCTTTGGTGAGGGTTTTGTACCTTTTTGTGAGGAAGCTTGGAGTCATGAAGATGACTTGGCTAGCGATTTCCCTTGGTAGTATTAATAACACCTTGCTCACCTAATAGTTACAATAATGGCTAGGTTAATGCTTGTGTTATTTGTCTCTCTTTAATATGATGTCAAGGCATGGTAAGATACATGAATAGTTGCATAGTAATGTGTCTTGAGCACACAATTATCAGGTAATATATAGTAATATTTGTAGCAATGATATCTCATGATGATAGGCATTGTCCTTATATCAATAATATGCTTAACCTTAATTGGTTCTTGGTAACAAACCCTAGATATGAGATGTGAATGATAAGTCTCTTGGTTACTTTCATTGAATATTGATTGGTGCTAACCATGCAGGTATTGTTAGCCAAATGAAAGGCTATGAGAAATGATTATATGTGAGTACTGTGATGATAGGTGTATTATGAATGATGTTCCTTAATGAGGTTGAAAGCCTTGAGAGGCTATGGCACTATATAATGTGGGATTGAGATCCCATGATATGTGGTGATCCTTGAGATGGATCTAGATGGTTGGCAAGAGGCCAAGTGATAACATGTGATGTGAGATCCTTGGGATGGATCAGTGTGATATAAATTGTAGGAAATGCATAATGTTGAGTTTATGTTGTTTTCCTTTTGTTATGTCTTGCATGTTATACAACTTGGTTGAATCTTGCAATCCATCTAAAAGATACTAATTAATCATAGTGTAATCTATCATGTAGTTTTCCATGGCCATAATGAAACGGGTTCTCCTACGGGTTAACCCGGAGCACATATATAGACTCAAGGGCGAGGTGAACATAGCCCAGTGATGATAAGGGCGAGGTGAACATAGCCCAGTGATGATAAGGGCGAGGTGAACATAGCCCATATATATGATATGTT
This sequence comes from Alisma plantago-aquatica, assembly GCA_963693085.1. Lineage (NCBI taxonomy): Eukaryota > Viridiplantae > Streptophyta > Magnoliopsida > Alismatales > Alismataceae > Alisma > Alisma plantago-aquatica. The sequence continues at coordinate 33,607,858 of OY856414.1, forward strand.
GAGCATGAATGCATTCATGGCTCAGAGCACGATGTTTAGACACGTGACTCAGTTTTACTAGAGCCGTGACATGTACCAAGGTGGGCTAGGCAGAGGGTAGCCTGAAGAGCTAACCCTGTGGCTTATGACCACTTCAGCATGAGACTACGGTCCTGCTCATGTATACTCATGTTCCACGGCAGAGGGTAGCCTGAAGAGCTAACCCTGTGGCTATGACCACTTCAAGCATGAGACTGTGGTCCTGCTTATGTTATACTTACGTACGGACATGAGGCGGAGAAGGTCTTGGATGCCGGCTCTTCCATTGACCTTGTATGGCACCGGCTATGGGCTTCGCAGCCGAAGGTTGGATTTGAACGGTACAGTTCATTTCCTCAGGGCATAATAAAATGTAATCCAGCCGTTTAGTATGTACTGCTTAAAGACAAACACGAAACATTGGTTGAGGCCTTGTTTGTGTAGATTAACTTTAATTATATTGCAGTTGTTTATGCATTACTCTATTGTGATGAGTTTATATATATATTCTATCTTGTCAATTATGTTCCATTAGTAAAATATGTTGGTTATATGCCCTTTTGATATAGCTGGTAAGGCTGAGGATGGCTTGTTATTTATAACTGTTCCGTTATATTCTTTATCAGTATATCTGCTCATATAAATGCTTATTTGAGGTTTTGTAGTTTTGGCGCGGAGTTATGCCTCCCGCTGGGACAATGTTCAATTGTCTCACTCCGCTGGTTTATACCCCTTTTTTTAGGTGGTCGAGCTTGTCGTGGTGGTGGTCGCGGAGTTGCGGTCGAGCAGCAAGAAGATCAGTAGAAGGCAAGCTTTGGAGATGATGCTGTTTTGGATGTTTTGTTGTAGAGTCTAGAGTCATCCCTGTACTCTCAGGTCCTTGGCGGTGTTTTGACGTTGTTTTACGATGCAGGACCTATGTCATTTGTATATCCTGCTATTGGCCGGATGTGGGCCTTTATGTATATAACAGGTGATGAACTCATGGTTATGACAGGATAGCTGTTGCTCTAAGCTGTGGACATGTATCCAGGCTTGAATGGTTATGTATATAACATGTTTTCTTGCAGGATATGGACTGGAATGTAATATGTTTCTCAGTTTATCAGTTTTCCGCAATCGGTTTTAATTAACCTGTATTTTCGATAAGCTGTGGTTATGGTGATTTCCGCACGTTTTCGCGTAACACCTCGTTATCTGTGTGATAATGGGATGTGTTGCCACAGTTACAGCCTCTACCCTTTCTTGACGTCCACTGCGTCTGGGTATTAAACCTTGGTGGTGGTGTGGGTACAAAAAACCTTAGTTTCTTACAGCTTCCAGAACTCTATCCTTGGAATTGAGTATATACCTTTTTACTCTTGGTCTGACGCTTCTCAATCACAGACCTCTCTATCCATCTCACAGATTCCACAAAGGTGAAGTACCTCTCCCTATTCTCTAAAGCAGACATAGGAGTGGTTAAATTAGTGTTCAATCCTTTTTCGAAACGTCGAATTCTCTCCTCATCAGTGGATGCCATATGCGGACAAAACTGTAAAAGCTCCATGAACCTAGCTTCATATTCGCTAATGTTCATTTGTCCCTGCCTTAACCTCTCAAACTGAGAGATTTTCTCATCTAGATATGGCTTGGGGAAGTTTCTAGTGATGAATTCTCATTAGAATTCATCCCATCCGATATCAACACCAGGTCTTTTGTTTTCCTCAATTGTCCACCAATGACCAACACTCCCCTTCAGTAGATATACAACATGTGTCACCTTCTCATCTTTAGGAATCATAAGGATTTTAAAGGCTTTCTCCAGCTCAGTTAGCCATAAATCAACATCTGCTGGGTTAGCTGTGCCAGCATACTCTATGGCTCCTACCCTCCGAAGCCGTTCAAAGGTCTTGCCAGCTCCCTATCTTTCATTGGGGGCTGGTGCCCTTGGTGCAGGTAGTGGCATCCTATCTTTCATATGAGTCATGAGTGCCATAAACTATCCAAACATGGCTTGGGAGGCTGGGTTCCCCATATCTTCTTTCTTGAACTGGGGTTGTTCAGGCACTGGTTCCCCCTATCCTGGTCCCTTGCACCTCCTCCTGGGGTAGTGACACTTCTTTCAGCAGCGTGTTCATCATGTGATCCAGACATCTTTAAGTTCTTCTTCTCCTATATGAGTAGAAGACACTTCTCAGGTAAACTGGAAAATACTAGAACAGACTCAACAACCTTAATCCTATGTCTCTGTAGACTCAGCGAACCTAGAGCTCTGATACCACTAATTTGTGGTGAACCATTCGGACAAAACGTAATTAACTAAGAGGAAGCCATCGTTAGCAGTGGATTACTAAAAATCACTAAAAATTAAAACCATTCACAAAGAGATCCTTTCTCAGGAAAACTCTTTAAACAAGAACCAGCACATGATATTTACATCCTGGTTTATATATACATATCATGTGTCATCCCTTCTCGAGGAATACAAGCATCAACTGCTCTGCCTTAGCCGTGCACAAGCAATATAGAAACCTCAAGGCTTAAAGCCAAAACCTTAGATCACTTTATTAAAAGCACTAACTCCTAGGACCTGAGAGTACAAAGATGACATATAAGACTATCTATTCCAAAACTTTAACCAACAATATTTCCACCTGTAGAATTACTGCGGTTCCTGTTGTTGCTGCTGCTGCTCTTCCCTAGCTATGGAAATTCTGCCTCTACCTCATCCGTGTCCACCTAAAATGTTGGATCCCACGGGGGTGAGACAATTTGTAAATTTCCCCAACGAGAGATATAACTCTCTGCTGAAAACATTATTATTGCAGTTTAATAAAAATAAACTGAGTAGAAGAATCATATATATCCAGCAACAGATGAATCAATATCTAAACTGATTAGAGCAATATGCTTATTCAGAGCAATTCAGCTATGACTTAATAAAGCAGCATGTCACTATTCAACAAGATATTGAAGAAACATGTATATCAATTTATTCATCTAGGATATACTAAGCAATGTACATAAACAAGTGATTCTCGCATTTTGACCTTAGAAAATATGCTACACGGTTGTTTATGTTTTACAAACATACTTATGCCCCGAGGAGATGAGGTATACCGCTCATCCTCTAACTGACCACTAAGAAGTCGAAATCGGTACCATACAAGGTCAAAGGAAGAACTGGATTCCATGACCTCTCACATCTCAATCAGTGTGAGACTACAAGCAGGACTATTTCAACTGCTCAACATAGCGTTCCAGGGTATACTGGCAACTTTTCTACAGAGTTATAGTGGCAACTACACTCTCATCGGCAATCGAGAGATTTAATGTTTATCTCATATCGACCTGACATTCATCATCATCGGGAGATTCATGATACATCCATCCCGACACAATCAATGAAGGATTGGGAGATTTGTTGCTTACCTCATATCAATCCCTTCATCAGGGTGTAAGGTATTAGTGCCCATTACCCCCACATATTCAAAAATATGTGTTCCTTAGGAATTCCTGAAGGAAAACCTATTTCACCATCACCAATTTTTGACGATGATGGATCTATGGTTAGGGCTCTACATGAAAAAAAATGCACTTGATTAATTAAGTACATTATCATATTCTTTTAGCATCAGGTAAGTTTTCAACCATAACTTATTAGGGCAAATGCTACAAAGAAACATGTACTATTTTTATCAGTTACTTTACAGTCTTTATAAGATATTGGGATCCCAGTCCCACATTTCAATATTGGGAATACTCATCCCTCTACAATCTCATTATCGTAATCATAAAGATCTAGGTATTCAAACCCTTAGCTCATCACTGAGTACTGTTACCACTTTTTCAGGTAACTATCACCTTCAGGTCATTTGACCAAGGTAAACATGACACTTGTTACATGAGCATCTCTTATGGCACCAGAGGATCATTAACTCTCTTGTTACCTTTTACTAAGAAACAAGGCATATTATGGCACACAAGGCCCAATAAACAAATTCAATGAATAAAACATCATAGCTCATACCTGGCTATGTTCATCATCACATGATACATGCATGGTTAGCACACATGATAACAGATATATCAATCATATTTCAGTATCATGCTACTCAAGGGTAACACCATTCTTCCCTTACCAAGGTTAGGGTTTCCCATTTCATGTCAATTAGGAATTCATACACTTCACCCTAGGATTAGGGTTTTCATATAGCCTTACTTACATCACTCTAAATTAGAGATTCACATCTCATTATTACATCCGGGTTTCTCATCACATCACCCTAGATTAGGGTTTACATTCAATAACCCATACTTAGGGTTTACTATTCATCAATATAGGGTTTCATATTCAATTTTACATAATTAAGGTTTTCATATGATCATCCTTAATTAAAGTTACAATATTACCCTAGATTAGGGTTCCAATCAAAATTGCCCTAAATTAGGGTTAGGGTTCATTAACCTTCTCGATTAGGGTTTTCATGATCTCTTCACTAAGGATCATACCCTAATCACCACGTGATTAATCCTCATGTATGAGTTCCTTTCTATTATCCTCTTAACTTGATTAGGTTACATCAACCCTTCAATCAAGTACATGCAACTATGATTAACATAGTGTGCTAAGACATTGCTTTTATAACCTTCTAACATTGATTAATCTAAAAGTACTAATTATCTAGGTACTTTAGGGTTTCAACCATTGTACCTATCTTTGATTTTCATCATGATCAACCATTTGATCAATGGATCAACCATCACTTAAAATATCCAAAACGATCTTGACCACTTTGAACCTCCAATCAGTTTTGGGCTTTCAACTCCAAACGGTTTTGAACCCATTTGATTCCAAATGGTCTTGAGACCATTTGATCCCAAACAGTCTCAAAACTGTACAGGGTTTCAACCACTATACCTATCTTTGATTATCATCAATGGATCAACCATCACTTAAAATATCCAAAATGATCTGGACCACTTTGAACCTCCAATCGGTTTTGGGCTTTCAACTCCAAACAGTTTTGAACCCATTTGATTCCAAATAGTCCTGAGACCATTTGATCCCAAACAGTTTCAAGACCGTTTGGACTCAAATGGTCTCAAGACCGTTTGGGCCAAACCAGCCTCAAAACCGAATGGGTCATTTAGGACATTCATCAATCAAATTAAATATGATTTGCATCATTGAATTGGCCATCAATTAGGCATTTGAAGGATTCATCAATCAACACCATTGGATCTTCCTCATCAACTACAATCAACCTTGGGTCACCAAATAGTTCTGAGACCATTTGATCCCAAATGGTTTTCAAGACCGTTTGGACTCAAATGGTCTCAAGACCGTTTGGTCCAAGTCAACTTGAAATCATTTGGATCATTTGAGTTTTCTTTCAACAAGTCGATTAGGGTTTCTAATTAGAGGATTGTCCACACATTGATTTAATCAATTGAATCCATTGGATCATCATTCAACATGAACTAAGGTTCTGACCTCAAACTGTCAACCCATCCAAACGGTCAAGCCTTCTAAACAGTTTGGGATTCAAAACTCCAAACGGTTTGGTGAAACCGAATGGGCTATAGTGTTGAAACCGTTTACAACTAGATATTATTAAGATGTGTGCTTAATATGATGTCATCATCATCAAGCTTTAGTCCATTGAAAACTACTTCCATTATCATGGTAGTTGCATCAACTAATCAAAGGAATTGCAAGAAGAGCAATCGAACATAATTGATTGAGAAATTGAATTCAATAACAATGAATAGGGGTTCAAGTTATATAACCTACCTCCAATTGAGCTTCAAAGCTTGGAGATTCACGTAAACAATGGTGGATGAATATTTTGAAACTCTCCCAAGGCTCATCCTCTAGCTTTGGAGTCAAAAGATTGGCTAGGATTGAAGATGGAGTGAAATAGAGAAGAAATCATGCATTATTTTGTGATTTCCACCATGAATTCAAGGTGAAAGAAGGTCAAGAAGCTTACCAACAGGTTGGGGGTCATCCTCCTGTTGATCCTAGCTCCCTTGGTCGTTTTTTCAAGCAAGAAGTGAAAGTGAATTCGAAATTACCCCTTCACCTCATGGATAAAGGAGCATATATATGAATTTTATTGAAAATTCATTTAAGAGAGAGAAAGTACGAATTATCTCCTCAAATTCCTTGCCACTTGCCCCCTTCTCTTCCATAGGGACGAGGATATCCTCTTTGCCTCTTATTCCTCTCATTTATCCATGATTTAAAGAAAAGCAAATTAAGCACCTTAACCCTTATAATAATAATATCCTAAAGTTAGTAGATATTTCTTTTTCTTTTCTTAATGTGAGTGGGTTCTCCACTCACGTAGATATTTCCTTTGCCTTTGCAAGGCACAAGAACGTCCACACATATAGATTTCAACCACATAATTTTGGTTGAAGGGCAATCCAATTAATATAATTATTTTTGCATTAAATTGAATTAGGGTTTCAATTATGCTTAAATCTTGATTATTTTAATATCAAGATTCTCTCTGCATCAAAGAGGTACAAATGAGACGCCCCTCTCATTTTCTTTGCTCTTCATGATGGCAAGAAACATTGGGGACTATTTTGAAGTGGTAATTTGCATGTTGAATTCTAGGTTTTGGGTAAATTGCACATTACACCAAAATTGGGTTTTAATGCACAACATGGCTTTATCAGCTCTTTCTTGGTACTCAAGCTTTCCCAAGCCATACCTCTGCATCATCTTTATTCTTATGATGCTTCAACACATGAGGAACATTTTATCATATAACATTTGCAATTAACCCCTGAACTTGGGTAATTTGCACTTTTAGTCCAACACAAGCAAAATATTATTTCAACATTTTTCAAAAAGGACTAAAATTGAAATATAAGTTCCTATTGAGCCTTTATTACTTTTCAAAAGATAATATCAAGCATATAATTACCTTTCTTAAACAAAACACCTAGGGTTAAGGATAACCCAGGTCAGGGATGTTACATCCATAGTGATTTTGCCACCCTTGCGATGGTATTCCTTGATTGGGATTTGGGTGTCCATGAGCCATTATGGGTCTGCACTAAAATGGGGTGATATTATGAGGCAATATCATTGAGTCTTGATGAGGGCGTCACAAGTCTAAGTGGGGGAGATTGTAACATCCCAGGATTTGAGGCCTCAGATAAAATGATCTTATAAGGAATTATTGGACTACTCATATCACCAAGGTGAACCTCCTTTTCAAGGAGCCCATCTCTAAAGAACTCCATAGTTAAGTGTGCTCAGCTTGGAAAAGTACTAGGATGGGTGGCCCATCGGGAAGGCTCTCCTAACTTGCGCATGAGTGAGAATAAAGTGTGCAGTTAAGGCTAGTAGTGATCTGTGGGGCCATTCATCATTCTTGAAACCCTACTAGAGCCTTGGGCGGTGGGCCCGGGCTTTACAATGGGTTTGAATGTATTCATACCACAATACTTCTTGATTTGATAACTAAGTATGTTAGTTTTTTTTATTTGAAATCTAAAATAATATATCATATACACTAAAAATAGTCCTAATTTTCCTTTACGTGCATTATGTTATTTCTTATCTATTTTTGTGTCACACACACACAGATATATATATATATATATATATATATATATATATATATATATATATATATATATATATATATATATGGGCCCATCTTTATTGCCCGCGCGGGTAGCTACCCGCCCACCCTTCCGATCACTTTTTTTCAAAAAAAAAATTTCGAAATTGTAGAGGACTATTTTGTCTAGCTCTCCAAAAAATTTTAGCCAAAAATAATATCATTTGCCCCTCCAAAATCAAAAAACCCGTCCTTATATATATCTGCTATATATTTTGTACAGATTTACTTTTTTGTCCAGCAGAGTTACTTTTTTGACACCATAGTTACTTTTTTTACAGCAAAGTTACTTTCTTATCTAGGAGGGTTACTTTTTTGGCTGCAGGGTAGCGAAAATCCAGGCTACCCACGCGGGCAATGAATGAACGCCCTATATATATATAGGGCCCATCTTTATTGCCCGCGCGGGTAGCTACCCGCCCACCCTTCCCATCACTTTTTTTCAAAAAAAAATTCGCAATTGTAGAGGACTATTTTGTCTAGCTCTCCAAAAAATTTTGGCCAAAAATAATATTATTTGCCCCTCTAAAATAAAAAAACCCGTCCTTATATATATATGCTGTATATTTTGTACAGAGTTACTTTTTTGGCCACCATAGTTACTTTTTTGACAACAGACTTACTTTTTTGACTGCAGGGTAGCGAAAATCCAAGTTACCAGTGCGGGCAACGAATGAGCTCCCATATATATATATATATATATATATATATATATATATATATATATATATATATATATATATATATATATATATATATATATATATATATATATATATATACAGATATATATATATATATATATATCAATATATATATAGGGCCCATCTTTATTGCCCGCGCGGGTAGCTACCTGCCTACCCTTCTGACCACTTTTTTTCAAATTTTTTTTTTCGAAATTGTAGAGGACTATTTTGTCTAGCTCTCCAAAAAATTTGAGCCAAAAATAATATCATTTGCCCCTCCAAAATCAAAAAAATCGTCCTTACATATATCTGTTGTATATTTTGTACAGAGTTACTTTTTTTGCCAGCAGAGTTACTTTTTTGACACCATAGTTACTTTTTTTACAACAGAGTTACTTTCTTAGCTAGGAGAGTTACTTTTTTGGCTGCAGGGTAGCGAAAATCCATGCTACCCGCGCGGGCAATGAAGGGTGCTATTCAAAAGGGTGCAAACCACCTCTGTTCTCCTGCCCAGAGTCAGTGTAGGGAGGTGGGTGGCTTGATGTGAGTGTAGGGGGCTATTCATAGGTGCTTTGCACCATGGGAAGATGACCAAATAGTGGTGTAGTGGAGTTTCTGGTACACTACCGTGGGGATTCAAGTTCATCAAAGGACTCGAGGCATCTGGGGGTGACAAGCGCATACCACTCAAGTTGAGGTCTTTTCTCCACTTTAAAGAAGTGGGAGGCTACTTTATAGGTGATGTTGAGGTTATAGGGATCTGATTTGGTTGTGAGCTGGTTTGGATGGAGGTATATCTTGGCGGCCATGGTTATGGAGATAGAAATTTATCGATGGGGTATCTAGAGGGTTATGTGTAACTTTTTGGGCTAGGGTTTTGGGTCTTTGGGAGGTGGCAATGGAAAAGAGATATGGGAGTAGAGGTAGCATGACTCTCCTATAATAACTTGTCGATCTTTTCTTCTTAGGCTTTCCGACATTAATGGATAAAGGTGTTCTGGATTTTCTTCCCTCAATTGTGGAGCTGACGGGGTAGGTAATTGCAAGTGAAATCCAATAGGCAGCAGTTGAGAGGCTGAGGGGTAGTGAGGAGAAGGAAATCTATCACCGTTACTCTCTGGTTGGGAGATAGTTGCATGGAGGAGGAGTCATGATAGACAACCAAATATGTTTGAAAAGATACAAAAGATAACAAAATGGATCATTTATTTTCTTTTTGTCAGAAACCCCCATTTTCTCCAAATATTTCCATCTTCTAATCTATACGTCTATTTTCTTTAAAAATTTAAGAACTGGTCTAATAGTCATTCCTCTAATTCTAAAAAAATACTATCTCACCTCGCTTGTGAGTCTAAGATGACTATATAATTTACTCTCATTATTAATCCAAACATTAATATATAAAATTCCATAATATCTTTTCAGTGTCCATTCAAAGACAAGAATCTCTAGTTGAGATCAATTTTTATAGTGTGAGTCCCAAATAGGATGGCTAGATCAAAATTGGGACAATTTTCATTTTAATGTTTAAATTTCAAAATAATTCAACAAAGTGAAATATTGAATGGAAGATTTAGCAAAAAGAGGTTTAAGTCAAGAGGATTATGAATAATAACTCAGAATTGAATTTAGTACCAAACTCTAGTATGTTACTACTCTCCACTCCTTAGATAAGTTTTGTCCTCGAAATAAGTTATCCATTGTTTTCTTGGGTACTATTCTCCACCCCAAAAAATGATTGAACTAGAATCATGTCAGCTACAATGTCGTGTCCTTCACTAACTCTAAGTTTTAACTTCTTGGGTTTTGTCATACCCTCTTGATTGTGACTTTGCTGAAGAAAATAATTGATGAAATCCCATAAAATCTTATTTTTGTACATACAATACTATAAAAAAAATTTATGGGAAACATTTCGATGTAAAATTGAAAATGACCAAACTCAATGCGATGAGTAATTCACAATCACCTTTTCCTACACTCGGCATACTAACTATTTGACTCAATAGAGAAAAGAAGATTTACATGGAACCTAAAGTGTCACTAGAGTAGCTTCACTATCTAAGGGATTCACAAATTCAAACTTAGGGCTTTTAGTCCAACTATTCACCTTTCAACTACTAGTTTGTTCAATAATAGTAATCACATTTTTTTCGACGTCTTAAATTGGTGTATGACTATAATGTGTAGGATTTATGATTTTACCAAAGTAATAGAAATCACCTTGTCTAGGTCAGTATGAAAAGTGAGGAAACCCCACTACCACCAAAGTGTATTGGGAATAATGATGTCAGGACCTTCACTAAACATCCTTCCTTAGACACCTCAACTCAATCTACTTACATGGTGATGTTATTAATTGATGTATTCGATAACTAATTTCACTTATATTTCTATTAGGTGGGGCCAGGCTACCAAGACTGGGGTTGGTTATAATTTCTTACCTAAGTTCTAGGTATATTGGCTTTTGAACCCTAACTTCCATGAGATGTGCATGAGTGTCAGTTGTTCATAGCTATGATACCATGTTGTAAAGACTCGATCTTTATGATTAAATATCTAAAAAATGTATCAAAAGTATAAAGAACCTTTATTACAATCATTCTTTTACATCAGAGTCATGGAAGCTTTGAACAAAACATTACAAGATTGAAAATAAGAATTGATTAGTATTCGTGCTTCAACATGGGACCACTCATGCACGTCTCTTCTAATCCTTCTTTATATCATCTGTCGATGAGTTCCTAGAGGAACAAAATGACACATGGACCCCATGAAGGGAAAACATAGGTCAACTAGGCTAATAGTAGATCCAAATATTTAGCTATTTTAAATATAAAGAGCTATGAGATAAAATCTATGTAAAATTGCTTGGTGGACTATGGGAATTACAAAAGATAATCTAGTTACCATTCTAGTTTCAAAAAGGTACAATAATTCAAAGTGGTAACTAGGAAGCAATAAAGAGATTCTCAAAACTAATATCAAGAATTCAGAATGAAATGATTTTTCTCAAAACTAATGTCAAGATATCAAATTATTCAAAATGAAAAGATTTATCCATTGGCACAATTAACCTAATACTTTTCCTTCGCCAGTGGTTAAGTGCCTAGTATTCTCTCATCAATGAGAGAACAATACTTTTGCCTACAGGAGTAACTGGTACTGGGGAACCTCTAATTGTCCATTATCCACTGTGCAAGGTTGGGGGATGTGACCCCCCGAATCTAGTGAGCCAAATCTTTTAGCCAATATTTCAAGTTTTTGTGATAATATCAAAATCTAATAATATTTCAATTTCTCAACAATATTCAATATTCAAATTTAGTCATGGAGAACATCAATAAGAGAGAAAAGCTAATAGAATTTGATTCCCCACTTTTGAAAAGTTATGTAGATGAAACTCGAGAGGGAAATGAATAGCACAATAAATCATTGAAAATTTCGTACATGTTCCAATAAAAAACTTTCAAGAAAGATGTGCATGAGAATTAAAGAAACCAATGTTTCACGAATCTAAAAATGGAGAATGTACTAGTGTTCTTGTATGATTCTTGGCTTCAAAATCACTTCCTAGATTCTTACTAGATGAAGTTAACATTTTTCCTCTTAGATAGTACAATATTTAATAATCACCTAAATTACTAAGTTCATCCCAATTAGTGTGGAAATTATCTTTGTACATATATTGATACATAGTATTCTAATCATTACTAATGTTCAATATGTATATATATAGTTCCCATAGTATCTATATTATGTAATATACACACTTATGTTTTATTATGTACACATATATGGACATTTCATGGGGGTGGTTTCCCACCTTTTTGGATTCCAAGTTACTAGCACAGTTAGAAAAAAGAGTTGAGTCCGGTGATTTCAATTTCCTCGTACTTATTCCTTATTATTCATATATCTTTATTTTGTTTCTTAAGTTGGTGACTACTCTTATTATATGAGTTAAAATAGGGGTCAGTGATGTAGTAGTAGTTTTCATCTATTTTGATTTTTTAAATTCTCTTTCTTCCCTAAAACTTCATTATATTTCCTAGATTTATTATTTAACAAAATACATACACGACTTTGATGTATATAAACAAAAATGTTAAATGGATGGGGTTGGGTCACGATGGGTTTGAATGTATCAATGTAAAAATATTGGATGATTTGATAGCTAAGTATATTAGTTTTTTATTTTCATTTGAATTCTAAATTAATAGATCCTATACATTAAAAATAGTCATGATTTTCCTTGAGCATGCATTGCATTATTTTTGTCTCCTTTTATATCAGTGATTAGGGTTGACTATAGATCTATGTTAATTTAGTCCATGGTTTTCTTTGTGATTCTTGGTGTTTATTAGCCTACAACTACTCTTTGGTTTCTCACTATAGTTAAAAGAAACAAGGAAGTGCATAGAGTCAAGGGTGCCTAGATACCTTACAGTGTAGGGTTATGAACTTCCTATTAGTGTCGAGGTTCGTTGGTGCCCGCATGAGCCAATTTATGTGGTAGATTGACCAATTGTGAAGAGGTCTATCAGATGGTGAATACTTCCTCTATTCTCCTACCCAGAGACAGAGAAGTGAGGTGAAGGGCTCTGGTGCGATTCCGCTAGTGGTGCTAACACACTACTCGATTGAATAGATGCGCCCCACGAGGTCGGAATGCACGGTGGATGGGGGTTTGCTTTCAAATTTTATAAACCTAAACTAGCTACCAACATCTACTAAAACACTACACCCGCAAACGCATAGGGTCATGTCGTAGTATAGGAAGGTGGAAAGTATAGGGTCGATCCACAGGGAAAAGAGGGGGCACTAGAGCTAGGTTAGTTTTTCTGGGTTCCTACTGCGGAGACTAGGGTTAAGGGTTTAAAGTTGATTTGATTGTTAACTAATGATGAACAAGAAAGCAGTTAAAGGCAGGAATGAAATCTACATTAACCCTAGACTAGATTCAGACTAAGCAGGAAAGAAAGGACTAAGCTAGGTATGAAAAGACAAATTATGTTAAGGCAAGCAAGAGAAAAGCAAAAGAGCAATTAAAGAACTAAACTAGCATAAACAAGGCAAGAGCAAGGCAAGAAGCTAACTAAGCAAGAAAAGAACTAACTAAGCTAAGCAAGCACAGAACTAGGGTTTTAAGCAGTAAAGAGATGTGTGGGTTGTTTAGGGGTATGAACTTATCACTTAAGTTGGGGGGTGACATATGAACATTATGATTCCATTTAGATTATCCAAACCAAACAACAAGTTAGAGTCTAATGAATTAACCTAAGCTACTAACTGGCCATGGATATGCTAGGTTGTGTATAGGGGAACTAGTCCCTAACACCCCCTACTACCCTTATGAGGCTCAATTGGGTTAGGGATTAGGTTCAATTCAATTAGAGTCTAATCAAGTCTAGGTTTCTATATTAGGCATTCCTAGGGCAATTAGGGGCCGAGGGTAGTAATGGGGAGGTGAAATTAGGGTTTTGGACCCCAATTCCCCCACATTCTAGCCTTGAGAAGGCTCCATGCTAATTACACTAGAATTATCTAATCTAGCTACTTAGATCTCTCACTTAGGTTTAGGGAGATTGATTATGATGTAGGAAGATGGGAGGCAACCTAGGGATCCAAGAATTGGACCTAGGGGCAAATCCCAAAATTCACACATACAAGCAATTTGCTTAAATTTCTAGGTGATTTCACACACAAACAAACAAACAATTCATGGATAAAGAGATGCAAATAGAATATAATCATTAACAAATGAAATTACAAAGTTAAAATGTCATTTTCCCCCAACATGGTATCAAAGTAACATATTTTCCCCCAAACAGCCCACCCAAGGGGCCTAGCTACTCATAGAAATGGAAAATACACAAAAGAGAGAAGAAAGAGGTATAAGAAGCCATGGAGCTCGGTGTAGATGAAGAAGTCCTCCTCTCCAGCAGCTACAGGGACGTCCTCCTTCTTCTCCTTGGATGAAATGGTATGGAATGATGGAGGGAAGTGGATGGAAGGCTTAGATATGGGGGGTTATGTGGTGGAAATGGTGAAATGGGGTGGATTTGAGGTGGATATGGAGTGGAATGGAGTGGGTGGCGATTTGGGGAGCTAGGAGGGGGTAGAAGGTAGCTAACCCTCGACCCTCAGCCGCCACTAGGGCTTATATAGGGATCTAGGGGGTCTTGGGTTAAGTTAGGGGGAAAATGGGGAAAGTAGTGAAAACTAGGTGGATTTTGTGAGTAGCACGGTCGTGGTGGGTCACCACAGTCGTGGTTGGTAGGGTAGACCACGGTCGTGATGGATGGGCATTGTCGTGGGTTTATTAGAATGTGGAGATCATAGGGAGGTGTTCATGGATGGCCACGACCGTGGGGGGTCACCACGGTCATGGTGAACACCTATGGCCACGGGCATGTTGATTACCACGATCGTTTTGGCCATTTTCATCGATTTCTGGGAGTTTTACTGATTTTTTGTACTTGGGGCATGTCCACCACGGCCGTGGGGGCTCACCACGGTCGTGGTGGTGTCTCTCCCATGCATTTGAGCTCTGAACTTGATCATCCATGGAGGGTATTGCTTCAAAACTTTCTTTGACCACTTGGGGTAGGTTGGAAGTGGTTTTGGCCTCATTTTGAGCTCCTCCAAGCCTGAGGAAACCCTAGACTGGACCATCCTCTTTCCATGCCATCAAGTAGTGGACAAAGTACCTATAAAACATGCAAAAAACCTCCATAAGTGCATTTGATATAAATAAGCATATTGGGGGAAATAACATGTAATCTAACAGGTATAGATGTGGCTGAAATGCAAAATGGTACAAGATAAAGCCCTAAAATAGGGCTGAATCACCACCCCAAACTTGAAACATACTTGTCCTCAAGTATGCTCCAACTCAATCTCTCTACAAACTTTTCACAGTCAAGACATGACAAATGCAATGTAAAAGATGATTATCACCGAATGGGATCAAAGATGACTATGTGCATGCATTTCACCTCTCTCCTCTCCTGCTTTCACAAACCAATCATGAAAAGAGCACAAAGCATATGAACTTCAAATATAGCGTATAGAATACACAAGTTATCCATATTTCTTCCATAAAGTTCTGGGTAAACCGTTTCATGGTGGTGTTAATCAAGAATGACTAGGAGTGTTGTTTCACATTCATGCATTCAATTTTATATTTCAAATCACACCAAATGACCCACGTGGCTGCTGGAAAAGGGCAAAATGAGCTAAGTTTGATGGTTCTTAGCTCAATGGGTATGAAAGTGGAAGAAAGGGTTGTGGTAAGCTTCTTGGAGTGCTTCTATACACTCATCTTTTCTTTATTTGAATGCTCTTAAACAGGAGCATCCTTTTATTTTGTTTTTGCTTTTCTTTTTCTTTTCTTTTCTTTCTTGCCCTTGGTGTAGATAGGGCATATGGTGGATAGAGTGAAGCGGGGAGATAAAGATATGGCCACCCCAAACTTTTGGAGGTGGCCAAGGCTGATTATGTGCACTAGGGCATCTTTTTTATGAGGCGGAGGGGTATGAAGATGGTGGAAGAATAGTCGGGTCAAAGTGGGGTCATTGGTATGATTTTCCACATAAGACATCCTGCATGAGAATTAATCCAACACTTCATCGGAGATATCACACCACATGAATGAACAAAATGAAATTGATATATCAAACAAGTAATTCCACAAACACTAAGCGTTCAAAGCTTGCTCAGTTTCACAATTCAACCAATTCACTCACAATCCTAAGAGAGGTGATGCACATGTAAAAAGTCAAACATTGATACCACTTAGTAACAAACAATGGTGATTCACTTGCATTTGTCAAAGGTCAACATTTTAATTCAAAACAGTAGAGATTGGGTCAAAACACAATTTTTAGACAAGCAATTCCAAATTTGGGTAAAATTGGCCAAAATGGTGCCAAGTTGCCTCCAATCACATCTAAGCCTATATTATTGAACTTAAAACAGCAAACAAGCAAATCCTAGCTAAAACATGCAGAAATTACCAAAAATCTACATGATATGCAATGCATGGAAAAAAAGAGCAAAAATTTTGAAAATTACGCAAAAAATGACAAGAAAGTAAATGACATGGCATGCAGGTATGCAAAGCAGTAAAGATGACTAAGGTAGATAGCAAAAACAAGAAAAAAAAGTGGATGTGGCAGGTGAAATGAAAGTGAAACTAGGGAATACCTACCCTACCACCCCAAACTTTTGAATCATGCTGTCCTCAGCATGATCCTAGAGTTTAGGATGATAGGGTAGACGATCATCGCTCTCTCAAGGCTCTGGTGGTGTTCCTCCCTGTGGTGGAGGATAAGCGTAATAGCTGCCCCACTAATCTGCCTTGAGTGGCTAAAATTGGTCTGTTGCACGGCCGTGCTGCATAGCACGACCATGGTGGCTTCAGGTTGCACGGTCGTGCTGCCTAGCACGGCCGTGGTGCAGTCCTTTGGCAGCTTTTCTCAATTTTTCTTCTGAATCCAGGGACTTGGTGTATTTTTCATGCAAATGACCACGGTCATATTGATGTGCCACGGCCGTGGTTGTGGCAACACATCCCATTATCACACATATAATGAGGTGTTACGTGAAAACGTGCGGAAATCACCATAACCACAGCTTATCGAAAATATGGGTTTATTAAAACAGATTGTGGAAAACTGATAAACTGAGAAACATATTACATTCCAGTCCATATCCTGCAAGAAAACATGTTATATACATAACCATTCAAGCCTGGATACATGTCCACATCTTAGAGCAACAGTTGTCCTGTCATAACCATGAGTTCATCACCTGTTATATACATAAAGGCCCACATCCGGCCAACAGCAGGATATACAAACGACATCGGTCGTGCATCGTAAAACAACGTCAAAATACCGCCAAGGACCTGAGAGTACAGGGATGACTCTAGACTCTACAACAAAACATCCAAAACAACAGCATTTCCAAAGCTTGCCTTCTACTGATCTTCTTGCTGCTCAGCCGCAACTCCACGACCACCACCACGACAAGCTCGACCACCTAAAAAAAAGGGTATAAACCAGCGGAGTGAGACAATTGAACATTGTCCCAGCGGGAGGCATAACTCTGCGCCAAAACTACAAAACCTCAAATAAGCATTTATATGAGTAGATATACTGATAAAGAATATAACAGAACAGTTATAAATAACAAGCCATCCTCAGCCTTACCAGCTGTATCAAAAGGGCATATAACCAACATATTTTCCTAATGGAACATAATTGATAAGATAGAATATATATATAAACTCATCACAATAGAGTAATGCATAAACAACTGCAATATAATTAAAGTTAATCTACACAAACAAGGCCTCAACCAATGTTTCGTGTTTGTCTTTAAGCAGTACATACTAAACGGCTGGATTACATTTTATTATTCCCTGAGGAAATGAACCGTACCATTCAAATCCAACCTTCGGCTGTGAAGCCAATAGCCGGTGCCATACAAGGTCAATGGAAGAGCTGGAATCCAAGACCTTCTCCGCCTCATGTCCGTACATAAGTATAACATAAGCAGGACCGCAGTCTCATGCTTGAAGTGGTCATAGCCGCAGGGTTAGCTCTTCAGGCTACCCTCTGCCACGGAACATGAGTATACATGAGCAGGACCGTAGTCTCATGCTGAAGTGGTCATAAGCCATAGGGTTAGCTCTTCAGGCTACCCTCTGCCTAGCCCGCCTTGGTACAGGTCACGGCGCTAGTAAAACTGAGTCACGTGTCTAAACATCGTGCTCTGAGCCATGAACACATTCATGCTCAACATATCATATATATGGGCTATGTTCACCTCACCCTTATCATCACTGGGCTATGTTCACCTTGCCCTTATCATCACTGGGCTATGTTCACCTCGCCCTTGAGTCTACAACCGCAGTTGTACTCTTACCTCCTTACTTTAGGCTGGGAGCAACCTCGCATATTCAACAATATGCGCTCCGGGTTAACCCGCAGGAGAACCCGTTTCATTATGGCCAGGGCAAACTACATGATAGATTCCACGATGATTAATTAGTATCTTTTAGATGGATTGCAAGATTCAACCAAGTTGTATAACATGCAAGACATAACAAAAGGAAAACAACATAAACTCAACATTATGCATTTCCTACAATTTATATCACACTGATCCATCCCAAGGATCTCACATCACATGTTATCACTTGGCCTCTTGCCAACCATCTAGATCCATCTCAAGGATCACCACATATCATGGGATCTCAATCCCTCATTATATAGTGCCATAGCCTCTCAAGGCTTTCAACCTCATTAAGGAACATCATTCATAATACACATGTCATCACAGTACTCACATATAATCATTTCTCATAGCCTTTCATTTGGCTAACAATACCTGCATGGTTAGCACCAATCAATAATCAATGAAAGTAACCAAGAGACGTATCATTCACATCTCATATTTAGGGTTTGTTACCAAGAACCAATTAAGGTTAAGCATATTATTGATATAAGGACAATGCCTATCATCATGAGATATCATTGCTACAGATATTACTATATATTACCTGATAATTGTGTGCTCAAGACACATTACTATGCAACTATTCATGTATCTTACCATGCCTTGACATCATATTAAAGAGAGACAAATAACACAAGCATTAACCTAGCCATTATTGTAACTATTAGGTGAGCAAGGTGTTATTAATACTACCAAGGGAAATCGCTAGCCAAGTCATCTTCATGACCCCAAGCTTCCTCACAAAAAGGTACAAAACCCTCACCAAAGATCCTACTCGGATTAGAGTTCACTCTCACCCGAACCAGGGTGTGCAAGGTCAGGCGTGCAGAACACCACCCTTGAAACGAAGGCAAGCGTGCAGCCCTGTCGGGCGTGCAGCTCCAACATGCACAAGGTCATCGGGCGTGCGAGCAGAACTCATGTGTGCAAGGCAAACAGGCGAGCAGGGTAGAGCATAGGCGAGCACCCTGTCGGGCGACGTGCTCAGAGGGTGTCGGGTGAGCAGAGTAAAGCCGTGTGAGCAAAGCCTATCGGGCGACGCGGGCAGGTAGCGGGTGAGCACCAGCATCAGGCAAGTAAGGATGTCCGGGTGAGCAACAAGCACTGGTCGACACAGCTAGTGTCGGGTGAGAAAGGTGCGTCAGGGGGAAAACCAGGTGAGCAACACACTGAGCTATCGGGCGAGCTAAGCTACTGGGCGAGCCAAGGTATCGGGCGACAGGCCCACCGGGCGAGCAGGGCTACAGAGCGAGCAAAACCACTGAGCGAGCAGAACAATATCGGGCGAGCAGGTTCAGGTTGCTCACCGCCCAAGATACAAAAAGAGAAAACGTGTTCACTCAAACCGTGCAAGGAAACTGTGATGGAGTGAGTTTTTACTTTATTTTTCTCTCTCTTGTTATTTCTTTTCCCAAATTATTGTTGACAAAACTACCCTCAACTTAATCATTGCACGACTAAGCTTAATATAGCACTTTTGGGCAAAAATATGCAAACCCTAGTATGCTTTTATGATAGAATACATATGAGAATGTATTTAGTTTAATGAACACATCAAACTTTTGAATTTGGGTTTCAAAATTATACCATAGTCACATATTTACATCTTTAAGCTACCCCTAAAATTGTATTCCATTTGGATGTACCATTTGGGAGTTATTCACATTGGAAATAAGGTCTATACTTGTTTTGTTCTCAATTTTTAGGACCTAAGTTCTGATTTAATGGGCTTGTAATTGGTCACGCGGCCCATTAAGCCTGAGCGCGGACCACTTAGCTAAGGCTTATCTCCAGCGGCTCGATCTAACGGCCTCAGATCCGCCCAGGGATCCAAGGGTCCTGGACTCGTCACCTACCTCCCGCCTTTCCCGGTCTTGACCTCAACAGAACCCCCGACCCAACGAGACCTCGGGCGCCTGACTCCCGCGTCAACTGCACGAGATTTTTGGAGGACGCGCTCCCCTCACCGAGACGAACTCAACAAACCTACACTCAGCTCCCCTCACCCTTGGAACGGGGAGAACGATCTCCCCCTTTTTTCGTTGCCCTCACTCCGGCGGCGACTGTGAATCCCAGGATCCCCAACCAACCCTAACCCTACTCGAGGGCCTATAAAAGGCCTCTCGGCATCTCTGCCACCTCCCTTTACCTCGATCCAGTTCCTCCGGAGCTCTATCTTTCCCCAGGACCTCCAGTTACCCCTAGAGCTACCCTACGACGCCGCCGCACTGACTCGGTCAGGCGTTTTCCCCTCTCGTCTCCTCCCTCTCATTTACCTACCTCCCTTGACTCGGGAGCGACGGTAGAATCTGAGCGGCATCTTCTCCGCCCTCGTGGGAGCCTACTGCCCATTCTCCTCCTCGGCTCCGGTGAGCTCCTCCGTCGTTTTTCTCGAGCTGAAGCCTGCTCGCGCGAGGGAGCACTACCCAGACCGAGACCCAGGGTGCCAGGTGGACACTGGTCGATCGCCACATCGGCCGAGATCGCTGGTCAACAAAGACCAGGGAGAGCTAACCCGCCCAGACCTCCCCCAATCGAGGAACGCCACATCAGCAATCCTGTTTGGAGCTCGCGAAGCCGGGATCTACCTGAGCCGTCGATCCAACCGGATCCGGCCGTAGATCAAGGTATATACATATTTTCTTTTGTTTTACTTTATCCAAGATACTTATTTTCTTAGTAAAATCCTAGAAAATGCTAGGATTATCCGAAAATAGCGAACCAATATACCATTTTCATCAGAAAATTATTCTCTATCCACATAGAATGCTACCAGAACCTAGATCCGTTGCCTTTTCTAAAAATAGTTGCTTAAAGCCTTAATGACCCCTTAATTCTAATTAATCTTTGATAATAGCTCCCTTGATGATATCTGACCTTCTGAGGTGTATTTAACCCTAGATAGAACTCTGTTCCTAAATGAATCGAAATACTGTTCTATGTTGATAAGTGGTCAAAGAATTAGAAGAAACCCTAATTTAGCTTTCTCTTCCTACATGTATATATATATTTCTTATGACAAAATTAATATCATTAAATGATATTTAGTGATTATTAGTAGGTCTGAATCCTTAAAACGAACCATGATGTTATGAATGGTTAACATTACCCTCCTTTTTCCGTAATCATCTTAGAAACCCTAATTTTGAGAAAATCTTCTAATTAATCTATTAGTTATTATCTTTAATCCAAATAATTTATAATAGATCAGACCTAATAATGATTATGAACCTGATTAGAACGAGAGGAAAACCCTGATCTAAATTATGTTAACATAAAAGGAATAATAACTAAGAACATATCTTAGCCCTGGTCACATGGATCAATAGTAATATTGTACCCTTGCTTTCTTTGCAGGGTGACTAAACTCCTGTTTGAATCTAGATCTGTGGACTTTTGTTTGAACAAGCAGGTACGTGGTTATAAGTATATGACTAGTTTTCTATGGTTGTTAAAAGTATTGTACTTGGATGCAACTACTTTATAAATGTGCTTGGATGAAATACTATAGTGTATTTTCTTTTGCCGACAACAACTCTAAATATAAAATGAAAGGTTAGATGGATTGTAGCTACATGCACTACCTAATGTTGGATGTATGTGCCTAACATGGATGTATGAAATCTGGCCCATGTTAGATGTATGTATCCCTCTCTTTTCTCTCTATGGCCCACATTAGATGTATGTTGAAAAGGTGCTTGAAGTAGTACAATCGCATTAAATGACATGTTAAAAAGAAATGTTTACTTGATTATCGCTTTGCTTAAAGAATACGAATTCTGCTTATCTCGTTTTGATTTCAAAAGTTATTTTTCTTATGCAACCATACTATAGTATCTTTTTCTACCACGTACTCTTTTGACTCGTGTTTTGTTTCCCGTATTTTTAGGTACAAAGAACTTGTGAAACAGTGGAGTAAAAGAGATAATCAAAGTACCCGAAGGCATAATAAATGAGCAAGGAGGATATATTAGAATAGATTTCTGTTCTTCTTATCTATTTCATGATAGATGTAGTTTTTTCCCCTTTCCAGTACTTTGAGGATGATAATATCCTATGTATCTCTATTATTTCTTTAGAACTATTTATATCTCTTCTCTCCATTCGAATAAGTTATGTATGACTTTATTTATCCTTAATGAATGGTGGTTATTGTGGCTATTAAATGTTGTTTGTGAACTAGATCTTGGCATATTCCTGGTTTTAGTTGACTTCACTAATTTCTTGTATTTTCCCTTTTGACATTTATAAGATATGAGTGCACGCATATCTGTTTATGTCATTATGGAAAGTATATAGAAATTGGGGTCGTCACAGTTGGTATCAGAGCCAAGGTTCACACAACATAGTCACATGAACCCATTCACTCTATTGTGAGTCTAGGGTAGTCCTTGAGTTTGGGATACGAAGGGTTGAGGTGACTAGGATAGCATCTGCCTAAGGTCTGGCTAAAGTCTCCGAGCCACTTTGCTTGGCAATCACGAGGCTACCTATAAGGCAGTGTGAGTCTACCTGGCCGATACTCTAAGTTCCCCTACTTTTGGGATTATCCTATTTAGGATCCTCTCACCTCTAGAAAATTTCCTCTTACCTCTTTCTCTAGGAATATTTCCCTCTCATCTCGACTTTGAAATCTCCTTCTCACCTTATAAGGATAAGAAAATGTCTCTCTATTTAGACAAGTCTTAAGGACTGACTTATAAGGACCGCCTTAGGATATCCTCCGCAAATTGTAACATTAAGAACTTTAATAATGAAAAAAAAATATATATATATATATATGAATGGAAATGATAATTGAAAGGATAATCATGATGATGATGATAATAATGAAACTTTTGAGAGATAAACCCTGATTTATTTAAATTAATTTCAGGATGCCTCCAAAAACCAGAAACTCCAGATCCTCTGAGGAATCACACTCTCACAAAAGGAAGGGCCCTGAAACCTCCGAAAATCCTGATCCTACGGGCCAAGCGAGATGGGAAGAACAGAAGAAGGCTCTTTTTGACTTCATGGAAGCCCTAGTAAACCGAGCCATCCCAGAAACCAGTAACCCTAGGGCCAGAGAAGTAACGGTGATAGATTTCATCAAGTTAAACCCTGATTCCTTCTGGGGGGAAGACCAACCCGAAGTGATGGATAAGGCCGAAGCCTGGCTTCTGTCCATGGAAAACGGATTCTGTACCCTAGGAGTCTCTGAAGAGAAGAAGGTCACCTTTGCAGCCCATATGCTTAAGGGAGGGGCTAGGATTTGGTGGGAGAATTATGGAGGGAATAGGGGAGGAGAGGTGGATGCCATGGGTTGGGAAGCCTTCAAAACCCTATTCACCGACCGTTTCATGCCCATAGCTGAAAGGAAGAGGAAGGAGGTGATGTACATGGAGCTCAAGCAAGGCAAGCTGTCAGTGGCCGACTACACTAGACAGTTCAGGCTTTTGGAGCGCTATGCCCCCATCCGTACGGAAGAGCGTCTCACTGAGCACTTTGTTGACCGTCTTACCACACAGTTAAAAACCCTAGTCATAGCCTCCCGTCCTCGAAACCTGGATGAAGCCCTAGATATGGCCCTTAAGCAGGAGAGAGAGCAGGGTTTACAGAAGCCACCTAGCATGGGGTACCTAGGGTTAACCACCACTGAAGAGGAGAAGTTCAAGAAGTTCCACCCCGGCCACAATAAAGGATCAGGAAAGGGAGGAGGTTCAGGAAGGAAAGGTCCAAGAAACAACAAGCTGATGGACTATCGCAACAAGTGCAAAACCTGCGGACGAGGACACGATGGACCTTGTCGCTACACCAAGCCCGTCTGCTACAACTGCAAGAAAGAGGGACATTTCCTTGCCAAGTGCCCCAATGCATCTATCCTTGGAAAACCTCCAGTAGGTGCTCCACCCCCTCAGGGACACCGCAATGCCAGGGTGTTCGCAGTAACAGCAGAGGAGGCCAGGGCAAATCCGAACCAGCTTGTCGAAGGTAACCTTAAATCTTTTTCATATATCTAATATCTTATTCAATGCCTTCAATTATTTATAATGTAATTATCATGTGTAGGCATTGTTTTCTTGAATGGACATCCTGTTAAAGCATTGTTTGATTCTGGATCCACAAACACATTCATTTCTCGCAATCTAGCCTCAATGTTACACTTACATATCAGGGACTTGGGATACATTCTGGATGTGTCAACCCCAAGTGGAAAAATATTCACCACATTGCAGAAAACTGATGTTCTCCCTCTAAAATTTGAAAATCATGACATGCTGTTTGAATTTATTCTCTTAACCATGGAAGACTTTGATGTTATTCTTGGCATGGATTGGCTGTACACATATCATGCTTATATTGACTGTAGAAGCAAGATGGTAGTTCTCTCTCAACCTCATTCCTCTCCTGTAGTGATCTCCCGGGGAAGCGGATTCTGTAATAATATAATAATTTCCTCTCTTAAAGCTAAAAAGCTCATATCTAGAGGATGTAAAGTCTTCCTCGCATTCGTCTCAGAGACCAGTCCTGACAGCGGGTCGGTAGAAAGACTGGAAGTGGTACGTGATTTTCTTGACATATTCCCGGAGGAGCTTCCTGGGCTGCCTCCAAACCGAGACATTGAGTTCTCCATAGATCTCCTTCCTGGAACCACTCCGATTTCTAGGGCACCGTATAGGATGGCACCTGCTGAGCTTATGGAGCTGAAGAAACAATTACAAGAACTTCTTGATAAAGGTTTTATCCGGCCTAGCGTTTCCCCTTGGGGTGCACCTGTCCTTTTTGTTAAAAAGAAAGATGGTTCGATGCGGATGTGTATTGACTATCGCATGTTGAACCAAGCTACCATTAAAAACAAGTATCCTCTCCCTCGTATTGACGACCTCTTTGATCAACTCCGTACTGCTAAAGTTTTCTCAAAAATTGATCTCCGTTCTGGCTACCATCAACTGAAGGTCAAAGACTCCGACATTTCCAAAACAGCCTTCCGAACTCGGTATGGACACTATGAGTTTCTAGTAATGCCATTCGGGTTGACCAATGCACCTGGTGTCTTCATGAATCTGATGAACAAAGTCTTCCAGCCCTATCTTGATGATTTTGTGGTTGTCTTCATTGATGATATTTTGATCTTTTCTGATTCTGTGGAGAAGCACCGGGAACACTTGAGGACAGTTCTCGAGATTTTACGAACCCAGAAGTTCTATGGCAAGCTATCTAAATGTGAGTTCTGGATTGATAAAGTCATGTTTTTGGGACACGTCATCTCTGGAGGCACTATTTCTGTTGATCCCGCCAAAGTTTCTGCAGTACTTGATTGGCAACCTCCTCGCAATCCTTCAGAAATCCGAAGTTTCTTAGGTCTGGCTGGATATTATCGTCGTTTTATTTCGAATTTCTCCAAAGTGGCACTCCCTCTCACGAAGCTTACTCGGAAGGACGAGCATTTCATCTGGTCAGCTGCCTGTGAGTCTAGCTTCCAAGAGCTTAAACAGAAGTTGACATCAGCACCTGTCCTTGTTCTACCCTCTGGTAATGAAGGATTTGTGATATTCACTGATGCTTCCCGGCATGGTCTAGGTTGTGTCCTGCAGCAGAACGGAAAAGTAGTGGCCTTCTCTTCTAGACAGCTAAAACCCAATGAGTTGAATTACCCTACACATGATTTGGAGTTAGCTGCTATCATCCATGCTCTAAAAATCTGGAGGCACTACTTGTACGGAGCAACGTTCGATATCTTCACTGATCATAAAAGCCTCAAGTACATTCTGACGCAGAAAGATTTGAATCTTCGACAACGACGATGGATTGAGTACCTAAAGGACTACGACTTCACCATTGGCTACCATCCAGGTAAGGCCAATGTGGTTGCAGACGCCCTTAGTAGGAAAAGAGCTGTTTGTGCATCCCTGTCTGTACCCGAATGGAGGAACATGGAGGACTTGGCCAGTTGGAAGCCACAATTCCTGGCTGATCGTGTGCATGTCAACAACATCTCTATCACATCCAACTTGCATTCTGAACTTCTGGAGGCACAGAAAGTTAGTCACGAGCTTGCAGAGCTCTCCTCCATTCTGGCTAAACCTCATACACATCTGTCAGTGGGTCTTGATGGTGGTCTTCGATACAAGAACCGCATGTGGGTCCCTGAGCAGTCAGCTGTAAAGACAACCATTCTTAGCGAGGCACATGGGTCCAAGTACACAGTTCATCCCGGCACGACCAAGATGTACAAAGACCTACAAAGACAGTTCTGGTGGAGAGGCATGAAGCACGATATTGCAGCCTTTGTATCCAGGTGTCTGACATGTCAACGAATCAAGGCCGAGCATCAAAGACCAGGTGGTCTACTGCAACCCCTCGAGATTCCGGAATGGAAATGGGAACATATCACTATGGATTTTGTGGTGGGATTACCCAGGACCAGGAAGGGGTACGACGCTGCTTGGGTCATCGTGGATCGTCTCACCAAGTCAGCTCATTTTCTACCTGTGAAGACTACTGCGAAAGTTTCTGAGTTGGCCGACCTTTATATTCGGGAGATTGTACGTCTGCATGGGGTTCCCGCATCCATTGTCTCGGACCGGGACCCGAAGTTCACCTCAAAGCTGTGGAAGCAGGTTCAAGAAGAATTGGGCACTAAACTGAATTTCAGTACAGCTTATCATCCACAGACAGATGGACAGTCCGAACGAACAGTACAGATTCTGGAGGATCTTCTACGAGCTTGTGTGCTTGACTGGGAAGGCTCGTGGGACCATTACCTGCCTTTAGCTGAGTTCGCCTATAATAATAGTTATCAGGCAAGTATTGGGATGCCACCATACGAAGCTCTCTATGGACGACCGTGTAGATCTCCGTTACATTGGGACGATGTCGGGGAAAACACCTTGATGAAATCTGAGGAGATGCAGTTGTATGTAGATAAAGTTGCACTGATTAAGCAAAGAATGAAGCAAGCACAGGATAGGCAGAAATCTTATGCAGATGCGCACCGACGTGAACGACAGTTCAAGGAAGGTGATCACGTATTCCTGAAAATCCGACCTATTCGAGCTTTGGCCAAGAATAAGGGAAAGCTCAGTCCTCGTTATGTGGGACCCTTTGAGATCCTTGAAAGGGTTGGAGAATGCGCCTATCGTCTTGCTTTGCCCCCCCAGTACAGTGCCATGCACAATGTCTTCCACGTATCCAATCTGAAGCCGTACGTCCAAGATCCTAGTCACATTCTGAATCATGAGCCCCTCGAACTGAAAGATGATCTATCATATGTTGAGTCACCAGTCAGAATTCTCGATCTAAAGACAAAGGAGCTTCGCAACAATCGGAGTATAGATATGGTGAAAGTTCTCTGGAGCCACCATGATCCAACCGATGCTACCTGGGAGCTCAAGTCTGAAGTGGAGCGGAAGTATCCACATCTCTTTCAGGCTTCTTGAATTTTGAGGACAAAATTCTTTTAAGGAGGGGAGAATGTGATGGAGTGAGTTTTTACTTTATTTTTCTCTCTCTTGTTATTTCTTTTCCCAAATTATTGTTGACAAAACTACCCTCAACTTAATCATTGCACGACTAAGCTTAATATAGCACTTTTGGGCAAAAATATGCAAACCCTAGTATGCTTTTATGATAGAATACATATGAGAATGTATTTAGTTTAATGAACACATCAAACTTTTGAATTTGGGTTTCAAAATTATACCATAGTCACATATTTACATCTTTAAGCTACCCCTAAAATTTTATTCCATTTGGATGTACCATTTGGGAGTTATTCACATTGGAAATAAGGTCTATACTTGTTTTGTTCTCAATTTTTAGGACCTAAGTTCTGATTTAATGGGCTTGTAATTGGTCACGCGGCCCATTAAGCCTGAGCGCGGACCACTTAGCTAAGGCTTATCTCCAGCGGCTCGATCTAACGGCCTCAGATCCGCCCAGGGATCCAAGGGTCCTGGACTCGTCACCTACCTCCCGCCTTTCCCGGTCTTGACCTCAACAGAACCCCCGACCCAACGAGACCTCGGGCGCCTGACTCCCGCGTCAACTGCACGAGATTTTTGGAGGACGCGCTCCCCTCACCGAGACGAACTCAACAAACCTACACTCAGCTCCCCTCACCCTTGGAACGGGGAGAACGATCTCCCCCTTTTTTCGTTGCCCTCACTCCGGCGGCGACTGTGAATCCCAGGATCCCCAACCAACCCTAACCCTACTCGAGGGCCTATAAAAGGCCTCTCGGCATCTCTGCCACCTCCCTTTACCTCGATCCAGTTCCTCCGGAGCTCTATCTTTCCCCAGGACCTCCAGTTACCCCTAGAGCTACCCTACGACGCCGCCGCACTGACTCGGTCAGGCGTTTTCCCCTCTCGTCTCCTCCCTCTCATTTACCTACCTCCCTTGACTCGGGAGCGACGGTAGAATCTGAGCGGCATCTTCTCCGCCCTCGTGGGAGCCTACTGCCCATTCTCCTCCTCGGCTCCGGTGAGCTCCTCCGTCGTTTTTCTCGAGCTGAAGCCTGCTCGCGCGAGGGAGCACTACCCAGACCGAGACCCAGGGTGCCAGGTGGACACTGGTCGATCGCCACATCGGCCGAGATCGCTGGTCAACAAAGACCAGGGAGAGCTAACCCGCCCAGACCTCCCCCAATCGAGGAACGCCACATCAGCAATCCTGTTTGGAGCTCGCGAAGCCGGGATCTACCTGAGCCGTCGATCCAACCGGATCCGGCCGTAGATCAAGGTATATACATATTTTCTTTTGTTTTACTTTATCCAAGATACTTATTTTCTTAGTAAAATCCTAGAAAATGCTAGGATTATCCGAAAATAGCGAACCAATATACCATTTTCATCAGAAAATTATTCTCTATCCACATAGAATGCTACCAGAACCTAGATCCGTTGCCTTTTCTAAAAATAGTTGCTTAAAGCCTTAATGACCCCTTAATTCTAATTAATCTTTGATAATAGCTCCCTTGATGATATCTGACCTTCTGAGGTGTATTTAACCCTAGATAGAACTCTGTTCCTAAATGAATCGAAATACTGTTCTATGTTGATAAGTGGTCAAAGAATTA
Source organism: Alisma plantago-aquatica (assembly GCA_963693085.1). NCBI lineage: Eukaryota > Viridiplantae > Streptophyta > Magnoliopsida > Alismatales > Alismataceae > Alisma > Alisma plantago-aquatica. The sequence goes on from OY856414.1 coordinate 33,637,284, forward strand.
GAAGAAACCCTAATTTAGCTTTCTCTTCCTACATGTATATATATATTTCTTATGACAAAATTAATATCATTAAATGATATTTAGTGATTATTAGTAGGTCTGAATCCTTAAAACGAACCATGATGTTATGAATGGTTAACATTACCCTCCTTTTTCCGTAATCATCTTAGAAACCCTAATTTTGAGAAAATCTTCTAATTAATCTATTAGTTATTATCTTTAATCCAAATAATTTATAATAGATCAGACCTAATAATGATTATGAACCTGATTAGAACGAGAGGAAAACCCTGATCTAAATTATGTTAACATAAAAGGAATAATAACTAAGAACATATCTTAGCCCTGGTCACATGGATCAATAGTAATATTGTACCCTTGCTTTCTTTGCAGGGTGACTAAACTCCTGTTTGAATCTAGATCTGTGGACTTTTGTTTGAACAAGCAGGTACGTGGTTATAAGTATATGACTAGTTTTCTATGGTTGTTAAAAGTATTGTACTTGGATGCAACTACTTTATAAATGTGCTTGGATGAAATACTATAGTGTATTTTCTTTTGCCGACAACAACTCTAAATATAAAATGAAAGGTTAGATGGATTGTAGCTACATGCACTACCTAATGTTGGATGTATGTGCCTAACATGGATGTATGAAATCTGGCCCATGTTAGATGTATGTATCCCTCTCTTTTCTCTCTATGGCCCACATTAGATGTATGTTGAAAAGGTGCTTGAAGTAGTACAATCGCATTAAATGACATGTTAAAAAGAAATGTTTACTTGATTATCGCTTTGCTTAAAGAATACGAATTCTGCTTATCTCGTTTTGATTTCAAAAGTTATTTTTCTTATGCAACCATACTATAGTATCTTTTTCTACCACGTACTCTTTTGACTCGTGTTTTGTTTCCCGTATTTTTAGGTACAAAGAACTTGTGAAACAGTGGAGTAAAAGAGATAATCAAAGTACCCGAAGGCATAATAAATGAGCAAGGAGGATATATTAGAATAGATTTCTGTTCTTCTTATCTATTTCATGATAGATGTAGTTTTTTCCCCTTTCCAGTACTTTGAGGATGATAATATCCTATGTATCTCTATTATTTCTTTAGAACTATTTATATCTCTTCTCTCCATTCGAATAAGTTATGTATGACTTTATTTATCCTTAATGAATGGTGGTTATTGTGGCTATTAAATGTTGTTTGTGAACTAGATCTTGGCATATTCCTGGTTTTAGTTGACTTCACTAATTTCTTGTATTTTCCCTTTTGACATTTATAAGATATGAGTGCACGCATATCTGTTTATGTCATTATGGAAAGTATATAGAAATTGGGGTCGTCACAGAAACAAAACTATGGGGGCTGTCGGGCAGCACCTCCATGAGCACCAAACTCTCAAGATACAACTACTCAAGGTCATCTAGACGAGCTCACCATCTTGCCCAAGATGAGATGAGGGTATTGCCCGAGCCACTAGGTCATAGCTCACCTCAATCGAGTAGGAAAGAGGGGTGTTGCTCATGACACTAGGACCCCAAGCTCACTCATGTAGACCAAGGGGAGAAAGGTGTGTTGCTCCCTAAACCTTAAATATCAAGGATTGGCCAACATGCAAGATAGCTAAAGAACAACTCCAAACGTGCAAGGGCAAGATTAAAGCAAACATATATTGAAGGGAGAGTAGAGTAGTTAGGGTTAGAGTCATGAAACCCGCCTTAAGCTCCAAGGAAGAAGAAACACTTTGAGCTCCAAGGGTTGTCGGCCACCAAGGTTCCTCTAAGAGGGGTGTGTCGACCTCCACTCCTTCAACTCCAAGGGTGTATCGGCCTCCAAGATGCTCACACAAGGGTGTTTCGGCCACCTTAGCTCCTTCTTCAAGGGTGTGTCGTGCACAAGGAGAAGAGGAACTAAAAGGGACCTCAAGCTAAGGAAGGAACCACCTATATAGATGAGAAAGGAGGAGAAACCAAGGTAAACACTTGCTATGTGTCGTCCACCCAAGGGACACATGTCCACCAACTCAAGCCACCACTCTTGCAAGCCACAAGATACTTGTCCAAGATGTGCACCATGTGTTCTCCAAACATGACCAAGGTTGGACCAAGCATCATGGGCGACACACCAAGCTCTCTAGGCCGACACAAACTCTACTTGGCTGACACAAGGCCCAAGCAAGCCCAAACAAGGAACTCCAAGGCCCAAACAAGCCCAACAAAGGCCCAAAGAACTCAAACAACAAGCCCAAGCCTTCTTTTCAACCGTAGAGGAAGCAAAGAGAGAGAAGAACACCTCTCAAGGTGGTAAACTTGCTCACAAAACCCTAGACTTGGTTTATTTGCAAGTAGCACCTTCAACTCTCAACAAAGCACAACCAAACCCTAATCACCACTAAAGGTGATTAGCAAGCATCAAACCACCAAGGTTAAGCAAAGCAAACATGGTAAACCCTAAACGCAGGTCAGGGTCCTTACAATCTAACCCCCCTTTAAGGGATTTTGTCCCCGAAATCCGAAGAGAAAAGCGAGGGATACTTCCTCCTCATCTCTTCCTCAAGCTCCCACATGGCTTCCTCGACGCCATGACGCTGCCAAAGAACTTTCACAAGAACCAGGTCCTTCCTCTTCAGCTTCTTGATCCTTCTGTCAAGAATCGCCACGGGACCTTCCTCGTAGGTCACATCTGCATCAAGCTCAACTTCAACTGGCTGTATCACTGTACCTGAATCTGGATGATTTTTCTTTATCCTGCTAACATGGAACACTGGATGTAACCGGTGCAACTCAGGAGGCAACTCTATCTCGTAAGATACCTTTCCAACACGTGCTGTAACTGGGTAAGGCCCCATATACCTGGAAACTACAAAACACAAGCTCGAAGGAGATTTTCCATAATCTGAATAGTCCTTTTAGACTGTCCATCTGTTTGCGGGTGAAAGGTTGTATTAAACTTCAACTGCGTTCCCAACGCTCTGTGCAGCTGTTCCCAAAAACGACTTGTAAACTGAGGACCTCTGTCAGAAACTATCGTTGCTGGTGCACCATGCAAACAAACTATCTCATCCTCATATACTCGAGCAAGCTTCTCTGCTGTGTACGTCGTATTCACAGGCAGGAAATGGGAAGACTTCATCAATCTGTCCACTATCACCCCAAATGGAATCATGATTCCTAGTTGTCTTGGGCAGACCAACTACGAAATCCATGGTTATATGATCCCATTTCCACTGCGGTATCGGTAAAGGTTGCAACGTACCTGCCGGCTTCTGAAGCTCAGCCTTCACTTGCTGACATACCGCACATCTCGTCACGAACTCAGCTACATCTCTCTTCAAACCGGGCCACCGATACAAGTCCTTCAGACTATGATACATCTTGGTGACACCTGGACACATGGCATACATTGACGTGTGTGCTTCCTCAAGCACCAACTTCCTCAGATCATCAGCATCTGGAACCACTATCCTATCACGATAGCAAACTAGTCCATCTTCAGACTCGTGAAACCCATCACGCTTGTCGCTACCGAACTCTGATCTGATCAACTGTACTGCCTCATCTGTCTGCTGTGCATCCTTGATCTGCTGCCAACTCCAAATCATGAGTCGGGTAGTTCTCCTCATGCTTCTTGAGCTGTCACGAGGCAAAAGAAACCACATGATCTTCTTGCATCAACACGCAACCTCAACCTCTCTTGGAAGCATCACAGAAAACAACATAGCCTTTCCCAGGCTCTGGCAAGATCAACACTGGAGCACTAGTCAGCTTCTCCTTCAGACTCTGGAAAGCTTGCTGACATGGATCATCCCAAACAAAAGGTACATCCTTCATGTTCAACTTCGTCATCGGCAAAGCTATCGAACTGAAGTCCTTGATAAACCTCCGGTAGTATCCTGCTAGACCAAGGAAACTACGAACTTCTGTCGGCGTCTTCGGCTGTTCCCAATCTGCAACAGATTCCACCTTCTTAGGATCTACCTTGACTCCTTCAGCGGATATCACATGGCCCAAGAAGGTCACTTCATCTAGCCATAACTCACACTTACGGAACTTGGCATACAACTGATGTTGACGAAGAAGAGTCAATGCTCGACAAAGATGTTGATCGTGCTCTAGCATGTCCCGACTATAGATCAAGATGTCATCTATAAAGACTACAACAGACTGATCTAAGAACGGTCGGAACACTCTGTTCATCAGATCCATGAAAGCTGCAGGTGCATTGGTTAGTCCAAACGGCATACCCACAAACTCATAATGACCATACCTTGTCCTGAAGGCTAACTTCGGTATGTCATCTGCCTTTATCCTCAACTGATGATATCCGGACCGTAGATCGATCTTTGAAAACAATGTAGCACCACGCAATTGATCAAACAGATCATCTATCCTCAGCAACGGGTACTTGTTATTGATCGTGACCTTGTTCAACTGCCGGTAGTCTATACACAACCGCATCGAACCATCCTTCTTCTTGACGAACAGTACTGGAGCACCCCAAGGCGACGTACTTGGTCGGATAAAACCTTTATCCAGCAACTCTTGCAACTGCTTCTTCAACTCTGCCATCTCTACTGGAGCCATCCTATATGGTGACTGTGCAACTGCTGTGTTCCAGGGACTAGATTGATCTCGAAATCAATCTCTCGGGGTGGAGGAACACCAGGAAACTCCTCAGGAAACATGTCTCCGAACTCTCGAACCACGGACACCTCCTCAAGACTAGGACCTTTCTCTTTGGTAACCACAACGGTATCCACCACGTGAGCTAGGAATGCCTCACATCCTTATCGTAACAACTTATCCGCCACCATAGCTGATACTAAGCATTTCAGAAGAATCTTCCTATCTCCCTGGAAGATCCACTTCTCTCCAGCAACATCAAACACTGCCTGCTTGGAACCACAGTCTAAAACAACCTTATACCTCTCTAAGGTATCCACCCCAAGGATAACATCGAACCCATGCATATCAAGTGGTATGAGATCCACTTGAATGCGGTGTCCCGAGAAAGACAAGACACAAGATGGACACTCTTCTCGAAGCAAAGAGGAACCATCAAGAGGGGTTTTTAACAGCAAACTATCTTTCTTACAACTAACAGGTAGATGACAATTTTCAAGCATACTATAGGCGATAAAAGAGTGTGTAGCACCCGGGTCAACCAGAACAGATATAAAGCAAGAAGATGACATATCAGAATGAAATAACTCCATCTGACCTGTCACCACTCGCGGGTTGACTACCGCCTCCGGCTGATTCATAGCATAGAATCGAGCTGTTGCTTGCTGTCCACGACCTCTGCCTCCCTGAGTAGACGATCCAGCCTGAGATGATCGACTGCGTCCTCGTCCTCTGCTACCATTGGGTTGTGGTCTCCCAGACCCCTAAAGGTTCTGCCTCAGCTGCTGCGTCACTTCATCATCTTTGTAGGGACAACTTGACCAGATATGTCCTGGTTGTTTGCACTTGTAGCAGATCCTGGGTGCAAGATAAGGTCTTTGGTGGGGTATGGATCCTCTTTTCTTCTTGACTGATCGTTTGATTCTCCGGGCAGGTCCTACAGCTGTATCCAACTGTTCTTGGTCCTCCAAAGTAGGTACATGGGTTGTTACCTCAGCACTCGAACCCTTCTCGAAACGTCTGAGTCGTTCCTCATCTGTTGCCGCAAAGTGAGGACAGGTCCTCAACAGATCCATAAACTTGGTCTCATAGTCGGCGAGTTTCATCCTTTCTTGTTGTAAGTGCTCAAACGGAGCGACCTTTTCGTCCAGATACGTCTTCAGAAAGTATCTGGTGGCGAACTCGCGTCGAAACATCTCCCAACAGATCACCTTACCATGCCGCTTCCCTTCCTCGATGGTCCACCAGTGACCAGCACTACCTTTCAGAAGGTAGACAGCGTGCTTTACCTTGTCTGCTTCGGGGATCTCGAGGATTCGAAAAGCCTTTTCAAGACTTGTCAGCCACAAATCTGCATCCGCTGGATCAGTCGTTCCAGCATACTCTGAAGCTCCGACTCGGCGAAGCCGCTCAGAGGTCTTCCCAATACCCGATTCTTCTCCATGGGGAACCTGTGCTCGCGGAGGATGCACTGGTAATCGTTCGACCATGAGATTCATCATAACCATCATCTGCCCCATAAGTTGTTGATAGGCAAGGCGTTCAAGAATGGTTGGGTCAGGTTGGGGGACCTCAGGCACCCGATCTTCATGTGCTTGTCCTACTGCTCCATCAACAGATGCAACATCGCTGTGCTCAGTAGCGAGTTCTTCTTGGTTTCCAGACATCTTGGCTTTTCTTCCACTGAGGGCAGAAGATTTCTATGAGAAAATCTGGAAAACACATAAGAACAAACACAACCTAGTCCTAGATCCCTGTAGACTCAGCGAACCTAACACTCTGATACCAAAACTTGTGGGAACACATCCCATTATCACACAGATAATGAGGTGTTACGCAAAAACGTGCGGAAATCACCATAACCACAGCTTATCGAAATTACGGGTTAATTAAAACCGATTGCGGAAAACTAATAAACTGAGAAATATATTACATTCTAGTCCATATCCTGCAAGAAAACATGTTATATACATAACCATTCAAGCCTGGATACATGTCCACAGCTTAGAGCAACAACTCTCCTGTCATAACCATGAGTTCATCACCTGTTATATACATAAAGGCCCACATCTGGCCAACAGCAGGATATACAAACGACATCGGTCGTGCATTGTAAAACAACATCAAAACACCGTCAAGGACCTGAGAGTACAGGGATGACTCTAGACTCTACAACAAAACATCCAAAACAACAGCATCTCCAAAGCTTGCCTTCTACTGATCTTCTTGCTGCCCGGCCGCAACTCCGCGACCACCACCACGACAAGCTCGACCACCTAAAAAAAAGGGTATAAACCAGTTGAGTGAGACAATTGAACATTGTCCCAGCGGGAGGCATAACTCTGCGCCAAAACTACAAAACCTCAAATAAGCATTTATATGAGTAGATATACTGATAAAGAATATAACGGAACAGTTATAAATAACAAGCCATTCTCAGCCTTACCAGCTGTATCAAAAGGGCATATAACCAACATATTTTCCTAATGGAACATAATTGACAAGATAGAATATATATATAAACGCATCACAATAGAGTAATGCATAAACAACTGCAATATAATTAAAGTTAATCTACACAAACAAGGCCTCCACCAATGTTTCGTTTTTGTCTTTAAGCAGTACATACTAAACGGATGGATTACATTTTATTATGCACTGAGGAAATGAACCGTACCGTTCAAATCCAACCTTCAACTGCGAAGCCCATATCCGGTGCCATACAAGGTCAATGGAAGAGCCGGAATCCAAGACCTTCTCCGCCTCATGTCCGTACATAAGTATAACATAAGCAGGACTGCAGTCTCATGCTTGAAGTGGTCATAGCCACAGGGTTAGCTCTTCAGGCTACCCTCTGCCGCGGAACATGAGTATACATGAGCAGGACCGTAGTCACCTGCTGAAGTGGTCATAAGCCACAGGATTAGCTCTTCAGGCTACCCTCTGCCTAGCCCGCCTTGGTACAGGTCACGACGCTAGTAAAACTGAGTCATGTGTCTAAACATCGTGCTCTGAGCCATGAACGCATTCATGCTCAACATATCATATATATGGGCTATGTTCACCTCGCCCTTATCATCACTGGGCTATGTTCACCTCACCCTTGAGTCTACAACCGCAGTTGTACTCTTACCTCCTTACTTTAGGCTAGGAGCAACCTCGCATATTCAACAATATGCGCTCCGGGTTAACCCGCAGGAGAACCCGTTTCATTATGGCCAGGGCAAACTACATGATAGATTCTACGATGATTAATTAGTATCTTTTAGATGGATTTCAAGATTCAACCAAGTTGTATAACATGCAAGACATAACAAAAGGAAAACAACATAAACTCAACATTATGCATTTCCTACAATTTATATCACACTGATCCATCCCAAGGATCTCACATCACATGTTATCACTTGGCCTCTTGCCAACCATCTAGATCCATCTCAAGGATCACCACATATCATGGGATCTCAATCCCTCATTATATAGTGCCATAGCCTCTCAAGGATTTCAACCTCATTAAGGAACATCATTCATAATACACTTGTCATCATAGTACTCACATATAATCATTTCTCATAGCCTTTCATTTGGCTAACAATACATGCATGGTTAGCACCAATCAATTTTCAATGAAAGTAACCAAGAGACTTATCATTCACATCTCATATCTAGGGTTTTTTACCAAGAACCAATTAAGGTTAAGCATATTATTGATATAAGGACAATGCCTATCATCATGAGATATCATTGCTACAAATATTACTATATATTACCTAATAATTGTGTGCTCAAGACACATTACTATGCAACTATTCATGTATCTTACCATGCCTTGACATCATATTAAAGAGAGACAAATAACACAAGCATTAACCTAGCCATTATTGTAACTATTAGGTGAGCAAGGTGTTATTAATACTACCAAGGGAAATCGCTAGCCAAGTCATCTAAATGACCCCAAGCTTCCTCACAAAAAGGTACAAAACCCTCACCAAAGATCCTACTCGGATTAGAGTTCACTCTCACCCGAACTAGTGCGTGCAAGGTCAGGCGTGCAGAACACCACCCTTGAAACGAAGGCAAGCGTGCAGCCCTGTCGGGCGTGCAGCTCCAACATGCACAAGGTCATCGGGCGTGCGAGCAGAACTCATGCGTGCAAGGCAAACAAGCGAGCAGGGTAGAGCATAGACGAGCACCCTATCGGGCGACACGCTCAGAGGGTGTCGGGTGAGCAGAGTAAAGTCGTGTGAGCAAAGCCTATCGGGCGACGCGGGAACGTAGCGGGTGAGCACCAGCATTGGGCAAGCAAGGATGTCCGGGTGAGCAACAAGCACTGGTCGACACAGCTAGTGTCGGGTGAGCAAGGCGCGTCAGGGGGAAAACCAGGTGAGTAACACACTGAGCTATCAGGTGAGCTAAGCTACTGGGCGAGCCAAGGTATTGGGCGACAGGCCCATCGGGCGAGCAGGGCTACAGAGCGAGCAAAACCACTGAGCGAGCAGAACAACTGAGCGAGCAGAACAATATCGGGCGAGCAGGGTCAGGTTGCTCACCGCCCAAGATACAAAAAGAGAAAACGTGTTCACTCAATCCGTGCAAGGCAACAAAACTATGGGGGTTGTCAGGTAACACCTCCATGAGCACCAAACTCTCAAGATACAACTACTCAACGTCATCTAGACGAGCTCACCATCTTGCCCAAGGTGAGATGAGGGCATTGCCCGAGCCACTAGGTCATAGCTCACCTAAATCGAGTAGGAAAGAGGGGTGTTGCTCATGACACTAGGACCCCAAGCTCACTCATCTAGACCAAGGGGAGAAAGGAGTGTTGCTCCCTAAACCTTAGATATCAAGGATCGGCCAACATGCAAGATAGCTAAAGAACAACTCCAAACGTGCAAGGGTAAGATTAAAGCAAACATATATTGAAGGGAGAGTAGAGTAGTTAGGGTTAGAGTCATGCAACCCACCTTAAGCTCCAAGGAAGAAGAAACACTTTGAGCTCCAAGGGTTTTCGGCCACCAAGGTTCCTCCAAGAGGGGTGTGTCGACCTCCACTCCTTCAACTCCAAGGGTGTATCGGCCTCCAAGCTTCTCACACAAGGGTGTGTCGGCCACCTTAGCTCCTTCTTCAAGGGTGTGTCGTGCACAAGGAGAAGAGGAACTAAAAGGGACCTCAAGCTAAGGAAGGAACCACCTATATAGATGAGAAAGGAGGAGAAACCAAGGTAAACACTTGCTATGTGTCATCCACCCAAGGGACACATGCCCACCAACTCAAGCCACCACTCTTGCAAGCCACAAGACACTTGTCCAAGATGTGCACCATGTGTTCTCCAAACATGACCAAGGTTGGACCAAGCATCATGGGCGACACACCAAGCTCTCTAGGCCGACACAAGGCCCAAGCAAGCCCAAAAAAGGAACTCCAAGGCCCAAACAAGCCCAACAAAGGCCCAAAGAACTCAAACAACAAGCCCAAGCCTTCCTTTCAACCCTAGAGGAAGCAAAGAGAGAGAAGAACACCTCTTAAGGTGGTAAACTTGCTCACAAAACCCTAGACTTGGTTTATTTGCAAGTAGCACCTTCAACTCTCAACAAAGCACAACCAAACCCTAATCACCACTAAAGGTGATTAGCAAGCATCAAACCACCAAGGTTTAGCAAAGCAAATAGGGTAAATGCTAAACGCAGGTCAGGGTCCTTACAATGGTGGTCCCTATAGCTACTACTCTCAAAATGAGGAACATAAAACACTCAAAAACTTGACTCAAAGTGATTTTTCTTGGAATCCTTCTCTCAATTGTACTCAAATTTCCTTCATTTCACCCTGTTATCACCTGCACATCTTAAAACTAGACAAAAACTACTAAACACAAGTGTGTGTGTGTTCTTGGAAAATGTAAAAACAAAGAAATTGTATCAAAAAGTGAAGGTTGGGTCAAAATTTCCCAAACCTATGTGGGTTGCCTCCCAGAAGTGCTAAGTTTCATGCCTTCAGCCAGGCTTGTTGTTCTTTCACCATCAACCATGGTCCAAAAACAAAATGTTTGCACCCCCATCATAAGCAATCCTCTCAAATGCTTTCCTTGATTGATCTTCCTCCCAAGGGTCATGCGAGCTCCGTAAGTCTTTTTCAACGATTCTCTCTCCTTGGGGATCATCATCATAGATCTTAATAAGCCTTAAGACCCTCAGAAATCTCATGCCATAGGTTTTCTCTCTCTTGAGGAACAAGTCTTCATAGGAACCAAAGAGAGGGGTCTCAATCATATCCATTTGCTCATGGGAAGTAGGGGGAGCATGTGATAGTTGTGGTGGTGGCATCGGTGTTGATGGCCCTTAGACTTTAGGTGGAGGATGGCATTGGGGTTGGAAGGTGAATTGGTGGGAGGGTTGTGGTGATGGAGGTGGTATAATGAATTGAGGTTGGAATGTGAACTGGTAGGAGGGTTGTGGCAATGGAGGTGGTGGTAGTGTGTAAGGCTTAGGATATCCTTGGAGGTAGGGTAGTGGAGGAGGGAATTGAGGTTGGAAAGTGAATTGGTGGGAAGATTGTGGCAATGGAGGTGGTGGAGGTGTGTAAGGATTAGGATAGCCTTGGAGGTAGGGTGGTGGAGGAAATGGATGGGTTTGTGTATTTTGGCCTTCCATCTTGTCTTCTCTGAGTGGCTTGTCACATGCACAAGGCACAACCAAACAAAAGAAAGCAAGTTAGCAAAGCAATATACACCAAGAATGCAAAGAAAAATGAATAAAGAATAGAAATGATGAGGGTAGTAGGAAAAGTCAAAGCAAAACTAACTAGCTAGGTCGAGCACCTCTAATCCCCGGCAACAGCGCCAGAAAGCTTGGTGCGATTCCACTAGTGGTGCTAACACACTACTCGATTGAATAGATGCGCCCCACGAGGTCGGAATGCACGGTGGATGGGGGTTTGCTTTCAAATTTTATAAACCTAAACTAGCTACCTACGTCTACTAAAACACTACACCCGCAAGCGCATGGGGTCGTGTCGTAGTATAGGAAGGTGGCAAGTATAGGGTCGATCCACAGGGAAAAGAGGGGGCACTAGAGCTAGGTTAGTTTTGCTGGGTTCCTACTGCAGAGACTAGGGTTAAGGGTTTAAAGTTGATTTGATTGTTAACTAATGATGAACAAGAAAGCAGTTAAAGGCAGGAATGAAATCTACGTTAACCCTAGACTAGATTAAGACTAAGCAGGAAAGAAAGGACTAAGCTAGGTATGAAAAGACAAATTATGCTAAGGCAAGAAAGAGAAAAGCAAAAGAGAGACTAAAGAACTAAACTAGCATAAACAAGGCAAGAGTAAGGCAAGAAGCTAACTAAGCAAGAAAAGAACTAACTAAGCTAAGCAAGCACAGAACTAGGGTTTTAAGCAGTAAAGAGATGTGTGGGTTGTTTAGGGGTATGAACTTATCACTTAAGTTGGGGGGTGACATCTGAACATTATGATTCTATTTAGATTATCTAAACCAAACAACAAGTTAGAGTCTAATGAATTAACCTAAGCTACTAACTGGCCATGGATATGCTAGGTTGTGTATAGGGGAACTAGTCCCTAACACCCCCTACTACCCTTATGAGGCTCAATTGGGTTAGGGATTAGGTTCAATTCAATTAGAGTCTAATCAAGTCTAGGTTTCTAGATTAGGCATTCCTAGGGAAATTAGGGGCCGAGGGTAGTAATGGGGAGGTGAAATTAGGGTTTTGGACCCCAATTCCCCCACATTCTAGCCTTGAGAAGGCTCCATGCTAATTGCACTAGAATTATCTAATCTAGCTACTTAGATCTCTCACTTAGGTTTAGGGAGATTGATTAGGATGTAGGAAGATGGGAGGCAACCTAGGGATCCAAGAATTGGACCTAGGGGCAAGTCCCAAAATTCACACATACAAGCAATTTGCCTAAATTCCTAGGTGATTTCACACACAAACAAACAAGCAATTCATGGAGAAAGAGATGCAAATAGAATATAATCATTAACAAATGAAATTACAAAGTTAAAATGTCATTTTCCCCCAACATGGTATCAAAGTAACATATTTTCCCCCAAACAGCCCACCCAAGGGGCCTAGCTACTCATAGAAATGGAAAATACAAAAAGAGAGAAGAAAGAGGTATAAGAAGCCATGGAGCTCAGTGTAGATGAAGAATTCCTCCTCTCCAGCAGCTACAGGGATGTCCTCCTTCCTCTCCTTGGATGAAATGGTATGGAATGATGGAGGGAAGTGGATGGAAGGCTTAGATATGGGGGGTTATGTGGTGGAAATGGTGAAATGGGGTGGATTTGAGGTGGATATGGAGTGGAATGGAGTGGGTGGCGATTTGGGGAGCTAGGAGGGGGTAGACGGTAGTTAACCCTCGACCCTCAGCCACCACTAGGGCTTATATAGGGATCTAGGGGGTCTAGGGTTAAGTTAGGGGCAAAATGGGGAAAGTAGTGAAAACTAGGTGGATTTTGTGAGTAGCACGGTCGTGGTGGGTAGGGTAGACCACGACCGTGATGGATGGGCACGGTCGTGGGTTTATTAGAATGTGTAGATCATAGGGAGGTGTGCATGGATGGCCACGGCCGTGGGGGTTCACCACGGTCGTGGTGGACACCTATGGCCACGGGCATGTTGATTACCACGATCGTTTTGGCCATTTTCATCGATTTCTGGGAGTTTTACTGATTTTTTGTACTTCGGGCATGTCCACCATGGCCGTGGGGGCTCACCACGGTCGTGGTGGTGTCTCTCCCATGCATTTGAGCCTTGAACCTGATCATCCATGGAGGGTATTGCTTCAAAACTTTCTTTGACCACTTGGGGTAGGTTGGAAGTGGTTTTGGCCTCATTTTGAGCTCCTCCAAGCCTGAGGAAACCCTAGACTGGACCATCCTCTTTCCATGCCATCAAGTAGTGGACAAAGTACCTATAAAACATGCAAAAAGCCTCCATAAGTGCATTTGATATAAATAAGCATATTGGGGGAAATAACATGTAATCTAACAGGTATAGATGTGGCTGAAATGCAAAATGGCAAAAGATAAAGCCCTAAAATAGGGCTGAATCAGGCTCGACGTGAGTCTAGGGGTCGGTTCAAGCTTTGCACCACAGGATGATGACCAAGATTCATAAAGGTGCAATGGAGTTTCTGATATGCTGTGGTAGGACTTTGAGTTCATCAGAGGAACCGAGACAACTGGGGTTGACCAGCACTTAGACCATTCGACTAGTTGTCTTTTCTCTAGTGGAAAGAAGTGGTAGGATACTTTACATGCAATGGATAGGTTAAAGGGGTTGTGATTTGGTTGTGATGGGGGTTGGGTTTGAGGTAGATCTTGGTGGTCATGGCTATGGAGATGGAGGTTTGTCGACGGGGTAGCTAGGGGTTATATGTTACAACCCCAATTTTTGGGTTCATATGGTTGGAAATACAATTTTCTCAATGAATGTATGATTATGGAAATTGTATGAATTATATGTATTAAATGGATTCCCTTTGCAATAATTTATTTGTGCATGTGATTTTGTGGATCATAATATGTTAATGAGTCCAATATGGTTAAAAGAACAAGAAGAGATCAAATAATGCATTATTAAGATGAAAATGTGAGATAATGATGAAAATACAAGAAATATGTGGAAAAGATGTTTGAATAATAATCATGGATGATATTTCAAACCCACAAGGTTTCTAATGGAAAAAGAAATCCAAATAAAGAGAATAAAAGAGTAAGAGAGAGAAAATATGTATAAAATATGCCTTTTTAAGTAATAACTTGCATACGAAGAAAAGTCTCTCATACTTTTGAGTTTGAGTACCACACTTTGCACAAATGTAGTTTACGTCATTATGGACTTTTCCTTAAAGTTTGGAATTAATATATTATGAGGAGAGGAAGATATATGTTATTTGATTAAAAGTTCACATATAAGTCCTTGTGAAACAAAATAGGAAAAAAGGGAATCGCGTTCCCAAAATAAATTTCCTAGATAATTTTAAATAAGAGATCATCCTGATTTAAGGGAATGGGAGAAAATCTAGGGGATTCCAAGATATCTTGTAGGCTATGTAATTTTATTTGGAAAATAATTGGTATTATAGTAAAAATCAAATTTTGGGAATGTAGAGGATTATTTGAGGAGTAATCCTTCTTCCAATTGAATATGATATACACTACTAGAGAAAATGGAATTTACTACATTTAGTTTCTCTACATTTATATTATATATAGTCAAACATAACCTTTGTATACAAGTTATTAAAATTGCAACAAAAAATGTAACCATTTTTTTCACCCGAAAATTTACATCCCGCTTTCCGCACTCAAATCTCCCTCCATCGAGATTGTTTTGTTTCAGGTCCGGCTTCCCCCCTTCCCCCCTCTTGATCCATCTCTACCTCACCTGCTTCTCCTCTGCCAAATGTTGCATGTTCAACCAAAGTTCTATCAGCTTCCTCTTCCCATACATGCAAACCTCCATCTTATGTTCTCACTGATGTTTAGTCACTTAACCTCCTCACAAATCATAATCCTCATTTCCCCATTTACCACCTACACTAATTTACTCCTCTGGTTTAGTTTCCCTTTGGTAGTGGCGATGCTGGCTATGGTTGTTGTTGTCTTGACGGAGACCAACATAATTTCTTGGAAAGCTGAGCATTAGAGAAATCCGCCCTTGGGTTAATTACTGTGAAGATGCATCTCTTTTTCTTTGATATTTATCCCTTCCTAATTTGAAGCTCAAATTTCAATCACCTAATTTCAAAGGTATCATTTGTCCCTATCTTACCTCCTGCTAGTGCGGCATTAACCATCTCCCTATCTCCAAACTTTCCTTTCCCTATTCTTTCTTCTTCTCCAAGATCACAACTTCCCAGCTTTAGCCTCCACCACATCCAAATTCCTAACCACCCCTCCAGATTTTTTGGATCGTACACAAGCACCACCTCAGGAGCTACGTGATGGTATCAAGCAGCCAGAACCAAAGCAGAGGAATCGAGGCATGTACCATGACTACACCGGGTAAGAACAGGTTTAAGGCCATAAAGGTCAAGTAGTCTCTACCAAATTTTTTTCTTCATTCTCCTTGATTCTCTTTGTCTATATTTTCTTCTAGATATAGGTGTCATGCATTAACTACTACGTCAAAGTGCTTGGACACTTCATTTATCCATGTACAAAATCATTATGCTTGCCATGAGATAGTATGAAAGCCAGATTCTTATGTTTCATAGCTAGTATTCTGCCCTTGCGTTGCAAGATACCAGATTGTGATCTAGAAAATTCACAAGGCTAAGTTCAACATTCTGTCTCTTCTAATTTTTTGTTTTGAACTCCCTAACACTCTTTTCATTTTTCTTCAATACCATTTTGATCTGATGATATTTTCTTCTTTCTAGAATAAGGCTTTGTGATATTTACTTATAAAGCTGACTCGTGGATTTCCTCTCTGACTTTATGGTCTGAAATAACATGATATGAACTTTTACATTATCATGATATTATAGAATCTGGAATATATGACATAAAACTGATACTTTTGCCTCCTCCATATAAAATTGCACATCCTATGATTTGGGGAATGTCGACAATAGTCATCGTAAGCTAGCATGACCCATTCATGAAATAGGTGTAAACTATCCCGGAAACGCCTAAAAATTGACTACTGAAAATTGGAACTAAGTTAGAGATTATTTGTGCTATAGGCTAACTGGAAACCAGATTCTAGGATTTACTGTTAAATCCTATTTATTTGGGGCCCAAAATTAATAAGTTAATTTTATGAGTGCACTTTTCCGAAAGGATGCGTCTGTTACGGTTATGTAGAGATACCGTAACCACCGTGTCTCTTCACGATGGCTGAGGAGATAACACATGGTATTATAAATAAGGACTGGTCCTCTCTCTGTGGTTTCTTTACGGCAATTGGAATCCCATCTTATATAGAATCTAAAAGGAGAGAGAAACCTTGCCCCTAAAAGAAGACTACGGTTACTCTGTTCGCTTCTCGCTTCCGCTCTTTCTTTGTATATTGTTCGGCGCTGCCTTCAAGAGAGGAACAAGAACACTCAGATGGAAACTCCGTCAAATCTGGCTATGATTCCATTAACAATGGTATCAGAGTGAGGTTCATTCTTCCTATATTGTTTGCATTATCAATATCTCAACATGCTACTCATCCCCCCTCGGATACAACTGGGTTGCCTATATATGTGACAACGTCGGCATTATTTTATTGGGGCAATTGCGTTTTAACGGCGTGCCTTGTTGTTAATGAAGTATACCATATTGATAATAAGTGGTCGATGCTGTTTCTCTGTTCACGACCGTGAACATGATCATCCTTTCCAG
The DNA here is from genome assembly GCA_963693085.1 of Alisma plantago-aquatica. Taxonomy (NCBI): domain Eukaryota; kingdom Viridiplantae; phylum Streptophyta; class Magnoliopsida; order Alismatales; family Alismataceae; genus Alisma; species Alisma plantago-aquatica. The sequence continues at coordinate 33,654,274 of OY856414.1, forward strand.
TTGGTATCATCGATGTCCGCTAGTTCATGCCTAACGCTTCAAAGAATACCATCATTGCAAACGAATATATGAGTATTTGGTTAACTGACCATTGACGGTGGCGGCATGAATTTCAAACCTTATTAACAGGAGTACTTAAGAGCCTCAGTAAACTAATATATATTCGTCAAAGGCGTGGTTTCTGATTCTTTGTTTTTCTTTTCGGTAAATTGAGTTCTGATTCTTGCCTTAATCGGTAAAATTTCTGGACAGACTCTCTACTATATCTCTACATATAGTTTGCTACGTTTATAGATCTGTTGCTTCAGTTTTGGTTCCTTCTGGAATGCTCAGCTAAGCAACCATATTCAATGTTATTATTATACAATTGGTGGATATTAATATCATAAAGACAGTAGATATTAATACCTCGAAGTTTCTCAAGTCATAAGATTAGTAATGGAGATACTGCATATAATGTTAGCGAATCGTGTGACATGAATACAAGAGATATCATTTACACATGACGAGTTTCACCATTTGAGGTCAAGAATGCTTTGAAAAAGATAAAAATGAGAAAGGCATGCGGACCAGACAATATTCCCATTGATGTATGGAAGAGTATGGGGGATGAGGGAGTTACATGGTTAACAAATTTCTTTAACAAGATCATGAAGACCAAGAAGATGTCGGATGAGTGGACAAATAGTATTATAGTCCCAATCTACAAGAACAAAGGTGACGTTCAGAGTTGTACAAACTATAGAGGTATCAAGCTGATGAGTCACACGATGAAGCTTTGGGAGAGGATTATTGAGCAGAGGTTAAGATCTATAACACAGGTATCAAACAACCAATTTGGTTTCATGCCTGGAAGATCAACAACAGATGCTATTTTTCTGATAAGGAGGCTTATGGAGAAGTATAGACAAAGAAAAAGAGATCTTCATATGGTGTTTATCGATCTAGAGAAGGCTTATGATCGAGTACCCAGAGAAGTGTTATGGATGGTTTTGAAGAAAAAGGGTGTGCCTATCCAATACATTGACTTGATCAAAGACATGTATGATAGCTCTACTGCAAGTGTCAAGACTCCTGGAGGAGAGACACCAACTTTTCCTATTACAGTTGGGGTACACCAAGGATCCACACTCAGACCATATCTATTCGTTCTGGTTATGGATGAGTTAACAAAGAATGTTCAGGATGATATTCCTTGGTGTATGTTATTTGCTGATGATATTGTTTTGATTGACGAAACAAAAGATGGATTGAATGATAAAGTTGAATGTTGGAGAAAGGCATTGGAATCAAATGGATTGATGATTAGCAGGAGCAAAACTGAGTATATGCATTGCAAGTTCAGCCAATCTTGCAGTGTGAATGATGGAGCCAAGTTGGACGGAGTAGATATACCAAAATGTGACAAATTTCGTTACTTAGGTTCTATTATTCAAATAGACGGGGATGTCCAAAATGATGTTTGTCACCGGATCACTGTAGGATGGTTGAAATGGAGGAGTGCAACTGGAGTTTTATGCGATCAGAAGATCCCTCTCAGATTAAAAAGTAAGTTTTATAGAACATCTATACGACCAGCCATGCTCTATGGGAGTGAATGTTGGGCGGTGAAGAAACAAGGTCTCAACAAGATGAACGTGGCTGAAATGCGTATGCTGAGATGGATGTGTGAGAAGACAAGAAAAGATCATTTGAGAAATGACTATATTAGGAATAAAGTGGGTGTGGCGAGCATTGAGGACAAGTTGCGTGAGGGCCGACTCAGATGGTACGGACATGTGCAACGTAGACCTACTAGTGCACCTATACGAAGCAATTCTATTGAGCCAAACACTATAAATAGAAGAAGAGGAAGGCCTAAATTAACATGGGATGAGCTTATAAAGAGAGATTTTGAATCTCTACATCTCAATCAGAATATGGCCCATGATAGAGTTGAATGGAAACGAAGGATCCATGTAGCCGACCCCAACATAGTTGGGATTGAGGCTTAGATGATGATGATGATGATGATTTATCATTATTATTGGCGTTATACAAGTCAAGATAGTTAGCATATGTATGTCATTGATATAATGTTTAGCCCAAAGGAAAAATATTATGTCACTCACAATCATATGTCAAGTTATTTTGTTAAGTGAGATTGACTCACATAAAGAAATTAATCTAAGTCAGTGTTACATGTTTATCTAAAGATAATTTGTAATGACTACTTGTGATTAGTATTATAAAAGTAAATAAAGTAGACCTCATAAGTTACTTTTATATTTTATTTTTGGTTTTAATATGAAATTTTAATTATTTTAGTTATTTCCTCATCCTTTTATGGTGAAAACAACAATATTCCTACTCTCAATGGTTCAAATTTTAATGAATGGAAAGAAAAGGTCATGTTTACATTAGGGTGTATGGATCTAGACTTAGCTTTCAGAGTGGAAAAAATGCAACCACTTATGGAGGAAAGTACTGCTGCTGAAAAGGCCAATCATGATAAGTGGGAACGCTCTAATAGGCTTAGTTTGTTCCTTATGCAAGCACATATAGGAAAGCATAATAGAAGATCAATTCCTCCTTCTGAATTGGCAAAAGACTTTTTAAAGGCAATGGAGGAACAATATGTTTCTTCTAGTAAGTCTAGGGCCAGCACCTTAATGGCCAAGATGTGCTCTATGAAGTACAATGGTTCTTGTGGGATCCATGAACACATCATGGAGATGAGAGACATTGCTGCCCAACTTAATGAGATGGAGTTATCCATGTCTGATGCATTTCTATCTCACTTCATTTTAACTTCTTTGCCTAGTCAGTATGGATCACTCAAGGTCTCTTACAACACACAAAAGGAAAAATGGACAATAAATGATTTATTAGCCATGTGTGTTCAAGAAGAAGAGAGACTTAAGAACGAAGGATTTCCTACTGCACATTTAAGTATACATGACAAGCATAGTCACAAGGGTAAGGGAAAAATGAAGAGAATTGCTCTTATCTCAGGTGGAGTGTCCAAGCCATGTGATGGAAAGGCTGGGGGAAGCAAGGATAATATGAAATGCTTCTTCTGCCATAAGACAGGACATGCCAAAAAGGAGTGCTTGAAGTATAAGAAATGGTTGACAAAGAAAGGTATAATGTCTCTTGTTTCATATGAATGTAATCTTTCAAATGTTCCTTTATATAGTTGGTGGCTTGACTTTGGTGCAAATGTGTATATTTTCAATACATTGTAGGGATTTCTGAATCAAAGGAAACCAACTGAGCATGAAAAAATCCTTTATTCTGGAAATAAATTGGGCTCACGCGTAAAGGTTGTTGGCACATGCAGATTAATTCTTGATAATGGAAGCTTGCTGGATTTAGAAAATACTTTCTATGTACCAAACTATAGTATAAATTTAGTCTCTATTTCTAGATTAGACAAACTAAATTATGTTTTTATTCTTCAAAGTGGACGACTCTTATTGTATAAAAACTCTAGCATTATTGGTACTTGTCTTTTAATAAATGATCTTTATCAAATTTAATTAAGCCCTCATTTTGAGCAATCACTTATAGTCCAGCATGATATTATTGGAAATAAGCACACATTACTAGATGAAAAGTCATCACTACTTTGGCACTGAAGGTTGGGTCATATTTATAAAGAAAGAATTCAAAGATAAGAAAGGAGGGAATTTTAGGACCCTTGGACTTTACTGATTTTGGAACATGTGTTGAATGCATAAAGGCTAAGCAAACCAATACTTCTAAAAAGGGTGCAAAGAGAAGTAATGGAACATTAGAAATAATTCACACGGATATTAGTGGACCATTCCCACCTTGTTTTACAGGAGAAAAATATGTTACAACCTTTACTGATGACCATTGACGATATATGTTTCTCTACTTATTAAATGACAAAAGTGAGGTTTTTCAAGCCTTTAAGGACTTTAAAGTTGAAGTGGAGAAACAATTAGGAAAAGTGATTAAGATAGTTAGATCAGATAGAGGAGGCGAATATTATGGAAGGTTCACTTAAATGGGATAAAGAAAGGGACCATTTGCACATTTCCTTCAAGAAGAAGGTATTGTACCTCAATATACAATGTCATGCACACCAAGTCAAAATGGTGTAGCTGAAAGAAGGAATCGAACATTAAAGGAAATGGTTCGTGCAATGCTTTATAATTCATCCCTTCCTTCTACAATGTGGAGTGAGGCTTTAAAGATGGCATTGCATGTAATAAATAAGGTTCCTAGTAAGTCTGTCCAGAAAACCCCATATGAATTATGGATAGGAAGGAAGCCATCCTTGAACTATATGCACATATGGGGATGTCATGCAGAAGCTAGAATCTACAATCCACATGAGAAGGCATTTGGCCCAAGAACCACTAGTGGTTTCTTTATTTGTTACCCAGAGAGGTCAAAGGGATATATGTTTTATTGTCCATCTCACCCACAAAAGATAGTCAAGACTGGTAAGGCTAGATTTTTGGAGGATCAATACGTCAGTGGGAATATCTGCTTCAGAATGTAACTTTTGATGAAGTGCAGGATAGTGTTGTCACATCTACAACTAGTCAAACTCGAATAAGCTATCCAATTATTATTTCCATGGACAATTGTCAAGTGGATGAGTCAACAGAAGTAGATCATGCTCCTAGTCAGGTTGTAATTGAACAAATTGATCATGTTCATGATGAAGGACAACCTGAAGAGCCTACAGAAAATGTAGAACCCAATGTTGAATTACGAAGATCAACCAGATCAAGGAGGCCTGCCATTCCATCTGACTATGTTGTATACCTTCAAGAGACAAATATGAACTTTGAAGATGTTGATCCCTTATCTTTTTCACAAGCAATGGATTGTGAAAATTCTTCTAAGTGGCTTGATGTCATGAAGGAGGAACTAGCATCTATGGATAAGAATCAAGTATTGGACCTTGTACCTTTACCAAAGAGTACTAAACCTATTGGTTGTAAATGTGTCTTTAAGACCAAAATAAACTCAAATGGTGCAAATGAGTGGTACAAGGCAAGACTTTTTGCTAAGGGTTTCACACAAAAAGAAGGCATTGATTACAAAGAGACCTTTTCTCTAGTCTCATCAAAGGACTCCTTTAGAGTAATCTTAGCCTTAGTGGTTCACTTTGATCTTGAGCTACACAAATGGATGTGAAAACAACATTTTTAAATGGGGATTTATCTGAAGAAGTCTATATGGAACAACCAGAAGGTTTCATTGATGATAGTAGAAGTCACATGGTTTGCAAACTAAAGAAATCAATTTATGGACTTAAACAAGCATCTCAACAATGGTATATAAATTTTAACACCATTATATCAACTTTTGGGTTTAAACCAAATATTATTGGCCAGTGTACATACCTCAAGGTCAGTGGGAATAAGTTTGTAATATTGATTCTTTATGTAGATGGCATTCTACTAGCAAGTAACAACATTGTTATATTAAATGAAACTAAAGAATTTCTTTCCTCTAACTTTGAGATGACAGATATGGGAGAAGTTGTGTATGTACTTGGCATGGAAATTAATCAAGACTGAGCTAAGGGCATACTTGGTATATCCCAAAAAGCTTACATATCTCAAGTTTTAGAGAAGTATGGGATGAAAAAGTGTTCACCTGGACCTGCACCTATAGTGAAAGGAGATAAATTTAACTCCAAGCAATGTCCTAGTAATGATATTGAAAGGAATGAAATGAGAAAACTACCATACACATATGCAGTTGGGAGCCTACAATATCTTCATATTTGCACCCGACTGAACATGACTTTCCTACCGGAATGCTTGGTCGTTACCAAAGTAACCCTGGCATGGACCATTGGAGAGCTGTGAAGAAGGTGATGTGCTACCTGCAAGGGATAAAGGATTACATGCTTACATATAGAAGGACAAACCACCTTGAGGTTATGGGATTTTCAGATGCAAATTTTGCTGGTTGTCTAGATAGTAGGAAGTCTACATCATGCTATATCTTCCTACTAGCCGATGGTGCAGTTTCATGGAGGAGTGTCAAACAAAGGACTACAGCTTCGTCGACCATGGAAGCTGAACTTATAGCTTGCCATGAAACATCATCGCATGCAATTTGGCTTAAGAATATGATACAAGATCTTAAAGTTGTTGATCCAATTCATAAGCCACTACAAATATATTTTGATAATGAAGTTGCAGTCACTTTTTCTAATAATGATAAAAGCACAACGACATGTAGACATCTAGACATAAAGCTCTATGTTGTTAATGAGCAAGTGACAACAAGATGATACAGATTGATCATGTTGGTACACAATACATGATATCAGATCCAGGATTGTATACATCTCATGTAAAGAATATGGGTCTGAGAAAGTCATTTGATGTGTAATGGTTAATCTGATTTGACAATATTATATTTATTGTGTGATCACATATTTAACTCACAATTTCTATTTTAATACTAGTTATGATAGAATGTCTGTTTTGACATAAAGTTGGACCAGAGAATAAGTTTGAGGTCAATTTATTCATAATATTTATCTCACTACATATAAGATATTATAGTGCATAGAAGGAAGATACCACTTATTGGGTATTAACAACTATGACTCATATTATTCGCTCATATGAATGTGTTTATGATAAAGCATCAATGGAAAATAAATAAATATTATTGCCATGGCATTTTGGACCAAGTGGGAAAATGTTAAATCCTATTTATTGTGGCCCAAAATTAATAAGTTAATTTTATCAATGTACTTTTCTGAAAGGATGTGTGTGTTATGGTTATGAAGAGATATCATAACCACCATGTCTCTTCACGATGGCTGAGGAGATAACACACGGTATTATAAACAAGGACTGGTCCTCTCTCCGTGGTTTCTTTACGGCAACCGAAATCCCATCTTACGGAGAATCTTAAAGGAGAGAGAAACCTTGATCCTAAAAGAAGACTACAGTTACTCCGTTCTCTTCTCGCTTCTACTCTTTCTTTGTAGATTGTTCGGCGATGCCTTCAAGAGAGGAACAAGAATACCCTAATGGAAACTCCGTCAAATCTGGGTATGATTCCATTAACATTTTCCAATCAATTTTCTAGAAAGGTATAACCATTGAAGTCTTGAAGATTAGAAGCCTTACATTGTTTTAATTTACAAATATTTAAAACTGTAAACTATGTGAATGAAGAATTTGTATATAACAATCCACTTCTTTTCCTTTAGCAACACTAATTTATGTCCCTCTTTTTCTTATGCATTGTGCTTCTGTTGTTTTCCTGAACTTCTTCTATTCATACTGCTATGATCTGGAAATTATCTGAAGCACATGGAGACTGGTACAAAATTTATCATCGTGATGATAGAGAATTAGAATTATTACGTGCCCTTTTGTACGTTGTCCGACCTGATGTGTTTACCAAATGGCATAATTATGTTAGTTTTTCTTCTTTCGTTTCTAAGATTGTCATGTCCAATGAATAAGCTCCATCTTGAGGGGATTATTGAGTTATACATTGTGCACATATTACATGTGTAATGTTTAGTCCCACACAATAATTGATTTTTGACAGGCTTGTATAACCATATAAATCAAGGTTTTAAAAAGTGTGAAGCAGGAAGTGTGCGGACGGGACCCTGTTGCCGATTAATCGCCAGGCGGGCGATTAAGCGGGTGCTTTTTAGAAAAGCAGATTTCCAATTACTATAAATGTTTATGCAAAATTACATACATATGTATATAAATACTATATTTTCAAAAATTTTATACATGTCTAAACATTGTACAAGATAATATAAAACACACAAATAGTTTATAACACAACAATACAACAATGATTGTATCTATATAATATAGTAAACAATATACTTGTCATAGATGAAGCACCCTACACATAAAATAATAAGTGTAATACAAGATGCAACAACAATTTTGTATCACATGTTTACATAGCTAAACAGTAAGCAATAAACCTCTCATAGCTAGCTTACAAACGTATTGTTACATTTGCACATCATCAAATAGTCATGCATTACAGCAGTATATTTAATCAAAGTATGCATTCTAAATTAAATAATAGTTACCTATATATACTTGGATACATCACAAAAGTACCATATCATTACATCTTACATACAAAGTATGCATTTTAAACTAGAACTAGGTATATCATAGAACATTTAATGTATGGTAGTTTAATATATTATATTCAATACTAATTGGGGCATATAATGTACTTAATGTTATATGCTTACAACAGTTTTTTTTTAAAAGTGGGCAAAAAAGGGAAAAAACGGACAAAAAGCGGGAAAAGGTGGGTTAAGTGGGAAAAAAGTGGCATCTTTTCTCAAATCCACTCAAGCGGCGCTTATGGCACATTTTAATCAACCATCACCTTATGGTGATTAAGCGGACGCCTAGGATGCTTTTTAAAACACTCATATAAATTATCATGCGCTAGTCATCCTCTAGAACTCATTGGGATTGAACATAGGACTTGTATGTACACGTCCTAAATAACATCCCCATCCTTAGTTTGCTTTTCACAAGATGTCTCACAAACTTTGATATTTTTTTCTTTGCATAATCAATACTTCATTTACCCTCTTTCTAATAGAGGAACCAAATTATTGTAATATGATGGAAATGTCTTATCCCCTTCAGGTTGTCTCTAGATTTTACAATTGAAGTCGATAGTGACTTTTTTATAGCTTATGGTCCATTAGCTTGGATGGTGGACTTTCTGAGATTCTGATGATTATCTCAAGCAGAATTTTTGAAAGCAATAGTTTGTAGCCTTTTATGATGACTTCATAAAAGGACACTTTTAGAATGAGCTTCAATTGTACCATCAACCTTACTTGCAGTTGTAGTAGGTACATAAATCCCTATGTGATGTCTTGTAAGGATTGCACCAAAGTAACACTTGTCCTCGTCAATTTTCTTTCTTTCACTTGCAATATCTGCTACTAATGAATTGTTATCTTCAACATATTTATCTTCCTTTAAGTGTTCCTTCAGGTAGATGAGGTTTCCCTAAAGTTTGATGAGAAAGTGAGTTATGGAGAATGAGGAATAATTATTTCTCGCATCAGGGTTTTATATAAAAACTTGGAAGAACTTTCCTTTTTCTTTATCAAGAACCCTAAACCCTGTTAGTCGATCCTCTCTCTTTCCCTCACATTAAAGATGTATATAATAGGGGATGAGGGTCTTTTCGTGGAGGAAACAAACCAGGAGAACCCCTCATGGGGTGGTAAGCCGTACGGGAACCAGAGGTACCCATGAGGATGCCAGCAATACACTCCCTCATCTTCACGATGAACCAGGTTCATACAAGGAATCTAGTCGACCCCAGAACCTGGAAAGGAAGTCGAAAGCTTTCTGCATGTCTCCCCTACCTGACCTGAGTGTGAAGGTGCTTGGACAAGGTCTTCAATGGACCTGTTCGGAGCAACTTCCTCTGTCGCGACCTGCAGACATGGGGGGCTAGTTTGGGTCACCTCTAACCACCACCAGCAGTGCAATCACCCTCCTCAACTCTGGTGAGGGGTGGGTGGTTCTACTTGGTCGTGTGCAAGGCTCGGGAGCGTGAGGACAGGCTGGGTGGGGAGCAGTCCCGCGCACATCGCTGCATCAGGTTGGCAGCGACCAACGTCGCGAGGAAGGGGATGAGTCTTAATGAAAAGACTTGATTGCCCCGGGCACGTGTGCGAGAAGGGAGGGACATGTCTTTCACCTCTTATATAGCCTACCCACTTAGGGAATTAAGAAAATGGTTGTTGCTAACGCGTCGAGCTGCTACTGGCCCAAAGGTACTTCTATTTGCAAAAGTTCTAGAAATAAATTAGTAACTCATAATAAGATATGTTATACATGAAATTTGATAAGAAAAATCCATGGAATCCAATAAAAATAAATTGAAGTCTAATTCTACTTGTAATTCAAAAAGTACATAAAGTTGCTAATTGTAATGCTTTATAATGAGGAAAACCCAAATTTGATCCTATAGAATTGAGATGATTAATATGGATAATCTACAAGCATATTAACCCGTTGTTAACAAATAGATGTTTTGAATGTCTCTGTGTATAATCCATGGGCTAAATAACCTAATTTAGGGTTTTTATGTGTTGATATGCATTAATGGGCTTAGAAACCCTAATCTAAGTGTTAATCGGTTTTAATGAATTATACTTTGAAATCCTTTGTGTAAAAGTGAGGTTATGTTAATTCTAAGCCTAATAGATGATAAAAAGGCTTTAATGTGATTAAGTGGATAATTAGGGTTTTGAACCTAGAACTGCTATTTTAGGGTTTTGTGGACATAAAAGAGGAAGGTTGTAAATAGATCTAAAGGAACCCTAATGAAACCCTAATTCATATTAGAAACCTAGAAAGTGATTCTAAGTCAATAAAGTAGATTCTTGATGTGTATGTAGTAAATAGGTTGTACATGCTTTTAGGATTCTGTTCTTTCGTGTGACTGGCTTGATTTCTAGCTTGGATTGGATTGCCTGATTGATTGGAGTTGTTTATTTCTTGTGAAATATCTTGATCAGGTATGTGTTTATTTATGACTACATGCTTTAGTTTCCCAACATTTTCCCGATGATTTATCGATTGCATGGAAATAAACTGTGTGGATGATTTTATTTCTGCAATCTTTAAAGTGAATATGACTATCACAATCTAAGTATATATATGACTTGCCTGAACCTACATACCATATCTGGATGTAAGATGAGAGACCAAGCCCTAGAGGGAAGGTCAAGGTGGTCAAGCCCCAGACGGAAGACCATAGGGAACCCAGAGAGGTGACCCCAGGTACCAAGCTCAAGATGGAAAAAGTAGCCTTAAATTCCCTTTCAAGGACTAAACCCTAAGAGAGGGTATCCCAGAGTATGAGTAAAAGTGTATGGGAAGTCATATTGGAAAACATAAAATTTTCATTGCTAAACAACTATTTGATGTGGTTATGTTGTTAGATAATATGTGCGATGTTTTGTTTGTCCCCGCATACCAGTATATTCATTTATACTGATCGACATTTTGTTTGTCAACGTTTCAAATAATATCGGAAATTGGACAAACAGTAAAGCGGCAACTGTGAAGATTAAAGTTAAAATAATAAACGAGGATTAGGTAGATAGATTCTACTATGGATAGAAGTCCCAGTTACCTATTTGTGAAGGTATGAGAAAGTAAAAAATTTATTCCTGTTTTCAATTTAGTCTTTCATAGAATTTTAAAATTATTTGTGATTATTTGCAAAACCATTGTTCCTATTTTTTGAGATAATGCCTCTGACTTCTTGGTCTTCCTTAATTGGGGGTTACCGGGAAGTGGGGTCGTTACAATTGGTATCAAAGCATTGTTTTCCATTTAATTTCTAATAATTATTAAATTTTACAAACTCTTTAGAACCCAAGGGAGATATTAGAGGATTTTCCAATGATGGAGGTGTCTAGAAAAGGATCTCAATCCGGGGGCTGGTAATATTTTCCACCAACCCTCTAATCGGTTTACGAGGACTCGCAGATTTTGTGTGACTACCTGGCCGAAATCAGAGGATATGACTCGAAATAAGATACCTCTAGGTCTTCTCTCATCTGTCTTCATCCCTTCTCTACCCCATTCATTAAATAACTTTAAGAGATTAGGGCTTTTTCTCTCTACCACCCTTCTGAGTTTTGGGATTAAGAATGATAAGGATTAAGGAATCCTCCACTAAACAATAAAAAGCATGTAAGAAAGATGTCATGGACATAAGTTTTTATAATTTGAAACTCAGACTGAGTTTAGTCACATGCTTAGGTTGCATGGCATGTGTAGTTGTACCCTCAGGAGATCCCTGAGGTTAGACCTTCTCATAGGATGAGGAGGAGAGGGGTAGCTTTAGAGGAAGAAGACCTCCATGAAGAGACTTGACACATCCTCTGAGGACGATGCTAACCCAAACCCTAAGTGGTAGTTGAGTAAGAGAAGACATGATGAGTTGGATATCATAGTTGTCTGTGCATCATGTGGATTTTACATGCATGCTCTACATATAGGCTTTGAGTAAACATGAGAAACATAGACTATGTGACCACTAGTGCCTTTTGGTGACCCGACCTCAGGTGGGTTGTGCCTGTTAAGGGTGAGGGATAGTTCCCTCATGGATAATGTTGGTGGTGACCATATGGGAACCCTTATGTGAGAAGAAAAGGGGCATGCACCCATGTAGAGGTGTGTGGCGGTATGGTTGGTAGTAGGTTGAGACATAGACCCAAAAGTTATGCATCATAGTTCATGAGATGAGAATGCATAGATTTAGATAATCTTGTTCAGATATAGGTTTTGGATCATACGTTTCACCCAGGTAGGTGTAGACATGTGTCCTTAAGAGTTTGACCCATCTTCTAAGAGAGAACCTCAAGTTGTAGGACCAATTGTAGGGTTATCTCTATAGAGAGAGAGAGAGAGAAAGACCCATTGAGGAAGGTTGGACACCTGGAATTCGAGATATGAAGAATCATGAGAATATAGGTATGATATGGCCTAGAATGGATGACCCTAAGTAGATGTATGTGGTTTCCTAATGCACGATCCTTAGAGGCTTGTTGTACCTTGGTTGCCTTTAGAGGAACCAAACCCTAAAATGAGAAAGAGGCTTCTTGAACCAATGTACAGAGGTTATAAGTACCTATACCTTTGAGGTGCAGGAAAGAGAGTTCCAAGGACCCTAAAGAGGTATGGTATGATAGCAAGTTATGAGGCTTCGCACCCAGTTGGTTTTCCTGGTGTAGGACTCTAAAAGTTTTTCATGTGAAGAGTGTTGGGATGTATATGCCCTATCTTGTATAGGTTTTGTTCATGGTGGAATAGCTGAACATGTTGTTGGATAGCTGATGCGTAAGAAGTAACCTAGGGTTCCTAGACCTAAGAGGGGAAGTAGTATTACCTAGTACACATGATGCTCATGAGGCTGTATGAGTTCATGGAAATCGAGCATGGCACCCCCATGTTTTATAGAAAAAGAAACCCCACAGAAAAAGGAGATATGAGTTGACGAACCACTCACACAGGTGGGTGATATATGCATGTATGATATTGGTCCAACCTTGAGGAATGATGGACAAGTATGTTTTACCAAGTAACTTAGCATGGTGTAGTAGAATGCCTTCTTGCTAGCTACATGCATAAGTTGCATGATAGGACTAAGCTTGCAAATGATGATGTAAACCTTGGAAGTAAGGATGTTTTTGACCTTTGTTACTATCAAGGGATAGTTTTCTCCCATCCTGGGAGGGGACCCTTCTATAGGGTGAGAACCAGCTTTTGGTTAGGTTCAAGGTAACCTTAAGAGGTCACTTATAAGAGCTTGATGAGCTAAGTGTAAGAGCACATAGTGTGAGCATTAATTTATAGACCCATGAGTGACCATCTTTAAGGGGCATGAGGATATGTTGCCATGGAGGTAACATGTATGGGGCCAGACCGAGATAGGTAGGTTTCCATAATTCCCATGAAGGAAAATAAGTTTTACCATGAGTACCCAGAGAGATGATGAAGATCTGAGTGAGGATTCAGGTTTGAAATGTGCTTTGATGGAATCATAAGTCAACACTAAGGTCAAGTAGGGATAAGACCGATGGGAGTAGGAGTTGTTTGTTCCCTAAATGCACAAGACCATAGGTTCAGGAGGTAACAACTACCTTTCCCCAAGGACCATGGGTTATGAGGTTGGTTACCTTCATGAGTTGATGGGGCCTAAGGGTTAAAAGTGAGAGCCACTCCTTAGATGCATAAAGGTCAGATCACCCCAAAAGTGTTGGCACCCTAGGGACCTTGAAGTAATGACTAAGGATCGTACATAAGAGAGATGTTAAGATCCAAAGGTGATGGGAAAAGTCTTCCCATGGGTGTAGACCCATAATGGAGATGTTCATGGTGAGGAGTTATGTGAAGTATGTTTCAATTTAGATGGGAAAGAGTGATGGCGATGTGTGATGCACCATCTCTACTCTTGGAACAGGATGAACTTTGTATTTGGACTGCATCCAAATGCTTATTTTATCTTGCTATGGGTGTGAGAGATAGGAAACAATGCATGCCATGTAATAAATATATAGGTAATATGAGTTGAAACCCTTCTATGATGTTTGAGGATTGAAGGGAGTACCACACCCTTTGGAGAATATGTTGGATAGGTTATTTGAGAACATACGAAGAACAAGGGTAATATGGGAATGTACCTATCCATAGTAGTTTGGAATCTATGAGTTAAAAGTTGGGGTTTTGTAACCGAGATGATGAGCTCAAAGTTTTCTTGACTCAGTTAGATCTAAACCCAAGACATGGTTGATGAGTGGAGTATATGAGGATTTATGTTTTCACCATCACCTAGCACATAAGGAAACTAAGGTGGTAGAAGATACTCTTAGTCGAGACACAACTCAAGTATATAGATGTCTTGTTTGGCCAATAGAGAGGCTGGAAGAGGTTGCTAAGTGAATCCTACCATCATTAGAAAATGAGACATGTTTGGCTAACATCTCGAAGATACAATCAGACTTGTTGGTCGAGATGTTGGATGCTCAGTTAGCCAACCCAGAGTTTGATGAGATAGAATGATGGTTGTAAGAACCTCAGATACACCTCTCAGGAAAAAGGAAGGTGGTGAAACCCACTACTAGAGTGTCTTAGGGTTTCTGAGGTCACCCTTGAGGAACCATGTCATGCCAGAAGCTCATGATTTTCAGTACACTGTACACCGTGGTACTACCAAGATGGTTGAGGTGTGCAGTGATACCTTGAAGGCTTGGAATGATGAAGGATATAGAGGTGCATGTGGCCAGTTGCCATACATACCATAGAATGAAGGTCGAACACCAGTAACCCATTGAGTTGCTACAGATAATGAGGAGTCCCTGAGAGGGAATGGGAGTAGATCACCATGGACCATGTAGTGGGTCTCCTTGGATCAAGAGAGGTCATGACGCAATATGGGTTATGGTAGATTGCCTTACCAAGTTGACCTAATCCCTTGCCTTAGAGAGGGAGCACTGTCAGTGTGACATATCTAGTTGAAGGATATATTTATGAGAGAGGGATATTTCAACAACGCAACGATTCGAGTTCAAGTTGTCTTGAGCATGGCCTCAAGTTCAATTCCATGTGGTGGAAGTAGGTACATGAAGAACTCGATGCTAGATTGAAGTTGAGTACAACATATCACCCATGACTGATGGACAATCAAGAGAATATGATCCAGACTTTAGAGGGTCTGATGAGATAATGTGTGCTCGTTTAGGGTGATACATGGGAGTAGTTCATGCCCTAGAGGAGTTTGATCGTGATGATAGACACCATAGCCAGTATCAAGATGTAAGACGCTCTGTAAGAGAGGCAGTGTCAGTTTCCTCTTCATTAGATGATGTCGGTGAGAGGACCTTGTGAAGATCAGAGAGACCACAGTATGTGCAGATGAAGTCGCTTTGATCGAGCAATTGCTGAGAAAGCCCAGGGGCGACAAGATTCATTAGTTGATGTGAAGTAGACTGACATGTAGTTCACTATGGGAGAACATGTGTTATGAAAACCTGACCCCTCTGAGCTATAGCTGAGAAAGATGGGTCCTCGATACATAGGTCCATTTGAGATGGATTGGTGGAGTTGCTTATGTTTAGCCTTACACCTCAGGATAATATGATGTATGATGTGTTCCATGTGTCTGATCTAGAGCACAATGTGATATACCCAAACCATGTGCTGAGCCATGAACCTATTGAGCTTCAAGGAAGACTAACATATTCTGAGTCACCTATGAGGGTACAAGATACCAAGGTGAGAGAGAACTCAGATGTAAGAATATAAGATGATAAAGGTTCTTTGAAATAACCATGGAGAGGATGAAGCCACATGGGAGCCAATGATGGACATGGAAAAGTCTTATCTAGAATTGTTTGTATGTTTGATGGAATTTTGAGGGAAAAATTCTTATAAGAGGGGAAGGATGTTACAACCCGAATTTTTGGGTTCATATGGTTGGAAATGAAATTTCACCAATAAATGTATGATTATGGGAATTGTATGAATTATATGTATTGAATGGATTCCCTTTGCAATATTTTCTTTGTGCATGTGATTTTGTGGATCATAATATGTTAATGAGTCCAATATGGTTAAAAGAAAAAGAAGAAATCGAATAATGCATTATTAAGAAGAAAATGTGAGATGAGGATGAAAATACAAGAACTATGTGGAAAAGATGTTTGAATAATAATCATGTATGAGATTTCGAACCCACAAGGTTTCTAATGGTAAAAGGAATCCAAATAAAGAGAATAAAAGAGTAAGAGAGAGAATATATGTATAAAATATGCCTTTTTAAGTAATAACTTGCATACGAAGAAAAGTCTCTTATACTTTCCAGTTTGAGTACCAAACTTTGCACACATGTAGTTTAAGTCATTATGGACTTTCCCTTAAAGTTTGGAATTAATATATTATGAGGAGAGGAAGATATGTGTTATTTAATTAAAAGTTTATATATAAGTTCTTGTGAAACAAAATAGGAAAAAAGGGAATCTCGTTCCCAAAATAAATGTCCTAGATAATTTTAAATAAGAGATACTCCTGATTTAAGGGAATGGGATAAAATCTAGGGGATTCCAAGATATCTTGTAGGCTAAGTAATTTTATTTGGAAAATAATGGGTATTACAGTAAAAATCAAATTTTGGGAATGTAGATGATTATTTGAGGAGTAATCCTTCTTCCTATTGAAGATGATATAGTAGATAAGGTTTACCTAAAGTTTGATGAGAAATTGAGTTATGGAGAATGAGGAATAATTATTTCTCACATTAGGGTTTTATATTAAAAGCTAAAAGAAATTTCCTTTTTCTTTATCAAGAACCCTAAACCCTATTAGTCGATCCTCTCTCTTTCCCTCACATTCAAGATGTATATAAGAGGGCATGAGGGTCTTCGAGTGGAGGAAACAAACCAGGAGAACCCCTCCTAGGGTGGTAAGTCATACGGGAACCAGAGGTACCCATGAGAATGCCGACAATACACTCCCTCATCTTCACAATGAACTGGGTTCATACAAGGAATCTAGTTGACCCCAAAAGCTGGAAAGGAAATGGAAAGCTTTTTGCAGGTCTCCCCTACCTGATCAGAGTGTGAAGGCACATGGAGAGGGTCTTCGATGGACTTGTTCAGAGCATCTTCCTCTTTCATGACCTGCAGACATGGGGGCTGGTTTCTTGGTCGTGTGCAAGGCTCGGGAGCGCGAAGACAGGCTGGGCGGGGAGCAGTCCCGTGCACATTGCCGCATCAGGTTGGCGGAGACCAGCGTCTCGAGGAAGGGGATGATTCTTAATGAAAACACTTGACTGCCCCTGGTGCACGTGTGAGAAGGGAGGGGTAGGGAGGTCTTTCACCTCTTATATAGACAGCCCACTTAGGGAATTAAGAAAATGGTTTTCGCTGACGTGTCAAGCCTCCACTGGCCAAAAGGTACTTTTATTTCCAAAAATTCTAGAATTAAATTGGTAACTCGGAATAAGATATGTTATACATGAAAATTTATCAGAAAAATCCATGGCATCCAATAAAAATACAATTGAAGTATAATTCTACTTACAATTCAAAAAGTACCTAAAGTTGCTAATTGTAATGCCTTATAATGAGGAAGAACCCTAATTTGATCCTATGGAATTGAGATGATTAATATGGATATTCTACAAGCATATTAACATTTTATTAATAAAAAGATGTTTTGAATGTCTACGTGTATAATCCATGGGATAAATAACCTAATTTAGGGTTTTTATGTGTTGATATGCATTAATGGGCTTAGAAACCCTAATCTAAGTGTTAATGGGTTTTAATGAATTATACTTTGAAATCCTTAATCTAAGTGTTAATGGGTGTTAATTAATTATACTTTGAAATCCTTTGTGTAAAAGTGAGGTTGTGTAAATTCTAAGCCTAATAGATGATAAGAAGACTTTAATGTGATTAAGTGGATAATTAGGGTTTTGAACCTAGAACTATTGTTTTAGGGTTTTGTGGACATAAAATTGGAAGGTTGTAAATAGATCTAAAGGAACCCTAATGAAACCCTAATTCGGATTAGAAACCTAGAAAGTGATTCCAAGTCAATAAAGTAGATTCTTGATGAGTATGTAGTAAATAGGTTGTGCATGTCTTCATGATTCTCTTCTTTTGCATGATTGGCTTGATTGCTAGCATGGATTGGATTACTTGATTGATTGGAGTTGTTTATTTCTTGTGAAATCTCCTAATCAGGTATGTGGTTATTTATGACTACACGCTTTAGTTTTTCGGCATTTTCCTGATGATTTATCGATTGCATGGAAATAAACTATGTGGATGATTTTATTTCTACAATCTTTAAATTGAATATGACTATCACAATCTAAGTATATATATGACTTGCCCGAACCTACATACCATCTCTGGATGTAAGATGAGAGACCAAGCTCTGGAGGGAAGGTCAAGGTGGTCAAGCCCCAGAGGGAAGACAATAGGGCAACCAGAGAGGTGACCCCAAGTACCAAGCTCAGGGTAGAGAAGGTATCCATAAAGTCCTTTGCATGGACTAAACCCTAAAAGAGGGTATCCCAGAGTATGAGTAAAAGCGGTTGGGAAGTCATATTAGAAAACATAAAATTTGCATTGCTAAACAACTATTTGATGTGGTTATGTTGTTAGATAATATGTGTAATGTTTTGTTTGTCCCCACATACCAGTATTTTCATTTATATTGACCGATATTTTGTTTGTCGGAGTTTTAGGTAATATCTGAAATTGGACAAATAGTAAAGTGGCATCTGTGAAGATTAAAGCTAAAATAATAAAGGAGGATTTGGTAGATAGAATTCTACTATGGGTAGAAGTCCCAATTACCTATTTTTGAAGGGATGAGAAAGTAAAAAAATTATTCCTATTTTCAATTTAGTCTTTTGTAGAATTTGAAAATTATTTGCGATTATTTGCAAAACAATTGATCTTTTTTTTGGGATAACACCTATGACTTCTTGGTCTTCCTTAATTGGGGGTTACTGGGAAGTGGGGTCGTTACAATTGGTATCAGAGTTCCATTTAATCTCTAATAATTATTAAATTTGACAAACTCTTTAGAACCCAAGGGATTTATTAGAGGATTTTCCAATGATAGAGGAGTGTAGTATCTTCTCTTTGTTTCCCAAGCCTCTAGTGAGTTACAGACAGAGTTAGAAAAGATCAAATCTTTGATGATTCCATCATACATGATTGAGTTGTGAAAACTTATGGATAGGTATCCTATATCTAAACTTAACACTGATCGAATTATTTGGTCCCATTCGTTATCAGTGGAATTAGGGATATTTCCAGCAAGAAATATATCAAAGGGTTGGTGCTGGACTAGCTGAAAATCTGAGTTTATCAGAAGCCTGGTCTAAAATTCCTAAAAAATTAGCTTTTTATGATTACATTGGACACTTTAATTTGTGAACCCTTTTGTCTAATATTTGATTTTTTTAATATTAGAAATTTGTTTAATACTAAAAAAAATAAACTACGTGTTTTCACGTTGAGAATTCTTTGCAAATGAAGCTCGTAAGGTGTCCTATTGAAACCAAGAAATATAGGTGTGCCTGCCATCCACACCAGAATAGATAGAGTTTTCCAAAAAAACCTGCTAGTGGAGGAAGACCTCCTAGGGATAAGAGACATGGAAAGGGATGTTTTTATGTCAGCAACAGAAGCCTTACGGGTGGGCATTTTACTAGAGGTTTTTATCAATCTACACTTATATGATTCCTGTTGAATCATATACTCAGGGGGTGGGTGCAGGGCAGACGATTTCAAAATAGACTCCTCATTCATTAGATAGAGAAGATTTCATGATCCGTTGCCGAACCTATTCTAAGAGCTCAGACTCGGATTGTAGGCATCGGTGGAATACTTCGTATCAACAGATACTCGGTATATCAATATCGATTAGATTCGAGATCTGTTATTATCTATGTGGGGGGTAAAAAATGTTTGTACTCTGCTACAAAGTTTATTTTATACACCGTAGGGGGTTCCATTTTTCTAATAATGGGGGTTTTAGGTATAGGTTTATATGGATCAGATGGGCCAACATTGAATTTTAGAGCATTATCTAATCAATCATATCCCGTGGCCTTAGAAATTCTATTATATTTTGGCTTTCATATTTCTTATGCTGTCATAAAGGATCATGATCTGGGGGCTGGCAATATTTTCCTCTGCCCCGCTAGTCAGTCTACGAGAACTCTCGAATTCTGTGTGACTGCCTGGCCAAAATCAGAGGATTTGACTCGAAATAAGATACCTCTATGTCTTCTCTCATCTGTCTCCGTCCCTTCTCTACCCCGTTCATTAAATAAATTTAAGATATTAAGGCTTTTTCTCTCCACCACCCTCCTAAGTTTTGGGATTAAGAATGATAAGGATTAAGGAATCCTCCACCAAATAATAAAAAACATGTAAGAAAGATGTCATGGACATAAGTTTTAATAATTAGAAACTCAGACTTAGTTTATTCACATGCTTAGGTTGCATGCCATGTGTAGTCGTGCCCTCAGGAGAGCCCTAAGGTGAGACCTTCTCATAGGATGAGGAGGAGAGGGATGGATTTAGAGGACGAAGACCTCCAGGAAGATACTTGACGCATCCTCTGAGGACGATGCTAACCCAAACCCTAAGTGGTAGTAGAGTAAGAGAAGACATGATGAGTTGGATATCATAGTTGTCTGTCATCACGTGGGTTTAACATGCATGCTCTACATAGAGTCTTTGAGTAAGAATGAGAAATGTAGATATGTGAACACTAGTGCCTTTTGGTGACCCGACCTCTGGTGGGTCGTTCCTGTTAAGGGTGAGGGATAGTTCCCTCATGGAAAAGGTTGGTGGTGACCATATGGGAACCCTTATGTGAGAAGAAAAGGGGCATGCACCCACGTAGAGGTGTGTGGCAGCATGGTTGGTAGTAGGTTGAAACCTAGGCTAGAAATTTATGCCTCATAGTTCATGAGATGAGCATGCAGAACTTTAGATAATCTTGCTCGGATATAGGTTTTGGATCGTACATTTCACCCAGGTAGGTGTAGACATGTGTCCTTAAGAGTTTGACCCATCTTATAAGAGAGAACCTCAAGTTGTAGGACCAGTTGTAGGGTTATCTCTAGAGAGAGAGAGAAAGACTCGTTGAGGAAGCTTGGACACCTTGACTTAGAGATATGAAGAATCATGAGAAGATGGGTATGATATGTCCTACAATGGATGACCCTAAGTAGATGTATGTGGTTGCCTAATGCACGATCCTTAGAGGCTTTTTGTACCTTAGTTTCCTTTAGAGGAACCAAACCCTAAAATGAGAAAGAGGCTTCTTGAACCAATGTACAGAGGTTATAAGTACCTATACCTTTGAGGTGCAGGAAAGAGAGTTCCAAGGACCCTAAAGAGGTATGGTATGATAGCAAGTTGTGAGGCCTCAGGCCCAGTTGGTTTTTGTAGTATACAAGACCATAGGGTCGGGAGGTAACAACTAGCTTTACCCAAGGACCATGGGTAATGAGGTTGGCCACCTTCATGAGTCCATGGGGCCTAAGGGGTAAAAGTGAGAGCCACTCCTTAGATGCATAAGGGTCAGATCACCCCAAAAGTGTCGGCACCCTAGGGACCTTGAGGTAATGATTAAGGATTGTACAGAAGAGAGATGTTAAGATCCAAGGGTGATGGGAAAAGTCTTCCCATGGGTGTAGACCCATAATGGAGATGTATATGGTGAGGAGTTATGTGAAGTATGTTTCAACTTAGATGGGAAAGAGTGACAACGATGTGTGATTCACCATCTCTACTCTTGGAACGGGATGAACTTTGTATTTGGACTACAACCAAATGCTTATTTTATCTTGTTATGGGTGTGAGAGATAGGACACAACACATTCCATGTACTAAAGATAGAGGTAATATGAGTTGAAACCCTTCTATGATGTTTGAGGAATAAAGGGAGTACCACACCCTTTGGAGAATATGTTGGATAGGTTATTTGAGAGCATATGAAGAACACAGGTAATATGGGAACGTACCTATCCATAGTAGTTTGGAATCTATGAGTTATAAGTTTGGTTTTGATAACTGAGATGATGAGCTAGAAGTTTTCTTGACTCAGTTTGATCTAAACCCAACACATGGTTGATGAGTGGAGTATATGAAGGTTCATGTTTTCACCATCACCTCGCACATAAGGAAACTAAGGTGGTAGAAGATACTCTTAGCCAAGACACAGCTCAGGTAGATAGATGTCTTGTTTGGCCAATAGAGAGGCTGGAAGAGGTTGCTAGGCAAATCCTACCATCGTTAGAAAATGAGACCTGATTGGCTAACATCTAGAAGATGCAATCAGACCTGTTGGTCTAGATGGTGGATACTTAGTTAGCCAACCCAGAGTTTGATGAGATAGAAGGATGGTTGTAAGAACCTCAGATACACCTCTTAGGAAAAAGGAAGGTGGTGTAACCCACTACTAGAGTGTCTTAGAGTTTTTGGGGAGTCACCCTTGAGGACTCATGTCATGCTAGAAGCTCATGATTTTAAGAACACCGTACACTATGGTACTACCAAGATGGTTGAGGTGTGCAGTGATACCTTGAAGGCTTGGAATGATGAAGGATATAGAGGTGCATGTGGCTCGCTGCCATACATACCAGAGAATGAAGGCCGAACACCAGTAACCCTTTGAGTTTCTACAGATAATGAGGAGTCCCTGAGAGGGAATGTGAGTATATCACCATGGACCATGTGGTGGGTCTCCTTGGATCAAGAGAGGTCATGATGAAATATGGGTTATGTTCACTACTTTCGCAAAGTTATGTTGATGAAACTCAAGAGGGAAATAAATAGTTCAATAAATAATTGATAATTTAGTACTTGTTCCAATCTAGAACTTTCAAGCAAGATGTCCACGAGAATAAAAAAAGTCAATGTATCACGAGTATGAAAATGGAGAATGTACTAGAGTTATTTGATGTTTCTTGACTTTGAAATCACATCCTAGATTATGACAGGTGAAATTAACATTTTTCCCCTTAGAGAGTATAATATTTAATAATCACCTAAATTACTAAGTTTATCCCAATTAGTGTGGTAGTTATATTTGGAAATATATGAATCCATAGTATTCTAATCATTACTAATGTTCAATATATATATATATATATATATATATATATATATATATATATGTGGGGGTGGTGTCCCTACCTTTTTGGATTCCAAGCTACTAGCACAACTAAAAATAAGAGTTTAGTCCAGACTAGAGGTCCTCGTCGTTCCGTGATCAGAGATGTCACAGTATCTGCAAGTTCATCCTCCTTTGTATATGGTAGTACATGCATCCTCCTGTGGCATACATTTTAGCCAATTGTGTAGTGGAACTGTTAAAATAGGGCTCCTATATCAAGCGATCCTTCTCATTGGTCTCCATGTGTTTGATGGTGTGGATGGAAATCATGCCCTCCTCTTTTAGGAGCATGGAGAGTGGAAGCCAATCCCACTCTCTATCAGTAAGTAAAAGGTTTAGTATGCAAAGCTCTAACTAGATATCTACACATGTGCAAGAGTGATGTAACATTGACTCCTCCCCCACCTCACTGTCCAAAACATTAGATCCCCATGAGCACTTCCCATCCTAAGAAATCTAGAAGGGTAGGAAATACATTCAATAACTTCCAATATAGGAATGCAAAGGATCCCTTCTTGAGCCAAGATGAATGCAAAGTGTCTATCATTCTCTCCCTCCTTCTATAGTTTCTTCACCAAAAACCCACCCAAAATGAGTTTTCTTGCAAGATCAACCATGCCACTTTAAGATTAAGTGCATCATGAATCACCTACAGGCACTTGATACACATACCCCCTTCCCCGATTGGTCTAGAAAATTTATCCCAGTTCACTTAATATCATCTCATGTGCCCTTCTACTAAGTCTTAAGGGAATCTCTCCATCATCCTTTGAATCCTCCTAACCACCCCTTTGTGCATCGTGGTAGCTGTAAGAGCATAAATTGGTATTGAAAACAACACTTGCCTGATGACAGTGTTACGCCTTCCCATCGAAAGTTTATTGCCTTTCCACCCCACTATTACTTGTAGGCTTGTATGGGTATTTTACCCAACAAAAGAGGATTCCCTAGAAAAATGAAAAATCTAATCAATAGAGGGAATCCCAAATAACCTTCAATCTGAGCCTCTAGCCCACTAGTGGTCTATAGCATGAAGATAGTAGAATTCTCATGGTTTGTTGTGGACCTGATTCTACCATGTCATGATCCAAAACCTCCTTGCACCTTGCCATGGACTCACTGATAGTATTGACAAAAAGAAGCAAATCATCAGTGAAGCATAGATGTAAGGGAGCTAGACCTACCCCCCCATTTTGTAACACTTTAGAAGGTTATATGTATAGAGCTATCCAGAGCAACTGCCCCATGCACTCCTCGACCAAAATAAAGAGTGATGGAGATAACAGGGTCCCTTGTCTGCCCCCCTCGTAGATTTTATGAATCCATGCGAGCATCTATGACTACCATCGAAAACCACACTCTTGTTGTAAGGTGAAGGATCAGATTTACCACTTGTTCACTGAAGCCAAACTCCAACAACACCCCTTGAGTGAACCTCCATTGAACCTTGCAAAAACTTAAGACATGTCAATCTTTAGAATACATTCATCTATCCATGATCCCTCTACTGGATGTCATGGAAGAGTTCATGTGCAAAATTATTGTTTCTTCTGATGTCTCTTTTGCTGAAGAAAGCATTTTTCTAAGTAGAGATAAGTCAGGATAGGAGAGAATATAGTCATGATGTAGAACCTTGGATGCCAACCTCATGGTAACATTGCTAATATTAATATGCATGAATTCGTCAAGCTAATTTTCTCATTCCCTGTAGGTATATGATGATCTTTGTTGCCAAGATTTTGTGAAAGATCACTTCCTTCCAAAAGAACTAAGGGATGAAGGTGAACACATCCTACTTAATGACTTCCTAGGAAAACCTAAAGAAGAGCACCCCATAACCATTTAAATTGGTGCATTGTCTATATCCAGTGAGATCAACATATTTTGGACCTCTAAAAATCCTAGAGATAGTAAGTCTCTAAGTTTAACCTTGTGTGTGATATAATAAGATCTCCATCTTCTCATTGGCCTCTAGAAAAACCATAAGGTCATCAGCAAAGATAAGATGAGAAACATCAAGATTATTTGAGGCCTTAAGAGGAATAAGCTCTCCATTCCTGACCTCTCTCTCCATTAATTGAGTGAACACCTGCATAACAAGAACAAAAAGGTAGGGAGCAAGGGGATCGCCCTGCCTAACCCCATTGCTCGGAGTGAAGGTGGTATGCGGTTCCCCATTGATGAGAATCTCGTAAGAACTAGTATGGGACATCTCCTTCAGCCAAACACTCCAACACATAGGGAAACCCATAATCTTGATAATCTTGAACAGAGCCTCCCAAGAAATTGAGTCATACACTTTGGAAATATCAAGTTTGATGCACATTTTATGTTTCCTACTTTTCCTATTAAAATCGTGAATGAGTTCATTAGATAGGAGAATGGCATCACGAATGCTTCTGCCTTGAATGAAGGCACACTGATTGTGACTCACAATAGCAGGCATGACTAACTTCAGTCTATTGCAAAGGATCTTAGCAATAGCCTTGAGAATCACATTGCAAAGAGCAATGGGTCTCCAATTCTTCAAAATATGGGAGTCTTTAGACTTCGGAATGAGGATAATAAAAGTCTTATTGGCCTCTTTCAAAATTTTTCCAGTGTTGAAGAAATGAAGAATACCGTTGATCACATCCTCCTTGATCACTTTCCAGCTTTCTTTAAAAAACCACCCGTTGAACCCATCAGGACCGGGGCTCTTATCAGTGTTAAGATTATTAAAAACATCAGTGATTTCCTCCACAGTGATAACTCTATCAAGACGAAGCTTGTGGGTGTCATCCATCTTAGGAAGGTTGAGATGGTTGATATTCGACAAATCAACTTTATGTCCAGAGTTAAAGAGATTATAATAGTACCGTTGAATGTTATCTTTTATTACATTCAGATTCATGTTCAGCCTCCCATCAATTTCCAGAGCTTTAATATGATTCATTTGTCTTCTCACTTTGATAGAGTTATAAAAGAAGCTCGTATTAGAGTCACCCTCTTTGAGACATTGAATCCTAGACTTTTGACGCATGATGGATTCCTCCAACTGTAGAGCAGTGTTGGCTTCTTTTCTGCATGTAATAGCATTGCTTTGAAGACTCATGCTTCTGGGATTCATGTCCAAAGCTTTTTGGGCCTGTAGGGCTTTGAAATCAAGAATATGAGCATTCTCACTTAAGTTACCAACAAAATTTCTATTCCATGCCCCAAGAGCTTTCCTTAGCTTCCTCATCTTTGCATAGACAACATATAACAGAAAGTCATAGATATCTTGCTGCCAGACCTCTATTAAAATAGAGTCATACTCCTCTCTACTAGTCCAAGCATTTATGAATCTGAACGGACTACAAATTTTCTTCTTACTCCCAATGTGGAGGTTGAGAATCTTATGATCACTAATCATGTTCAATAAAAGATAACCACTGAAGTGAGGAAAAGAATCCAAGAACTCATGATTATAAAGAATTCTATCAAGCAAGGAAGTGCCAAAGTTTTCACCCTCCTGATGATTGTCCCACGAGAACTCGGGTCCATTCAAATTAAGATCATAGAGCCCGCAATTCAGAACACAATTATTAAAATCTTCCATACATTTCTTGGTAGGGGGTTCCTTTCCAATCTTCTCACTGTCATTTCTAACAGCGTTGTAATCACCTATAATAATCTAGGGAAGGTTGTTGGTATTAGAAATAGCTTCAATATGAGACCAAAGATTGCATCGATCATAGTCTCCATTATGCCCATACACAGCAGTAATAACAAAGGTGCCATTCTCAGTAGAAACCTTGGCATGAATGGGCTGATCTGATTCATCTAACTTGGTGACAGTACAATCATCAGTTTTCCACATGACAATAACTCTCCCCAAAGCGTGCGACTTATGATTAGAACACCAGCAATACTGAGAAAAGAAAATTTTCATCAACGTCATAATCTTTTTCTCTCTTACTTTCGTTTTGTTGAGAACCACCAAATGAGGATTCAGCCTTATTATTTCTCCCTGGATTCTAGGGGCTTTAATATTGAGCCCTCTGACATTCCAGGAGATAATGTTCAAGTTCGTATCAACCATTGGACCGATTTGATCCCAGTACTTTACTGGGTTGGAGCTCTTCACTGGAGGGGGCTTCATCACCCGCAAGGTCTTTCAGAGTGTTGTCTATTCCTTCAAAATTTGAGAGTGGAAAGTATCTGTTAAGAGATGTCACCACTAGGCTTGAAGCTGCTTTCGAAACAACCCTCAGGGCAATTTTCGACTTACTTCTTCTTATTTCCCAACCTGTGTTTGGGGAGGTCAAGGGAGTGATTAACTTATCAGTGTATTGCACATGCGTTTCATTGTTACTCTCTGTGTTCCTAATAAAATTTTTATCAACACTTCCAGAGGGGATTGGAACATTCACATCCGACTGAACTCTCCCAGACACTACTTCACAAACTGATGAACTGGACGTTATCACTACCTGACCAGAGGAATTGCTTAACTCTTCTGCAGCGTCTATAAACTCATCAGCATCTTCTTCATTAGGTGTTTTATCTTTCGGTACCCAGATTTGTTTCCCTTTGTTCACTTGGACTCGAGGTCGAAACAAGGTTGTGTTCAGACTCTCACAAGATACATGTTCGACCTCGAGTCCAAGTGAACAAAGGGAAACAAATCTGGGTACCGAAAGGTAAAACACCTAATGAAGAAGATTCTGATGAGTTTATAGATGATGCAGAAGAGTTAAGCAATTCCTCTGGTCAGGTTGTGATAACGTCCAGTTCATCAGTTTGTGAAGTAGTGTCTGGGAGAGTTCAGTCAGCTGTGAATGTTCCAATCCCCTCTGGAAGTGTTGATAAAAATTTTGATTGTGATTATTAAATTGTTAGCCATATCTGTGAAATTTTAGATGTCCCCACATACCGGCATATTCCGATATGCTGACAGACGTTTTGTTTGTCGATGTTTTAGGTACAAGCTTGAAAAGGACAAATAGTAAAGTGGCATATGTGAAATTAATTAAGAGTTAAAGTACAAAGGAGGATTAGTTAGAGTAGACTCCTGATGCGGATAAATGTAGATATCCCAGATTTGAAAAAGGTATGCAAAGTTTTATTTTGTACCAATTTTCAATTTAGTTAGTACAATTTGTTAATTGTTATTGATTATTTGTTGAACCTTTGATCCTGTAAATTGGGATAATTGCACCGACCTTTTGGTCTCCCTTAATTGGGGGTTACTGGGAGGCGGGGTCGTAACACCTCTCCTTCTTGTCCTTCCTCTTGTATATGATATCTTACTTGTACTCTTCCTCCTTCTTAGAGCTTCTCTTGTGGTGTGACTTTTATTTCCTTAGGACATTCACTCTTTTAGTGTCCTTTTTGGCCACACTTGTAGCCCCTTGGAGTAGAAGAAGAAGATTGCTTTTCTTTTGAAGTGCTTTCCCTTGGAGAAGTTTACTTCATGCTCACTAGGGCCATCATCTTTACTTGAGGAGGAAGGAGTGGTCCGAAAAGCAAGTTGATGTTGAAGGATGAGGGCCTCCACTTGAGCTTTGAAGGCACTATCTTTGATCTTCCTTGCTTCCTTCTCTTCTTACTTGCATTCCTCTTCTTTCTTGTGAAGTCTTGGCTCATGAGCTTGTAGATTGCCAATAAGCTCCTTGGTTGGAATGTCACAAAGACTTCTCACTTCTTCAATGGAGGTCACCCATGACTCCCATCTCTTTGGAAGAGACCTCAAGATCTTTGAGTTGATTTCTCCACTATCCAAAGTGTGTCCCAAAGTAGCTAGGCCATTGATGATGATGTTGAGCCTTGAGTACATTTCCAACACTGCTTCTTTCTTTCCCATCTTGAAGTTCTCTAGGAGGATGTTCAACATGTAGATATTTGTCTCCATCACTTACTTTGTGCCTTCATAAGTGATGCACAACTAGTCCCATATCTCATAGTTTGTATCCCATGAGGATATGCTGTGATGTCCTAAGATTTGAGGCATTGGATAACATAATCTTAAAAGGAATGATTAGATTACCCATATAACCAAGGTGCACCTCCTTTTTAGGGAGCTCATCACCAAAGAACTCCATAGTTAAGCGTGCTCATCTTGGAGTAGTACTAGGATGGGTGACCATTCGGGAAGTTGATCCTGGATTGCTCATGAGTAGGACAAAGTGTGTAGTTAATGCCAGTGGTGGTTTGTGGGGCCAATCGTCATTCCTGAAACTCTACAAGAGCCTTGGAAAGTTGTCTTGGGCATTACTGATGTTGTTGAACTCGTATGGAGTGAGGGATGCACAGAGGATGCTAATTGCTTTGGCATTGAGTTGGGAATTTTTGAGGGTAGCTTCATCCCATGTTGACACAACTCAGGTTGGATCCTTGTAGGATGTAATCATCACCTTCCACATATCAGAGTTCATCCCTTGAATGTAGAACTACATCCGTCTCTTCTAATGGAGGAAATTGGTGTTGTAAAAGACTGAGGGGCGCATGGAGAAACATCCCTCTTGGTTGAGGGAATCAAGTAGGTTCTCACCCATCTTCTCATCTTGTGGGATATTTGTTGGATAAGATCCTTGCTTTGATACCACTTGTTGGATCTAGGGCTCTAGAGGTGAGGTGAATACAACTTCAAAATTCTCACAAGCATAGTTAGACCTTCAAATTATATCAATTGAAACCAAATGCTTTAGAACAATTTGAAGTCCTATCTAAGCAAGCATAGAAAGGATGAGAGAGATTGAAACATACACTTAGACAAGGTGGTTAGAGTGGTTCCAATCTCCAAACTAGGAGACTGTCAATCCACTACCTAGAGAGGTTAACCTCTAGGACTTTGCAAGCCATGTATTATTACTTATATTCCATCATAAGAGAAACAAGGAGACCACCATACATCTAAGGGCTCCCCTATTCAAGAAAAGAGTCTTTCACCTACATAAGGACTTACCCATTGATCAAGATGTCTTCATCTTTCACCAATGATTTACCCGCACTTGCATTAAGTCTTTGGCCTTGAAGGAATTACCCACTCTTCTTGAATCTTTTGCCTTGTCCTTCTCTTTCACCTTGAGAAGATCTTCACACCTTCTTCAACCTTGAAGAAGAAAAACAACTCCTCCACTTGGAGAAGATCACTTCAACCTTTACTCTTTTAGAAAGAGGATTGGGAAGATGGAAGGAATGAGAGCTTTATAAGATAACATGGAGGTAGCTCTCTTACAACATGAATAACTCACTCATAATAATGAAATTCTTTGTAAATGAGAGAGAGAAATAGGCTCAAAGGGTTGCAAAATACTCAACTATAGCATGGACCAAATATATCATGAATGAACAACCATTGAATGAACTCCAAGATGTCCTATTTATAGCTGGGGGTGTTCCTTTAAGTGTGGGATCACTTAAGAACTAAAAATAACCATTTTAAAACTTGTACAGATCTATTTTCATTTGTAACATCTCTTCAACGATTGGAATAACTTTTTCCATGTTTTCTGTGTAGTACATTTGGTCGAGTTTCAATAAAGATAACTCGACTGATCCACTAATCGAAAAAACCAATTTTCAAGCTATCGGTCAAGTTTGTCATTGGAAACTTGACTAATGAGCTAAAATTAGTTTTGTTCAGTGAGTCGGGTGGTCGAGTTCTGTGAATGTACAAGTCAACTGATTCATCCATTTCAAAAAATCCATCACTGGTCATTCGATATCCAAACTCGATCGACAGAGTTACTGTGACAAAATTTTCAAGATGGTTTATGATTGACCAAACGTTTGAATTAAGTGTCCCTAATTTTTTCTCATCTTAATTACAAGTCATATCATCAATACAAGTGATTTCAAAAATATTCTAAGGTGGTTTTGAGTGATTTCTTTAATCACACATTTGCATTACGTTTAACTTGAACTAGGACAAGCTAGGGCTTGTGTAAATTGATCCTTTTTATGTACCTAAATCCTAAAATCAATCTTAAACAAACATATTAGTTACATATGAATGGAATGGTTAAGGCTATCAGAATATGTACAATGTATAACTCTCAAATCAACAGTAATTACCTATCATACCTTTCATAGTGCATACCCACTATATGTTCTGGGTGAACCCGATCTCAGTGAGGTTGGCTCAGTCCCCATACCGAGTATAAACATTGTCTCTCACTTTTGTAAAACATCATAATACTTCTTCTTTCCTTCATTTTGGAATGCCACCCTTTATGTCTTAGTAACTTGTTAATGTGGAAAAGGGGTAGAGGAAGGAACTACACATTTGGTTTCAATCTCTTTGAGCTTGATATATAGAAGAGGGAAGGAAAATAAAGAAGCCCAACTAATATTTCTACTCGACAAAATACAATCTTCACTGCTTAAAAAAGTAGTGTACCCATTAAAGTAGAGGCAAAGTATTTGGATGTGAATTAAGATACACACCCCCCTTATATAGTGGTCTGCCTACATAAGGTTGGTGCAATCAACTTGGTGTCAGTGGTATCAACATTGTAGAAATCCTTATGATCATTAGTTCTAGTTATTGATACTGATGTACATGGGAAATCGATACACCAACCACATATATTCTAGTGAGAGTGGTATCAATGGATATTGGCTACACCAAAAAAGGTGTGGAACCATATATTGGTGCCTCTGGTCATTGGATTTGCTTGAGCATTGATGTTGATGTCGCTTCCACAGATCTGGTCTTCCCATGTTAGTGCTATGACATATGTGTCAGTATCATTGAGCTACATTTTAGGCTATTCTGAGTAGATATTTTGCACCACCAACTACCATCGTTGGTCCCACCAAAATTGAAATCGGTGCTAACAAAACAGCTCTAGGTGGTGTCAAGGTTGAGTTCTTGTAGCTTTAGAATCTTTACCAAAAATTGTCCATACCACTGAGACATGTGTTCGTGGGACTAGGATGAAGTCTATATGGTTTTCCTTGAGCCATATGATTCGATAAAAATGAGATGCCTCTCGATGCTACCAATGAAAATTTCATGTAGATAAGTTGAAAACTGTCTAAAATAGTTAGTGCTACCGATTTTCTGTTGACGTTGTTGGCACAACTACCTCTTGACGCCTTAACTGATAAGGGTTTAGTGCCACCAAAACCAACCTACCTGTCAGTGGTACTAAGATCTTTTGTGTTAGTTACTATTTCATTATAGATCAACTATCAGTTCTACTAACAATGGGTTTGGTGGTATTGACAAAGATTGTTCCTTCACAATTAACAAACCGTAAGGGCACCTTGTTTTCTTACATCAAGATTTGATTAAATGACTTAATTTCAAAAAGAACACAACAAACTATCTTTTAAGAAATAATTAACAAAACTAAAAGTGGGTTGCCTCCCATTAGTGCCCTTGTTTAAAAGTCATACGCTCGACTTCAAATTTCAATATTAGTAAGATCTAAGAGATTCGGCTCTTCCTGCTCGTGGACCACATTTCTCTCAAAGTAGTGTTTAAGGCATTATCCATTGGCATTGAACACTTTTTTCCCATGTGTTATCTATACTTCTTTGTGGGTGAATGATTTGACCACCACATGTCATCCACTCCATCTTGAAATTAATTTACCATGTAGTTTCAACCTAGGAGTGAACAATAAGACTTGAACCCTGATAAAAAGGTTTGATAAAGAATGTGGTGACCGTGCACTTTCTCTGCTCTATCCTTATTGTGGGCTCTGATCTCCAAACCACGATATAAACACGATTCAAACTTAGCGGAAGCGATTCGATTAACAGCGGAAGACAAAAATCATGGAAAATTAAAACTTTTCGAAACAAGAGCTTGAATCCATAAAATCTTCTTTCCTAACAAGAGATAAACTGTTTACATCTCATGATAATTACTTCTTGAGTAATTATATACATCAAGATACAAAATCTCAAGAACTCATAACAAAAGACTCTAAGACCTGAGAGTACAGAGGACAGATAGGACTGACTCTAACTACACCACATGGCAGGCTAAATCTCCACCTGAGATTTACTGCTGCTTCTGGTGCTGCTGCTGCTATTGCTGGGACTGGTCACCTGTAGACCGGTTCCTCCGTCTCCGACGTCCACCTAAAAAGTTGAAGTCTATGGGGTGAGAAAATTTTACATAATTGTCCCAGTGAGAGTTATAACTCTCCGCCAGAAGCTTTATTATAACATCAAAGAATATCTTAAGTAGTAAAGCTTTCAAAGTATTCAATAGTAGTTGCAGCTATAAACAAGAGCTAAACATTTATGAGACATGAAGAATATAAGCACTATTACAGTGTATCATCAATCAACTAACTCGTAGTTATCTCTAACATGTATACTACGCGATTGATTATATTTTACAAACAATATTATGCCCTGTGGAGATGAGGCATACCACTCATACTCCAACTGATTGCTAAGAAGTCACATCAGTATCATACATAGGTCATTAAGAGAGCCGGATTCTTATGACCTTCACCTTCCCTAGTCAGTAAGAGGATTACTTGTAGGACATCTTGTGTCTCTACTATTATAGCTCACCAGGGTAAACTGGTCCTTCGCTATTCTAGAGTTACAGTGGCGTTCTGTACTCTCTTCGTCATCAGGAGATTTCATGTTTATCTCCACTGATACAGATATTTATGTTTTCTTCGTCATCAGGAGGTTTCATGTTTACCTACTACTGATACGGTATGGGATTGTAGTGAAGGATTGACGGATTACATATCTACATCAATTTCCTACACTAGGATGTAAGGTTCTACACATCCATATACCCCACATACTCACTAGTATGTGATCCAGGAGTTCCCTTAGGAAAATCTGTTTCGCCATCATTTGATCTCTAACAATGATGGGTCTATGATCAGGGCTCTACATTATACTTGATTAGTTAGGTACATTCAGTATTCATTTAACATCACACTTTGTTCTCCAAACAATAACAATAGCATAACAACTATAAAAGGAGAATATTAAATGTAACAAGCCTAACTCACATCAATCATCATTTCTCATTATACTCATCACAAGTCATCTCTAAAGCATGACTTTGATGGTATTCATGGCTCTCACAGCCCATTATTATCATAGAATGCCACTGACAAGGCATCAAGATACTTTATTTATTCATAAAGCTATCAATATGCCTTTAATGAATATAGTATCATCATCCATACCTGGATATGATCACCTCCATATCAGAACCTGCATGGTTAATTCAACTAATAAAGTTAATTCAAAACAATGATTATACTTTCCACTCTTGTCATAAGAGCTAAGTTCTTTGATTCTTATCAACTAGAGTTTAATACTCATATAACATGTCATCACCTCTGAATTAGGGTTTACTATTCACATCACATGTCATTACCCTTGAATTAGGGTTTACTATTCACATCACATGGTGAATTGAACTCATAACATCATCATGTATGAGGAACATCATCATTGATGCTCTCAGATTAGCTTAAGATTCATCATATATCATAATTAGGGTTTTCATGATCTCACATAGGTGGATCATACCCTAATCATGTACATTCATGTATATTGAAGGTTCTTTACTTGAGTTTCCACTCTAAAAGGGTACTTTCTCTCTCTTAAGGTACTTTCTCTCTCTTAAGATGCTTTCTCTCTCCTCACACTAGTAGATGGTGATAACACCTCTCTAGATCAGGTTGGGTTAAGTCCTCATGGGCTAACATAAGCCAAAACATCGTTAACATGTGATTATGGTTTTATTAGAAATAGGTATTACTCAATTAAACCCCTCAAGGGTATTTTGGTAATTTACCTCATGATCACCATCATGGGTCAATTCATTAATCACTTAGTCCCTTAATGTTCTAAGCTACCATTAAGATTTAGATTAGATCACCATTGAACCAATTACCACTTCAAGTGATTATGTATAAATAACATTGAAAACCTCCAAACGGTTTCAACCTTCAACCACCAAACGGTTTGAAACCGTTTGGGTGTGTTGACCGTTTGCTAGGTTTGACTCCAAGACCGCATGACCTCAAGGTCGTTTGCCCAAACCGTTTGGGTGCGTTGACCGTTTGGAAAGGTTGACTTTCCAAACCGTTTGAGCTTATGCGGTTTGAAACCGTTTGATCAACTTGTCGTGAGATCGATTGGTCCAAACGACCTTGAGATCGTTTGAGCCCAAACGGTCTTGAGACCGTTTGGCCTCAAACGGTCTTGAGACCGTTTGGCCTCAAACGGTCTTGAGACCGTTTGGCCTCAAACGGTCTTGAGACCGTTTGGATCCAAACGGTCTTGAGACCATTTGGTCCAAATGGGCTCAAATCGTTTGGACCTCCAACATGGTTCAAAAGTTACAAATGTTTATGATTAAGTATGTTGAAGCCCTCAATTGGCCAAAGCCATGTTAACCACTTATAAATTGAGTCAATTAGGATGAGCCTCAATCAATTGGACACCAAATTAACCCTCAATTGAAAGCCAATTAGGGTTAAGTCCATCTCAATTAGGGTTTCAAATCGGATGGTCATCAATATTCAACAATGTGAATCAATTCAAGGTTGAGCCTATCAATTGACCTCCAATTGGGCCCAAACTTGGCCCAAACGGTCTTGAGATCGTTTGGATGACCTCCAAACGGTCTTGAGACCGTTTGCCCAAGAAATCATAAAAATCTAAGTTAATTTGATAGGGGTTGAACCTTAATTAAGTCACAAATCAGCAATTTGATTATTTCAATAACCCATTGTAATTGGGCTCTCAATTGATCAATTTATCTTAACCCTAGACCTCCAAACGGTCTTGGGTTGACACCAAACGGTCTTGAGACCGTTTGGATGAGTTCCAATCGATCTTGAGACCGTTTTCCCATCCAATCTTTGGACTCTAGTGAAAATTCATCAAGGTTGGATCTATTGAGTTGATCATCACATCAATACTTAATTGCAATATGATTTGGTACCTTTGGACCTTCAATTGGTCAACTATACTTGGCCCCAGACCTCTAAACGGTCTTGGTGATCCCCAAACGGTCTTGAGACCATTTGGATGATTTCCCAAACGGTCTTGAGACCGTTTGGGCTAATCAACCCAAAAACTCTAACTAACTCATTGGGATTTCAGCACTGATTTCAATTAGGGTTTTCCCTATTAATCATCCTTCAACTCATGACTCATTTGGAATTAATCCATAAAATTTGGTGAGTCATTAATCAACATTATTATAAACAGTAATCCTAAACGGTCAACGCTTGGTCAACCATCTTAAACGGTTTTGAGACCGTTTGCCCAAAAAGGGAAAATTAAATAGCTTGAAAAACAGGACTTAATTCAATTGGATTTGCTAATTGATTTGCTTATATCTCACGATTCCTTTGGAGTTAACCCCTAAATTTTTGTGGGTGATCAGCCTACATAATTAGAAACAGGATTCTCATACGGTCGTCACTTGGTCAACTGGACCAAATGGTCTTGAAGACCGTTTGCCTCCATGCGACCCTGAAACCGTTTGCCCACCAAACGGTTGTGCAAACCGCATGGGCAATTGGTTAGGACCATTTGGTAAAGTGGAAATCCGTGGATAAGCATAGGAATTAACGCCCTTATCTTCTAACTCAAGAACAGTAGCAGTTCTTCATGATTTTGCTTGCAAGGATGCAAGGGAAAATAGGGAAGAAGAAGAACTAGCAACTATATGCATAGAAAAAGATGTATAATCAAAGCATAAGGTTTAGAGTTATAAAACCTGCCTAAAGGTTGTTCCTTGAGCTCCAAGTTTCCAAGCTTCAGGTCTTTAATGGCGTCTTTGAGCTCCACAGGTCGGCCAAGGTGAATTCTCCAAGGACAAGTTGGAAAGAGATGGCTAGAAAGATAGAGCTAAGTGAGCTAGCCATGAATTTGACCTTGAATCCGAGTTTCATCCATGAATTCAGGCAAAAGGGATGATCCAAACTTACCTTGAACTCCCTGGTCGTTCTCCTATGCTCCAGAGCTCTGCCTTAGTTGGTTTGAGCAAGGGGGATAAGTGAGGGAATGAAAGAAACGTGCCTTTGCTTGTAAAGGAAGTGGTATATATATATATATATATATTGGGTGAAATTCCAACATAAGAATATATGTTTTCCTCGTTTCTCATCTAAGTCCTTCCTTTCTTCTTTGCACGTCCCCACATCTTATTTCTAAGGACAAACTTCTTCTAAGATCAAGAATTGAAGGCAAAGAGGATCAACCCATCACTAAAGCATACACATAAAAGGGCTATTATACATACACCTTGTTTATTCAATCACAAAGGTGTTCTTTGTTATATGATTATTCAAATGAAGTGCCCTCTTCATCATTTATACTCTAAATGATGAAAAAAGTTATAAAAGATATTTTAGATGATGTATTTTACAAGTTGCACCCCTCAAATTGGGTAAATTGCACTTTTCCCCAATTTAGGGTTTTCAAGCACCGGGATTGCTTCCACAGCTGCACCTTGGTGCCCAAGCTTGGGAAATCCCTCAAACCTTACCATCATTATTCTCATGATGTCTCAACATCAGAGGAACATCTCAACATGTGCAAATTGCAAGTTAACCCTTCTAACTGGTTAATTTGCACATAGGTTCCTGTATTACAAAACAATGCTACAACTTTATATAAAAAGGAGCAAAAACTGAAATATATGCTTCTGAGAAACTTAATTACATGCCCAAAGTTAATCACAAGGATTTAATTTAATATTTAGGCGAAACACCTAGGGTTAACTCATAACCCAAGTCAGGGATGTTACAAATTATCCACCCCTTACAAGGATTTCGTCCCCGAAATCGATAAGACGTATTAAGAGAAAAGGGCAGGATACTTCCTTCTCATCTCATCCTCTAATTCCCAAGTGGCTTCTTCAACACCACGGTGGTTCCAGAGGACTTTCACAAGACTTATATCTTTCTTTTTTAACTTTTTAATTCTGTTATCAAGGATTGACACTGGTCCCTCCTCATAGGATATATCATTATTCAATTCTACCTCCATAGGTTTTAGAATTGACTCGGTGTCTGGGTGACATTTCTTTAGCATAGAATTGTGAAACACAGGGTGTAACTTCTTTAACTCTGGTGGCAGCTCTAGTTGGTAGGCTACTTTTCCAATCCGTTCAATGATTGGATAAGGTCCCATAAATCTAGGAGCTAACTTCCCTTTCTTTCCAAAATGAAGGACTCCTTTCCAAGGCGAGACCTTGAGATACACTCTGTCTTCAACCTGGAACTCTAAGGGTCTACGACGCTTGTCAGCATAAGATTTCTGCCTATCTTGTGCAGTCTTAATCTGTTGTTGTATTATCTTAATCTTTTCTGTAGTCTGCTGCACAAGATCAGGACCTAACAACTGACGCTCACCGGTCTCGAACCAACACATAGGTGATCTACAACGTCTACCATACAAGGCTTCATAAGGTGCCATATCAATACTATGCTGATAGCTATTGTTATAGGCAAATTCTATCAAGCTTAGGTGTAGATCCCAACTCCCGGTAAACTGGAGAACACATGCTCTTAACAAGTCTTCTAAGGTCTGTATGGTCCTTTCTGACTGTCCATCAATCTGTGGATGAAAGGCCGTACTAAACCTTAGCTTGGTGCCTAAGGCTCTGTGTAACTGTTCCCAAAAACGACTTGTAAACTGAGGACCTTTGTCAGAAACTATTGTGACAGGAACTCCGTGCAAACACACTATCTCTTGCACATACAACTGTGATAACCTTTCAGCAGAATAGGTTGTTTTGATAGGTAAGAAATGTGCTGTCTTAGTCAACCTATCTACAACTACCCAAATGGAATCATGTCCCTTGTTTGTCCTGGGTAGGCCAACAACAACGTCCATGGTCACATGGTCCCACTTCCACTGTGGTATGGGTAAAGGTTGCATTGTTCCTGTAGGTTTCTGGTGTTCAGCTTTAACTTGCTGACACACAGGACATCTTAGAACAAATTCTGCAACATCCTTCTTCATTCCAGGCCACCAATACAGATCTTTCAAATTTCGATACATCTTGGTGCTCCCTGGATGCATAGCATACATGGAAGAATGAGCTTCTTCTAGGACTAACTTCCTCAAGTCATCCACATCCGGCACTATCATCCTTCCATTATAACAGACTACTTGGTCATCTGAGTCATGGAAACCATCTCGCTTCTCATTTCCATACTCAGATCTAATCTGCTGAACTGTAGCATCAACATGTTGTGCCTCCTTAATCTGCTCTCTTAGGGTAGGTTTAATATGCATCTCAGCCATCAACCCGGCTAACAATGACACCTTCAACTGTACATTGTCTTGCCTTAAAGAGATAAGCATATCTCTCTTAGAGCATACTAAAGAGTTTAGTTGTGCTCTATCCATGGTTGATGTTGCTGATTTCCTACTCAAGGCATCTGCAACAACATTGGCCTTCCCTAGATGGTAATCAATTGTACAATCGTAGTCCTTGATTAACTCCATCCAGTGACGTTGCCTCATGTTGAGTTCATGCTGAGAGAAGATATACTTAAGGTTCTTATGGTCAGTGAAAATCTGAAACATCTCTCCATAAAGATAATGTCTCCAGATCTTCAAGGCATGAACCACGGCAGCTAACTCTAGATCGTGTGTCAGATAATTCTCTTCGTGTTTCTTAAGCTGTCGGGAAGCAAAAGAAATCACTTGTTTATCCTACATCAACACACATCCAAGTCCATTCTTAGAGGCATCACAGAAGACTACATATCCTTTTCCTTGCTCAGGTAGCACAAGCACAGGTGCACTTGTCAACCTCTCCTTCAACAACTGGAAAGACTGTTGACACTTATCACTCCAAGAAAAAGGAGCATCTTTCCGAGTTAACTTGGTCAAAGGAAAGGCTATAGAGCTAAAGTTTTTAATAAACCTTCGATAGTAACCAGCTAACCCCAAGAAGCTTCAAATCTCCGTCGGTGTCTTCAGTTGTTCCCATTGTAGAACAGATTCTACCTTTGCAGGGTCAACACGAATTCCTGAGGCAGATTTCACATGTCCAAGAAAAGATACCTCCGGCAGCCAGAACTCACATTTGCTAAACTTAGCATACAACTTATGTTCTCTTAGCAAGGTCAAAGCTTGGAGAAGATGCTGCTCATGCTGCTGAGCATCCCTACTATAGATCAGAATGTCATCTATGAAGATGACAACACACTGATCAAGGAAGGGTCGAAAAATTCTATTCATGAGTTCCATAAATGCAGCTGGTGCATTGGTTAGTCCAAACGACATAACCGTGAACTCATAATGACCATATCTTGTCCTAAAAGCAGACTTGGATATGTCACTATCCTTAATACGAAGTTGATGATATCCAGATCTTAAATCTATCTTTGAGAAGATTGTTGTACCACACAACTGGTAAAAAAGATCATCAATCCTCGGAAAAGGGTACTTGTTCTTTATTGTTACTTTATTAAGTTGTCTGTAGTCAATGCACAACCGCATTGACCCATCTTTCTTTCTAACAAATAAAATCAGAGCACCCCATGGTGAAGTGCTTGGTCGGATAAAGCCCTTCTCAAGTAACTCTTGAAGCTGTTTCTTGAGTTCTGCCATCTCGGCAGGCGCCATCCTATACGGAGTCTGGGCTATGGGTTTCGTATCTGGGATCAGATTGATTTCAAAATCAATCTCCTGAGGTGGTGGTATACCAGGAAGTTCTTCAGGAAACACATCCTCGAATTCCCTGACTATGGGAACTTCAGCGGGATTGGGACCTTCCTTGGTAACATCTACCACATGGGCCAAGAATGCATAACATCCTTGCCTCAACAGCTTATCAGCAACCATAGCTGATACAAGACAGGTGGGCAGAATCTTTCTTTCACCTTGAAAGATCCATGTGTCGCCTTCATCAGCAAACACAGCCAACTTGGATTCACAATCCAAGACAACTTTATACCTTTTTAAGGTATCCATCCCGAGGATTATATCAAATCCTTTCATATCAAGTGGTATAAGGTCCACTTGAATGTGATGATCAGAAAAGAAGAGGATGCAGGGAGAACATACCTCCTGCAAAATGGCAGACCCACTCAATGGAGTCTCCAACAACAAACTATCTGCCCTATGACTAACCGTCATATTGCAGTTACGAATCACTCTCTGAGTGATAAAAGAGTGCGTAGCACCCGGGTCAATCAGAACACATACAACACAGGATGTAGACATATCAGAATATAAAAGTTTCATCTGACCTGCCACTACCCGTGGATTGACCACTGCTTCAGGTGGGTTCATAGCATAGAACCTCGTTGTTGCCTGGTGTTGAGGTGGTGCTGATGATCCAGCTTGAGATGCTTGTCCACGTCCTCGAGCTGCTCCTTGATGTTGTCTATTCTAAGGTCCTTGTTGATTCTGTCTCGGAGGCTGTGTCACACTGACAGGCCTAGAACGGCAATCCTTCATCAAGTGTCCCACCTTACCACAGTTGTAGCAACTGCTCTCCTGTTGTTGTGGTCTGGGTGGTCCAGTTACTGACATTGATGCAGAACTGTGCGTCCCTTGAGGCGGTTGGCTCCGTCCTCTACCTCTGCTTGGTGTCCATTGAGTTTGAAAACTTGACCTGGGTGGTGGAGGGTTAGGTGCAGAGAATCTAGGTTTCTTGGAATCCCTAGATGAAGAACCCTGGAACTGTGGATATCTTTTCTGAGTTTGTCTCTTCTCAACCACAGATCTCTCTATCCTTCGGACTGACTCAACGAAGGTAGAGAATCTCTCTCGGTTTTCTAAGGCAGACACAGGGGTTGATATATCAGCATTCAAACCCTTTTCGAATATTCTGATTCTTTCCTCCTCTGTGGCAGCCATGTGCAGACAGAACCGCAGCAACTCCATGAACTTAGCTTCATACTCGCTAATGTTCATCATACCCTGCCTTAGTCTCTCAAACTGAGAGATCTTCTCATCTAGGAAGGTCTTTGTAAAATATCTATTGATAAATTCCCGACGAAACTCTTCCCATGAGAACTCTATTCCAGGTCTCTTCTGTTCTTCCATGTTCCACCAGTGACCAGCACTGCCTTTGAGAAGATAGACAGCATGTCTAACCTTCTCAGCTTCCGGGATAATAAGAATCTTGAAAGCCTTCTCCAACTCTGTCATCCATAAATCAGCATCTGCGGGGTCGGCAGTCCCAAAGTACTCGGTAGCTCCGACACGACGAAGTCGTTCGAACGTCTTACCGATACCTTGTGTTTCAGGTTGGACAGGCGCCCTAGGTGTAGGCATGGGCATCCTGTCGGTTATGTGTGTCATGGAATTCATGAACTGCTCGAACATTGTCTGTACAGCTGGGTTACCCATGTCGGCTGGGTCAAACTGGGGTGGCTCTCTTGGTGACTCTGGTGCAGGCTGTTCTATTCTTGGAACCCTTGCACCGCCTTGAGGTGCACTAGCACTACTCTCTGCCACGTGCTCATCATGAGGCTCAACCATCCTTATGTATCTTCTTCTCCTGAGGAGCAGAAGATTCTATTAGATAAGGAAGGAGTACTAAAGATAGACTCGACATCCTAAGTCCTATGCCTCTGTAGACTCAACTGACCTAGAGCTCTGATACCACTAATTGTGGGCTCTGATCTCCAAACCACGATATAAACACAATTCAAACTCAGCGGAAGTGATTCGATTAACAGCGGAAGACAAAAATCACAGAAAATTAAAACTTTTCGAAACAAGAGCTTGAATCCATAAAAGCTTCTTTCCTAACAAGAGATAAACTGTTTACATCTCATGATAATTACTTCTTGAGTAATTATATACATCAAGATACAAAATCTCAAGAACTCATAACAAAAGACTCCAAGACCTGAGAGTATAGAGGACACATAGGACTGACTCTAACTACACCACATGGCAGGCTAAATCTCCACCTGAGATTTACAGCTGCTTCTGGTGCTGCTGCTGCTACTGCTGGGAATGGTCACCTGTAGACCGGTTCCTCCGTCTCCGACGTCCACCTACAAAGTTAAAGTCTACGGGGTGAGACAATTTTACATAATTGTCCCAGCGAGAGTTATAACTCTCCGCCAGAAGCTTTATTATAACATCAAAGAATACCTTAAGTAGTAAAGCTTTCAAAGTATTCAATAGTAGTTGCAGCTATAAACAAGAGCTAAACATTTATGAGACATGAAGAATATAAGCACTATTACAGTGTATCATCAATCAACTAACTCGTAGTTATCTCTAACATGTATACTACGCGGTTGATTATATTTTACAAACAATATTATGCCCTGTGGAGATGAGGCATACCACTCATACTCCAACTGATTGCTAAGAAGTCACATCAGTATCATACATAGGTCATTAAGAGAGCCGGATTCTTATGACCTTCACCTTCCCCAGTCAGTAAGAGGATTACTTGTAGGACATCTTGTGTCTCTACTATTATAGCTCACCAGGGTAAACTGGTCCTTCGCTATTCTAGAGTTACAGTGGCATTTTGTACTCTCTTCTTCATCAGGAGATTTCATGTTTATCTCCACAGATACGGATATTTATGTTTTCTTTGTCATCAGGAGGTTTCATGTTTACCTACTACTGATACAGTATGGGATTGTAATGAAGGATTGACGGATTACATATCTACATCAATTTCCTACACTAGGATGTAAGGTTCTACACATCCATATACCCCACATACTCACTAGTATGTGATCCAGGAGTTCCCTTAGGAAAACCTGTTTCGCCATCATTTGATCTCTGACAATGATGGGTCTATGATCAGGGCTCTACATTATACTTGATTAGTTAGGTACATTCAGTATTCATTTAACATCACACTTTGTTCTCCAAACAATAATAATAGCATAACAACTATAAAAGGAGAATACTAAATGTAACAAGCCTAACTCACATCAATCATCATTTCTCATTATACTCATCACAAGTCATCTCTAAAGCATGACTTTGATGGTATTCATGGC
This sequence comes from Alisma plantago-aquatica, assembly GCA_963693085.1. Lineage (NCBI taxonomy): Eukaryota > Viridiplantae > Streptophyta > Magnoliopsida > Alismatales > Alismataceae > Alisma > Alisma plantago-aquatica. Next base: position 33,698,459 of record OY856414.1, read on the forward strand.
TCTCACAGCCCATTATTATCATAGAATGCCACTGACAAGGCATCAAGATACTTTATTTATTCATAAAGCTATCAATATGCCTTTAATGAATATAGTATCATCATCCATACCTGGATATGATCACCTCCATATCAGAACCTGCATGGTTAATTCAACTAATAAAGGTAATTCAAAACAATGATTATACTTTCCACTCTTGTCATAAGAGCTAAGTTCTTTGATTCTTATCAACTAGAGTTTAATACTCATATAACATGTCATCACCTCTGAATTAGGGTTTACTATTCACATCACATGTCATTACCCTTGAATTAGGATTTACTATTCACATCACATGGTGAATTGAACTCATAACATCATCATGTATGAGGAACATCATCATTGATGCTCTCAGATTAGCTTAAGATTCATCATATATCATAATTAGGGTTTTCATGATCTCACATAGGTGGATCATACCCTAATCATGTACATTCGTGTGTATTGAAGGTTCTTTACTTGAGTTTCCACTCTAAAAGGGTACTTTCTCTCTCTTAAGGTACTTTCTCTCTCTTAAGATGCTTTCTCTCTCCTCACACTAGTAGATGGTGATAACACCTCTCTAGATCAGGTTGGGTTAAGTCCTCATGGGCTAACATAAGCCAAAACATCGTTAACATGTGATTATGGTTTTATTAGAAATAGGTATTACTCAATTAAACCCCTCAAGGGTATTTTGGTAATTTACCTCATGATCACCATCATGGGTCAATTCATTAATCACTTAGTCCCTTAATGTTCTAAGCTACCATTAAGATTTAGATTAGATCACCATTGAACCAATTACCACTTCAAGTGATTATGTATAAATAACATTGAAAACCTCCAAACGGTTTCAACCTTCAACCACCAAACGGTTTGAAACCGTTTGGGTGCGTTGACCGTTTGCTAGGTTTGACTCCAAGACCGCATGACCTCAAGGTCGTTTGCCCAAACCGTTTGGGTGCGTTGACCGTTTGGAAAGGTTGACTTTCCAAACCGTTTGAGCTTATGCGGTTTGAAACCGTTTGATCAACTTGTCTTGAGATCGATTGGTCCAAACGACCTTGAGATCGTTTGAGCCCAAACGGTCTTGAGACCGTTTGGACCCAAATGGTCTTGAGACCATTTGGCCTCAAACGGTCTTGAGACCGTTTAGATCCAAACGGTCTTGAGACCGTTTGGTCCAATTGGCTCAAACCGTTTGGACCTCCAACATGGTTCAAAAGTTACAAATGTTTATGATTAAGTATGTTGAAGCCCTCAATTGGCCAAAGCCATGTTAACCACTTATAAATTGAGTCAATTAGGATGAGCCTCAATCAATTGGACACCAAATTAACCCTCAATTGAAAGCCAATTAGGGTTAAGTCCATCTCAATTAGGGTTTCAAATCGGATGGTCATCAATATTCAACAATGTGAATCAATTCAAGGTTGAACCTATCAATTGACCTCCAATTGGGCCCAAACTTGGCCCAAACGGTCTTGAGATCGTTTGGATGACCTCCAAACGGTCTTGAGACCGTTTTCCCAAGAAATCATAAAAATCTAAGTTGATTTGATAGGGGTTGAACCTTAATTAAGTCACAAATCAGCAATTTGATTATTTCAATAACCCATTGTAATTGGGCTCTCAATTGATCAATTTATCTTAACCCTAGACCTCCAAACGGTCTTGGGTTGACACCAAACGGTCTTGAGACCGTTTGGATGAGTTCTAAACGGTCTTGAGACCGTTTTCCCATCCAATCTTTGGACTCTAGTGAAAATTCATCAAGGTTGGATCTATTGAGTTGATCATCACATCAATACTTAATTGCAATATGATTTGGTACCTTTGGACCTTCAATTGGTCAACTATACTTGGCCCCAGACCTCTAAACGGTCTTGGTGATCCCCAAATGGTCTTGAGACCGTTTGGATAATTTCCCGAACGGTCTTGAGACCGTTTGGGCTAATCAACCCAAAAACTCTAACTAACTCATTGGGATTTCAGCACTGATTTCAATTATGGTTTTCCCTATTAATCATCCTTCAACTCATGACTCGTTTGGAATTAATCCATAAAATTTGGTGAGTCATTAATCAACATTATTATGAACAGTAATCCCAAACGGTCAATGCTTGGTCAACCATCTTAAATGGTTTTGAGACCGTTTGCCCAAAAAGGGAAAATTAAATAGCTTGAAAAACAGGACTTAATTCAATTGGATTTTCTAATTGATTTGCTTATATCTCACGATTCCTTTGGAGTTAACCCCTCAATTTTTGTGGGTGATCAGCCTACATAATTAGGAACAGTATTCTCATACGTTCGTCGCTTGGTCAACTGGACCAAATGGTCTTGAAGACCGTTTGCCTCCATGCGACCCTGAAACCGTTTGCCCACCAAACGGTTGTGCAAACCGCATGGGCAATTGGTTAGGACCGTTTGGTAAAGTGGAAATCCGTGGATAAGCATAGGAATTAACGCCCGTATCTTCTACCTCAAGAACAATAGCAGTTCTTCACGATTTTGCTTGCAAGGATACAAGGGAAGATAGGGAAGAAGAAGAACTAGGAACTATATGCATAGAAAAAGATGTATAATCAAAGCATAAGGTTTAGAGTTATAAAACCCGCCTAAAGGTTGTTCCTTGAGATCCAAGTTTCCAAGATTCAGGTCTTTAATGGCGTCTTTGAGCTCCACAGGTCGTCCAAGGTTAATTCTCCAAGGACAAGTTGGAAAGAGATGGCTAGAAAGATAGAGCTAAGTGAGCTAGCCATGAATTTGACCTTGAATCCGAGTTTCATCCATGAATTCAGGCAAAAGGGATGATCCAAACTTACCTTGAACTCCCTGGTCGTTCTCCTATGCTCCAGAGCTCTGCCTTAGTCAGTTTGAGCAAGGGGGATAAGTGAGGGAATGAAAGAAATGTTCCTTTGCTTGTAAGGGAAGTGGTATATATATATTGGGTGAAATTCCAACATAAGAATATATGTTTTCCTCGTTTCTCATCTAAGTCCTTCCTTTCTTCTTTGCACGTCCCCACATCTTATTTCTAAGGACAAACTTCTTCTAAGATCAAGAATTGAAGGCAAAGAGGATCAACCCATCACTAAAGCATACACATAAAAGGGCTATTATACATACACCTTGTTTATTCAATCACAAAGGTGTTCTTTGTTATATGATTATTCAAATGAAGTGACCTCTTCATCATTTCTACTCTAAATGATGACAAAAGTTATAAAAGATATTTTAGATGATGTATTTTACAAGTTGCACCCCTCAAATTGGGTAAATTGCACTTTTCCCCAATTTAGGGTTTTCAAGCACCGGGATTGCTTCCACAGCTGCACCTTGGTGCCCAAGCTTGGGAAATCCCTCAAACCTTACCATCATTATTCTCATGATGTCTCAACATCAGAGGAACATCTCAACATGTGCAAATTTAAAGTTAACCCTTCTAACTGGGTAATTTGCACATAGGTTCCTGTATTACAAAACAATGCTACAACTTTATATAAAAAGGAGCAAAAACTGAAATATATGCTTCTGAGAAACTTAATTACATGCCCAAAGTTAATCACAAGGATTTAATTTAATATTTAGGCAAAACACCTAGGGTTAACTCATAACCCAGGTCAGGGATGTTACACTTATATATCCTCTTATTTTCATAAATGTCAAGCCTTATATCGTCTAGTTCATTCATCTCTTACTTGTGCTTCTTCTCTATAATATATAGTTTATATTTGAGTTTCTTCAAAGCCCACTTGGCCCTATGCTCTTCCACATGCAAGTGACATGTATGACCATAGAGTAACCTATGAGGTGTTGTTCCAATAGGGGTTTTAAAAGCCATCTATATGTCTGAATGGCATCATTTAATTTCATGCACCAATTTGTTTTACTTCTAGAGATGGTCTTTTCTAAGATCATTTTTTCTCCCTATTCAACACCTCTACTTGGCTTGGGTATGAGGTGGTATGGAGTGTCAACCCTATGCTTCACCCCATATTTTCTTAATAGCGGTCAAAATTGTCTATTTGTAAAATAGACAATTTTAGGCACTCTGAACCTACAAAATATATTATCCTCTACACATTTGCTAATGACCTGTGCATCATTAGAGAAGGTAGAAATTACTTCCACCCATTTTGACATATATAAAATACAAGAATAATATATAAGTTAGCATTAGAAGACACAAATGGCCCCATAAAACCAATACCCAAAGATAAAAAATCTCAGCTTCTTGAAAAGTATTGAGAGGCTTTTCATGTCTCCTAGAAATGTTGGCCAATCTTTGACAAGCATTAAACCTCTTAAAAGCCATAGGCATTCTTAAACAAAGAAGGCCAATAGGATCCACTCTCCAAATCTTCTACATTTGTTATTAATCTAGCATAGTGTCTAGTAGTGGACATGAACTGGAACCAAGCATGAAAGATCTCAAACTCGCATTGGGGAACACATTTCTTCAAAATACCATCACAAAACTACCTAAGAAAGATGGAGTCATCCCAAATAAGATAATTCAACACATGCAAAAAAAAAACTTCTTTTCCTAATATTCTTATCTAGTGGTAATTCTCCACATACTAGATAATTCAATACATCAGAATACCATGGATCCTCTTTCTTAATCACAAATAACTACTCATCATGAAAATCCTCTACAATTGGTATCTCTAATCCAAACTCATTCACCATCCCTATACAAGACAAGTGGTATGTTACTACATTTTTAGTTCTAGATTTATCTCTCACCTATGTATCAAATTCCTATAGATGTAGGATCCATCAAATAAGTCTCACTTTCACATCCTTTTTCTACAAGAGATACCTAATGGCCGCATGATTAGTCCAAACAATAACATTTTCTCCTATTAAAATATTGCCTAATTTTATTAACAAAAAAATTGAGAGATAACAATTCTTTTTTAGTGATGCTGAGGTTGAGTTGTGAACTATTTAAACTTTGTGATGAATGATAAATAACCATAGATAACGATCTTTGTGTTGCCTCAAAATTGATCCAACCACATAATCTGATGTCTCACTCATAAGCTCAAAGGGATGGATCTAGTATGGAGCTACCACCACATGTTTGGATATCAGCTTGCCCTTTAAAATATTGAATGATTCCAAACAACCATCATCAAAATCAAATTCAACAATCTTTTCCAACAATTCAAAAAGTTGTTTACCTATTTTGGTGAAAATATTTCATGAATCTACTATAAAAACCCGCATGTCCAAGAAAATTCCTAACTCCCTTCACAAAAGATGTGTTGGAAGTTTGGAAATCACCTCGATATTAACATCATCAACTTCCATTCCCATTTTGGACACTTTATGTCCAAGTACTATTCCTTCACTCACCATCATATGACATGCTATAACCTCGATTTTCACTTGTATGGTTTGAAATGCAATTTTCCTAATAAAATGTGTATGCGTGGAAATTGTATGATTTATGCTCAATGAAAGGGTTTTTTTTGGCACAATTTCCCTTGAATGTATGTTTTTGTGGATCCTATTGATTTAGTGAATCCAATGTAATAAAAGGGTAGGAAATATAAAATAAATCTAATAATAAATAAAAAGGAAAAAGAAATAAAGATAATGATGAGAATTATGTAGAATTATCTAGAAAGTGGTATGAATTGATTAGGTTTTGAATCCACTTGGTTTCTAAAAAAGAAAGGAAATCCAAATAAAGGAAATAGTAGAGAAAGAGAGAGAAAATATGAATAAAATATGCATTTTGAATAGATAACTTGCATATGAAGAAATGATTTTCTTATTTTTGATTTTTGACTCCACACTTGGAATGCAAGTAGATTAAGTTATCAAAGAGGTTTCCTTAAAATTTGGCATTAAAAGGATATATGGTTTAAGAGTTATGAATTTTTGAAGATTTCCTAAAGTGAGAGGGACATACATTGATGTCACGATTTTAATCGGACTAGAATTGAATTTAATCAGAAAAATGAATATGTGCGCATGATGTAAGCCCTTGGATCTGAGCATCTGACGGATCAGAATTGTCGTCCACCTCCAAGTCACACAGAGCAACTGGAATAGGGACAGAGCTCTTTCCAAGATGGAATGCTCGCTACTCAGAGGACGAGCAATCCTAGAAAGAGTCTCGTTGGCTTCGAAAGAGCCAGACAATTTGATTGATCCCAAGTTCTAATGGGATTGGGACTATCCTGATGAAGAACTCGAATCGACCGCCAAGGGTACCTGACCCTCGAGTATAAATAGAGGGCTACACCATACCAGTAGAGCCACAACTTGCCTCAGAGAGTCATCTCGACCTTGTAAAGAGTTCTGGGTGATCAATTGCAAGTACCATCTCGATCTTCACTATCAACTGGTTGAAGGTCTCACCAGAGAAAGACGAAGGTTGACCTGACGCATGGGAGTGTGTGATGAGCAATTGGCATGCTCGTTCAACTTGTAGAATCATAGTGGAGATGAAGGTGTCTTCACTTGTACCAAAGCAATTCGCAAACCTTGAGTCAACTCGCGTGAGAGGAGGAAGACGATAGTTTGGTGAATTTTGGGATTGCCCCTCGATCGCCTTCAGAGCAAATATAGGATTTTAGTCTTTTTACCCTTTTGTTTTCACGTGTTGCCAGTCGCTCAGATGCGAGCCGGGCCGCTGAGGTGGTGAGCACCGATGGGTTGGGTTAGCCAGTAGGCGGGACCCGAGGTTGCTCTTCCTATGTGGCGAGCCCTGATTAGTCAAAAAGTAATTAATTTAAGAAAATCATACTAATTATGGGTTCATAATATGATATATAGTTATATATGATTTTTGATAAAAAAAAATACGTAGAATCCATCAAAAATAGAATTGAATCATGAATATGCTTGTAATTCGAAAAGTGTATAAAGATGTCATCTTTAATGGTTTAAGTAATGGGAAACCCTATGTTTTGATTATAAATAGATCTAATGACATTCCCTGACTATTTTGAGTTATATATTAGCATGTTGGAATAAAAAGGGGATTAGATCTAAAAGGATAATCTTTGTACATAATTTGCTTAATTTAGGGTTCCATGTATATAAATGTGCGTTAATGGGCCTAGAAACCCTAGTTTTTATAATTGTGGGTTTAATGGTTTTAATTATGAAAATACATTAGTAAGACAAAGATATGATGCTCTTAATCTTAATTGATAATAAAGACCCCTTAATGTGGATAATTTGAGTAGTTAGGACTTTATGAATAAGAAAAGTGCTTTTAGGGTTTGTTGACCTAAAAGGGGTAAAATTGGAAAATATAACCAATAAACCCTAAGAAAACCCTAATTGGACTTAGTAACCTTAGGTTGAAATCCCAAGTTAATAAAAGATGTGTTTATGAGATTGTAACAATTAGGTATTATACATACTTTTCAGGATCACCATTTTCTTGATTGGTTGCTTGACTTGGTTTATTGGAATTCTTGATTGGATTGGATGTCTTGCATATTTTTGAGACTTCAAATCAGGTATGTGGTTACGCTTATGGCTAATCGCTCTAGTTTCACGGTGATTTCCAAGGTTTTACCGATTTCTTGAAATTAACTGCTTGGTTCACTTTTATTTCATAAAACTATAAAGTGACTATGTCTATCACCATAAATATATATGTACATGACAAGATCAGATCCTAGTCCTCCTCTGTAGCTTTGAGTACTTGTAAGAGATGGATGACCTAGCTATTGGTCAACCCTTAGGGTAGTATCATCAAGTTATCATAAATCAATGTTAGGTCTACCTTTGGGTAGGATCATAGGACTATAAAGCTCTATGTCTTAGTCTACCTATAGGGTAGGATCAAAAGAGGCTATTTTGGGATCTACCATGTAAGTAAGGAAGTATCCATGTCCACTGCAGGGATAACATAGAGGCTAGGATATGTTATGATTGAGTAGTTATGTTTAAGACGTAAAGTTTGATCTATTAAGCAATAGTCTGTTTGTAATATATTGTTACAAATAGATGCAAGCTTTTGGTTCCCCCACATACCAGTATAATTCATTATACTAACTGACGTTTTGTTTGTTGGTGTTTTAGGTCACATGCAGTTATATGCTTATCATAAAGTGGATAATCGATTAAAGTGACATTGAAAGAATAAAGTTAAATAAAGATTGGAGGATTGTAGATAGATAGATTCCTATCTGGGGTAAAGTTTCTCAAATCCTACATTTTGCAATGTATGTGAAAAGAAATTTTTTATCCTATTTAAGCTTTGTTGTGGTAGAATTATTAATTATTTTTTATTATTTGCAAAACCATATGATCCTGTTTTGGGATAACGGCTCTAGATTCTTGGTCTTCCTTAATTGGGGTTACTAAGGGGTGTGGGGTCATTACATGGCATTTCTCTCAATTCAAAACCAGATGAGATCCCTCACATATCTATAAAACCTTTTCAAGACTGGAAAGACAGTCTTAATAAGACTCTATGTATACTAAAAAATCATCCATGAAAGTTTCAAAACAATGTTCAACCATATCGAAGAAAATTGAAAGCATGCATTACTCAAAGTCTTTGGGGTGTTACAACCACCGAAGGGCACGAGATAGTAAGGAAATGAGCCATAGGTGCAAGTGAAAGTTTGATAACTTCTCTTGATCCTATGGTTAATGGAAATTTGGTTATACCTTGAATAATCATCTAAGAAAAAGTGTGAGTCTTGTAAGCCTCTAAAAAATTTGGTCGATAAAGGGTAGGGGAAAATTGTCTTGAAGTGTGATGGAATTCAAATGACTTTAATCAAGGAAGACTCGTTATCCTATCACTGGCCTAATAGAAACCAGTTTGTTGGTGGAATTAGTAGAAAAAATTATGCACCCTTCTTAGGAACTACTTGAGTTGGATTAACCCATTCAAAATTTAAAATAGAAAGATTATAAATGTTGGAGGAATCTTAACTACCTCTTTCTTCACAACCTCAGTCATGATAGGATCTAGCTGTCATTGAGGTTGTTCCATTGGCTTTACTCCTTTTTCAATGTGGATCTTGTGCACACACAAGTTAAGAGAAATACCCTTTATAGAAGCAATAGACCGTTTGAATGTATCCTGGTGGTTTTTCATAACTACTAGTAATGGTTCCTCCTTTTGAAGACTCAAAGATGTAAAAGTTATTAGTGGGAGCTTGTGATCTACTGCCAAGAATGTTTACTTCAAATGTGGAGGAAGAGCCTTCAATTCCAACTCGATAGGATGATGCAAAGTGGTACTAGTGACGGTGGTGGTTGTCCTAGATTGTCAATATGCTTTGCAGATAAACATGACAATAGATGTATAAACAAGGCACACTCGTCCATGAGATGGTAGAGTGTGTAGTCATCTACTAGATTCATGAGACAAGCTTCTAAAGGTAATTGAGGATAGGCATGTGTAATGGTAGAAGAAATCACATTTGTGATTGTTGTATGGTGAACATCATGCTCTAGTTCCTTAGAATATTTCACATCCTTTGCCAATGAGACCTGCTTGGTATATTCTATTATGTACACCTTTAGGGTTCCTTAGTCCACCTGTATCATGACGTGTGCCACATCTTGAGATTGTTTCCCTAAGAGAAGAGATGCTTTATCATTAGTACGATAAACAACATGAAACTATACCAGCTTATGGGATTGATGATGTTGGTCATGTCATTTTATTTCAAACAGATCATCCTTAATTCCCAATATTAATCTGCATCTACCAATTGATTGGCCTAAATCACATGCCCAAAAAGGAGTGGATCTAGAGTAGTTGGACTCTTAAATTTATAATCTGACACTCAGGCCCCACAACTATTATATGGGGTCTGAGGTAGTAGATCATGGTTGAACCACAAGGATAAGTGATAGTAAGTGTTGAGAACGTACAACCTTGACTCAGATACACCAAACAAAAGGGGTAGATTAAGATGATGTTCCTTACAGAATATGTTACTCCAAACAAACAAAACAAGTAAAAGAAAGGTTAAGAAATAAAAACAAAAGAAAAAAGACAAGAAAGATTGTGGTAACAAATATGGAAGGGAACTTGGATCATGTTTCAACTACTAAGATCTCTCACCAACATGCAATACTCACACTTCATTGTATACCCTTAGAAGGATTAAAAGCAATCACCATTTATGTTTATTCCCTCCTCTCTCAAGCTTAGGATAGATCTAGATTATAAGGTTGTCTCTCTCTCTCTCTCTCGAGATGGTAAACAAACAATCACAATCATAACCATATGACCATTAGCTTAAGAATTCCAACATTTGTCATGCCTCCATGCAACTCCAAAACACTTCGATAGGATTAGCAATACTCTTTCAAGACACTAACAATCAAATATTACAAGATGGTATCTAATCATATAAGTGAAGTATTAAGGCCAAGAGAACGGATATACATCTATTCATTATTTTCCTTAATATATCTTCATTTGTGTAAATCAGTAGTGATACTCGTTAACATGAGTGGCTCAACTCATTACTTGGGTTGGGAGTAGTCACTAAGGCTCTCCCAACATGTATATACTTGCATCCTTTTGAATATATATATATATATATATATATATACATACATACATACATACATACATACATACGTACATATATACATATATATATATATGTATGTATATATATGTATGTATATATATGTATGTATATATATACATACATATATATACATATATATATATGTATATATATACATATATATATGTATATATATATATATGTATGTATATATATATACATACATATATATATATATATATATATATATATACTCTTATCAAAGACTGTCTCCATTCTCTTGGCCTTAATATTGAGTATAAATGATTGACACAGATGAATAGATCTAGAAGGGAAGAAAGGGGATACACAAGCAATGATCCCAAACAACCACAATTGATGCACTTTGTCTTTAGATCTAGATCCATCCATGGGTGATAGCGAGCGGCTGGTTCTCCTTGTAAAGGATGAGTCAAGGACGATGGAGGCAATGTAGATCTTTTCTCTCCTCCAACTCTCATCTTTAGAAATCCAAGATCAATGGAGAGGATGATGGGTGAGTATGGAGTGTAGAAACACATTTTCGTCTCCTTAATAATATGACATGTAGGGAAATATGGTATAGAGCATACAGAGGAATTTAAAAATTTATTACCATATTCCCCATAAATAATAGATTGCGTAAATAACTATAATGCAGGAAGGATGGTTTATGGGATATACCTGGTCCTGGAGCAAGTCCAGCACAATCCTATTCATTATAGATGGACAACTACGAATCCTAGTTGCATTGGGACTCGTTTGACTATTGCACCTCCTAGATTGCATCACGGATTGCAGCCACAAAAGTCATCTTCTTCAACAGCTCCTCTTATCATGGATTGCTGGTTGACGTTGTCCTCTAAGTAGCAAACAATGACTTCCCACCTCTATGGTAGTCCACACGGACTGCCTAGAACTCGTTTCATCCTACTGGACTGGACATGAAGGAGTTGTCCCTCTCCATCAGTGTACTAGTCACCGACTTACTCTCCCACAATGACAACTCTCAATTGTTCTCTCTTGTGGTTGTCCCTCCCTTGTCGGGTAGTACTTGGCTGGGCTCTCGTGGCTACCACAACCAGAGAGGACAACAGTTGTTAGATGAACTGATTCTCAATTGTTTGTGTTGTAGTTGTACTTTGGGAATCTCCCAATACCCCTCTATATATAGGAGGGGTTAGGGTCAGTGTTCCCAGTCCCCAACCAATGTGAGACTGAAGCAGGAGTGGAAAGGACAAGTAGATCTTGATTTTTCACAACATTTCTGGAAGTTTCACAACCTGCGTGTGATGAAGCGATCATTTGACTAAGACAGATGGTTGTCTCTCGCGCGAGATGTTCATCTCGGACTGCAAGACAGCCATTTTGTAGTTTCCAGTTGTGTACAAATTTACCAAATCAATTCCCATCAATCTTAGACATTGATTTCCATGTGCAACAAGTATTGCTTAAACAAAAATGAATAGGGAAACATATAGAACCATCCTCGACCAGGTTGGACCATCTCTCCCATGCGAGATGGCCATCTCGGTTAATCCAGACAGTCGTCTGGTGACCCGAGTCAAGCCCGTTTGGATGGGTCAGTTCTTTCCATTGCTAATTTCAACACACAACAAGGCCTGACTCCCAGACGCCCATCTCAACACTTGAGACAACCATTTGGCACTCCAAATGGTTGTCTCAACACTTGAGATGGACGTTTGGCAGTGTTGTCATCCTATTTGTTGCTTGAATCAAATTCCTAAACACTTTAGCACTTAATTTAACTATCATTCGAGATATGAACTCCTATTCTAGGTCAAGACCTATGTGTGTGACCCTATAGGTCCCATATTACGTTGGTAGTGAATGTCCATAATAGCTTATGACATCACAAGAAAAGAGTGGTACCTAGTCACACATCATTTCTACCCAAGTAAATAGAAAAGTTGGGGAACAACTTCAACCTACAATCTGTGTATGGTGTTACAGTGTTTGTATAGTTTCTATATCACTGATTTCCATATTGAATTAGAGGCATGGAACAGTAACCCTCATTATTATTCAATCTTGTTTCTTGTACCAAGAGCAGACTGTCTAAGATATATGCAAGCTCAATATCACATATTGACTCACATGTGCATGGCCATTCTTTTCTCAATCTCGCTTATCAAGAGGCCTAGGACATCACACTCTAGTAGGAGGGACAAATCCCATGTCTATCACTCATAGTCAATCCCCATGTTTAAAAGACACCCAATCATCACAATTCTAACAACCCATGTTTTAGGGCTGTGTTTGATGATGTCAAAGTGTACCCAACGACATGTGTTGAGTGCAGTGATTTTAGGTCTAAGAACCACAACCACCACCATCACTGTGAGAGCTGACTGTGACTTCCATGATGATGGCTTCCATGTGTCTATCTCAAGGTGGGTATGTCTGATACACTATTCTCTAACATGTATATTTGTTCTTAGTTTGATATTTCCATATCACGACGAATGAGATCTAGTCATCAACCAACTCACACTCTAATCTTATGTGTCATTGTTGTTTATCAACCTTCCACAATGACAATTGATCAGGGACATAATGAGAATATGTATATATACTCTTAACATCCATATGATCTCATTCACAAGGTTAGTAACTTGATTAGATACTTCATTGAGTAATATAATTCTCTAGACATTTATAATGTTATTTCATTATCTCATAACTAAACAAACAAAATAAATTGGAAGATTGCCTTTTATTAATAACCAAATAGTTTTTACATTGTATGCCATTACAATAATCACATGATTGTCTCTATGGGCATACATAACCAACAGAATCCCACTTGTACTTAGAGCCAATCACCCATGAATCTTATTCTCAGTGATCTAACATGACCATCATGCTTCTGCTGTGAAAGTTCCTTTGTCAAGGGATCAACAACATTGCTCTCCGTTGGAACTTTGAAAATCTTAACATCTCCTCACTGTACAATTTCTTGTATGAGATTATACCTCCTTTGTATATGCTTTGAGCACTGATGCGATATGGGTTCCTTAGCTTGCACAATAGATCTATTGTTGTCACAATATAGTTGCATTGCCACTCTGATGCTAGGAATGACCCCAAGTTCTGTGATGAACTTCTTGATCCATACACCCTCCTATGCTGCACTTGATGTAGCAATGTACTCGGCCTCTGTTGTAGAATTGGAAACTATCTCTTGCTTGGATCTCTTCTAGCTTACAACTGTATTGTTTAGGCAAAACACAAATCCTGATTGTGATTTGTAATCATCTTGATTAGTCTGGAAGCTTGCATCAGTGTAGCCTTTTACCACCAACTCTTCCTCTCCTTCGTAGATCAAGAAATGATCCTTAGTCTTTCTCAAGTACTTGAGGATGTTCTTCATGGCTATTCAGTGAGCATCACCTAGATTTGACTGATATCTTCTCGTCATGCTCAAGGCATACGAGACGTCTGGATGGGTATACAACATTGCATACATTATTGATCCAATTGTTAAGGCATATGGAATCACACTCATGCGTTCCAGTTCTTCATAAGAAATGGGACATTGAGCTCTAGAGATGGGGACACCATGGCGCGCAGGCAAGTTTCCTCACTTTGAGTTCTACATGTTGAAACGCTTCAACACTTTGTCAATGTATGTGCTCTGACTTAGTCCAAGAAGTCTTCTGGATCTATCTCTATAGATTTTTATCCCCAAGATGTAGGATTCTTCTCCCAAGTCTTTCATAGAGAATGTATTTCCTAGCCATGTCTTGACCTTTTATAAAGTATAGATGGGGAGTCATTCTCCATCAATTGTATGTTATCTACATACAATATGAGGAATGCCACTATGCTCCCACTAACCTTCTTGTACACACAAGTTTCATCTTCATTTTGAGCAAAGACAAACCCTTTGACTGTCTCATCACAATGAATATTCCAACTCTGAGATGCTTACTTCAATCCATAGATTGACCTTTGTAGCTTATAGAGTCTATTGGCACACTATGGATCTACCAACCCTTTAGGTTGTGTCATATACACATTCTCCACAAGATTCCCATTAAGGAATATGGTTTTAACATGCATTTGTCAAATCTCATAGTCATGATAAGCTGCAACAACAAGCATGATCCTGATGGATTTAACCATGGCCAATGGAGAAAAGGTTTCATCATAATTAACACCTTGAACTTATCTAAAACCATTTGTAACTAAACTGCCCTTATAGGTTTGGACCTTTCCATCCATGTCGGTCTTCTTCTTGAAGACCCACTTGCACCCTATGGGTTTTACCCCTTCAGGTGGATCCACCAAAGTCCACACTTTGTTGGTATACATGGATTCCATCTCAGATCTCATGGCCTCAAGCCATTTCTCAGTAGCATCATTATAGGTAATTGGCTCATCATCTATGACCAAGTCACTACCTTCCTGAGTTATAAGATTTCCACATCTCTTAGGTTCAAGGCATGTCCTATTAGATCTTTGAGGTTCCTGTGTTGCATGAGGAATTGGTTATTCCACAACATCTTGTGATCCTCTTTGTTCCCCTAGTTCATCTATTGGTTCAATGTTTCCTTGTTGGTCTCGAACCTCTTCGAGTTCCACTTTTCTCCCACTAATTCCTTTGGAAATGAAGTCCATCTTAAGGAATGTAGCATTCCTGGAAACAAACACTTTTTTGTCAGATTGGGAATAAAAGTAGTATCCTCTTGTTTCTTTAGGATATCCAACAAAATAACATTTTCCAGATCTTGGATGAAGATTTTCAGGAAACATTTTCCTGACATAAGCTTCGCAACCCCAAATCCTCACAAAAGACATATTGAGACGCTTCCCAGTCCATATCTCATACAGTGTCTTTTGAACTAACTTAGATGGTACTCGATTTAGTTTAAAAATGGCAATTTGTAGAGCATGCCCCCAGAAGGTAGTTGGAAGCTTAGCTAAACTCATTATAGATTGCAACGTATCCAGTAATGTGTGATTCCTTCTTTTTGATACACCATTACGCCAAGGTGTTCCAGGAGGAGTCCATTGGGATACAATCCCGTGGGCTCTAAGAAGGTCTTGAAACTCTTAGTTTAAGTATTCTCCACCTCAGACTGAATGAAGTGCCCAAATACTTTTACCAAGTTGGTTTTATACTTCATTCATAAACTCCTTGAACTTTTCAAGAGCTTATGACTTATGTTTCATCAAGTAAACATAGCCATACCTACTGAAGTCATCAGTGAAGGTAATGAAGTACTGATACCCACCTCTAGCGGATGTTCTAAAAGGTACATATACATTAGTATGTATGAGTCCTAATAGATCACTAGCCCTCTCATTGTTACTAGTGAAAGGTGTTTTAGCCATCTTACCCAACAAACAAGATTCACATGTCTCTAATGATTTGAAATCAAAAGAGTCCAGATAACCATCTTTATGAAGTCTAGATATGTGATTCTCATTTATGTGCCCTAGATGACAATGCCAAAGGTATGTTTTATGTGAGTCATTGAGTTTTTTCATTTTAGTATTCACGTTATATACACATGTCTCTAGATCTATCAAGTATAGACCATAAAACATTGGGTCACTTCCATAAAAGATCCCATCTTTATTAATAGACAATCTTCCATTCTTTATAAGAAACTCAAATCATTTCTTGTCCAAACAAGATATAGATATGATGTTCCTATTAATGGCAGCTACGTAATAGTAGTTTTCGAACTCTATTACAAGCCCACATGGTACAGTTAACTCATAGGTTCCAACTGCGCTGGCCGCAACTCTTGTGCCATTAACAACATGCAATTCAACCTCACCTTTCTTTAAAGGTCTACTTATTTTCAGATCCTTCACATTTGAGAAAATGTGTGATCCACATCCGGTATCAAGTACCCATGATGGTGAAGTAGTGAAGTTAATCTCAATAACGTATACCCTTGAAGTAGAGATCTCTATCCCTTGCTTCATATTCCTGGGCCCCCTTATCCTTTTCCTTACTTTGAGTGCAGAAGATTTGAACCTTAACTCAGCCACAATACGCTTTTTGGCTTTGCCTTTGCCCTTGGACTCAACTCCGCTGATCATCATCATGGATTTGTCCATCTTCATTTGTGCTTCCACATTTATCCAGATGTCAAGTGACTCTGACAGCGGTCCAACCATGTTGCATAAGTGATAACACTCAATGAATCAAACTATATGATTTAGGCAATGATTGCAAAATCACATCTGTTGCCAACTCTTGAATCAAAGGAACTATTAGTTTCTCAAGATGCTCCATATGCCTAATAATATTAAGCACATGGGGTTCTACTGGATCTCCCTCAGTCAGTTTGCACTCAAATAGTGCCTTAGAGACATTATACCTTTCATGCTTTTCATGTTGTTTATGCAACTCATAGCTCATACAACCTAACATAAGGTTCTTGATGTTCACGACATCATTGGCATGCTTCAAATAAGCACCCACGTCAGTCTTAGGCAAATTTAGAGTGCATACTAGCTCTGGTATTTCAAGATCAAGCTGAACATTTTCAAGGTCCTGAACCAGTTATTGAAATAAATTTTGTTTAAGTTGTCGGAACGTGATGATTTGTTTGCCATTTGATTCTACAAGAGATAAAATTTGCATTTTTCAAAAAGCCTTTTGATTTGAAAATTTTGACGATATAATTAGGTATTTTATTATTATCGCTCCCACTATTTTATTCAAATTGATAGCCCTTAATATCAATTGGGAATATTACAACATACAATATTCTAGTGGGCCAGATCCAAGATGATTCAACTGTGGCCGGATTAACACTCAAAACACATTCAACCATCAAGGTAGGCAACTCATGCTAATTGCATCATATACAATTTTGGATAGATGATATGTGCAACCCCTTGCCATAATCATCTGCATGCCTCTGGGCTCAGATGCTCTTAGAATCACTAGTCAAGTCTGGCACAAAAGCTGACACAATAATAATGCACCCCGCAGAGATCGAACTTACATCAGTACCATCACATTTCCATGAGATAGATGGTGCATGCCGTGGAGGCGGAACCTACACTTAGTCGATCAATATTTTCATGTGTGCCGCTTTTAGAAAGCATCCAAGACTTGATATTTTATTTGAGGGAGTTTTATAAGTATATACATATACTTTATCCAATCACCACATATATAGTATGTATCATATACATGCTATATCAAACAAAGAAAACATGTAATAAATGAAAGCAATGGTTATGGCCATCCCTAATGTAATCCCTTGGAGCCATAAGGAATTAAAACATCTAGGTCTATATCACATGTAGAAACCTGTTGTTGATGAAGACTTGTGCTTGCCTATCTGGGTTGATCGGTTCAACCCTTGAACCGATCGGATCTCCTCCTGGCCGGTTCTAAGGTCGTCTCACCAGTCGTCTGGTCCTTCTTTCTACCACCGACTAGTTCCTCCAGTGGATCAGTTGGGTCTACCGGTGATCGGTCTGGCTTGTCCTCCATGTCCTCCAAGGTCCTTCATCTTTGTCATTATAGGAAAGTAAACGATCCTACTTTTATATGATTATAAGGAAACCTCGAGTTACATTCAAGGCGAGCAAAGGTAGAAGATAATTAACTTTACTTTGGGAAGAAAAGATAGAGGCTCGGTACACAAACCAAGATAACCGGATAAACCAACCACATACAACCATGCACATATAGGGGTTATTGACCATAACCATACTACTCATCCACCATAACCATGCACATATAGGGATTAGGGTGACACGGGTAATATATATATATATATATATATATATATATATATATATATATATATATATATATATATATATATCTGTGTGTGTATGTGTGTGTATATATATGTATGTATATATATGTATGTATGTATATATATGTATATATATGTATGTATATATATATATATATATATATATATTGTTGGGTTTTAGGGGAGACATAGATGGAAACGGAAACAAAAAAAATTCTTCTTCCAAACCCAGAATAACGCAATCACATCAATGTCTATGCAATAGGAAGGATGGTTTGTAGAGGTGTATCTTGTCCCGAGGCTTGCTCGGAGACGTTACCTCACGGCATGCGTGGTATTCACCTTCGATCTTGGACGGTGTCTGTGCAGCTCCTGGTCTCACCGGGACTGTCGGGATTGACAGTTGTCCTTTGAGCGGCAGGAAGTCTCCTGCCTCTGTAGTAATCCACACGGACCACCTGGAACTCTGATCTCCTTGTCCCACAAGGAATCAAAAGGAGCCGTACCCTCCTGTCAGCGTACTTGTCACTGACACACTCTCCTACAACCAATTGCCTTTCTATAGTTGTCTTTCCCTTGCTGTGCCTCCCTTATCGGGTAGCACTTACTCAGGCTCACTCGGTTACCAAAACCAGAGAGAACGACAACTTTGCAGAGAAACTGGTGTTCTGAGTTGTTGTTTGAGAAGCCCCCAATACCCCTATATATATATAGGAGGGTCATGGGACATGGTTCTCTACCCTGGGCAATGCGGGATTAAAGCAGGAGTAGAAGGGTTTGAGATTTTCCACAAAACAACCAATCTGTGCCAGCTGAACTGATCGGTTCACACCCTGAAATGATTGTTTCAGGCCCTGAGCTGATCATTTGGGGCATGTGCCAATCGTTTGGTGCTCTGAGCTGATCGGTTCATGTCTGAGCCAATCGGTTCGTGGTCCTGATCCAACTCAAATTGACTTTCAAATTTGTTTCCGATTAATCAAACATTAATCCTTGTCCAAATCAAATTTGTACAAGTGAAACAAATTGTATTTGCAAAATAGTCTTCTGACTTTCCAAACGATCTTGGTTGGTCCATGAATCCACTGGTTCAACAATTGAGTCGATTGTCTCATTGAAACATGAGTCGATCGTCTCACCAGTTGAGCCGATCGGTTCACCAACATGATCCGATCAATTCATCCCATGAGCCGTTCAGTTGGGGCAGCAGACTGTGCAAAATCAGTCAATTGTAATTTCTATCAATCTGATACTCTAATCAATCGGTCCAAAATCTTGAACACTATGATATTGAGCTATCAATCGATTGAGTGTTTAATTGAACACTAAACTCCTTTAGTAATCAATCTAAACATCATTTGTGGATAAATTCCTCTTCCAGATTAAATCCTATGTGTGTGACCCTGCAGGCCCATTTCACGTTGGCGGTGAAAGTCCATAACACTCATGACTTCACAAGCAAAGAGCGGTGCCTAGTCGCACATCATTGCTCCCCAAGTGAAATAGAAAGTTGGAGAACAACTTTCAATCCTACAATCTGTGAATGGTGTTAAAGTGAATGTATAAGTCCTTTGTCACTGATATCCCGAATGAACTCAAGGCATGGAACAGTCATCCTTTCAACGTTCATTCACTTTCTTATTATCAGAGTAGATTGGAGGAGATATGTATGACATCAATATCACATACTGATTCACACATGCATGTGCATGCCTATCTCAATCCTACTCATCAAGTAGCAATGGATATCAAACTCCCTCACGTGGGACAAATCCCATATCCATCACTCACCTCTCAAAAGCCCCATGTGTCAAAGCCACCCAATCATCACCTTTATAACAACCCATGTTTCAGGACTACGTTTGATGATGTCAAAGTGTACCCAACGACATGCGTTGAGTGTAGTGATTTCAGGTCAAAGAATCACACTCACCACCATCACTGTGAGAACTGACTGTGACTACCATGTCATGGTTCCATGTATCAAACTCACGGTGGGTCTGTCTGATACAACTTGTTCTCTAACAAGTACCTATGTGTTTGGTTTGATATCTCCATATCATGACTAATGAAATTCTATCATCAACCAACACCACAATCTAGTCTTGTGTATAATTGTTGTCTATCTACCTTCCACAATGATATCCGACTAGGGACATAATAAAAATGTATAAACTCTTAGCATCCGTATGATATCATCGTTCAGGTCCTCAATCTGAAAGCATACACCATTGAGTATTGTCATTCTCTAGACATTCAACATGTTCTATCATTATCTCATATGACTGAACCAGAAAGAATTGGAAGCTTACCTTTGATCTTTATCAAATCAATCTTAATGTATCCCACCAATCATCCCATGATTGGCTCTCAAGGCATACATACCAACAGACTCCCACTTGCACTACGAGCCAATCACCCATGAATCATATTTTTAGTGATCTTCAAACATGTCCCACATGTTACTGTGCTCTAGTGCTAACGTAGTGAGATATGGAAACACCTTGCCAAAGTCAGTATTAACTGCATATCTCTCATCTCTTCATTGTACGTCATACGTATGAGATGGAGTTGTTGTTATATGCGATCTAGTATTCCTTTGCTAACCTTTAGCCACATTGCATGACCAAGCACTCCTAACTTGTCATCAATGACCAGAATATCTATAACTTCATCTCTATGAACTTCCAGATCCATATAGTATCCACTAACATTTCCATTTATCAACAAACATTCACTTTTATATATATCCCATATATATTGCAATTAATTCTCTGTCCTTTTCAGAAGTTCACATCAGTGTAACTCTTTACAATGAACCATTCCTTATTTCCATAGAACTAGTACTTCTTAAGTACTTATCAAGTTCTCATGGTATTCTAGTAACCCTTACTGGAACTAGACAGACATCCACTCGTCATGTCCCACATATGAGTTATCAGGATGAGCATATCATATTGTCATGTCCTACATACAAGATGATGAATGCACTTTATTTTTCCATGTCCATACATGCAAGATAATGGGATGATTACATACATGATAGATCCATATCTATTGTTAGTGTTCCCATTCTTCATAAGAATTGGACACTTGGCCTTGGGATACTAACTCCATGTAACATGGAAACATTTTCTCCCTCTGAATCTGTGTACATTGAACCCTTCAGTACAGATTGCCAATGTATGCTCTCTCTTTTCTAGGTCAAGAGTTTTCGAGATCTATCTCTATAGGTCTCTATTCCTATCACATTAGAAACATCTCTATCTTCCCTAAAGATAATTTCCACTTTGGATTTCCATTATAGAACATTTCCATTTCACATCAACATGTGGAATGTGAATACACTCCCACTAAATCACAGATCTCTCTTTATCTTTGTCATATCAGTCAAACCCTTTGACTATATTATCAAAGTAAAGATCACATTTTTGAGTTGCTTGTACTCAATGAATCACATTGATTAGTCCATTGTAACTTATCGACTTCATTTGCATTAATGGATTCATCAACCTTGTAGGTTGTTTCACGTACACATCCTTGTTTTATTCCTCATAGGAATGCAGTTTTAGTATATGTATGACAAATCTCTTAGTCATTAAGTTGCAATTAACAAGCATCATCTTTCTCAAAATGTTATCCATGTGTCTTAACACTTAAGACTCATTCGCACTTATGTATTTCATCCCAATGGGTGCTACCATCAAGGTCATACCTTATGGTTCACATGGAATTCATTTAGGATGTAATGGTCATAAACCATAACTCAAAATTTGGTTCCTCATATTTATCTAGATAATTGACTCATCACATGACCAATTCATCACATAGATAATCGAGGTGTATCTGTCAAGGATATAAGAACTCACAACTCCTTGTGATTCTTAATGTCCTTTATTAGTGTGGGGTATTTTTTATTTAAGAAGAAATAAGTTATTTGATAATCATCCTGTAACTCCTTAGAGTATGACTCCTTTTGATTTATACATCACCATGTCTTAATCATGAGTTCACTATGATACACTAGCATAATCACTCATAAGGTTCTCAAACATTTGGTTCAAGTATTTCATTCATTGATCTCATCTAGAATTAACACTTTACCAAATTCGTACTTCATCTATGATATTCTTGAACACTTCAAGATATTCATATTGGTATTTCTCTAAACACCATTTGAAGCATTAGCATTAACTCCAATAGGTATGTAAATACATCACATTTATTATACCGAATAGGATAATCATTCTTCCACTACCTGAGTGAAGATTGATTAATCATGTCCAAGAGATTCGTGTCTCTGACTAGTTTTCTAACCAAGAGAGTCTAGATTTATCCATCATATGGAAACTAGAAATGAATTTCTCATGATTTATGCTAATTTGATTGTTTGAATTATCAATAACTTTTAGGTATCATTTTATCTTATGCATACCTAGTACCACAAGATAAACAAGACATTGCCACAAAGATTGAAACATCAACTTCATTAATTGCTATCATTGTCATACAATATGAAAAAATAATGTGTTTCTATCCTTTGGCAAATATGAAATAGCAGTTCATAACTCTATTACATGCCTTCAAGACTAAAAATAAACTAAAGTAATCCTATCTATGGTGGCAACATTTGCCCCATATATTGGGTGCTTCACACTTTATATCTTGGTATCATATACCTAAAAAAGTGTTACAAGTTTATTTTATGACACCTTCAGGTGGAGACATCTATCGCCTCCTCCTTCTTTAGTTCTTCCAGATAGAGTGGGCAATTCATTTTCCAATGTCCTGGCTTTTGACAATGGTGGCAA
The DNA here is from genome assembly GCA_963693085.1 of Alisma plantago-aquatica. NCBI lineage: Eukaryota > Viridiplantae > Streptophyta > Magnoliopsida > Alismatales > Alismataceae > Alisma > Alisma plantago-aquatica. The sequence continues at coordinate 33,721,601 of OY856414.1, forward strand.
TTGTCTCTCTTGGTCACACCTCCTTTGGCCTTGAGAGTTGAAGATGACTTGGGTTGCTGGCTAGCATCAAAACCTTTCTTAGCCTTGCCCTTGCCCTTGCACTTGGACTTGCCTTTCTTACTGCTAATCATCATCATAGAATTAGGCTTGTCCTTCTTCATCTATGCCTCAGCTGTCCTCAACATGCCCAAGAACTCTGTCAACGGCTTGTCAAAGTTGTTCATGTTGTAGTTCATCACAAACTGACTGTAGAATTCTGGCAACGGTTGAAGTATCACGTTAGTAGCCAACTCTTGGCTTAGGGGAAATATCAGTCTTGTCAGGTTCTCCACATACCCAATCATTTTGAGCGTGTGAGGACCAACGAGATCTCCTTCTGTCATGACACACTTGAACATCTCCCTGGAGACATCATATCTCTCTTGTCGTGCTTGATCTTCATACATGTTCTTGAGATGTTGAATCATCTCAATGACACTCATGTTCTCATGTTGTCTCTGCAACTCGTGGTTCATGGAGCACAACATCAAGCACTTTGCATCAATGGCATCATCAGAATGCTTCTTATAAGCATCCCTTTCTGCCTTTGGTGCGGTAGGAGTAGGTTCCTCTAGTACTAGAGTATCTAGGACATAGAGCTTTCGCTCTTGAGTGAGAACAATTCTCAATGTCCTAAACCAATCGTGGAAGTTAGTCCCATTCAGCTTGTCCTTTTCAAGGATCGATCGCAATGAAAAGTGATTGTTGTTTGTTGTCATTTGTACTACAAAAGGAAATATATGCAATTTAGTCCAAAACTCAATTTTGACTTATTTGATTGATTTGAAAGGTTGACAATATAATCAGGACTTTAATTAATTATCGCTCCCACTATTTTTGTTCAAATTAATAGCCCTCACCATCAATTCGAAAGATTGCAATGTACAACCTTCTAGTGGGTCAAGATCTTGAAATCCTCTGAGTCATGAACCAGCTAGGGTTGTCACCCACAACTTAGATCTTTCAGGTAGGCAACTCTTTCCAATTGCATCATATGCAACTCTTGAAAGATGTCATATGCAACTCCTTGCCATGATCACCTCCATGCCTCAAGGTGCTAGATCCTATCTAGGTCACATTGTTAAGTCTGACCCAAAGCCAACACGATGAATATGTACCCTGCTAGGGCAGACCCACATATCCATCCTTCACGCTTCCACGAGATAGACGGTGCACCACGCTAGGGCGTGCCCACACTTGGCCGATCAAGCTTTTCACGTGTGTCACATTTGTAAGGCATTTAAAACTTTAATATTTAATGAGGGATTTGGTTTTATAGTTACATTTACATATCAAATCACCACAATATATAGTATGTATCATATACATTCTATATCCCACAGAAAACATGTGAAACGATAAAAATGATGATTATGTCCATCCTAATATGATTCCTCGAGCCAAGAGGAATCACGGTCATCTAGGTCTACATCACAAGCAACCTGTCCATGATGAGGTGCTATAGTCGTCTGAGTTGATCAACTCATCACATGAATGACCTGCTCTCCCTGGCCAGTCGTTTGGGTGCCACCAACCGATCGGCTGGCTCCTCCAACCGATCAGTTCGCCTGGTCGTCGTGCATCTCTTCAGGTTGCCATCCGCACGTCTCGCTTCTTGAGTCGATCATCTGGTTCACCAACTGATCGGTTCATGACTTGAACCGATCGTCTCAGTTGTCATCAGATCGTCCTCCGTTCATTGACATAATGGGAAATATAAAAAGATCTATCATATTTATATTAAATTGGGAAACCACAAGTTACATTTGTGGGGAGCAAAGGTAGGAAAGAAATCTCGAGTTATCTCGAGTTACATCAAGAATAAGGAGGTAGGGAATCGGTGCAGAGACCGAGATGCAAGCAACCACATTCAACCAAGCACACAAATATAGGGTTTATTGGCCATAACCACACTATACATCCACCACAAAACTCATTTAAGGGTGACGTGTATCGAGTGCATTCATATTAGATATCATATATGTATATTGGGATTTGTGGATTTAGGATTGGACATGCATAAAGCCAATTTTATTCGCATCGTATGCAATAAACAATGGTGATAAACCAAAATTGATCATATCAATAATCCTAAAGTATAGAGCAGTTGATGTGGCTCTGATACCACTATTGGGTTTTAGGGGAGACAGAGAAGGCAGCGGAAAAAAAATCTTCTCCCAAACCCAGAATAAAGGAATCGCGTCAACGTCTATGCAATAGGAAGGATGGTTTGTAGAGGTGTACCTTATTCCGAGGCTTTCTCAGTGACGTTACCTCGTGGCTTGCATGGTCTTCACCTCTGGTCTTGGATGGTTTTTGTGCAACTCCTGGTCTCACTGGGACTATCGGGATTGACATCTGTCCTCCGAGCGGAAGAAATCTCCCGCCTCTGTAGTAGTCCACACGGACCACCTTGAACTCCGATCTCCTTGTCCCACAAGGAATTAGAAGGAGTCGTACCCTCCTATCAGCGTACTAGTCACCGACACACTCTCCTACAACTAGTTGCCTTTCTGCAGTTGTCTTTTCCTTGATGTGCCTCCATTATCGGGTAGCACTTGCTCGGGCTCTCTCAGTTACCAAAACCAGAGAGAACGACAACTTTGCAAAGTAACTGGTGTTCTGAGTTGTTGTTTGAGAAGCCCCCAATACCCCTATATATATAGGAGGGTCATGGGATAGGGTTCTTTACCCCGAGAAATGCGGGATTAAAGCAGGAGTAGAAGGGTCGAGATTTTCCACAAAACAACCAATCTGCACCAGCTGAACCGATCGGTTCACACCCTGAAATGATCGTTTCGGGCCCTGAGCCGATCGTTTGGGACCTGAGTCGATCGTCTGGTGCTCTGAGCTGATCGATTCATGTCTGAGCCGATCAGTTTGTAGTCCTGATCCAACTCAAATTGACTTTCAAATTTTTTTCCTATTAATCAAATATGAATCCTTGTCCAAATCGAATTTGTACAAGTGAAACAAATTGTATCTGCAAAATAGTCTTTTGACTTTCCAAATGATCTCGGTTGGTCCATGAATCGACCAGTTCAACAATTGAGTCGATCGTCTCATTGAAACATGAGTCGATCATCTCACCAGTTGATCTGATCGTTCACCAACCTAAGCCGATCGGTTCATCCCATGAGCTGATCAGTTGGGGCAGTAGACTGTGTAAAATCAGTCAATTGTAGTTTCAATCAATCTAATACTCTAATCAATCGGTCCAACATCTTGAACACTATGATATTGTGCTATCAATCGATTGAGTGTTTAATTGAACTACTAAACTCCTTTAGTAATCAATCTAAACATCATTTGTGGATAAACTCCTCTTCCAGATTAAATCCTATGTGTGTGACCCTACAGGCCCATTTCACATTGGCAGTGAAAGTCCATAACGCTTATGACTTCACAAGCAAAGATTGGTGCCTAGTCACACATCAGTGCTACCCAAGTGAAATAGAAAGTTGGAGAACAACTTTCAATCCTACAATCCATGAATGGTGTTACAGTGAATGTATAATTCCTTTGTCACTGATATCCCGAATGAACTCAAGGCATGGAACAATCATCCTTTCAACGTTCATTTACTTTCTTGATCTCAGAGTAGATTGGAGGAGATATGTATGAAATCAATATCACATACTGATTCACACATGCGTGTGCATGCCTATCTCAATCATACTCATCAAGTGGCCATGGATATCAAACTCCCTCAGGAGGGACAAATCCCATATCTATCACTCACCCCTCAAAAGCCCCATGTTTCAAAGCCACCCAATCATCACCTTTATAACAACCCATGTTTTAGGACTGCATTTGATGATGTCAAAGTGTACCCAATGACATGTGTTGAGTGTAGTGATTTCGTGTGAAAGAATTACACTCACCACCATCACTGTGAGAACTGACTGTGACTACCATGTCATGGTTCCATGTGTCAAACTCATGGTGGGTCTGTCTGGTACACTTGTTCTCTAACAAGTACCTATGTGTTTGGTTTGATATCTCCATATCATGACAAATGAGATTCTGTCATCAACCAACACCACAATCTAGTCTTGTGTGTCATTGTTGTCTATCTACCTTCCATAATGACATCTGACTAGGGACATAATAAGAATGTACAAACTCTTAGCATCCATATGATCTCATCATTCATGTCCTCAACCTGAAAGCATACATCATTGAGTACTGTCATTCTGTAGACATTCAATCTGTTCTATCATTATCTCATATGACTGAACCAGAAAGAATTGGAAGCTTTCCTTTGATCTTTATCAAATCAATCTTAATGTATCCCACCAATCATCCCATGATTGGATCTCAGGGCATACATACCAACATATATATATATATATATATATATATATATATATATATATATATATATATATATATATATATTTGACAAGATATTATTCACATCACATGCAGTAATAGAATGACAAAACCAAAATTTGATCATATTGATAATCCCATAATATAGGAAATTGACATTGTCTCTGATACCATTGTAGGGGAATTTGGTACAGAACATGTAGTGGAATTTAAAATTTTAGTCCCATATTCCCCATAAATAGTAGATAGCGTCAATGACTATAATGCAGGAAGGATGGTTTATGGGATATATTTTGTCCTTGAGCAAGTCCAGTGACAATCCTTGTCATTGTAGATGCGCAACTCTGAATCCTAGTTGCACTGGGACTCGTCTGACTGTTGCACCTCCTAGTCTTTATCACAAACTACAGCCACAAACATCATCTTCTTGAGCAACTCCTCTTGTCACAGACTGCTAGTTGACATTGTCCTCCAAGCGGCAAACAACGACTTACCACCTCTATGGTAGTCTACGCAGACCCCCTAGAACTCATGTCGTCCTGCTGGACCAGACAGGAAGGAGTTGTCCCTTGTTGTCGGCATACTAGTCACTGACTTGATATCCCACAATGACAACTCTCAGTTGTTCTCTCCCATGGTTGTCCCTCCCTTGTCGGGTACGACTTGCCTAGGCTCTCGTGGTTACCACAACCAGAGAGGACAAAAGTTGTCAGAGGAACTAATTCTTAGTTGTCTATGTTGTAGTTGTACTTTGGGAATCCCCCAAGACCCCTCTATATATAGGAGGGGTTAGGGTCAGGGTTCCTAGTCCCCAACTAATGCGGGACTAAAGTGAGAGAGGAAAGGACAAGTACATCTTGAATTTTCACAACTTTTCGAGAAGTTTCACAACCTGCGTGCGACAAAACGATCATTTGGCTAAGCCAAATAATCATCTGACACGTGAGACGATCGTCTCACACTGCAAGACAAACTGTTTTGCAGTTTCTAGTTGTGTACGAATTTGGCAAATAAATTCCCATCAATGTTAGACATTGATTTCCTTGTGCAACAAGTATTGCTCAAGAGAAACGAATAGGGAAACATCTAAAATCTTCCTCGACCGGGCTAGACCATCTTTCCCATGTGAGATGGCCATCTTGGTTCAGCCAAACGGTCATCTGGTTACCTGAATTGAGCCCGTTTGCCCGGGTCAGTTTGTTCTATTGCATTTTTCAACACACAACTCAGCCTGACTCACAAACGTCTGTCTGAACACTTACGACTGCTTGACACTCCAAACAACTGTCTCAACACTTGAGATGGACGTTAGGTAGTGTTGTTAGTCTATTTGTTGCTTGAATTAAATGCCTAAACACTTTAACACTTAATTCTATTGTCATTCGAGATCTGAACTCCTCTTCTCGGTCAATACCTATGTGTGACCCTATAGGTCCCATATTACGTTGGTAGTGAATGTTCAAAACAACTTATGATATCACAAGCAAAGAGTGGTGTCGAGTTGCACATCATTGCTACCCAAGTAAATGGAAAAGTTGGGGAACAACTTCAACCTACAATTTGTGTATGGTGTTACAATGTTTGTATAGTTCCTTTGTCACTGATGTACAGATTGAACTAGAGGCATGGAGCAGTCACCCTCATTATTGTTCAATCTTGTTTCTTGAACCAAGAGTAGACTGTCTGAGATATATGTAAGCTCAATATCACATATTGACTCACATGTGCATGACCATGCTTTTCTCAGTCTCACTTATCAAGAGTCCTAGGGCATCACACTCCAACAGGAGGGACAAATCCCATGTCTATGACTCACAGTCAATCCCCATGTGTCAAAGCCACCCAATCATCATGGTTATAACAACCCATGTTTTAGGGTTGCATTTGATGATTTCAAAGTGTACACAACAACATCTGTTGAGTGCAGTGATTTTAGGTATAAGAACCACAACCACCACTGTGAGAGATGACTATGACTTCCATGATGATGGCTCCATGTTTTAGTCTCAGGGTGGGTCTGTCTGATACACTATTCTCTAACATGTATCTGTGTGCTTGATTTGATATTGCCATATCATGACCAATGAGATCTAGTCATCAAACAACTCACACTCTGATCTTATGTGTCAGAGACATAATGAGAATATGTATATATACTCTTAACATCTGTATGATCTCATCCACAAGGTTAGTAACTTGATTACGTACGTCATTGAGTAATTTATTTCTCTAGACATTTATGATGCTATTTCATTATCTCATAACTAAACAAATAGAATAAATTGGAAGCTTGCTTTTATTAATAATAAAATCATTTAATATGATATGCCATTATAATAATCACATGATTGGCTCTATGGGAATACATAACCAACACGACCCCCTTGCATGGATGAGGTGGGGGTCTATTTATAGATGTGGGGAAATGGACTTAAGAGTAGCTTCAGTCGCTGCTTATGCCCATGCTTCCATCGCTACATGAATTTGTGCTCTAGTCACTACCCAGGCTTGTGGCTTCAGTCGCTACCCAGACTTACAACTTTCGTCGCTACCCAGACTTATAGCTTCGATCGCTACCCAGACTTGTCAAAACCATAGAGAGATGTCATTCTTAGGTTGATGGGATAGGTAACTCGTAGTGACCGCTAAGGAGTTTATTACTCTATTCTATTCTTCTATAGGACTACCTTCTTCTCCTTCGATCTCTAGGGACATTGGACGCCTAACAACTACAGGGTTGACTTTGCGTCATCTCTTTTGACCTCTAAGATAGCTTCAGAACATAGAGACCGACGTGTTACCTTAATGAAATGGGAGGAAGGTTAGTTTATGTCATCATATCAGGTCTTGCCAAAAAAATTAGAAATTACTAGATAAATCATAAAAGAGATAATATTATAAAGGTAAAATAAGCACACAAATGTCCACAAAACTGGATGTTATCAACTCCCCCAAACTTTGAATCTAGCTTGTACTCAAGGTAATAGATATAAGTAGGGCATAGAGTGATGGGCATAGGTTGTTTTCTTTTGAAAAACATGTTACTAAAAATTTATGTCATCCTTACAACAAAATTCTTGTGTCTAGCTTGGTTCACCTACTGATGTCCGATTCCATATCCTTATTTTTAGAGTTGAATAACTTTTTGCACCTTCCACTATCTATTATTGTAAAGGACTCTCCTTTACTATAGCCTCCTGACCTTGGTTCCTATCCGTACTAGTAAAAGGTTCCTACTAGGGGTAGCTTTCACACCCAACCTTTATTTAGATTGGATCCTAGCTATTGCGGTGGGGTAGGCTAAGGTTTAGTGGGTGTTCCTAGCCTTCTTGGGTTCACTCAACCATATTGTTGTCATAAAGACAGTCTCGCCTGATTGGGCTCTGATGTAATTCTAGGTGGCTGTGTGAGGTCCCCTTTGATGTAGGTGTGTTAAAGTTGACTTCCATACTCCACTACCAGGCACGACATATATGCATTCTCAAGCACAACACTACACCGGCTGGGTGAAGTCCTTCAACATCTTTCTGGGCACAACTTTCATGATTTTATTCCTCTTGGCTTTTATTTCACTCACAGGCTTGTGGAAATAGGATTTGTAGGTAAGGTTATTGTGCTGTGATTCCTCTTTTAATCCCAGTGAAGAGATTTTTTATATTTGAAAGGCGTATCTATTTCACCATTTTTCTTGAGGTGTATACTTTTCAACATGAATTGCAAGCATAGGGTGATTGGTTAGGAGTGTTGCAGATTGAGTCCTCGTAATTTGTAAGGATTTCATAGGTATAGAAGTGCTTTTTCCTTTCTACAATATTTGTTCTAAGAATGGCATAACAAGTGTAGCGTCGTGTCATTTTCTTTTATGCGGGTTAGTAGCCCATTTGCACCACTCTTGAGATGATTATGCTATAAGGTAGCAGGAGGATAAACAAGTCTAAAGGTGGGAGAATTGGGTAGATCCTGCAAAAATGGGTCCCAAAACCCTACATGTTGCACACGATTGCTTTATGAAAGAAAATTCAAAAATTTTCAAAACTTTTCCTCTGAAAAGGGAGGGGGAATATGTTCAAAATAAAAATTTAAAGTATTGAACTTTAGAGATGAGGAAAGGTAATGTACCTCTCATGCCTATTTATAACTCCCCCTAAACTTATCATACACTCCATCTCAGGGTGTCAAAGATAGAAGTTAGGAACAAATAGGTTGAGCTTATGTTTCTTTTGTCGCCTATTTGGAGCCCAACAACATGTCAGTAGAAGTGCCTCAGAGTGTGTGGTAATCCTCATGCTACAAACTTTCAACTTTTAGTCCCCTCTCGGCTAAGGTGGACATCCCGTAGAGGTAGTGAAAGCCACATTTGTTTGATAGTTGAATTTTCTTAGGGCTTCTATGATAGAACTGAGGTTTCTTAAATTCCTTGGCTGGGTTGTATTCATATCCTTTGTCATGATCTTATATCATCTTCATTATAGCTTCTGTAAAAGTTTTCACCTTTTCTTCAGTGACACTCAGGTGTTGTCGCATTGGTGTGGTTTTTCAATTTGAATGCCATGTCTGAGCTTTTGTAGAGGATAGTGGTATTTGCTTTAATATTGATAGCCAAGAGTGTCCAGTGACTCTTGTGTAGTAAAGGCAAGAATATGAATTCTGGTAATGAGCTCTTGAGGCATTGGTGTTGCCGCTCCTTCTCACCAGACACCTTATTGTGCGTGATGTCATCTACTAGTGTGATGTAGGCCATGTGGGTGTTAGGCATGCATTCTCTGAGAAGGGCATGATAGGCAGTGATATTGCTCACGGGCATGTATTCATTCGGTTGTATTGTTTCAAAGAGGTCATCCTTTAGCACACATATGCCTTCTCTTTTGAAGACCACTTTCCTGGGTCACCTCCTTCTCTCAAGTTCTTCATTATTATTTGCAATGATTCTACAAATAGAGTTTCACAGGACTATCTGTTAAAATCAGATAAACTAGCTTTTACTGATCCAACTAGCCCATATGGTAGAGCTTCATGTTGTTCTTCCTCCTCCAGCGCCCCTCCTCTCTGGTGGTTGTCTTGTTGTTTGAAAGCTTCTAAGATGGCTGTGGGAGTTGGGATTATCAGTGTTGTCAGAGTCTGGCTCGCTTGTTTGTACTTCCATGTGTTTGGAAATTATTTTCTTCTTATTCTTGGAAAGTATCTTTCCAGAGGGTCTTTAATTGTTCCCTTCACAATATCTTCTCAGGAAGAGGTACCCCCGTATGCAGTCTGTGGGGTACATAATCGAGAGGCATCGGTGGATCATTGAAAAATTTGGCGATCATATATCACCTCCATCACATAATTGACGTCAAGTTCATGGAAGTGTTCATGAAAAAGATCCTCAAAGGGTATCCCTTTGTTGACTGATTCAAGAAAATGTAGCACCATGAAAGAACAGTCTCCAGATCCTACTTCTTCCTACGGGACCTATGTGGTGATATTGAAGTTTTTCCAGGATGAGTGATGATGTGAACCTACTCCCTGTATAGCGCATTGAAGATGAATAGGTACCTTCAAGATGTTGTGTGCCTCCTTATTTTTTAAAATCAGAGACATGTTGAGAAGCTCAGTAGCACATCAATTTTAGATAGTGGTGTGGCATTCGTATAGGTTTACAAAAATTAAAGCCTAGTGCTTACCTGTCCTAATGGGCAAGGTGAAGAATCAGGTTCCTACCCTTGTAACGGCATCTTGTAGTTCCTTCATAGATTCTAAGTCATATCTTTCATCTTACAGTTTCCTTGCTAGATGTGTTGTGCCATTGAATACTGGTTGCAACTTGTCAGGATGGAGAAATTCTTCTAGTAACATTGCATAAAGAACCTTGAATAGGTGTTTGTGCACCCATTCTCAATTTAGGAACATCCCTCTAAAGTGTTCCCTGGTTAGTGTTCACCCTTTGTTGTGGTATATGACATACATTCCCAACATATTATCATCTAGAATATTTTCCAACACATGAACATCTAGGTAGGTAATATGGGATACTGATGATATTTCCATCCTTATTAGTTTGCGAGGTAGTGTGGGATCTTTGGGTTCCCTCGGTTCCACTTCTTGTGGTGTTCTCTATTCTCTTGGGGTGATCCTTTGAGGAACGAGGCGAGGCTACCTTCTTCAAAAGTTCCTTCTCCTTCCTCTGTTGGCCTTGTTGTCATCACTTGATCTTTTGGATGCATTACTGGAATTTCTAGAGAGGATGCCACTATTGTTCTTGTTGTGGTGTCAGTTGGTAGTATTGATTCATCTATTGTCTTAAGCATGGATTTATCAAGCACCACAAGAGTAGCTACCATCTTGTCATTGTACACGACATCATTGTGCTCGTTGTGGATTGGTTCTTGGAGGTAGACATCACAGATATCCATGCTAATATTAATCTCATCCAGATATTGGTTGAGCATTACAATGTCACAAGATGTTGACTTCTCATTGTTGGCATCCTCTTTCCCTCCAGTAGGTTGGTCTTCTATGATATGTTCATCTTTCGTGGGAGAAGAGTTTAGATTGGAACTCTTGCACAATGGTATTACATTTGTAGTTTTTGGCTCCTTAGTGTGTGGTTGCACCGCTTAATTGGTTGGCTCCTCCATTAGCTCTTGTGGAGCAGTTGCAATCTCTTCTCTTGGTATTCGAGGTGCACTTATTGCTTCATCATCCTTGTGTTGTTTAGGGTTGGAGGGGCTTGAAGATGCTTGAGATGGTGAAGGGCTGGAAATTTGGCTTGACCCCATTCTGGTTTACCATTCATCTATCTACAGACATTCTTCTTCTACTTTCTTTTGCTCCTCCTCTATTTCTTTAAGACATGCTTCATGATGTTGGCGCATGGCATCCATGTCTTTTCTCATTGCCCCTCGCTCCTCCCTGAGTTGTGCCCTCTCCCCAACCATTGTCTTCATGGCATTCATCATTGTTTCTTGGTTGGTGATGACGTCTTGCATGAACTAGGGAAACATTACGGTTCTGTCATCTAAGTGATGGACGTGCATTGTTAGTGTGAGAAGGCTTGAAGTAATATGCATTGAATATGAACTAAGCATTTTGCACACCTAGCATCAAAGTGACATCCTAGTTCTTCCTGAAATGTCAGGGGCATTGTTGTTGTTCTCTTTGATTCATAGTTGCTGCAACAGCTGGTGTCTCAGAGGTCGATGGCAGTGATTGTGTGCTTACTGCTACTTCGTGTCAAGGATGGGTGGTTGATCCTATTGTTCTGTCAGTGAGGGTTCTTCCTATGCCCTTTCATGCTCTTTTTTCATTGTCTATTCGGTGCCTGATGGCTCAGGGTGATCATCTTCCCTTTTGACTGGTATCTCGAGCATCATGCAAGTGACTGGAGTAGATGGGATTTGTTTCTTGGTTTCTATTGGTAGTATGTCTGATTCTTTTGTTGCTTTTATTATGGTTTCTTATGCCTCTATAGGAGCACCCAGCTAGTCGCCCATCTCTCCAATGGGTACTTCTGATTATGTATTGATGACTATGGAGGATGGTGGGGCGGCATAGTCTTATTTATTATGGGAGAGAACTTGTTGTGTCAAGGATGGTTGTGTCGTGATATCTTCCTCATTTTGTTGAGATTGAGGGAGTTGAGGTGATGGCGCTAGTTTTTTGACATTGCTTTGTGGTTCCATGTCGCTAGATTCTTCCTCTTTTCTGATCTTTGTTACTCTTCTTCTAACACTTGTTCTTCTATCTCTTGAAGGGTTCCTATGGGTTCTGGAGCATCAGTCATTCTCCAAATAGCACAAGAGAGAATTTTGTCTATTTCTTCCATGCTTGGACTCAATTTATGTGTGTCATTATAGGCCATCTCTGGGAAGGGGAGCAGTTGTTTAGAATTAGCCTTCTCGTAGAAGAACTTGTCACCTTTTTGTGCCAGTATTCCATTCATCATTAAATATTTAATATCAATCTTTGTCTACCACTCAGTTGGATCATAACTTCTTAATTACTCAATGTCCAAGAAGTAGGCTACAATGAGTGTTATTCGCCCCCTGCAAAAGTCTTTCGTCTTCTTGATTTCTGGCCCGACTATCATTGATAATCTATCAATGAGAAACAATACTATGTTGACTGTATTTTTGTTTAACATCAACCAGATTAGAAAGAGGTTCCCCTTAGACACTGCTCTAGTTTCTGAATGTGCATACGCCATGTTTGCCATGATCTTCTGGATTACTCTTATGAAACATGAGGTGATCTAGGCCACCTTGGACTTCACAGGGTTGTCCGCATCTTCACCGATTAGCTTTTTCTACATTGTGAGGTTATTGTATCAAATTACATTCTTTTCACTAGGCTCTACTATATAGGTCTGAGCTTCTTCTTCAGTGTCGATGAAGATGGTGTTCAGAATAACTTAGGGATTTAGCTTCCATTCCCCAAATTGTTAAAAAACAAAAATTGTCCTTTTCTTCTTTTTTATCTCAACGAGAGTCTTGTACCTTAGATCCTTACCAAGGTTTCTATTACATAGTACTATTTGCCCCCATCCTCACTTGTATCTTGAATTCTCCTCCAGCTACCTTTGTTTCTCTGTTGTTGGCTAGAATCGTTTTGAGTGAGGACATGAATTCAGTAGTCATATTTGTTACAAAACATAGGGTTGTTGTACATAGAGTGTACAAATTTTCTCTTCCTACAAATTTGACTACTCTATCTTAGATCCACAACCTTTTGAAGTCTTATCCATCCATGTATCTTGTTAGTTTAAAATTCTTTATCCTCATGAACAAGTCGTACTGGGATTGGTGCACCATATCCCTTGGTTTGAACACCATACTCTGTTGCTCAGATTTTGCAGTTGCACTCTTGCTTGCTTCATTGGAGTCAAGCCTCATGCTTGTCCCTAGATGTTGAGCTTGGGTCCTTATCTTCACCACCCCTTCTTCTTTGTAGTTGTTGGTGCATCTAGTCCTGATGCTTTTTTCTTCCTTTTTGGTGTGGTCACTTCTTCAGATGGTACATACTCAGAAGTGTTGGTACCTTTAATACCTTGTGATTCCTCTACATCCTTAGGTGATTCATGTCCAAGTATGATTTCATATTTCTCCTTATGGAGTTGCAGACGGACCCTCTTCTCTAGTGGCATGTCTATATGGTCTTCTAGCATCTTGTTGATTGTTTCAAGTGTTTCTTGAATCCCTTTCAAGGATGTTGCTTGCACGATCAAAGAGTCTTCAATTGATGATGACATCCTACAATATGAGTAGAATTTGTTTGTCAGGAAATGAATAATTTCTTACTTATTGTAATAGATATAGGAAAGTTTTACATAAGTTTTACTCTTCAATGGTTGTTGTGACCACTAGGAGTAATGGATATGTAGCGATCACTATGTCTGATTTACAAGTGTGGATCAAACATAATGATTGATATAGAGGGTATTAAATTACTGGGGTTTGATACAGGTGGATATATGTTATGGTCCAAAGAGAAGTTTTAATTTCCTAGTGGTCGCTACACTCTGGATATAGGTAGCGGTCACTAAAAAATAAATGAAACTATCAACTTCTACACACAATGAAAATGTAGTGGTCTTTAGAAACCATTGTGATCTAGAAACTATTGTGGCTGCTAACAACATGAAGGGGTAGAAGTAGTGGTATCTACAAATAAAAAAATGCAAGATTCAAGGTTGCTAAGAATCATTGTGTAGCGGTCATTACAGACTATGTTTGCTAGTGTGGTATCAGTCGATATGGATACAAATGAGTGAAACTCCTATTTTCCACTACAACTCAAAGGAACATAGCAATCAAAGCTAGAAGTAGTGTGATCACAGTCGTAGCAGACACGAAGCGGAAAATAGGGCTCAGGTATCCAGAACTCAAACTGGTAAAGATGAGACTACCAAATGATGATTAGAGATGGGGTTCTAGTCTCATCGATGAAATGGTGAAGAAAACAAAAGGAAGGGATAAAGGCGTGAATCACAAACTCAAAGAAAAGAAAAGGGTTCAAGGTATTAAAGGTTTACCATTCGACTGTCAGAGAGGAAGGGGAGAAAGAGAACCAAGACAACACTAGCAAGCTTTGGTGCTACACTCGTCTTGGTCAGCCACAACAGTGGTGAATGTGCTTCGTCGTCTAGGCTTCCATCGTCACTGACGTAGCGCTTTGGATCACTTTTTACATTGCCAAGGCTTCTCTGCAAGAGAGTGAAGGGGATAGATAGGGTTTATGGTCTAGGTCTTTATACCTTGCTACGAAAGGTTTGTAGAGGTAGTGATAAATGAGAAAGAGAGTAGTGGTCACTAAGCTTAAAAGGAAGGGTAGTGGTCACTACAGATGAAAAGGGTTCATGCGTTGAAGGTTTAGTGGTCACTACACCCCTCTGTTCATACCAGTTTCTACTAACTACTCATTATATGGTGATCTTTTAGGAAAATAGATATTAAAGGAGTATGAAAGGGAAATAATATTTTATACTTTATACTCTTGAAATGACTAAAGAAATCATGATGAAGTTTCAAAACAAAATTGGTGAATTCATACTACTTAGATGAATAAAAAATTCAGAACTACAGTTGGAAGTTATAAACTGTCTGGAGTCTAAGTAAGAAAAGGAAAACTTGAAAAATTAAAGAAAGTAGAAAATCCTTGGGTTTCCTCCCATAGAGCGCTAATTTATAGTCTTTAGCTTGACCCTCTGTTTTATCTCTTCATGGTTCTTCAGGTGACACGGGTTGGGGCTCTTCCAACTGGAGTTTCTACATCCTCACAAAAGTTTTATCTTCATAGTACCTCTTTACCCTGTGACCATTCACCTTGAATGTACTAGTCTTTTGAATGGTGATTTCCATCATTCTAGATGGTTATTTATTCACAATAGTAAAGGGGACAGACCACCTGGACCTGATCTTATCCGGGAACAACCTGATACTTGAATTGAACATAAGGACCTTGTCCCCTTCAGAAACGTCCTTCCTGTTTAGGTGGGCGTCTTGCCACACTTTTTACCTTTGTTTATAAATGTGGAAATTTTCATATGCATTCAACTTTAGTTCTTAAAGTTCTTATAACTATAGAAATCTCTTCTTGCCTGCTTCCTCAGGGTCCATGTTTAGAAACTTGATAGCCCAGAAGGCTATCTGCTCTAGCTCCACTGGTACATGACACGAATTCCCATAGATAAGTCTATAGGGAGTAGTCCCTATCAGATTCTTATAAGAAATTTGATAGGCCCATAAAGCATCATCAAGCTTCATAGACCAATCCTTTAGGATTCGTATGGCCATCTTTTCAAGGATTTGCTTAATCTATCGGTAAGACACTTCTACTTGTCATGACATCTATGGGTGATATGGTGCCACCACCTTGTGCCTTACTCTATATTTCTTCAACAAAGCTTCAAACTGTCTTTCACCAAAGTGGGACCCCTTGTCACATATGACACTATGTGCGACCTTGAATCTAGGAAAAATGGTTTTCTCAAATAGCTTAATTACCACTTTGGAATCAGAGGTGGGGGTTGTAACAAATTGTACCCATTTAGAAACATAATTGACAACCACTAGTATATATTGGTTACCTCTGGAAGAGGGGAATGGTCCCATATAGTCAGTTCCCCATACATCAAAGATCTCTACTTCAATCTAGTTAGACATCAACATTTCATTTCTTTTAGATATGCTTCCTATTCTTTTGCATTTGTAACATGCTTTAACATACTCTTGAGCATCTTTGAACAAGTTGGGCCAATGAAATATTGACTTGAGGACTTTTGTTATTGTCCTCTCTCCTCTCAAATGTCCTCCATAAGATGAAGAATGACATTCTCACAAAATTTGATGTACTTTATCTTCTGGTATGCATCTCCTGCATAGACCATCAACACATCTCTTAATAGAAGTGGGTCATCCCAATAGTAATTCTTCAGATATGAGAATAGCTTTTTTATCTGATTGTAAGTGATGTAGGGAGGCAATTATTGGCATGCTAAATAGTTACATATATTAGCAAACCATGGAAGTGGGTTCAATGGACTTGTCCATCATTATAGCCTCTTCAACATAGTTGTCGTTAACTGGAAACAAGTTTTCTTCAGTAGTCACTATCCTTTATAAGTGGTCAGCAACCACATTTTCTATCCCCTTTTTATCAATAGTTGTATGATAAAACACTTGCAGTAGAAGAGCCCATATTAACAATCTGGGCTTGGTATCTTTCTTCTGCATTAGGTACTTGATTGCGCCATGATCTGTATATACCTTCTCCTTTGACCCTATCAGGTAGGATCTAAACTTGTCGAAGGAAAACTCAATCACTAACATTTCCTTCTCAGTGGTCGTGTAGTTGATCTGATCATCATCAAGTGGTTTGCTGGCATATCATATAACATGGTGTTTCTTGTCTTTCTTTTGTTCTAGAACTGCTCCAATGGCATAATCGCTAGCATCACACATGATTTCAAATGGAAGTTCCCAATCTGGAGTTTGCAAGATTATAGCAATTGCCAGAGCATCCTTTAGAGTGTTAACGGCTTCAAGGCACTTTTTAGTGAAATAAAACTCAATGTCCTTTACTCAAAGGTTCGATAGAGGTTTTACAATTTTCAAAATATATTTGATAAACCTTCTATAGTATCTGGTGTGTCCCAGAAAACTTCTCACTCCGATCACCGATTTGGGAGGCAGGAGCTTTGATATTTCCTCAATATTGCTAAGGTCAATTTGAGTTCCTTTCTTAGAGACTTTGTGTACCAAAATACCTTCTCGTACCATGAAGTGAAATTTTTCCCAGTTCAAAACTAATTGGTTTTCTTCACACCTCTATAGGACTCTAGATAAGTTCTCTACACATATGTCAAAATCATCTCCATATACAAAGAAGTCATCCATAAACACTTCCATTATATCCTCCAAAAAATCTGAGAACATATAAATCATGCATCTCTGGATAGTGGCAGGTGCATTACATAACCTGAACGACATTCTCTAAAAAGCATAAGTGTCATAGATACAAGTGAAAGTGGTATTTTCTTGATCATCAGGGTGAATTGGCACTTGTTAGAATCTAGAATACCCATCCAAAATACCTTTCGAGCACCTGATCAATTAAGGGCAAAGGGAATTGGTCCTTCCTTGTGGCAGCATTCAATTTCCTGAAATCAATACACATACGACACCCTGTGACGGTACATGTTTCCACTTCACCTCCATTCTCCTCCTTAATGACTATCATCCCTCTTTTCTTGGGTACGACATGAATCAGGTTAACCCAATTACTATCACTGATAGCGTATATAATCCCTACATCATGTAGTTTTATGGATTCATTCTTGACCACCTCCTTGAGAATTTGGTTCAAATTTCATTTTGATTGGACTAATGGCTTAGTTGTATTCTATCACTTTTCTATCCAGCTTGAGCTCATTTATGAACTTTTCTTCTTGGTTTTATGTCAAGGTGGGACTTATAATAATCGAATTTCTTTCCTGATCATCAAGAAACTCATACTTCAAGCCCTCAGGGACTTGTTTCAACTCAAATTTAGGCTTAGGAACTACCTTTTCTTCCAGAGTTTGCTCTAGCAAAGCATACCTTGCAGTCTCTATAGTGCCTTCTTTGTCATTGTAGTCTTCCTCCATCTGGTTTTGATAATCCAAAATCTCCACTACCTCAGGATCTTTCATGTTGGGGTCTGGGTTATTCATAGCTCAAATGAGTGGATTGATAATAGCATGTCTTCTTGTACTTTTTACAATATTGGGTTTAGCTATCCATAAAGTAGAGTAACTCTTATAGAGAAGGTCCCCTCATAACATCTTGGACATGAAAACCAATATGGTCATTTCCAACATGAAGAGTGAGGATCCCTTCTGCAACATCGATTAGTGCCCTCCTAGTGGTGCGGAAAGGTCTTCCAAAAATCATAGGACACATGGGGTCCTCTACAATGTCAATCATGACAATATCACAAGGTATAAAGAAACACCTTACACAAAAAGGAACATCTTCCACTACCCCCACATGTTTTGTGAAAGTATGATCTTCCAGTTGAATTCTCATTCCCGTCTTCACCATGTTCCCATCTTCACCATGGCGTTGAGTCCAAGTCTCTGAGCCAAGGTGAGAGCCATCAAACTGATGCTTCCTCCTAGATTTGTGAGTCCCTTTCTTTCTTCATTATCTCCAACATTGAAAGGGATATTGAATGCACCAAGATCCTTCTTCTTTGTCAACATCTTTGCTTGAATAAAGGCATTAGACATCTTGGCCAATTGCACTATCTCGACGTGATCTCCTCTTCTTATTTTTGTGATGAGGTCCTTGAACAACTTAGCATAGGAGACATTTCTTCAACGGTGTCCAAGAAAGGGACATCTAGGTGTAGTTTCTTCATGACTTCCATAAACTTCTTGTACCTCTTCTTAAGATGGGATTTGATTAATTTGTATGGAAAGGGAACCCTTGGGGAATATGGGGTTTTTTTGGCAAAAACTTCTTCTACTCGGTCTGATCCCCTTTCTTTTGTAGCTATCTTCCCTTTTCCTTTCTCTTTAGATTTGTCCTTCTTGCTAGAGTCTTCCTACCCAAGCACTTCTTCCATCGTAATTGGTTTAGGTTCTATCTTTCTACCAGTGTCATTTTCTCTGTCATCCTCCCCTTACTGGTTTTCCAGTACTTTTATGGAGCGGAGGGTGGGCATATTTGTAGTCTCTATATTAGAGGGGATCTTTCCTTGAGGGTTCTTTATCAGTTCAGGCAGTTGTGCCAGCTGTTGGTCAATTTGTCCTTGATGTGTCTACATATCAACCATTTGGGTCTACATTGAGGTTAATACACTAGAGTTGGTGATAACGATTTGTGTTAGCTGGTCATTCCCCCAAGACATTTTGTGAAATCAAACAGTTGAGACATCATGTCAGGCTTGTTGCTGCTTTTAGGTTGGCCTTGATCTTGATTTTGTCAGTATTTGTTCTTATTTTAGCCTTAACCTTGCCCTTGGTTTTGGTAATTATTTATGTTTTACTGGTAGTTGGTGGTTCAGCGGGCGTGGTTGGTCCTCCCCCTCTCCCAAATCCTAGTGGCATTTTAGATGGACCGCTTAGTTGATGGGAGATTTCCAGCGGCATTCTTGTTTCCATAGTTGAAACCAGGGTGATATGGCCTCTTAAAATTAACAAAGGAGACATTGTTTGTCCCTTCCTTTTCTTCACTTTCCTCCTAAGGTTAAGTATAGATGCAATTATCGATTCCATGGCCTCCCTCGCCACATGTAACACATTTCATTACTTTCTATACATATTTCTTACCTTTTCTTCCAGAGTCCTTTAGTTACCTAACATCTATAGCAATATTCTGAATATGTGTAATGATAGTTTCTAAATCCTTTGATTCAATAGAAGGTCCTTCAGATGTCGTCTTCTTTGTTGAACATCTATTTTCTCTATCGAAATCCATTCCTTCATGTAGATCATCTGTGTTGTCAATAATCTTCATAGTCTTCTTTGGGTTTTTTCCTAAGAAATTGCTTCATGCAACAATGTTCAACAAAGTTCTCTCAGCAGAAGTAAGACCATCATAGAAAGTTGTGACCAGGTGAACTTTGTCATAATTTTGATGTGGGCAGTCCCTCTAGTACTCTTGAAATTTTTCCCATGCCTCATGCAAGTTTTCTTTGGGCTTCTTCATGAATCTATTTATCTTTTTCCTATTTTCGAGGGTCTTCTCCAATGGGTAGAACTTGGTGATGAAAGCACTGGCCAAGGGTCCCCAACCATTAATCTTCTTGTCAGGTAAAGAAAGGTACCATGGCAGAGCCTTGTCTCTTAAGGAGAAGTTGAAACCCTTACAATATATTACTTCTCATGGAACTCCCCTCATCTTGATGGTGTCGTAGATGTTCTTATAGGCATCAAGATGATGGTAGAGGTTCTCATCTCTAGAATTTCCTCCAAAAGACTTGTTTTGAATCATGGCAATGATGGCTCGTTTCAGTTTGAAGTTGGGTGCATAAAATATTGGAACGAAAATGGGACATCTTGACTCATTTTCCCTCATAGCGGCTAGGTCTCAGAGGGAACAACCTCCTTCATCATCATCTTCTTGATTGTTGTGGTTATTATTTTCATGCTCATGATGGTTCCTCTGATTACTTCTTACTTGATGGCAATGATTTTTGTCATAACATCTCTCCTCGCACTCCTCATCTTCACGTTCTTCCACACACTCATGTTCTCCATGAGGTTAGTTGTAAGGTATCGGTATGCACTCTTGTTCAGTCCCATTAAACTTACCATCCTCATGTTCAAATTTAGTTTCTGGCGAGGGTCATACATTCTCCACCCTCACATTCTGATCACTTCCAACATGTCCTCCTCCATAAGGCATTATTTTTTTGTGAAAGGATGGTAAGATGACCATCAAATCTTCTTATCCCCAAGCTACCTAAACAGTTCACACAATCCAGTTAGAAAATTGTGTTGACCTAGAGGTTATACATTACCTATATTTTGATAATGACTTAACCATTCCATTCATATGTATCTAACATGTGTGTTTAAGATTGTTTGCAGGCATTAGGTACATGAAAAGGATCATATATACAAGCCCTAGAATGGGCCAAGTGCAAGCCAAAATGGCTACAAGTATGCATTTTAGGATTTCTATGTAAACGACCTTAGAACATCCATGTAATCACTTGTAATGATGAATTGGCTTGTAACTTAGAAGAGAAAAATGTTTGGGACAAAATTCACCAAGTGCTAATAACTTTTATTGCAAATTAGAAAATAAATTATAGGCACTTGGTCAGTCGAGTTTCCCTAGCCTGAAACTCGACCGATCAACCTTGATCGATTTTCTGAAGATTGCATCGGTCGAGTTGTGCACTCACAGAACTCAATCGATCGGGTAGCATGCCATTTCCAGTTGAAATGGTCGGTCGAGTTTCCTCAGGACAAACTCGACCGATCATTTGAATATCGGTTTGCCTCTTACTTGATCGGTCGAGTTACCCCCATTAAAACTTGACCGATTGCACTGTACAGAGTTTGCAGAAAAACTAATATGACCGTTGGTGATTTGTTTTGGGAAAAAATAGAGCCATTTTCTTGAACAAAAAATGATTATTTTTGCATCCAAGTGTCCCACAACTTAAAGGGCAACCCTCAACTATAAATAGAACCCCTTGGAGTTCATTCCAAGCTGCTCTTCCATTGCAAACTTGGTTCTAGCTTAGTTGAGAGTGTTCCAAGCCCTTGAGCCCCTTTCTCTCTCTACCTTCAAGATAAATTCGTGAGTTAAGAGTGAGTTAGGTCCCTGTGTATGAGAGCTATCCCTTGTAATATGTGCAACTCTCCTTTCTCTCTTCCTACCTCAAAATCCCTTTGAAGATTGATTGAAGCTACTTCTCCAAGTGAAAGAGGAGTTGCTGTTGTTCTTCTCCGAGTGAAGGGGAAGATGTGTTGCTGATCTTCAAGAGTGAAGATAGCTCATTGCTCCAGGTTCCTTGGTGAAGGGAAAACGTGGAGAAGCTCTCCAAGTGAAGGAGAGGTGCAAGACAAAGCTCAAGTGAGATAGGTAACTCTTTCAAGGCTGAAGACAAAGGTAAGATTGGGTAAGTCCTTTGAAGAAGGCTAAAAATCTTGCTTTGTGGGTAAGTCCTTGGATAGGTAGAAGATCTTAGCTTGAGAAATTAAGTCCTTGGTTGTGTGGTTTATGTATCTTGTAATCTTATTGTGATATATAAGAGAACCAAGTTGCAAATCCTAGAGTCTAACCAACTCTAGGTAGTGGACTGACATCACTCCTAAGTTTAGGATGTGGAACCACTCTAAACCACATGTCCAAGTGCTTGCTATTCATTGTCTCTTATCCTTGCTTTGTATGCTAGATTAGGATATCAAATTGTTTCTTGCTTTAGCTTTTGCACTATGATTCAATTGGTGGTCTAATTGATTTTGTGAAGTGTGTGTAGCTCTATTTACCCCCCCTCTAGAGCCCATTGATCCAACAAATTGGATGTATACAATGATGTATTCAAGGCAGTGAGATATAGTAGGTTAAAAGTAGTGCAGTCGAGTCTATTGCTAGACTCGAGGCACTGGTGCTTAGTGAATAGGTTTAGGTTCTTAACAGTTTCATTTGCCTTGTCCCGGCAACGATACCAAAAAGTTGACCAGCCTAAATCACACGCCCAAAAAGGAGCAGATCTAGACTAGTTGGACTCTTAAATTTATAACTCGATACTCAGGCCCCCACAACTATTATACGGGCTCCGAGGTAGTAGATCGGGGTCAAACCACAGGGTCAAGTAAAATAAGTGCTAAGAACATAAAACCTTGACTCAGATACACCAAACAAAAGGAGTAAATGAAGATGATGTTCCTTATAGAACGATGTTACTCCAAACAAACAAAACAAGTAAAATAGGGTTAAGAAAGAAAAGCAAGAAAACAAAGACATGAAAGTGTGGTAACAAATATGGAAGGGAACTTGAATCGGGTTTCACCTACTTAGATCTCTCACCAATATGCAATACTCACACCCATTTGTATACCCTTAGTAGGATTACAAGCAATCACCATTTATGTCTATTCCCTCCTCTCTCTCAAGCTTAGGATAGATCTAGATTATAAGGTTCTCTCTCTCTCTCTTGATGGCAAACAAACAATCACAATTACAACCATATGACCATTATCTTAAGCATTCCAAAATGTTCATGCCTCCATGCAACTACAAAACACTTAGATAGGATTAGCACTACTCTTTCAAGACACTAACAACCAAATATCACAAGATGGTAGCTAATCATACAACTTAAGCATTAAGGCCAAGCGAGTGGAGATAATCTTTTCTAAGAGTATATATATATATATATATATATATATTCAAAATGATGCAAGTATATACATGTTGGGAGAGCCTTAGTGGCTACTCCCAACCCCAGCAATGAGTTGAGCCACTCATGTTAGCAAGTAGCACTACATATCTACAGAAATGAAGAGACATTAAGGATAACAATGAAGAGGGTATAATCAAATGAATAGATCTAGAAGGGAAAAAAAAAGGATGCGCCAATAATGATCCCAAACAACCACAGTTGGTGCACTTTGTCTTCAGATCTGGATCCAATGTGGGTGGTAGTGAGCGGTAGGTCCTCCTTGCAATGGAAAAGTTGAGGATGATGGTGGAAATGTAGATCTTCTCTCTCCTCCAACTCTCATCTTCGTAGATCAAGATCAATGGAGAGGATGATGGGTGAGTATGGAGTGCGGAAACACTTCATTGTCTCCTCAATATTGCAACTCCCCTGCACGGACAAGGTGGGGGTCTATTTATAGATGTGGGGAAACTGACTTAAGAGTAGATTTGGTATCTACACATGCCTGCTCTTCGGTTACTGTGTGGATCTGTGCTCCGGTCTCGACCTAGGCTTGTAGAATCGTTCGCTACCCAGATTTGTAGCTTAGGTTGCTACCTAGACTTGTATCTTCAGTCTCTACCCAGACTTGTAGAAAATACAAAGAGATGACGTTCTCTAGTCCATGGTATAGGTAACTCGCAAGAACTACTAGAGAATTGATTACACTAGTCTATTCGACTGTAGGAGTGCCTTCTTGTCCTTCGGTTACTAGGAGCATTGGACGCCTGGGGACTGTAGGGTTGACTTGGTATCATCTCCTTCGACCGCTAATCTAGCTTCAGAACAAAGCGACCAACATGTTTTCTATGTAAAATGGTAGGAGGGTTAGTTTAGGTAGTCATATCAGGTCCTACTAAAAACAATTAGAAATTACTAGATAAATCGTAAAAGAATTGACATTATTAAGGTAAAATAAGCACACAAATGTCCACAAAATTGAATGTTATCACCCATTTCCAAGATCACATCGGTTGTGGTCTGGAACGCCATGCCTAGAAACAATTCTTTGCCATATCCACCCTACATTTGCATGACTACAAAATAAGTTGGGAAGATGAACTTGTCAACCTTCATTGGGACATCCTCACATATGCCAAATAGTCTCATAACTAAATTATTCATCGGCTAAATTTTTATATTGGTTTTCCTTGATTCCTTGAGCCCAAGATGCTTTAATCTTGTCAATTATGTAAGGTTTGTTCTTGATCCTGAATCACATAGAGGCTCCCCAAACTTGATACTACTAATGAACCATGATATATTGCAGCACCCAGGATCCTAAGTTTTTTTGGTAGCTTCCTCTAGATCAATGCATTGATTTATTCAACTAATACCACAACATTGGAATCATCTATCCTTCTCTTATTGTGGATGAATAATATACCATACAAAGGAATATGTTCAATGGAATCCACTAACGGTAGGTTGATGTGGAGTTTCTTGAGAACATCAAGAAAGTTCTTGAACTTCTTATCAACCTTTTTGGCCTTCAATATATTGGGAAGGGCACAAATATCACATTCTTGCATTGGTGAGGTAGAATGTATGACAACTTTGGGATTTTGTCTTTCCTAATGTCCTCTTCTTCTATAGTTTCCTCTTGTGGGGTAAAGTCTATAGGTTTTCTAGAAGATACTTTGCCTGTCATAATCACAATCTTGGATGGTGGTGCATTTGACTCTGGATTCATTGTCTGGTCTTTCTTCAACACATTGTCACAATGTTAAATTATTGCCTTGGCCTGTTGATTATTATGTAAAATGTTAGTGTTCCCTAGAACTGAGTAGGCTTTTTCTTTACTATCACATTTGTTGTTGCCTAAGAAATCAGATGCTCTATGTTGTAGATACGGGCTACTTGATTCTATTGATCTCTCTTTGATTGGTATAGGTAGGCTTCATTCTTGGTTATTTATATCTGATTTCTTCTCATGAGTTTGACAAAGAAGACAAGTTATATAAGAAATTATCATAATGTATGAAGAGCGTGTAATTAACTGCAAGATATAACTAGGACAACTATACAAGCAAGGCCTCAACCAATGTTCTGTGTTTTGCCCTAAGCAATATATATTATACATATAGATTACAATTTAGTATGCCCTAAGGAAGTGAGACGTACCGCTCAAATCCAACCTTCGGCTGCGAAGCCCAAAAATGGTGCCATATAATTCAATGGAAGAGTCGGACTCCATGACCTCACCTCCTCATGTTCAGTACATGATATCCAAAGCAAGACCGTAGTCTCTTTCTTAAGTGGCCTCAGCCACAGGGTTAGCTCCACAGGCTACCCTTTTCTCTATCCTGCCTTGGTACAGGTCTCGACGCTAGCATACCTTGAGCCACGGGCCTATTCACCATGCTCCTGAGCCATGAACGCATTCATGCTCTATCACACTGAGCCATGGCTTGTTCACCATGCTCTAACCATACTGAGTCTACAACTGAAGTTGTACTCTAATCCTCCTATTTTTGGCTAGGAGAAACCCTACATATTCAACAATATGCGCTCTAGGTAATCCCGCAGGATAAACCTATTTCACCATGACTAGCTACTAAGGATGATGGATCTATGGCCAGGGCAAACTACATGAAATGTTCATTTGTAATTAATTATTATATTTTAAGTGAATTGTTGAGGCAACTAGGTTATAAAACATAAACAACATTGTGTCACACCATTACTTTCATTATCATATTGTCATGGGATCTCAATCCCTCATCACATAATGCCACTGCCCCTCAAGGTTTTTTTTTAAATCAGGGGTCATTTTTATTCATCCCACACCCCTCTTGTGGGCCAAATCATCAAAAAATACATCTCCCGCTCTTATAACTCGGGTGTCTTCCAAACCCCAATCGCACAACAGAAAAAAAAGGAAAGAGATCCAAACAACCTTCTATGACAAGCAACAGATGCAAAAGCACTAAGCAACCTCACACTATAGGACCACATAAGAAGAGCCCCTCAAAACCTGATCGTCATGCCTCAGTCTGCTGGTAAACTATATCCACCAAACGTTGTGAAGATAAGCAGGTATCAACTGTGATCATCCACTACTCCTCCCCTCTTTAAGACCATATATGGGGTACCCCGCTTCTCAATAATCATCATCCCTCTAACCTTCATAGGCAAATGAGCCTATTCTGAGCAAACGAAAATATCCTCCAGGTGAGTACCCCAAGAACCAAGCTCTTTCACTGTGGAGTTAATAACCTTGTGAACACATGAGCCGATAATGGCCTGGTCGCCCATCACATTCCTCAGCTCCCTAACCAATGAGGTTGCTTTCCAAGGTTCAGTCACATGTTTCCATAAAATGTCGTGCACATATCTATCATCAACCTCCATGCTTGATATAGAGAGGTTTGCATAATCCACTAACTTCAGACCTGCAACACATGCTTGTAGGTATGGTACGATGTATTCCTCCTCCCTCAACCAGGTTCTGAAGGCTAATCTGGCATGCCCGTTCCTATCTCAGATGATCCCTGCTCCGCATCTGCATACAGCGCCATCCGGTGCTTGGCTTCTGTCCACTGTTAAATTCAACTTCAGATTTCTCAGGTCGGGCAGCCTCCATCTCTATAGAGAGCACGACCTCAAGCTGGTTTGTGGCTCACAAAGTGTTTTCTACGCATCTCATCATAGAAATCAACTGACTCCAAGGCAGAGAAGGTCTTGTACTTCAACTGGATATTAATGGTGTCAACAATGTTCTGTCATTCCGTATTAAGAGAGGAGTTGCGGCCATCGTATCGAGATCTACACCTAATCTTCCACACATGCCAGATAATTAAAACCGCCAACCTACTGTTTATCCAACTCTTGGCCGACTCCATTTTGCCATGCCGATAGAGGCCTAACAATAGCCAAGTGTCTAGAGGAGGATTTGTCTCCGTGATGGAAAGGAATCTTCTCTAGAAGAACCTCGCTGTCTTCCCTCTAAAGAAAAGATGTCCAGTATCTTCAATCTCAGGTTCCTCACAAAAGGAACATCTGGAGGCAATCGGGATATGACATTTCCTGATATTATCGTCTCAGGGGACAACTCCCATAACTAACTTCCAACCAAAGCAGGCTGCCTTTGGCAGATTCCGGTTCCATAGATTCTTAAGCTCCGCATAGCCATTGTCAGCCTGGTTGTTCAGCATTAACTTAGTTGATTTCATAGAGAAATGTCCTCGAGGTTCCATAGACCAAATAATCTTATCATCATCCATATCAACCGCTACTCCTGCTTGTCTGATCAGGGCCATCCCATGGTCGTCAACCACCATGTCAATGGTGTTCCAGTCCCACCCAACACCTTCAATCCAGAAATCATGAACTCTAAAATCTCTGTTTCGGTCACTTGCCAGCATCGCAAAATCAGCTAACCACTCCTCACACCATCTCATGTCCCAGAAGGATATCTCCCCTCTACCAATAATCCATCTATATTTAGGATAAATGGTTGGGAACATCCTCCATATCTTCTTCCAGTCGGGAGAGGTTGTATCACTAAGCTTCAGATAAGGGGGGAAACATCCCGACCTATTACTTGTCCTGGATCCATATTTCTCCCTACAGAACCACACCCACAAGGAGCCGCTCGACATGACGTCCCACGCCGCCTTTGTAGTGGATGCTTGATTAATGGTAAGAATAGATTCCAAACCCAAACCACCAAGATGGTGAGTCATTTCCGATCCACGACACCCAGGCCCTCCGGGTCTTGTTCTCGCGGTCAGCCCAAAGGAACTTTGAGAGGAGCTTCTCAATCCTACTGCTAATCCCAGCGGGAATGCCAATAGTTGCCGCAGTGTGTAACAACGTACTGCTCAACACATGTTTGATAAGGAGTCTATGACCAGCAAAAGAAAGGAGATTAGCTTTCCATGATGCTATTTTTAAGCTAATCTTGGATATCAAGAATTCATAATCAGGTATCCTCGCTCACCCTACTACAATGGGGGTACCAAGGTAATTGAAAGAATTGGTGGCTACATCCACCCCAACAGCTACCGCCAACGCATCTGCTTGTGTCTGGTCATCACACCCCGCAATACAAATGGACTTCTCCCTGTTAATGCATTGTCCAGTAGCGTGTTCATACTCCACGAAAGTGTCTCTAAGCCTTCTTGTCGAGACATCATCCGCATTCAGGAAAACCAAGATATCATCAGCATATAAAAGAAGGGGTGGGGCTATGCCAACCCCCTGGTGAGGAAAGAAGCAATCTCCACTTCCTCGTACATCTTGGATATCCTTCTACAAAGCATCTCCTAAAAAATGATGAACAAGGATGGCGAGAGTGTGTTGCCTTGTTTAAGGCCCCTTCCTAAAGGGAAGAATCCTACTGTATTATCTCCCAAGGTCACTGTAGCCCACGACACATTGAAGAAGCTGAGGCACAGGTGAATGTCATCATCTAAGAACCCAAACATGCACATCACAATATCCAACACTTCCCATGACACACGGTCATAAGCATGGGACATATCGTCCTTCACTACTGCATTGTATGCACTGGTACCTCTACGGATGTCATGGACCACTTCTTGGGCCAATCTGGCGTGGTGGGTGATCGATCTTTCTTTAACAAAAGCCCCTTGATACTTAGAAATCATCTTGGGTAACAAAGGCGCCAACCGGTTATTGACAGTGCGAGCTAGGATCTGTAAGGCAAGGTTTTCAACAAAAATAGGCCGAAAATCCTTCTCAATAGCATTCGGCCTATCAATATTTAGTATCAAGGTGATGCGGCTGCAGAAAAGGCCCCTTTGGCATGGTTGCCCTCTAAAGAAAACTTCTATCAGAGCTAGAAAGTCTCCTTTGATGATACTCCATGCAGCTTTGTAGAACTTGAGAGTAAAACCATCGGGTCCCGGTGCTGAATTCTCTTCCATGTCAGCCATCGTCTTCAGAATCTCATCCTCAGTTGGTATCGAAGAGATTGACAGACTGTCGTCGGCCGTGAGACAGAGAGGTATCTCCCTCAAAAAAGGAGCTAGCGCCTCATCATCCCTGTCCACTGTGTCCAAGAAGAAAGACTGGAAATGACTCGCAGATACATTTGTCATCTCTACTGGATCATCAAATGAGGACCCATCAGGTAGGATGATGCTCATGATCTTCTTTTTTCTTCATCTAGTCTTGACCACCGCATGATAGAAAGTAGTATTCCTTTCCCCGTTTTCCAGCCATTGCATCCTTGCCCTTTCTTTCCACAGGGCTTCCTCCTGGTCAAGGGTGACACGGAGATCCTCCTCAGCTTGCCTCATAAGAAGCTCATTAGCATTAGAGGGATTCTCATCAAAAGGAATCTGCAAGGTATGGAATATATCCTCTAGATCTCTCTTGCGCTGATGAATGTCCCCGAACTTATCCTTGTTCCATCTCCTCAGAGCGACCCTCACCCACTTTAGGTTGCAACAGAAAAAAATGAAGGATGCCTGATAACCTCCTATCGCCATACATCAGCTATCACCTCCAAACAGCCCTGGTCAAGCATCCAGGATGATACATCATCATAGGATATCAATCCCTTATCTCATCATCAGAGGATAACACCTCAATTAGGCACTTAGCCTTTATCAGGTCACCATACCTTTCTCATCATACTGGTGGTGCATGTTATCTCATCAACAAGGAACATCATTATTCTGTGTTATACAAAACACATACACCTCATAGCTCTTACCTGGCCATGAATTCATTTGATAATACCTGCATGGTTAGAATGCATATATGAAGAGATAACTTGATCAGTAAATATGGATCTTTAGAGAACATATTATGAATATCATGTCATTAAGATTTAAGGTGCATAAGATTGGAACAACATCCATTATTATAAACACATGAAGCATAAAGTAGTAGATGGTATGTCAAACAACTTATATTATTGTTACCAAACTGTGAGCATCCACCATGCCCTATATCTCATAACATCATGAACACAACCATGATCTTGTTATCTTATCAACCTTAGGTAGCCACCACGCTATTGGGTACAACCCAACTATCATATCTCATCATCAGAACCAAAGATGTGGGTTCAAGACAACAAGTTCACCAACTTAGGGTTACCGGGTTAGGCACATCCCTCACCAAAGGTGTCGCCTACCCTCAACGAAGGTATCGCCTACCCTCACTAAAGGGATATTGGGTAGACCACCATCCCTCACCCAAACGATATCGGTCACCACCAAAACCCTAGGGCACCAAGCCGCATATGGGGAAACTAGCATATCGTACAACCATGCACAAGAGGGTATCAGGCAGCCATGTACAAGAGTGTATCGAGCAACACTATCATCACATCAGCCAAGAACCTATATCTCCTGCTAGGGTTTGGGTTTTCCATGTCGAGAAACCACCAAAACCATATCACCCAAGGCACACCACTACCATCCATCAAACGACATCATGAGCAGCCCACCATGGCACTCAAGGGGCTCCCATATCGCCCAAGGTAGCCCTATCATCCAAGCTAGGGTTTGGGACTCTCTATCGGTCAAGGTGCCATATCGCTCATCAGGGTTACACCAACCAAGACTCCATATCGGGCAACACCATATCGGCCAAGGACATATCTCCCAACTACATCTTGGGTAAAGGTCCATATAGGTCAAGAGGTCAACAAGGTGTTCACCTAGCATATCGCCCAAGCTCAACCCTAGAAGAGGGATATCAGGAAGAACACAACTTAGGGTATCGTGCAAGGGTTCAAAAGCCATGAGGGGTTGGTCATCTTCAACCTCAAAACTGCCACCAAGAAGCCCTAAAATATCAAGAGAGTTGGCTCACCTCTCAACAATTAAGTGAGAGAGGGGTCTTGCACAACTTCCATCTCCTATCAAGCAACAAGGAGGTCCATCACCATATCGACCATCCAACCCAAAACTCCACTCACCATTGAATTTAGGAGACCCTAAGCGCACCTCTCAACAACTAAGTGAGAGAGGGGTTTTGCCCAAAGAACTCCACATCTAATGGTTCGGCCAACCCAAGGCAACCATCTCAACAAGGTCTAGGGTACATCTAAGCAACCTTATAACCATTAAAGCAAGAAACATAGCTAGAAGATGACATGGCCGAAACTTATAGCAAAGAAACATGATAAAGAAGTAGTATAGTAGGGTTAGGAGTTATGTAACCCGCCTCAAGCTCTAAAGCTCTTAGCACCAAGCTCCAAGCTCCAAGCTCCAACACACCACCTTTGGCCAACACAAAGAAGAACAACTTATAACCACCATGGCCGAAGAGAAGGGAGAAGAAGAAGAAGAAGAAGAAGGTGCCAAGAAAAGGGAGAGATGCTTACCACAAGAGAAGGAAAGGGATAAGCTAGAAAGATGTGTCGCCTAAGACACCCACTGTATCGGCCACCACTTGCTCCTAGCTCAGCCACCAAAGGAAGAGAAGCAACTAAAAGGAACCAAAGAGACCTAGAAAGCAAGGAGGGGTCGTTTATATACTAAGCGGTGAAGGGGAGGAGCAAGGCAAGGTGGAACTCACCCCTAACACACTTGTCCAAGGATTGTGCCACATGCTAGCACCCCAAAAACACACGCCCATGAGTTGCCACCCACTTAGCATAGCAACAACCACTTGTCCAAAGAAGGTGACACAAACGAGGCTAGGTGAAGGGTGTGTGTCACCCAAGATGGCAACCCAATACACCATGGATGATACACCTCCTTTCCCGATACAACCAGCACTCCCTTGGCCGATACACCAAGGTCCAACCCGATATCAAGCCTCAACAAGGATCAACAAGGACCAAAGCTACTCAAGCAAAGAGACCAACCCATCCTCTCAACCCTAGAGGATGCAATGAGAGAGAAAGACATCTCTCAAGGTGACAAACTTGCACACCAACCCTAAAACTTAGGTAATTTGCAAGTTGCACATCCACATCTCAACAAAGCACAGAACAAACCCTAATCACAACTTCAGGTGATTAGCAAGCATCTAAACACAAGGTTTAGGCAAAGCAAATAGGGTAAGCCCAAAACGAAGGTCAGGGTCCTTACACAAAGTATATTGGAGTATTATAGATAGTTAGATTTACTTTATGTTGATGTATTAGTTTCCTTTCCCATGTAACTCCCTAGAGGAGATTCTATCTTTATAATGTTATCAAACTCCATACAATAAATTTTTTAATTACTATTGGTTATTTGCTAAACCTTAATCCTAGAATTATGTTGTCCCTTGCCCACTTGGTCCTCCTTAATTGGGGATAACAGGGAGAGGCAGTCGTTACAAGGTCTAACCCTAAGTTTGGAATATCATTGTTCCTTTATATGATACCAATATTGGAATTATAATGAACTAGAAGTAAATGAACATTTAAGTAGTTTATCGTTCAATTGCATACTTCAAAAATCATTTGGAATACCTTTATTAGTATATGTATGTGAATTTAATAAATAACCATGTACCATTTTCATGATGTAATAATCCACATACGTCTCATGATGACAAGCAAGGGTAGATGCCAATAGTCAAGCAATCAATCAACATTATCTTGAATATGCATACAACCAATGTGTCACCATTATATCTATGTGATACCAAATAAACCTAAAATAGGTCCTAATCTAGGGTTTATGGTCATCTTGGGTTTGGATTAGGAAAAAGGGTATATACCCCTAATTACATCACATCATGATTTTCAAGGTTTAAGAACCCTAATTAGGCATTAGGTGAAATCCTAACTATCATTTTTAACATATTATTCCATCTTGAAGAGTTAGATCAGATCATGTGGGTTAAAATCATAACAAGATATAACATCAGTTTCAAAACCCTAATTTCTGTGTATGACCCTAAAAGATTATTATGATCATCATCCTAGTTTCACTAAGATCTTAAGATACCATTTTTATTCAACAGTAGCAACACATCACCAATTTAAATAGATTTACTGAATTGAGCATCATATTCATCAAATATAGGTCTTCATGTGTAAAAACCTAAATATTCATGCACTAAAACATACTTTTGAATTAGAGGTAAAATTAGAATATAAAACTATATTAATAGTGATCTACATTTTTTTTCATCAATCCCATATATAGGTTCACTACTGCACAACCTACCAATAATCAACTAGAATTATTTTAAGATAATATTCAATGGGCCAATCACTAATTGCCACATTAGTGGATATACCTAAAATATAACAGTTGTTACTACAAGGAATTACTAGAGTTACCAATGCACTCATGCTCCTCAAATTAGACTTGTTTGAGTGGCCAAGGTTTACTAGACTTATAAGAGTAGGGACTACTCATCCTGCTAATAGTTGAAGTTGTTGCTTGATCAAGCATGACAAATACAACACCTTGGTTGAGTGTCATCCATAGGCCCTGGAGATGCAACTTAAGCTTGGCTTGTATTAAATTAAGGATGGCAATCTCTCTAGACTTCAAAACAAGCTGCAATATGGGCCTGGGTGAGGAATAGGGGCCCGAGGTTACCATAAGAATGGAGGAATCAAGATGGTAATTGTTGCTCAATTTACTAAGATCATAGGAGTGAAGAAGACCGCCAAAGATCTCTTAGGAGTTCACACTATCTGCATTTCCTTGTGCTGGTTGGGATCTCAACTTTTATCGAGCAACTTGGCCTAGCAGGGCAGGTGTTGGATATTAACCACAAGGGATCCATAATTCCTTTTGAGGGCTACGGTCCCTTATTGACATTCTCATGGAATTGTTAGGGAATTCCTATAGGGTTTTGATGAGGTGAAGGTCACTAGAGATGGAGGTGGTTCATGACCAGGGAAGTAGGGTGTTGTCTACAGCATTCATGGGTTGTGATGATATGGGTGTCTTGTGGCAACTTCTCGTAGCCTTATGTTTCCACGAGGACCGGGGAGTGGTGAATGTGGATCCATCCCTTACCTCACAAACCTCCTAGGATTTTGGCATTATTTCATCCCTTGATGATAATGCCAAACTAGGGGTCAGTTGGGTCTGGGTAATCCACCAGAAGGTAATGGGATGGTTAGAAGAAAGAGAGGGAGTCCAAAGATGGAGAGGGATACGAGAGGAGGTCGTGGCCACCATTTCTAATGGAGTCAGAAGAGTCCAGGCTAGGGGATGATCATGTCTCCTTGATCCATACCCAAATATGGGCTCTGAGTCTAGAAGGACTCTGCTACATTCTTTTCCTTTTCCTTTTCCTTTTGAATAAAACCTAACAATCCAGTGTTAAGAAAAATATTAGGTTTGACAAAGTTCATTTGACCTCCGTAACTTTGCCTTTGAGAAATAACTAAATAATTTCCTATTAATTATCTAGTATGCTAATCAAATTAAAAAACCCTACCTTTTCTCTGGTAATCTTATAATTCCTTTACCTTTCATCTAAAATTGTTCTTGATTTTTAGTATGATACCTAATTACTTGAATTCTTAAGTTTCACTCCAAGGACCTAATTTTAAACCCACAAAGGTCCAGAATAGTCTTAATTGGATAGTAGAGACCATGGGTCCACCTAGGCTCATCTAATGATTTCAAAAGCCTCAACACAATTCTCATTTCACATTCAAAATGTGAATTAGCATATTATCTTGATTGAGGTCTAATTTCATGTATTGTTCAAATAGGACCAAATCATGATTAATTGCATTCTAATAACCATGATTCAAACCTAAGTCATCTAATGATTTCAAAGGCTACTTATATTCTTAGTTTCACAGTTAAAGTACACTTAGCCTAATTGCATCAAATCTGAAGCTTGATTTTAGTACGGAAGATAAACCAAATGTTACTTAGTTGAGAGGTTATAGACTCAATCAATGTCTTAGTCTCATATCCATAAATCAAATTCATTCACAGCCACACCATTGATCTCATAATTACAAAACTACTTTGATTGACTCAACAGAATATCGATACATTATTTTGATAAAGTTCTAAATTTTGAAAAAAATTATGATCTTACAACCACGACCTAAATTATGATTGTATTCTCATATGTTAGTATTCTAATGTGTTTATGTTATAATTTCGTTAAAATACAAGTGGGATGCTCAACTTATGAGTTGACTTGTTATTATTGATATCATGTAATTAGTGGAACCCGACTAAGGTGAATTTTATCTAGATCTTCCAAGGAAAGTGGCTTTTAGCCTTATCACCCCTCAATTAGGGTGAGAGTCTATAAGATTTATGTTTTTGTTGGTCATATCAAGT
Organism: Alisma plantago-aquatica; assembly: GCA_963693085.1. Classification (NCBI taxonomy): domain Eukaryota; kingdom Viridiplantae; phylum Streptophyta; class Magnoliopsida; order Alismatales; family Alismataceae; genus Alisma; species Alisma plantago-aquatica. The sequence goes on from OY856414.1 coordinate 33,757,072, forward strand.
CCAATATACAAAGTTAAACTAGGAGGCAAGAGGCAATTATAGTTAATATACATGCTATATTAAAATAGATAATAATCATGTTTTATGATATCATATTTATAGAAGCTCAACAAAATATTGCATATTCAAGCAACTATTAGAAAACACTTACATTATCATGAATGATGATGAAAACACACCAATCATGACGATGTATAGACGTTGATTCATTTTTAGCCAAAAAACTAAGCAAAATGTAATATCAATTAATTTTGTAGTAAATCCAAATAAAAATCTTTATGAATATTGAACATTACTTCAAATGGACAATTTGCATTCATGATACAACTTAATTTTCAATTTATTTGCATTACTAACAAATATAGGAAGTTAAAGTAAAATGATTGATTTTTTTTTGTTTCAATAGTAAATAAAAATGAATAAAATGGTCTATTTTAGAATGGAAACGAGGCCCCATGAGAATAAATAGATATATAAGAAGAAACATGTGAAGTTTAACCAATATCTCTAGAGAAATTGCAAAATTAAGAAGATGGATTTAGTTGCAAAAATGAAGAGAAAGTAAAATGAATTATCTAGAATGATATTAAATGCATAGAATAGAGAATGTGTTTTTTTTAGGGCTCGGCCATAAAATTTGACAAAGTGGGTGGAGAAGGAGAAAGCACATGAGGAACTTCTAGATGGGGACCTAGCCGACGGATTTAAAATTTAAAGGCATTCAGCCTCCCAAAGCCCAATAGTAAAAATGACCATTTTCTTTTGAAGTAGTTGCTATTTTCATGATTGTCGGGTGGTGAATGCATCTATCATTCAAAGGCATTAAAGGCTTGAAATTTTATGAAAATGAGACACATCCATTTTTTATCTTTTTTAGAAAAGATGAATGGTTGTTGAAATACGAGGGACCAGCTCACTACGTGGGGCATTTAGGTAAACGGTGTTTGCTTTCTTTGCAAGATGGATATGGAGAGCCACAATGACCTGCTTTTTGGATGCAGCCACTACTACAGAAATAGCATTCAGTGTCACTTTTCTGGGCGTCGGTTATTAAGGAAAACTGACGCCTAACATATAAGGCGTCGGTTGTTTAATAAAACCGACGTCTATATTCGAAGACCAGCCAGACACGGGTACCGCTTTGTATTAAGCGTCGGTTTTTTTATAAACAACCGACGCTTAAAGTCGCCTGCGAAATCCATTTTTCGATAAAAAAAATAGTGTCATTTTCAGCGTCAGTTATCCCTCTCTAACCGACGCTGAAGGTGGTTCCCGCCAAAAATTTCCATGAAAATATCGTCCAATTGGACGTCGGTTGTTTCAACCAACGGACGCTAAAGATGTTTAGGCGTCGGTTGTTGTAAACAACCGACGCTATTTGCGAACTTATAACCCCCAGCGATCGCCCGAATCTTCCCCTTTCTTCTGTTTCATTGCTACCCTATTGCGGCGATTTTCCCTGTTGCGGCGACTTTCCGGCGCTTCTCTACTGCTGCTGCTCTCCGGCGCTTCTCTCCGGCGCCCCATCTCCGGCGTCCTTCTTCTCCGGCACCCTTCTTCTCCGCCGCCCCTGCTACTGCTGTTGTCCGCTCGTCACCGCCGGTCGTTGCCCACCGCCCCTGCTCTCCTGTAGTCGTCGCCGCCAGTAGAAGCAGCTACGGTGCTGTCGTCGTCACCTCCGCCCCCGCCGGTAGAAGCAGCTTTACTCGTGCTGTCCTCGTGCAAGGTAACCCACAAACCTTCACCACCTTTTTTGTCCTCTGCCTTGCTTTTCTCTACCGCCGCCAACCTAGAACTCACGCAGGCAGCGCCTGAGTAGGTGCCAGGGCACGCCTAGGGTCCCAAGCCCAGGTGCCCTGCCTAGATAGGCCTCTGGGCAGATGCTTGGGCGGCGCCAGGGCACGTCTAGGCTGCACGTCTAGTGGATTTTTTGCTAAAAGTTATTTACTGATTGTGTTTATTTAATAATGTACTGATACATATGTGATATACCAATCTGATAGTCCATGATAGAACAAAACATAATGATGTTGACTGCAACTTTGTGTGTCATGCTATTCTTAATTAAGTGTATATTTACTTCATAATTGAATGTTTAAGTAAGTTATAGATATCTTGATGATGAACTGTAATGCACACATGTGACATGTTTGGAATGTAAATGATGAAATGTAATGCACACATGTTTAACTTATTTTATTGTTGAGTATATTGAGAATCCTAATCACCCTTCTTGCTTAATGATGAACTGTAATGCACACATGTGAATGCTTGGAATTTAAATGATGAACTTTTCCCTAAATTGCCAATCATGCTTTTAAAGACATTAATAATCACCCTAATTTGAAGAACTAGGATTTTAGGTATAAGAATGACAACACATTATTTGTTGGCCTAGAAACCCGTCCAAGATTTACTCATTAGGAGTAAATCTTGGATAGTCCCCGGTTTGGGACTGTTCTTGAACACCTAATCTCACTTAGGATGTAAGTGTATAATGTGTATTGAGTTTTCGAGAAAATTTTGGTAGCATTTCCCCGTTTGTTCTCTAAGTACATATGTACTTAGAGAACAGCGGGGAAATGCTGCCGAAATTTTCTTGAAAACCCAATACACATTATACACTTACTAGTGAGATTAGGTGTTCAAGGATGGGATAGGTGGTACACATTTATTATATATAAGAATGACATCACATGTGTTTGTTGGCCTAGAATGTGAACAATCATTGTTTTTTATATTACTTGTACATTGATATAAATTAGAATGAACAATCACTAAATTATATACTGTTTGTATGGAGTCCGGCTTCATTGTAGATATCTATTATTGTGTTTGTTGGCCTAGAAACCCGTCCAAGATTTACTCATTAGGAGTAAATCTTGGATAGTCCCCGGTTTGGGACTGTTCTTGAACACCTAATCTCACTTAGGATGTAAGTGTATAATGTGTATTGAGTTTTCGAGAAAATTTTGGTAGCATTTCCCCGTTTGTTCTCTAAGTACATATGTACTTAGAGAACAGCGGGGAAATGCTGCCGAAATTTTCTTGAAAACCCAATACACATTATACACTTACTAGTGAGATTAGGTGTTCAAGGATGGGATAGGTGGTACACATTTATTATATATAAGAATGACATCACATGTGTTTGTTGGCCTAGAATGTGAACAATCATTGTTTTTTATATTACTTGTACATTGATATAAATTAGAATGAACAATCACTAAATTATATACTGTTTGTATGGAGTCTGGCTTCATTGTAGATATCTATTATTGTGTTTGTTGGCCTAGAAACCCGTCCAAGATTTACTCATTAGGAGTAAATCTTGGATAGTCCCCGGTTTGGGACTGTTCTTGAACACCTAATCTCACTTAGGATGTAAGTGTATAATGTGTATTGAGTTTTTGAGAAAATTTTGGTAGCATTTCCCCGTTTGTTCTCTAAGTACATATGTACTTAGAGAACAGCGGGGAAATGCTGCCGAAATTTTCTTGAAAACCCAATACACATTATACACTTACTAGTGAGATTAGGTGTTCAAGGATGGGATAGGTGGTACACATTTATTATATATAAGAATGACATCACATGTGTTTGTTGGCCTAGAATGTGAACAATCATTGTTTTTTATATTACTTGTACATTGATATAAATTAGAATGAACAATCACTAAATTATATACTGTTTGTATGGAGTCCAGCTTCATTGTAGATATCTATTATTGTGTTTGTTGGCCTAGAAACCCGTCCAAGATTTACTCATTAGGAGTAAATCTTGGATAGTCCCCGGTTTGGGACTGTTCTTGAACACCTAATCTCACTTAGGATGTAAGTGTATAATGTGTATTGAGTTTTTGAGAAAATTTTGGTAGCATTTCCCCGTTTGTTCTCTAAGTACATATGTACTTAGAGAACAGCGGGGAAATGCTGCCGAAATTTTCTTGAAAACCCAATACACATTATACACTTACTAGTGAGATTAGGTGTTCAAGGATGGGATAGGTGGTACACATTTATTATATATAAGAATGACATCACATGTGTTTGTTGGCCTAGAATGTGAACAATCATTGTTTTTTATATTACTTGTACATTGATATAAATTAGAATGAACAATCACTAAATTATATACTGTTTGTATGGAGTCCGGCTTCATTGTAGATATCTATTATTGTGTTTGTTGGCCTAGAAACCCGTCCAAGATTTACTCATTAGGAGTAAATCTTGGATAGTCCCCGGTTTGGGACTGTTCTTGAACACCTAATCTCACTTAGGATGTAAGTGTATAATGTGTATTGAGTTTTTGAGAAAATTTTGGTAGCATTTCCCCGTTTGTTCTCTAAGTACATATGTACTTAGAGAACAGCGGGGAAATGCTGCCGAAATTTTCTTGAAAACCCAATACACATTATACACTTACTAGTGAGATTAGGTGTTCAAGGATGGGATAGGTGGTACACATTTATTATATATAAGAATGACATCACATGTGTTTGTTGGCCTAGAATGTGAACAATCATTGTTTTTTATATTACTTGTACATTGAAGGATTGCTAATTGATAAAAGATCACAATTTTAGAGACATGTATGTTTATACAAATGCTAAATGTTTTCCTTATTCTAGTTGATACAAATGCTAAATGTTTTCCTTTTTAATGAAATTTTCAGATGGCTCACCATGATGAGAATGATGTCCATGATGAGCATGAAGTCCATGACGAGCATGCTGTCCATGACGAGCATGGCGAGGATACCAACGTAAGTTCTAAAAACATATCCCGTATTTCTATAAAATTCATTATCTTCTAGTTATGTCATATATCCTGTATTTCTATATTGGCTTAATTCAGTGTGTTTATTTTTGTCAAATTTTAGGTTGATGATGCACAACTACCCACTGAAGCAATTGAGCAACTTGATGCGCAGCAACAAAAACTTAACAAGAAAAGGGGTATCACTCTGTTGAAAAAGTTACTTGCGCTGAGTGGCAGTGGATCCAAATTGGTTATGGAGTTTGATAATGGAGGGAATGCAATTGGAGTGAACCGCAATAATTTTATAAACTATCTTGGGGTTGTCACTCGAAGCCATTGTGGTGTTAAGTATGATAATTGGCATAAAGTTCCTCAGGCGAAGAAAGACTTGATATGGAAAGATTTATGCGTGAGTTATTATTATTTGCAATTCTATTTTGTAGATTACAAATTCTATTATTTGCAATTATATTTTTGGTACTAGTTAATAACATTTCTATTTTACAGAATCTGTTTGCATTGGATGAGATGTTGCATCGTAAAAGTGTGATGCAACGCGCTGGAATGATGCTTAGGAATTACAGGACAAATCTGAACAGAGAATACATAAGATAGGGTGATAAGAAGAAGAAGTCAACCCTTGAACAATGGAACTTCTTGGACAAAGAAGATTGGGACAATTTTGTTGCTTCAAGAAAATCTGAAGAATTCAAGGTATTAGGCGTCACTCCCATTTTAATTAATATACATTGTATTCAGCTATTCAAGATTAACATTTAGTGCTACTAACCTAATTATAAATGTGCATACTAACTAGGCCCTCAGTGACGCACAAAAAGCAAGGCGTGCACTGAATGTACATGACCATACTATGGGTCCAAAAGGCTATGCAAGCGTTCGCCAAAGACTACAGGCGGAGTCTGCGGCTACTCAGGAGTCTGCGACTACTCAGGAGTCTGCGGCCACACCCTTCCCTCGCCATGATATCTGGATAGCTGGCAGGAAAAACAAGAAGGGTGAAATAAAGAAGCCCGAAACTGCTGAGGCGGCTGCAAAAATGGTAAAATACAACTCTTAGAGCAATCATTTGAATATTGATTATTTGTGGTTTTAACTTACCAATTTTTGTTTATGGTGATTAGCGGGAGCTGCACGAGCAGAGGAAACAAGGCACGTTCATCCCTCAGGGCACAAGGGATGAATTGACAGTTGCTCTGGGTAACCCAGAGCATCCTGGACGTGTTAGAGGTGCCGGCGCTGGTGTGGGCATCAAAGCATTCTTTGGGCCATCCCAGCGCAAACCCAGAGCGGGACTTTCTCAAGAAGAGGTAACATATTCTATTTTTATAATGTTACTGCAAAAGGAAATTCATTAATAAAAAGCTAATATTTGTTTTATCCATGTATAGGAGAATAAGAGAGTCGAGGATATAGTTGCTAAGAAGCTCAACGATGTGGTTGCTGAGAAGGTCAAGGAAGAATTGCTGCGGTGGCAGGCATCTCAGGCTTCCAATCAGCCTATGCCGACCCACTCTTCTCCTGGTGCACAGACTGCAAGTAATCCTGGAGACCCATCGCCTAACACGTCTGCTGTAAGTATTGTTTATGACATTGTAGCCAGTCTTTTCAAGATGATATGTTTTCAAGATGATATGTATATATGTATAACATTCTTTACGTAAATTTGTAGGCATTGAAGCCATGCCGCTTAAGAATGGAAAACTATGTTGTTGCAGAGGCGCAAGCTTACCAGTCCCTTCCTGGGGCAACGTTTCATGGGACTCCAATGCCGCAGGGCTACATTCGTGTGAGCCCGATACATGTATTACCCGATTGGAGGGAAGTTGAGTTGCCATATGCCCACCCAGATATTGATACACTTGGTGAGGCAGAAAGCGGGGTCATATTGTGGCCCAAAGCAGATGTCCTCTACACGACTGAAATTGTAAGATAAATTTACATTTATTTAGACTGTTAATGTGTATATATGATGTCAACTGATCTGAAATTATATATACAGGTTTAAAAGAAGACACCAGGAGCACCTAGGCCTCCACCTCCAATTCCCGCATTACCAACTTGGGTTCCAACTGACCTACAATATCCGTTAGGTCCTGCTTGTAGGGGAATGTCATGTTGGCTACGGGCACATAATATACTTTGCCCTATAATTGTTTCTTTAGATGCAGATTATGCAGGTCAATCATACGACAACTCTTTATTTATACAAGATATTATTGAGCTGTTTATGTATGATTGGTTGAATACATCAATGATAGAGACATGGATAAGGTGAGATCTTGTTTATACATCCATATACCTTGTGTAAGATCCGGTGATCTAGTTTCTTATATATTAATGCATACGTCTATATGTTTTGCAGCTACTTAATCGAAGATCATTGCAAACAATTTGCATATGATCATGTGGGATTTTTGATTCCATCATTGATTAGTATGGTAGCTAAAGACCCTGATAGTGTTTAACAATACTGTATAGATGCTTTTACAATTTTTGGTCATCAAATGAAGACGATAATAATAGCTCCATTCAATGTCAAGTAAGTTTGCTTTATTTATAATTTGGACTTAAGAAAATTCCATTATTATTTTGCATTTTGAGTTATTAATTGTTAACTTTTTACCTCTAGTGGTAGACATTGGGAGTTACTAGTTATTGTCCCTGGGACGTTCACTGTTTATTATCTAGATCCCGCAGGAAGTACATTAAACACTAAAATTGGACACGTAATGAGAATGGCATTATTCTGGTGAGAAATATTTCATTTTTTATATCCGTTAACATCTTTTATTACATTACTATTTACTTATGCAACTTAGTGTGTTATATTAACATGTAGGGGTTTAGATGCATTCAAAAATGCTGGAGGAAAGGTCCTAAGGAAAAAGAACCAGCCATTGTCTTGGGAGAACGTAAAAGTAAGTTCCCGACTCCCCGACTCCAATGTATATATTATTGATGTGAATTGTGCTTAGTTGTATTATTTTGTATGTTTCAATTTATAGTGCGCTACACAAGACAATGGCTGGGCATGCACATACTATGTGATGCGATTTATGAAGATGATTATCAAACATGCCGCATTGGACATCGATACCATACATGAGGTATTATATATAGTCTCATTAGTTAGTATGAAATATATCAATCTTATTTTTATATTATTACTTATATATATACATCATTCTCTTTGCAGGTGTTTAAAACTGACCACACTATAGGCAAACGCTTAAAAAATGTACATGCTCCATATACGAGGGAAGCATTAAATGAAGTAAGAGAAGAATGGGCAATAGCTGTACAAACAGTGGCAACTGTAAGATATAATTGGGATGTTGATAGTGATGATGAATGATACTTTGTAAATGAATGTTTCTGAATGTTAAAACATGTATTTGAATGATTCTATATGTGTGAACGTGACAATTGAATTGATGTCTGAATGTATCTACTTGTGTGAATCTTTTTATGTTAATTTTGCAGGTTTGTGGCCTGTTTGTAGGCTGATATCAATGGATGTCGTAAACCTGCAGTTCAGAAAACTGAACTGCAGGTTCACATCTTGCTGACCAGCCACAGCAGGCCTGCAAACAGATTTATAAAAAAAAAATAGATATAGGCGTCGGTTATTTACCGATAACCGTCAGCACAGACTTACAGCGTCGGTTTTTTGTTGAACACCGACGCCAAAAGTGTTCGCGCTACAGGAAATGGGAGTCATCTAGGACACTTTTCTGCGTCGGTTGTTTAGTATATAACCGACGCAGAAAGCGTCCTAGATGACGCTGTTTTCTGTGGCGCGAACCCTTTTGGCGTCGGTGTTTTATAATAAACCGACGCCTTTATGTTAAATAGGCGTCAGTTTTTTAACCGACGCTGAAGTGTCCAACCTTTTAGCGGCGCCCACATAGGCGTCGTTCAGAAACCGACGCCAAAGGGGGTTAAACAACCGACACTAAAAGGCACTTCTGTAGTAGTGAGCTACACCAAACTTGTTTGGTCGATCATTTTCCTTAAGAACACTTGGGGCCCCAATCAGAGCGGCAACTTGCCTAATCTTACCGGTCTAAATCTGATCTTCTTAAAAAGATCACGTCTGAGATTTCATATCAAATTCTTATAAAAAAGGTCTAGCTAAGGGTATGTCTAACCTTTCTAAGGAATATTGGGGATTTTGTTACTAACCATGTATATACCTGATTCATACGATGGGTTTTTGTTTCTCCCATCTATACCTATGATGTTAGCCTTCAAGGCCGTTGTAAACTGGTACCTTTGCTACCTCACTTTGGAATACATTTACCTATTTCCAAAATAAAAAAAATACATTGATTTTATGTATTTTTTCATGCAACATATACAATGTGGACGCTTCAATACTATATACTGAACTTTTTTTTTGTAATTATAAAATATCCCTTGAATAGATATATACTATATTGGAAAGAGTATGTGAGATATCATACACAAACTTCAGATGCTTCTAGTGATAAATTTGCTGAAGTTTCTTTTTTATTTTTTTCTTTTATCTTTTAGTAATCCTTGTAGATCTAATCTAATTACATATAAGAAAATTGTGATATATATCATATGTAAGTTTTTTATATTTCAAGTTAGAAATTAATCCTTTGTTCTAACTAGGTAGCCATGCTAGAGAAAAACTAATTTATTTCTTCAATTTTCCCTTGTTACATCAGTCATTGTGTATTCTAATTAAGCTCTACGAAACTTCACATGAAGGGTTTAATATATTTTTTAAATAACATGTTGACCCATGTCTTACTTAGACATGTAAATGGATATTTGAAATCCTCTGCATATTCGATTCGCATCTGAATTCAAAAATACAAAAAATATTCGTATTCGACATCGGTAATATTGGACTAGGATATCAAATATGCTATCTGAATATTTTCAGATCGGATTCGAATATACTATAATCCGCTCCGAAATATCCGTGTCCGATTACTTTTGGCAACACCCGTGTGGTCATTTCCATTTCGTGTGCAGTATGCAGCAGGCGACAGATGAATTTAAAATTGATTTATCTTTTCCCCTTTCCAGTACACCTACCCTCTACCGCACATTACCTCTCCCAGGACCCACTCCACTCTCCGCACCCTTCTCCCGTTCGTCTTTCTTATTCTGCTGTTTACTGTTCCAGACAAACCCTAGCCGCCGCAATGCCCTCTTCCGTTGTAGCCTTTACCTAGCTTCAGGTCCGCGCTGCTTGGCTTATGCGCGAGGAGTCCCGTGACATTGAAGGCAGCCGTCCAGATGCATGTGCTTGCTGCTGCCCAACCGTATCCGGCGTGACTTTGCACATCATGGCTACGTGAGGAAATACAACATGTCCATCATGTAGCAAGAATCTCTTCGAGTGAGGCATGAGGCACGGAACTGCTGTCAAGATCTCATGCAGGTATGTCATCAAAGATTTACTCCAAAATCTTCCTTAGTACTCGATCTGCATCCTCGTTTTTTTCCTTCTTCTTAACTCCACTTCTTTTGGTTATTAGGAGAACTCACTAAACGTGAAGTATTAAGATCGATCTTTTTGTTACTAGAGCAAAATACCAATGTCAGTTCGTGTGTGTTTGAGTTCTTTTATCTTGTTTAGCCCACGGTTTTCCTTTTAACCGTTTTTGTCTGAACTTCGGATACGATGATCCAACTTCTCTGGTCAGATAAAAAATGTATTATTATCTAAAATCCAGAACTATTTAGTCGAGATTTTATGGCTAGAGACGTATATAGTTTTCTATTTTCAATCTGAACTAACTACCGTCTCACATTGTTCTAGTACTTCCACTTTCTTCTCGCTTGAACTTGCATCTGCTCTATTAACTGCCGATCTGCTATATGTTTGTTCTCATGCCAGTCGTGTTATATATATATATATATATATATATATATATATATATATATATATATATATATATAGGAAAATGATCCAGTGAGAAACATATCTTGGTGAGAGCATGAGAGGCATTTGAATAACTTTACACCATGATCAAACTTTCATAACCTAACCTTATGGATTCAAAATATACCCTATTAGTCACGTTCCCACAAAATCCCATCATCATAGGACTTGTATTGCACGCACAACAAGCAAATACTTTTCAACGCTCAATATTGAGTTTTAGTCTGACCGTTGGATGTAAAATGTGTATATTGTATATATGGAGATGTAAACGATATCCGATTGTGATGATTTTTTGTGTGAAGGTAAATGTAATGATGTTCTTCCCATCCATAAGGTTGGATAGTGAAAATAAGCTACAACTTTATAGTTATTCAAATGCCTCTCATGCTCTCACCGTAGAATGTTTCTCACTAGATCGCTACCATATATATATATATATATATATATATATATATATATATATATATATATATATATATATATATATATATATATATATATATATAGTCAGGTTAGAATACACTCGAGTGTACAGATCACACGAATACACTCAAGTGTGTTTGCATATCAAGACTATTTTTTTGCAAAATGTAAACCGTTGATCTTCATCGTCATAGTATAACTAGGTCATTTGGATGAGTGTAAGTCACTCATCCAAGGACAACAAAATCAACGCGTGAAAATAATTTGAAATGTATAATTTTTGTGGTCTTCATAACATGAGCTATACATATCCAAATGTGCTCAAATTTTACGTATGAGTTGTTTACGAGATGTTTAAGAAGATCAACACATTAGATTTTCAAAAAAAATATTGCATCATGGAAAACTACTTGAGTGTATTCCGCTCCGGATACACTCGAGTATATTCTAGCCCCTCTCTCTCTCTATATATATATATATATATGTATATCAAGAATATTTTTTGTAAAATATAAACCATTGAACTTCACCGTCATACTATAACTAGGCTACATACAAATTTTGAGCCAATTTGGATGAGTGTAAGTCACTCATCCAAGGGCAACAAAATCGACACGCGAAACTAATTTGAAACGTATAATTTTTGCGATCTTTATAACATGACTTATAAATGTCCAAATGTACTCATATTTTACGTATGAGCTATTCACAACATGTTTAAGAAGATCAACGGATTAGATTTTTGAAAAAAATATTGCATCATGGAAAACTATTTGAGTGTATTCTGCTTCGAATACACTTGAGTGTATTCTGCTTCGAATACACTTGAGTGTATTCGTGCGATCCGTACACACGAGTGTATTCTAGCCTGACTCTCTCTCTTTCTCTCTCTCTCTCTCTCTCTATATATATATATATATATATATCTACACTACTATAAAAAGAACGAGTGGTACACTCTCCTTGATTCACTCTCTTCTCTCATTTTTTTAAGGAATTTTACTCCTACAAATATTTATTCTCACTCTCCTATTAACTTTTATTATCTTTAATTCTGTATTTCTCTCTCCATCTCACGGAAACGGTTCCTTGATTCTCTCATTTCAAACAACCAACACAAATATCTTTTACCATAGAGACCCTTTCACGGACGAGTCATCTCCCCGCACATTTCCAACAAATTTTATATGTCACGTGAATGTGCACGTGTGCGTTCACTATTATATATATATATATATATATATATATATATATATATATATATATATATGTCCAGTGGACTAGTTTTGCCGATCTGCTTTTAGTTGTTGCTAGCTAATGCTTGTTTGATACATTTTTGAACAGCTGGATATAAAAGACTATAAGATCCAAAATTGGAGGGCGTAACACAAGAAAGTTTTTCTACATGTACGTGCTTCTGAACAAATTTTGAAGTGCAAGATGACGGAAATGCTCCTATACTCATTAGTTCTAGAACGATGCTCATGTTTTGTAAATATAAATCATGTACTACTGTTTTAAAAATGTACTTAGTTCACATGGTTGGTATTTCTTTCACCGCAAACGAGTTAAAATCTTGTAAATCTATAGCACATAAATAAATTCAGACTTTCTTTTTTATCTTTATCTGTTGTGAGTGCGTACACACCGTAAATGAGTACGTTACTTTCTCCATATATACTAAGCAGTACAGTAAAAAATGACTTAAACCAAAACCTCAGATATTAAATCTCATCAATACAAGTACATCTTAACTTTTCGAATTCGGATATTATCCAAATTTGAACTTCAGATTTCGAATTTGAATTCGGTTAGATGTTTGAAAATCCGTCGGACATCAGGTCGGATTAAAAAAATTGAATTCAAATTTCGGATATGTATGTATCCGATTCGAATTCAATATGTTTAGGGACCTAGTCTTACTCTATATGAATTTTCATGGGAAGAGTAGTTTATGATTTTTTACCTTAAGTTTTTGAATTATTAATTGGGCTTGTGTATCCTTATAAGGTCGTATGTGTCACTATAGTATAATTCAACTCCAACTATTCTAAGCACTCGTGCTTTCTCTTTTTGGTTATTAGGGTTGCGAGTGTAACACAATGAGGTTGGGGTGGTGGAATATGTGGTCTCTCTAATGTGACACTTGACAAGGTTAATACAGTGACAATGGCGTATCTAGAATTTTGAGTTGAGTGAGGCCATGACATAATATACCATTGTAAAATCTCAACATTATTTTATTACCAACAAAATTTATGATCACTACGCGTTTACTTAGAAAAAAATCAATTTTAATATTAAACAATACAAAGTATTTACCAAGGAAGTTACATGGTTTATAATAATATGAAATAGTCAAAGAGCATTGTGGCTAGACCTGGCAGTCCGAATATGATGCATAAAATATTAAAATATAGCAATTTTTTATGGATCTCGTTCAATGTATGTCAACAAAGAATCATTCACAAATTCATCATTCATCTAGTTATGTAGTTGGTTATTATTTTCATCATAGATAAGACTTTTTCTATGCAAGTTGTTGCGACAGGCAATAACAATTCTAGAATAAATGGAAATCTTTGTGTTACGTTCTTTGAACTGAATTCTAAGGAAAGACTTTTGATTCTATTCAACTCCCTAAAAGATGGTGTGACCGATAGAATAATAGTTACTAGTTGGATTTTTAATTTTTCAATATCTTGCAAAAATGTATACAATCAATTGTCTACTGCAAATGCGAACAAGACCCACTCTTTTGTTGCTTTGATTTTCTAACCATAACAATTGTTATACTTTGACTATCATTTATCAAATCCTCATATCCTTTGTAGTTTTATGAGGGCTACAAGGAAGTCGACTATGATTCTCCAATCTTTTCTTATCCTTCCTATATATAAATCCATCTAAAATGAATGATGGATATGTGTGACACAATGGATAAACATAAAAACAAAGATAAATGTTGCATGGTCTACATCAATAGAGGGATCAAATTTCCCACAACCTATCAAAAGTGGTCAAAACCTTGAAGAGAGGGGCGGTTGGGAGGTTTACTAGTCCTCTACGAGGAGAGGATACATGCACTAGACATGGAGTACATGGACTTTAACTGGGCTATACCCTAGACTGTTAGTATATTCATAAAACCAAATCTTTTTAAAATGTCTTCTCCTAGATCAATACTTTGAAAATTTATGACCATTAGGTTGATAAGGTCCCTAATGCAAGTAGACTCTTGTCAAAGTATCTTGGATGTTGGGATGATAATGAGAAATGGGAGCTAATAGTCCTCAGATCCACTATTATATCTTCCACGTTGAATCCAAGTTTTACTTGAGTAATAGTATTTCTGGATTGGGTCCGAGTATTTCCAGAGTTTAGTACACTTATATTGGGTTTGGTTGACTTTCTATTAACTTAGTGGATGACTCAAGAGTAGGTTCCTCTTTGATTAAATTTTTTTACATAAGAAGTAGATGACTGCTTGTCATGTGTATGTAAATAAGTCGTTTTAAAGAGGCTCTCTAAGTCTTATATTTGTTTCGTATGTCTTAGCCATAAGCCACTAACGATGTATATAGACAGAGAAATATAGCATACATTTAGAAAGTAAGTTGTATTGCCATGTTCTACTAAAATATGATAAAAATTAACATATTCTCTCCCTTATATCAAAGGAGTGCATTAAATAGGTTGGCTTTTCAACAAAAGTTCTTTTTCCCTAGATAATCATTGTTAAATATATTTCTTCCTCTTCCTTGATTCCTCATCTATACTATAAAAAGAATGAGTTTGTCAAAAAAAATTACAAACATACCATTGAAAAGGTCAACCAATCAGGTTGAGCCATTTCAAAACGTTGCTTCCTTGTTAACTCTTTCTCTTATTACATTTTTTTACACCTTTTACATTAATTTTAATCTAAAAAAATCACTTGCACGACGTTACTGGATACTCCCACCAACCGCCCCCATTTTCTCCACACCCACGTTCCATGGTCAACTATGTAACCACTCCAAATTTTCCTCCAACTTTTTTGCTATATTGAGCAAGCGAGTAGGAGAGAATGCTCAATACTCAACAACTTAACGATTGCCATCACTTTTAAAAATTAATCTTTTCTATAATATATCATTTCTAATTAGTTGTTATACCATCAACAAATCATATTTATCTTTCGAGATCAATTCTCTCAACCTGTAGATCTACAGACTACTTCTTTACACTCTTCCCAACAAGCACCATGTCTCTAACTATAGTCACTGCTTCTGTTTTTTTTACATGGAAAGTAAT